>CM024812.1:2312500-2912500 GCA_014281875.1 Nibea albiflora | reverse complement strand
GGAAAAAAAAAAAAGCAAAGAGAAGAACAAAATGGTGGTCTGGGATTGAGGTGGAGAATTCATATCAAGCTCTGAACCCAAAAAAGGGGGGAAACTAATAGTGTTTCAACTTCAATTGAACTGCTCTTACCTCCACCATAATGTGAAAGGCGTGCTTGTTGAAAAGGAACATAAGAAGCAAACAGAGAAATTATTTTCTGTCAGTTAGTGGATGAAATAGAGGCAAGGTAAAAAAAAAAAAAAGGTAGGAGATGATGGCTCGTCCCCGAGAAAACCTTTGGTTCCCCCTTGTGCTCCAGGACCAGAGGATCCGAGAAGGTGTTAACAAGCATGGCACCAAAGGCAAAGGTGGTGTGATGCTCTTAAGCGCGGGAACAACTGAAAATGGAAAATGTGTAAAAAGGATCCCAAAAAAAAAAAAAAAAGCGTTCTTCTTGGATCACGGTGGAACCAAACCAACGGAAATGCAAAGCAACGGCACCCGGACGACAGATGCGTGAAATCTTGAATCAACCCAGAGAGGCAAATGTATTTTTGGTATCTTACCTCGTCTAAAAAAAAAGGCGGCGCTAGAAGCCCAAAAACACAAAAGGAGCCGCGCGAGAAATACACAGCGACATGGGAGACAAGAGGTAGAAGTAACTCTTTTGTAAACTGGCCAAATGGCGAGTGAATGTTCGGTGACTGAAGCAAGCAGCCACTTGTATGTCTTGGCACTTTGGGAGTTCTTTGGAAAGCTGCACCCAGACAGACAAGATGTAAGTAGCTCCATAATGAAGCAATTGATGAAATTTTGGTCAGAATCAATCCGTGAGATGGATAGAGATAAGAAAATAGGGTCCGGGTCGAAAAAAAAAAAAAGGCCAGACTTACGTTTAAGTGCTCCGGGCCTTCTCCGTGTGAAAGCTGTGGGTCTGTGTACTCAGACAGAATCAATTCCAGTTTGCGTCCACTTCTCACTGTGGTGTGAATAATGGAGGCCTGGTGGCAAATATGCAGGCCTGTGATGGACCCCCGATTACAACGGAATGACAGCGCGCAATAAAGTCGCTTTGTTGCGTCCAATTTTCTGCTTTTCGCAGTGGATCGAAACCCCGATGAAATGAGTATGTGCGCGAGTCAAACGCGCATTTCTTTTATGTGATTTTTCCCGCCCCTCTCCAGCGTGGCTCGACGTAAAGCTGACAGCTATATGTGAAAGTACAGCACTAAGTTGGTTTCCTTTTTTTCCCCCTCCCCCCCCCCTTCCTTCGGCGCCGCGCATCGTATAATTAGAGAACAGAGCCGTGATAATGAATCCATTAATGATCATTAAGTGGGAACGATTACTTTTGCATCTCGAGGACTGCGTGTTTCATTACCTTGCAAAGAAAATAATGGCAGCAACTGGATTTTTTTTCTTCTCCTCTCCATTCCCTCCTCCTCCTCCGCAGAGCAAGATGTGAACAAATTCAACGGAGGAAACGTGCAAAAAAAAAAAAAGTGTAGAAAATACCACAAGATGTATGCGTCTGTTTGTGCTTCTAAATCTAAATGTCTAATCATGCACCTATTAATCTTCCGCTGAGCCCTCTAGCTCGCTAATATCCATCCAAAACAACAAGTGTTAAGTTCAGGGTTCAGTGCCAGAGCGCGCTAACTGAATCATAAATCAACAACTGTGTATGTTACATCGTTGTCTCCCGCTCGTGTTGGGGCTGCAGCTGCTTGTATAATCACATTTCTGCTGCTTTTAATTACAAATCGAGATGAAATGTGCGCGGTGTGATGCAGAGCGCTGCCCGTTTGAAAGCATGCAAGTGCTGTCGCTGGCACGTGGATGTTCGAGAGGGGGGAAGGAAAAAAAACCCCCACGACCAACACCGACGACAACGGACAATTAATGACTTCCCATACGCGCAAGATGCTTCAATATCCAAGTGTCAACAGGTGTGGGTAATTTGTTAGCGTCACATTAATAATGCATGACTAAGTACAGTGCATTATGCCCTGATGAATGCCGGTGGTGTATCGAAATGAGCATGATAAAGCAAAAACGAAAATCCAGTCCGCGGTCGCCGTTTTTTTTGGGACTAAATCTATAAGATGTCTTCCGTTTTTTGAAGTTTCACCGAACTGCTGAAAGCTGATATGAAACGCAACGGGAGCTTTTCATGCGACCGACGTCTCTTTTCCGAAAATATAGGCAAACTATTCAAATTTCATCTGACAAAGTGTTTTAGTGGCGTTGAACGTCGGCAATTTACTTGCAAAGGGAGCGACTCGAAGGAGAAAGTTTGGCATAAAAAATATATGTATATATATATTCATGTTTTTCTTTTTGCCTCCATTTTTCATGAGCTCGAGTAAAAGGTCTGCGCACACAAAAGATTCATTCCGCTCAAATTGTGTTTAAAATCTGCGTTGGTCAGCGCTTCTCCCTTGCCCAGATAATCCATCCGCCTCACAGGTGAGGCATATCAAGACGCTGATTCAACAGTATGACTATGACACAGGTGTGTCACCGCAATAAAAGCCCAGTCTCAAACGTGCAGTTTTACAGGTACCAATTTCATGACCCGCCCTACACCTGTTCACCAAAGGCGAAGAGTACAAGCCAGGGCAAAATATAAGCCTTTTGTGCGCGTGGAAGAGGTTTCACGGGCGAATTTCGCCGGGGCAGGGCGCAGCGGGCCGCTCTCGTCGATGTTTCAAAACACAAAAGTGCTGAAATTCCCTTCTTCTTCATGTGATTTCACCGGCCAGATGTTTGCACGGTAACCAGTGGTGTGGTGGGAGAGACGGGGGGGGTTGTTTTTACGCTCAACAATGCAAGAACTGCCAGAAGCCGTCCTCCGTGACTTTGCGAGAGTGAGCTGTGTGAGTGATCGTCGGATTCACCTCGACTTTTTCTGCTTTGTTTTGAAAAAAAGAAATGCAGCCCGTGGTGCAACACAGAAACATTCCTCAACAACGACGACGACGACGAAGTGGCAGGCCACGTCTCTCCTCTCCACCTTCTACCTGAGTCAGTTAATCAGCTACAAAACAAACGACGCACGCCGGATCACAAATTAGCTCCGTCTTCGCCTCCTTCCACAAAAGCATACGAGCTGACTTTTAAACACATTCCTGTACGAGTGACCTCTTTTCCTTCTCCCGTCCTTGCACACCTACTCATTCACGCACGGATGCACTCCTGCGCGCGCGCAC
Source organism: Nibea albiflora (assembly GCA_014281875.1). NCBI lineage: Eukaryota > Metazoa > Chordata > Actinopteri > Sciaenidae > Nibea > Nibea albiflora. Next base: position 2,909,308 of record CM024812.1, on the reverse strand, counting down.
ACACACACACACACACGATTACACACATCCGGCATGACTTCATTTGTTCCAGCGTGGATCTTTCATTTCATTTTCCTCCCCTCGTGATTTTATGAATATTTCAGCCCTTTGCGCGGTGTCGTCGTTGGTTACCTGACCCATTCCTCTCTGGCCGTGGTCCCGTTTTGTTTTATGCTGCTTATTTATTCATTTATCTGTTTGCAGGTGCGACGTTTCATAAGCTTCTTAGCGGCGCTGCTTCCCCGAGGCGCATTAGCATTTGTCTCCTGATTGTATTGTGTCGCCGTCTCTTTTTTATCTCTTCCCTGCGAACGCTTTAGCGCTGTGCAAATACAATAACTAAGTTGAGAGAATAGCGTGTCTCTCTTCGCTTCCCTCCCCCGCACTCCCCACCCACCCACCCACCGCCATCCTCTGAGGCAGAGCTGCGAGCGTCTCTGTGTTTAGTTTTGTTTGCCTATATAAAGCCTCATCAATAATGCAGAGGCCCCTGACTCCTCTTCCATACGATGGAAGCTCGGCATGGGTTTTCTTTTTCCCCCGCTGCCGAGCAGAGAATATAGCTCTGCCGCTGCCGCTGCTGCTGGGTTAAAACGGCCTCAGAATCGCATAATAATAATAAATTAATCAGGAATTTGGGGAGAGAGAAAGAAAGAGAGAGAGAGAGAGAGAAAAAAAACAGGCCAGGATGGAGATTTGGGAAATGTTTAAAGGTTTACAAAAAGGTGATGATTCAAGTGGAGACATGAAAATGATCAAACGTGGAGATAGGAGGCCTTTCCGGCTGAGTGCCGATGGAAGCAGCGCGTCAGGATAGGGACAGAGGGAGCGATTGTGTGAACAGGTGAGGAGCGATGAAAGGTGAGCGAGTGCGCGAGCAAATGTGGGTCAAAGCGCTATTTTGCCAGCAATTATCTGAAGCGGAAAAACGGCGCAGGACGCACTTGGAATTTTTAAAGATTTTAAAGCGGAATACTTTCAGTTCGTCCGTCTGACACAATATGAGCCGTCACAGTGACACGCGCGGCTGATGCACTAAAAGCCGGTCTGAGGAGTGTTTGCTCCGAGAGAGAGAGAGAGAGAGAAACTCAGCCAGCGGGACTCCTCTTCCCCTCTCCGCGCAACTTTGAAAACTGAAACTGAAAAAGCAATTATCTCAACGTAAACTCTCTCCGCGCCGCGCGTGTCTGTTCTGGCTGAGCGTCGCTCTGTCCCTCGGCTGCGCGGGGCAGGAAAAGGCCAAGGCTGTTTCGGCCCACTGAGAAACTGGATCGGCGCTCCAAGTCGAAGGTTGGTCAGACAGAGGAGGCAGGGCGCCGCTTTTCCCTGCGTCACGCTGCAAACCCGGAAAACGGTGCCACGGTCCCACCTATGTGATCATGGAGGGAGGCGAGCTGAGTCAGACGTTTTTTTTTCCCCCCGCATAAATTAGTGATGAGACGAGGAGTGCACTTTGCGGCGCTAACCTTGAACCGCTTGTTTGTATGTTTACTTCCAAGCGTGCGCTGGCACCGGGGGGGGGGGGGGATTGCCACGCGGGCGCTGTCGTTTTACATTTCCCCTTTGTTTGCAATTGACAGATGAAGCGGCACGCCGTGGCTGAACCGACAAAAAGAGAAACCCTAACTGCATCAGCAGCAACTTCGAGGAAAGGGGACACCGCGGCCTCTCATGCGCCGTTTGATTGACGGGTGACCTCTGGAAAAGCACTGGACCAAGAGGTGAGGTCGGAGAAAACAAGTTTTTCGCTCTCTCACCGCCGCGGGACTTACATGTGTGGGGACGAGGGCGGCCGGGTAGGCCAGTTTGTGGTGCCTCCACATCCAGAAGGAGAAGAGGACGACGGCGGCCAGGCCTATGATGGGAACCAGGGAGTAAAGCAGGGTGCTGAAGAGCTGGGGCTTCGGGGAAAACGGGTTGGAGGTGGCTGTGGGGAGGAGAAGAAGAAGAAGAAACATGTGGGTTTCGTACAACAGGAAGGAAACTGATTGGCCTGACATTGTGCTACATCATCTCTAAGTGCAGCTCTAACCCTGCTTACAGCTTACAGCCACTGTGCTTAGGGATCATATCAATGCACGCACGCACACACACACACACACGCACGCACGCACACGCACACACCCAGCAGGATTAGCAAATCCATCTCGTGACATAACGTAATCCGCCTGCCAAAAATAACAGAGCTCTGAACTGTGTCCGACCCCTGCAACAGTCGCCGGGTGACGCCTGCTGGCTCAGCCTGTCCTCCCATCACAAGGTGTGACAGTCTGATTCGGCAGCGCTGTCAGGGCGACGCCCTCTGCCGCAACCGCCGCCGCCGCTGCTGTCCTCTGGGTGACGGGGTGAGGAGGAGGGGAGGGCTGCGGAGAGAGGGTACCAGCTGCATCGTGGGGGCCTCTCGGGGCGCTTTGTCAAAGGGGTTGTGAAAAGTTTTCGCTCTGCGGGGTGTCTAATTTAAAAAGGAAGAGACAGGCTGGACGGGCGGCGGCGGGCGCGAGGACGCCGGAGCCGCCGCAGATGAATGTGCGCGGGTCAAAGGGAGCGCCCCGCGACATTCAGCACGACGTCATCCCCTGCAGATCGGCTCTGAAAACACCCATTATTGTACACTGTGTGGTCAATAACTCCTCCGCTGATTGTCTGCGCCGTCGGCTGCATTGTTGCGGCAGGTGCTTGAGTTGGAGTTGTTTTGTCTGGCACTCTTAGATTCTCTAGATTGATAGTATGTTAAGTGCTTTGGATGCATAAATATATCAATATTAAGGCTCCGCGGCGATGAAAAGTCCTCATTAATTGTAATTTGATCTTCGATGAGGCATTTTGTCGAGGCAAAAATAATTTAACTCTGGCTGCACCCACGTCATTTTGTCACTTTAATCATCCCTTCTAGATTTTTGAATACGCTAACACCTGGAAGCGGAGTCGCTGCCAAATATCCAGGGCACACTTAGCCTCTTCAAAATAAAAGCCTGGGCTGTCTCATCTTTTGGACACGTCTGACTCAACGCGAACTCGTCCCGCGACCGCTCAGAGGGTGTGGCGGCGACACACGTAAAGTTGAAGTTAGCTGGACAGTGTACGTACTGTAGGCGGTTGACAGGTGCGTGTCGGGCTGGGGCGGCACTTCGGGGGCGTACAGGAACCTCTCGTTGCACATGTTGCCTTCGCAGCAGCAGAAGTAGACGTCGGGAGTCTCCTTCCTCTCCACGCACTCGTTACTGCGGAGGACACGGAGGAGGTGGGAATTAGCAAACAACCGCAAGAGGACATGGAAGCAATTTCAGCTTTTAGAGAGCGATCATCTGCATGTACTCACACACACACACACACACAAAGTTTCTAAAAAGCATTTGGACCCTCTCCCTTCCTCGCCGTTCCCTCTCTCTTCGCCGTGAAAGTAAAACATTTATAAAATAACTCCTACGCACGCCAATGCACTCGCATGCAAGCGTGCGCGCGTACGCTAACAATCACACACACTCACTCTCTCGTTCACACTCACACAGTCATCAGATAAAAGCCAAAGGAAGTGGCAGCCGCCCTCGACTTGCTCTGGCCTCTCCAGGGAGGCGAGGCGGCGCCGTCTGAGCAGAGGTACCCAAAACTGTGCAGGGGCTGCAGATTCGACAGCAACTTTTATCGCCCGGGAATCAAGCGAAAGAAAAAAAAAAAAATCACACACAAGCCGAACCGGCTCAAACCGGCATCTGATGCCAGGTTGATGTTCGAGCAAGGAAGGAACTATAATAATACCGTCTATTAATATCTGTTTACCGTTCAGGGCTTGGATACATCAGGTTGAATCCGTTCTGAGCGGAGACGCACATTTATATTTCCCCGCTCTGCTGTAACTAAAAATGTAGCCTTGTGCGGGTCATTCAGATGGGGAAGCACACACAGGGACAAAATAACGGCGCTCAAGGTGTTTTGAAAGTTGTGCATTCCTCATAATATCCTGCCTTTGGCGGCTTTCTGTCACAGATGAATAGACGGTTTTTTTGACGAATGATCTGGAACTATAATTAAGACGGAAAATGTTCATTCGCTTGTGCTCCATGGAGCGGACATGCTTTTTTTTCAATGACTGAGTTCAGCTTGTGCAACCGCCCAAGTTGGAGTGTTCCGCCAACAGCGTGTTGAAATGACGACCCAAACTTCCTGTAAAAATCAAGATTAGATCGGTTTCGTCATCCTGAAAGGTTATCTGCAGGTTACCGAAGGCCAGAGGTGAAACATTTGAGGAACTTTTAAATGCTGCAATAATGAGAACAAAAAAACATGCTTCCCGCGTACCTGTCGTAGCAGTTGACGTCGTCCAGCCAGCAGCCCTGCTTGACGACCTCCACGGCGCCGGACACGTTCTTCCACGTGGCGAAGCAGTGCCGCCGCTTGTCTTTCTCCCCGTAGCACGGCTCGATGCCGCTGCGGTTGGTGCGCTCCTTCTCCCAGCTGGAGTTGTAGTAGGCGCACTCCTGCGTCTCCGAGCGACCCAGGATGGCACCTGCACGGGGACAGAGGGGGGGGGGGCGCTGTTAAAGGTTGAATATAAAAACGTTTCGGCAGGTAAACCTTCAGAAAGCGGCGGATTTATGAGCCGCCGTGGCTGCAAGAAGTTATTTTGACTGACAGAGAATTTAGTTTTGTATCAATAACTGGTGGAAGGACATGTCTTAACAACCTCAAAGTATGAGATATAGTCAAGCTGTAAAATATTTAGTAATAATAAAACCCAGTTCTTTTTTTGTCAGAGTCCCCAAGTGCTTCAGAGTCAATACACCAATGAAAAATGAAAGCTTTTCTACGATGAACAATAAAAACCAGCCAGGCATGACAGAGAAAATAAGGTTATGGAGCACAGCGGATCCTGTTCGCAAACAACTGGAGAGAGCCAATCGACTTCCCTCCCCCGCCAAAATAAAGGAGACTCTGATTTCCTGCGGATGAATGCGGGCGAGCAGCTTTTCGCAAACCCGATATCCAGGGGAAAATGCTGCATGACAGCTTGTCAGTTTAGCGTTTCTGCCGCCGCCTCTCATCACCTGTCAGGGAGTTAGTCCAGTTTAGACTGCTGAGAGGACTGAAGATAGTCGCGCCCCCCCCACCACCACCCCCCTCACCCAAGCCCATCCTGGCGCTTGCAAACCAAACCAAACGGTTGAGACGCGCAGGAAACCAGGATTTGCACCCTTTGAATCATTCTGCTGCTGCTCCTCAAGGTGCGATAAATAGGTTCTGGTGTCAAGGTGTTTTTTTCCCCCCCGCTCTCTCTCTCTCTCTCTCTCTCGGATATTTCTGCTGAAAACTCGCACATCACAGCCAGCTCATTCCTCGCTATTGTGTGAGAGAACGGACCATCGTGCCCTGGAAAATGAAAGTGCGCGCGTGTCAAGCGGTTACGGACTTCCTCGGGCTGCTGATGCAAGAGGAACAAAAAAGGGCCCGCAGCCCTGTTCGTGCAACATGCCTGCTTTATGTTAAGTAAATATTTAAATGGTGCACGATGCCCCGGGGTCTGTGCACCGTGACGTGTGTCTGTCATATCCTTTTGCTGGTAATGTGTAATCAGGAGGCAACAACTCTTGACTTGTCTCAAAAGGCTGCGTCATTTGACGGGAACAACGCGAGGCAAACCAAAAGCAATGCGCCAATCGACGTGATCATTATCACGGCGGCTTCCAGGGAATCAGGGCTTAGCTTGCGTAATGGAGGTTACCTTTAGGAAGATCACGCATCTTTCAATAAAATGGCTGCTTAAGGAAAGCCAGTTAATGCCAACCCTGAGCCCTGGAAGCGCCGCAGGTCTCTTTTAAAAACGGCATTAACAGCTGCGAATGGAAAAAGAGAGGAGGACTTCGCCCGTGGGCGAGGAGGAGGAGGAGGAGGAGGAGGTCACTCTGCTCCTCAGCGCCGCTGACGGCATTTTTCTCTCGTCGAGTCCATTTCCCACGAAGCCCCAAACTATTTCACAGCAACAGGTGCGACTGTGAGCTGTTGCTTTGTGCGACCGGGAGCAAATAGCCGGAGTGAAGAGAGAGACAGAGCGAGAGGGGGAGGAAAACACGTCCGCGCTGATGAATGAGTGCGGCTTGCAGTGTGTTGGAAATGCAGGAATAATCGCCGTGCGTGTGCTGCAAAAGATTAACACGGGTAAACAGACACACAAGACTGTGTTGTATCAGCTCGCGTTTGCCCAAACATGCATATAAGCATTAATAACGCAGCGGGAGGGGATGACATCATCTGACATGAGGTTCATGTGGTTTTAATTTCGCTCCCTCCTACAGACTCTTTGAAAAGCGCCTTTAATCACTTTCTGGGCTTGTTCTCGATTGTACATTTTGTGGAGTCGAATAAAAAACACATATTTGATGACGGCGGCTGCAAGAAAAATCGCTGCTGGAGCTGGCACAAAAAGGAAAATTAACTCTTTATGACTGCTGCAAGCCAGGAGGCCCTTGAGCTTGAATCTGCAGGAGGGATTAGGTGCGAGGGAGAGTTGTTGAAATCTCGGGATTTACAGGAAGCACTAACAAACGGGACGCCGTTCCGGAAGTAATCCAAACAATAGTCGCTGCATTAAACTCAAGAGGCTCGAGATATCCCATCAGAGCTCCAACCACATCTGGGGGTACAGAAAAAGATGTTTCGCTGTGACCGGTGACAGCGATATTGATAATATTTTCCAACCACAGATCACCTGAAGGCAACAAAAGATAAGGGAACAGGTTTTTTTTTTTTTTTTACTTGGAAGAACCTGTCCTCAAATAACCTGAGTGTCTCTGCCTGTGTTTGCTAAGTTTATCCACTCCATCAGAGCCCTTCAGCAGTTTAAGTGTCCGCTCCATGGCGCCTCGTTTCTACTCTTCCCGGATGGGGGGGGGGGGTTGGATGCATCGTTCCCTCCGCTCGACCCTCGCGGGAGCTGAAGGCGATAATTATGGAGAGGTATGTGGAGGTAAAGCGGAAGGTTAGCTCATTAGCCACTTCTGGTGTAGCGGCATGAGCCATGCTAGCGCCGCTCCCCGCGGACGTCGCGTCGAGGTGCTCGGCGCGCATTTCCATTTTACTCGGGGAGTGATTTACAACGAATGCGGCAGAGGGATAAGCCCGACATCCTGCATCAACTTCATTACAAGTGGCTCATTATAATGAGTGCAGGACACGGAAAGCAGGTGAAACAAACGCTATATATTTGTAGCCATGAACACAAGATAATGTCGATTTTAGTCTCTCTTTCAACACGGAGAAACATTTAAAAAGGTGTAATATTATAATACAAGCCATGCTTTACAACAGCGGGGCAACTAATGATTGTTTTTGGATGATTAATGTGCAGATTTTGTCATTTAGTCCCTTCATTTTCTTGGCTATGATGTGTCACAGTCCTAAAGCCAAAAATACTAAATCATATTTACACAACAAAGCATCCAATCCTCACATCTGAGGAGGAGAAACCAGCAAATGTTTGGTTTTTTTCTGCTTGGAAAACGACCAAAAAGTTGAATTTAAACGACCGATAAATATATGTCAATCCACGAATTGATTTCTTGACTAATGGCTGCAGGTCTAGTTACTGATATATGCGTGGCTGGGTGGAAAGGTGATCACATTTCTGACAACCATCATCCCCCTGAGCCAAGAGCTCAATCAACCTGTTGTTTTAAGTTCTGGGGACAGCCAAGACCGAAGTCCTCCCTTTCACGGTGTAAGACAAAACCTTTACGTGAATCGTCCATAAGGTGATGCATTTCCAAATATGACAGTGCTCGAATTAAAAAAAAAAAAAAGCGAGACAAAAAGCCTGCCGTGTTTGTTCTTCAGCCAAGGCGAGCTCAACAGCTCCATTGATAACGCCTCCATTCAGGTATTACGCCGCGTGACAAAGAGCCATGTGAACTGCAAACACAGCGCTCCGTTGTAAATACAGCCGTTAAGAGCCCAAATCAATCACGTCTCTGAAACGAGGTGACAGTACAGGACGGCTGCCTATAGCGCCGTGTGCCAAAGGTGGGCAGGAGCTGCCTGGCAGTATGGCGGATATAAAGCAGAGAAATCAATCTTCTGACTAAGATGCAGCTCAGAGTTCACTAAAGCGGATAATGTCACCGAGTGCAGAGCCTACACGAGCGATTGTGCAAGGACATACAATAGGGCTTCCACCCACAAGCACACATCCAGGCAATAAAGAGAGAAGCCTCTTTGTCTCCGGAAGATATTTCACGCTTTGGGAATGTCAAACGTGAGTGGCACAATCTCACTTTGTTTGGCGCAATAAGGTGAAAGATCGAGAAAGAAATGCGACGTTGTGGCGACCGCGGTCGCTTTCCGTTAATGGAAGGTCGCGCTCTTCGCAATGATGCGAGGACCATATTCAATTCAAAACGAGCTCAAGAGAAAAATAGGTGAATGAAACAAAGGAGGGACGCAACAAAAGGTGGAGAAATGGAATGCTATTGAGTCTTCATCAACACGTCTTGTTTATCGCCCATTTACCCCCACGTGAGCGGCTCTTGTGGGGGCAAACGAAACATCTATTTAAACGCCATGGAGTCCATGCAGAGCTGCGTCACTGCGAGGCCACTTCTGAGAACAATAAACCAAAGCGTTTTTGTGACATTTAATTGCTCGGCTCCCTCAAAAGGGAAGCTTTGTCTTTGCGTCATCAAGATGAAGATTAGCTCACAAGGGACAAGAGTCTTCCAATAGTTGTACAATCAGTCACCTTAGAAAATGCACATTTTTTTCCCTCCTACACAGCTTCCTTTCTTCTCGTGAAAAGAAATGACCACATTGCATTTCATAGAGGCTCCTTTCTCTCTTTCAGCCATACAAGAGATTTATCAAGGTTAACCACGACCTACTTTAGCTGCGGACATTTCAGCAATGCCTCCCCTGCACAACGTCTAAACACCCGACCCACTTCTCAATCCACTGGGGCTTTTTTTTTTTTTTTGCTCCTCACCCCTTGCTAGCTGCCTGGTGGCTCTGAAAATTCACTCTGACATTTTAAATTTTACATTTTGGGCAACTCCCAACCAAACTCGCAAAGGTATAAACTGTAAGGGTGCAACATATTCTTGCAACCACAGAATGATCAGATAAGGAAATAAGACCAAGATTTATTTTTTTTTTAAGAAGTGCAGGAGATTTGATTCGCTAGAGATAGTATACGAGGATGAAAAAAGCTCATTTACTTGTTCACTTCGAGATGTTGCGTCTGGAGGGAATGACTGATTACCTGCAGCCGGCTCGGAAAATTCAATCTTTTTTTTTTCGGCCAAGAGGTCATGTAAGGTAGAGGCAATGCAGAGAACCTGAATCTGACAGAGAGCAGGACACAGAGTTCATACTTTCCCCTTTGGTAGCGAGAGGTGTGGTGGACCTGAAGGCTGACATATCGCTACCTGTTGTCCCCAGTTGACCTGAAGCTGAAGCAGGACACCACGTCCGCAAAGTCTAAAAGTTTAAATGTTCCACCTTAAATGTGTGGTGAGCAAATTAGCAGCTATGTTGAATGATTATGGGTCAGATTTTTGGTCTTTTAGGGAGCTCTGATTTAAAGATAGAGTCAAGATACCGGTATAACATAACATGAAACTCAAAGATCTCAGGAAACCATATCATGTTGGGAATGGAAACAGGGCAACAAAGTTCAGCTGTTTTCAAAGGTGTCCTTCGATCTCACAACGGGAGATACCAATTACCAAAATGAAGTTTTCTATGGTATTTCTCTGTTTCATATACTATCCATTCATTCATCTTCTTCCTCTTATCCTTGAAGCTCCTCCTGGGGGATCTCGAGGCAGTCTCGGTTGGGAACACCTCCCAAGGAAAGCGCCCAGGAAGCATTCTGATCAGAGCCCCAAACCACCTCAGCGCGAAGGAGCTCCCTCCCTGGGTGTCCGAGTTCCTCATTCTATCACTGCAACCCAGCGAAGGAAGCTCAGTTCGGCTGCTTGTATTCGCAACCTTAATAATACCAGGCTTGTAATACTACGGGGCCAACATGAACATGGTCTTGGACTTGAAAGTTTAAATACAGCAAGAGAAAGAGTTTCAAAAGGACATTTTATCTTTTTATGGCCCCCAAAGAGCTGAGAAGTTTCTTTTTTTTAAAGTCCCATGGTACAAAGTTTGGGTTTCAGAAGCCCACTCTGTTATTGGTTGTTTCCATCATTTCTCTCCAAACCTCTCTTCAATTTTGTAACATGACCATAAGCTGTATCTCCTCCAAGCTTTTCCTTTCATGAGAAGAGCTGAGTAATAGCACAAATTCACTTTCTTACTCAAATGACAGGCTCTCTCTCTTTCTCTCTCTCTCTCTCCAGACCACCGCTTCTATCTAAAATACAAGCCAGACTTCCAAAGAGGGAACAAAAATCACAAGGGAGAGCTACATCAGATCCTGTGAATTGGTGCATGTCTCTTTATTAGCGAAGTGAGAGGGCTACAAGGTAGGAGCCACGCAGCAGAGCAGTTCTGGTCTGATCTGCGGCCAGGCCAGTGAGGTGCATGCTGGGTGGGAAATGACCACCAACCACCTGCCAAATGTTAGAGAAATTTCGACGAAGACAGTTTGGCGGGAAGCCAGTGTAACGTCCGGGGGGGGGTTTGCTCGCTCACTCTATTCCAAAACTGAAGCTGGAGAAACACATAAAGTGTCTGATTAATTTAGGAAACCTTGAGCTTGTGTGGCAGGTAGCGAAAGAAAACTGTTTTGTTCCCGTGTTTCAACAGCAACACCGACTGTAAAGAGAAATAATAACTGCCAGAGAGGCTACATGTTCGCCTCACAGTTTAGAACACAAATCATATCTTCATATAAATAAATGTATACTTGGCTTGCCTCCATTGCCAGTTGTATTAACACCACTATGATTCAACCTATACTGTGTACAAGAAAGCTTTTCAATTTGCTCTCCTGAACACACTGATAGCTTTTTCCTTAGGAAGTAATGCCTTCACGTTTCTGGTTTCACTGACAGGTGATCTCTGGGTCGTGTGCCGTGGGAACGCCACGAGCTTAGCTCCAAAAAAGTGCAAGAAAAACGTAAGAAGCTGAAAAAAAGAAGTGAAATGTCACCGATGGGTTTATTATCGGTCGCTAATTGCGTTAAAATGTGACATTTCAGACCGGAGAGGTGTCCGTCAACTGCTGAGGAATACATGGACTAATATCAAATTTCCTCTCTGTTGCTGGTCACAGAAGCAGCCTGTGCTGCGCTCCCTGCTCTGGAGCCTCATAATGAAGTGGCATTTTGGCGGGCCAGGCCTGCACTCGGCACTGCGTGCACCGAAGTAGGTAAACAACTCATTCATCAAGGCTTTTTTTGTGCGCCTGCCAGGAGCGGGGATTGTTCGTTATGATGGAATTTGTTCTAAGGATCAACTTATCATCTGCGTCCGGGGCAGAGATGAAATAGATTTGAGGTGATGTATGGTTGTTATGGGCGCTGGTTTGTGTGGGAATACGTGCGACTGGCACTTAAAAACAAATGTGAGTGATGATTCTTAAACAGTGCTGAATAAAGAAGTTAGGCTGAGGCCATGGGTCAAAATGCTGTCTGCAGAGCCGGCCTCTTGGCTTGCCAGCAATGCTTGTTGTTGCTACTGATGCAATTTGACACTCCTCCCCCACAGAACTGATTCAAGGCACGACTAAATACAGCTTTTGCGTGTGTGAAAAACCGCATGCATTCAGTAGAAAACTTCTAATTATAGTAGTGCTAACACCTTGCTGCACCCATTGAATAAAAAAGCAGTGATGACGTGTGAAGAAAAAAAAAAAAAAACAGTCTTCCACAGATCCTGCAAATATTCTGCACTAGTTCTGTCATGTTGTGCAATAGAGGAGTAGAAAAAGAGTGTGTCAAGAGTGTGTGTGTGTGTGTGTGTGTTGGGAAGATACGGAGGGAGGGAAACTGAAAGATCTGACGTGGCTTTGGGGTCCAGTCGGGCCCACGCAACGAAATTTTGTAAGCCGTCAGGCTCGGTCGGGCCTAAACAAGCAGCCTTACCTCGGCTGAACTTCTTCTATAAAAGGTGGCGTAATAAACAATAATAACTGCCTGTCTCTAATTCCTGTTGGTATATATATATATATATATATATATATATATATATATATATATATATATATAAAAGATGGACTACGCGTCAAAATAGCCAAAATATCCTGGCTACAGCTGCTTCCATCTTGCGCTGGTGACGCCATTTGGAGCGATCAAGGTTGGCGTCAACCATGACGCAATCGAGCATCAAATCACGATTAAAACCAAACGTACCACAAAAAGGAACACTTGAACGTACATTGAAAATAATATGGGGCACGTTGGGGACAAGAGTGACCAAAAGCTTGCAAGCGAGTGTGAAGAAGAATGTTGAAACGTCCTGAGGGGAGTGGGCGCTGATCCAAGCATTAACGGAGAGAAAAAAAAACAACACACAAATCGTTTTAATAGCTTTTCCATATCTGACCTCTCCTTTCTGCACCACCGCCATCAATCCTTTCACTGAAAAAACGTGGGCACTGCCAGCTAGAAATGCATCCCACCATTTTCCTTTAGGGGAGCTCCTGGCCGGCTTGGATAAAGATTTTTATTTTTTTATTTTTTTTATAGCTACTTGACATCTCGGGCGTTAGCAGGTAGATCCACGGCGAGATTACCGCCTGAGTGCACACTATTGTGGAGCCGGTGGTGGATTTTCAAGTCGGGTTTGGTTGGAAGATAGTCTTAGTGCCTCATAACTGATTGGTAATAATCACATACATGATTATAGGGGATATTTTGGGCTATCCAAACACATAAGTTTTGTTCTTTGGGTGAAATAAGTTGGATCATGACATTCATTTCATATTTCTCCAGCCTGAGTGGTAATCTTGTTGCTGTGGCTGAATGAATAGAGAGGTAACAGTCTGGTCGGTGCACAGAGACGCTCACAGCCAGACACTATTTTACAGTAGACAGTCATTTCGCAGAGCTGCCCGGGTCTCGCTGGAGTCCAGCGTTAATGCTCAATCAGAGGGGTGTCGTGACATGGCAGAGGTGGTCGGGTTGGCCGGGGTGAGCTGGTCACAAAGGCTGCACTCTTTCCGTGGGCAGGAGGAGGGCACATGGCGGTGGGAGGCGGGAGGGGGAGGAGGAGGAGGAGAGGGGGGTGGTGGTGGTGGAGGTGGAGATGGAGGGGTGTGGGCATTAAAAACCACAGCACTCAGCAACTGAATCCAATCCCTTTAATCCCCACTGGTATGCGCGAGCGACAAACGCCCATTGGTCTCCGCCTCAATTAGCGCTGATGGAGCCCGGTTGCCGGACGGGTCAGGGGAGAGAGGGAAAGAGAGAGAGGGCCTGGGTTCCTCTCGCCGTGGACCGACTGTACCGTTTGCACAAGGAGCGCATACCAGCGTAGCCCCCGTGTGTAATGGGCTGCAGTCAGCCACTGCATACCGTACATTCTTTACAGAACGAGCAATTTAAAACTCCTCGTTATCTCTCGCGGGGTACTGTAGAAGGGTCTGGAACCCAACCGCCGCCACCTCCACCACCTCCACCTCCAGCAAACCCTCCCCCCTCCCCCGCCACTATCCCATCTATGCTTGAATTGTTTGGATTTATTTGAAGGGTGTGTTAAGTGCCACTTGGGCTTAAAGCTGAACTGTGTATTGAGTTTGCAGTGATATTGCAATATCACCAAAGCCTGCCTGCAGCACGGGCATTTCATTTTTTATTTTTATTTTTTTAAAACAAGCAATCAATGAGAAGAGAACAGAGGAGGGGGGGGGGGGGGGGGGGGGGACTATTACATATATATGAGGAGATTGGTCCTTCGTGGATCCAGTGGGAGATGGTTTCCATAATCCACCGCTGGAAAGCTATTGAATTTGCTCCAAGCACCCATCGCAAGGTAACGCAGGACTGACGGTTCAGATACCTTCCCCGTCAGTGTAATCAAAATATGATATCGTGTTCACCTTCTGCAGCTTTGCTTTCACTGGAAACCAAAGGAGGCGAACGTCTAAAAGTGTACAGAAATACACCCTGTGGTCAAGGTTAGCCCACACCGGATCACAGCCTGCTGCTGCTGCCGCTGCCGCTGCTGCAGCCGATGTGTGTAACCAGTGTGCCGCCCCATTCGTGAGTCATCTCACGTGGGCCACCTCCAAGACGTGTTGTCTGCCGTTCAATTATGTTCACTGTTTGCACTCGCCGGCTTCGCATTTGTACAAGACAAACCTAAAATGTTGGGAGTCAATAAACCCCCACCACCACCCTCCTCCTCCTCCTCGCCTCTTTCATGCATCCAGCCGTCACACGACCTCGCTGACTCCTGGCTCGTCTTTATATTTAGTGTAAACTAATGACGCATACTGGTCACGAGGCCCCTCGAGGCCAAAATAAAACACCAACACTTGTGTATTTTTAATTGAGATTATATTACAGGTGCAGTAAGCTAAGAATGTGCCTTCCCTCGATACAGGGGATAACTATAATCTATCTGCAGGGTTTCTCGTTTTGTTTATCAATCCCGGTGATGACTCAGTGATTATCCCGGCACCTGCTGAGATTTCAAAACTTCCCTTCCCGTTAGCGCTCCTCGGGAAGAAAAACTTGTCAACCCTTAAGAGGTTTTCAAGACTGAACAGATCCCCCCTCTTCACCTTACTGGCACTTGAGACTGGTGGTTTGAGCTACAAGTGAGCCAGCAGAAAACAAGTCAGCTAACAAGAGCTGCTTTTCGAGCGCTTTCAAGGCGCCCAAACGACGGATTCTCTGACTCGCTCAGCCTTTTTCATCAGATCTGAGCCGTTGCCATCAATGAATATTCTCTCCTTTCCAGCTTTTCGGATCAACTCTGTATGTTTTATTCATGATTATTCAAAGCCTGGAGAGGACGATGTTTTCGCGAGTGATCGTGTCGATGAAACGCCAGATCATGTTTTTAACAAAAATCAAGCTTTTTGCCATCAAGCCTTGAAAACATAGTGGTTAAATTAAGCATTTTCCAGACTTTCAAAGCTTTGTGCGAGCCCTTGAAAATCTTGTATTCAAGGCCGGTCTTCAGTGGACATTCCAGTTGGGTTTCTGTCCTGATCTACATGCTTTCAATTCTTCTAAATGTGTTACTGTGACAATTACAGCCGAATAAATGCCACGCCAAAGATCTGTTGATGTCCCCGCGGCTCACACGCGTCCTAAATGACATTTGAGGTTTATTAGATAGCGACAACAGCAATAATAGCGGGATGATGAGCTCGCAATATCACGGCCGAACGGCGTTCGCCCCCAACCTGCCGAGTCCCGGAGACAACCATCACCCTTTAGTGGTTTCGGTGATAAGAGGTTAGAGCGACCTTCATGACAGCGAGGAATCTTGGCAAGAGATGGACGAAGACGAAGAGGAGAAGGAGGAGGAAGGAGGGGAGCGTAAAGCAGGCGAGGACCCTTGAGAGAGCCTGAAACAAGAGCATGATGAATGTACAGCTCGCAGTTTTTAATCAAGGATCAAAGCAGGGCCTCTCCGTCTGAGCAGCCAGTCTGTCTAGACTGAAACTCTCCCAAGCACATAAAGCAACATCTGCAGGATGCATTAATTACAGTAAAGGACTGTTCTGGACCGGTTCTCTTGGGGATCGACACATCAAGTGGTCTAGACTAGGATAAAACACTCCTGTATATATGAATAGTTTATCCAGAAAGCGATTTTGAGGCTCGATCATCGGCGAAGATCTCAGAAAAAAAAAACAGCCTCCGCACTAAAGGTGGTGAGGTTTTTTTTCGCCCCAACCCTGAACTCACCATCTTCCCTATCATTTGTTTTAATTTGAGTCAGTGATGGTTACAGGGGCAATTCATCGACTTCCCATTATGGAGGTGCGCTCGCTCCGCATTTACATTTTTAGGCTTTTAGCTGATGCTCTTATCTGGCGTGACTTACAATAAGCTGAGCAGGTAGAGCTCTGCTCAAGGACGCGCTGACAAGATGAAAGCCAGTAGCGGATGTCTAACATCTGACCTTTTCGGGTTTACGAGGCGGGCTCCGCGGCCTCTCTTCGGCCCCCCGCCGCTGACCCCGCTCGCTGCCCTCTACGGCGAGAAACTCACTCATCGGGAGTATTTAGACGCAAAAAAAGGGTCAAGAGAATAAACGCTCTAAAAATGATGAATACCTCCAATCTTAATATCGAGCTGAATAATCAGGATCAGGATTTTAGCCAGGGACTTGAGCCGTCTTCCAAGCCCACACCTCTGCTTCCTCACAGGAGGTGAAAGCCGAATTAAATATGTATGTTATTTTAGTCCCTTCGCTGCCTCTACACCGCTGATATAAAAAGACTCGGAGCCTTTCAGCATTTGCAAATAATCCTTCGCATTTGCTTTGACCTGTCTGGAGGATCCCAGATTTACTGCATGAGATGGTGTCAGCCTCCGAAAAGTACACTGAACGGGCTTGCAAATGATTAGCTCCAGTGACTTAATCTTGCGTGGTGCTTTTCCAGTGCATTGTCCTGTGTGGAAATACTCAGCCCATTGATGCCGGGGAACAGGTCGAAACAAATCGCTGCGAGCTGAAGAAAATCCCCCACATAGCAATTATGGTGTTTTGATGATTCTTAATTGTAGTGAAAGTTTAGATAGACACTTATGTGGTGAGTGTGTTTTCAGAGGCCTTGGGGGTGTCGCAATCTGATCAAACATTATTGTGTAATTTTGAAAAAAAGAAAGAAAGGTCACGTCATGTTTTTTTTTTTTTTTACGCGATCAATCGCGAGGGGTCGATTTGTTTTCAACACGTAAACAAACACGGAGATAGTGACCGTAACTGGAGTTGACTGAAAGTTCACCACAAGCTGAAGGAGAAAAAAAAAGAAGTTTTGGCATGTTTTTTGGGTCGATGGTCGGCTCCAAAGTCCCTGTTTAGTAGATTATTACTGACTTCCACCTTTTTAAAAACACAGTAACGCATTAACACTGCAATTCTCCTCATAATAAATGCCATATAATTATGCAGAAAACACACACACGCGCACAAAAACCATGCGCGTTGCCTCGAGTGTGCAGGGAGCACAAAACACCTGGCCGTGGGTCTAAATTTAACCGGTGCTCCGACTGGTGGAGGGTCATAATTTCCCCAGCCGAAAACCCGGCAACACGCTGTGTCTGGTCACCATTTCGCCGCCGCCGACATGAACCGCCGCTTTGTTTTTATGATGTTAAAGCACAGAATGATACACGGCCCTGGAAGGAAGCAGCCTCACTAGTTGGACCCGATGGGAAATCGAGGCTACATCTGGCCTTAACAAATACACCTGTGCTTTTTCTGAGCCTAATGCATAATGCAAGAGAACATATTAGAAATAGATGGGGGGGGGGGGGGGGGGCAGAGCTGGTAGCCGGCCTCTGGCCACTGTAGGAAACACCCAAAACACTGCAGCAGAAGGGTACATGGATGCTGAGGAGGAGTGGCCGTGTCACAGTCTCGTGAAGGATTACAAACCTTGTGTGTTTTTGTGTAATTTAGGCCACATTTCCTGCTGGATTTACACTTTTTTTTTTTTTTTTTAAAGCAGTTATATGTTTACAAGACGTGTGAGGAAGTACAAATAGAGCAGCTGACTCGTGGCTTTTAGGTAAATAAATAATCAACCCAGCCAATCAGAGTAAACATTAGGTTTAGTCAGCTGTTCGGAAAAGTTTGTCTCAGGGTTTCATTTTTTTCTTGTGTTCAAAGTGTATCTAGGTTTATAGCTAAATAGTATAGCAATCAACTGATTAACTGTGTCTGGAGGTGTGTGTGTGTGTGTGTGTTGTGTGTAGAGGTGAGGGGATGCCATCCGCAAAGTGAAGCCAAAGGCGACGTTTTCACCTTGTATTGAATTGTGCTTGAATGATTAACACCACAAAAACATATGAATCAACGGTGAAAAAACCTGTCTGACAGAGCTCTAATTTTAAAAAAGGTCAAGTCTTTTTTTTTTTTTTTTGCTTGTTCGTGTTACAAAATCGACGAGATTTTTTTTACGTTTTGAGGAGAATAATCAGATAATTAGTCTGATTCAATCCTCTGCAGGGAGGTCAAAGGTCAGGGTCGGTTGTAAAACGCCAAGCTCCAGCGCCTTCCTCAGAAACACCCGGTGACAGAGAGGCTTAAACCGGTGCCAGGGTAGTCAACCAACTCGGGCCAGTTAATGCGACCGGTAAATGTTAGCTTTCCCCGGTTCAATGGGACAGAACGCACAGACCCCGCTGGTCTGATGATCGACCAGAGTTCAGATCCCGTTTCAAGTTTTGAGTTTGATGTGTAGCAGAGCTGAAACTGAATCATCAGATCTGTTGTGCTGCTGAGGATTAAAAAAAAAAAAAACCCAGAGCTGCTTCATCCTCGCCATATTGATGTAACCTTACACTGGTGTGGAAGAGGATCAATGTCTGTGTGAAACTGCTGCAGTGTACAAAAAAGGAGGCCAAATGTGAAGGCAGAGCATGAGACTTGACTTCTATGCATCCATCAGCCTCGGCGCAGAAATCTACAAAGGCGCTTCCTCGTGCCAAATTAGCGCCGAAACGCGACTTTGACTCCGGAGAACGACCTCCGCGGCCGCTGCGTGATCGCTTGGGTTGCCATTCGCGTCGCGCCAGAAGGAGGGGAGACACAGGACGGGGTCTTGTTGCCTCAACTCGGGCCAATTTCTACTCATTAACTCGTCAGGGAAAATGTGACGCTCGTGGGGGTCGAGCGGTCAAAAGACGGGCAAATATTGCCGTTGCTAACCGCGCAAGAAGTACAGCTCGCATAAATTGGCTGCTTATTTATCATTTGGTTTGTTGACATGTGTTGACACACTGGGAAACATCGGTGCTGAAATAAAATCTTGATTTTTTTTTTTTTAAAGTTTGCATCAGCCTCCGGCTCGGCTCCGCACTCAAGTCTGACATCTGGATGCGAACGTGCCACAACTTATGAGGCAGCACGGTAAATATTTACCAATTTGCAGTTCAGGATCACATGCGATGTGAGGCAGAGGTCGCCTTTCAAGCAGATGACCCGAGTTCAGCGCGCGCCCCGCCGCGGAGCCGCGTTATCAGTTTGTTGGAAGTTAAATGCCACTTTCCACTTCGCCAGAGGGGTCTTTTTTTTTTTTTAAACTCAACCCCCAAGTTGCAAAACTTAACACAAGAAGCCCATTTACTATCCTGTCACATCAACACTTTGGCAGGCAACCTTGACCCGCCATGTGTTACGGCAGCGTTCAGACATGCCAGCATGGATCACAACACTGGGCAGCTGCTGAATGCAACATTAAACCAGGTCAAATATCACATTTCTGCCTCTTTTTCCTCCAGTTTTTTTTCTTTTTTTTTTGTGTGTGTGAACACAGACACCTTCTCTGCCAAAAGAACAACATAGTACGGTCTGATTTTACAGGCTTCAATTTGAGGTTTTCATGTCTTTCAAAGTTCTTTATCTTTAAAAACACTGACCAATTTGGACGGTGACGTAGGGCTAATACTTACAATTAACTGTGCACGATATGTTTTTTCAGCGTGACATGATAACTTTTTAAAATTTGTTGTATTTCGTGGCTCTGATCTAACTGACGTCACTGTTGTTCAAGACAGTTCAGACTCTTCAAATGAACTTATTTTTTTAATTAAAAACATACTTTGTCCTCCGTTGAACAAAAAGCCTATCGTATGTTTTGCATGAATCGATACTAATTTGTCGGCTTCATTAAATCTCTTGCTTAAAAGGTCAGAAAATGGCAACAACCGCAGGTTCACAGAGTCTATCCAGATACCTTCTAATTGCTTGTTTTGTTCGATGTGCTGATCCGTGATCGCGCGAGATGAACCAAAGCACATCGGTGATTTGTGTTCCTGGCATCATTTCATCACTTCCTGCCTGGTGAAAGGTCCTGAACCCGACAGCAGGACGAGATTTAAACAAATCAATTAAAAAACATTTAAAAAAACACATTTCTTTTAGTTGCGAGTTGCAGCTTTTATAATCTGAATAATAATAATTTTAAAAAAAACAAAACAAACCTCACTGTTATCTTGGATTTTTTTTTTTTTTTTTGGCATGTCGCAATAGGCCTCATCAAATAAAACCTCTCCGGGCTAAGTGCCCTGCCCTTATCACAAGGTTCTTGGTGTCGTCTTGAGCTGTGCCAATTCAACTTGGATTTCAGAAAGGATTATGATTCCACCTCAAGTGGGAACCATTCATTTCCCCCACTTCAGACAGTAATGAGCGAGTGGAATAATCATCTGCTGCTCTGTGAAATACAGAGACCACCTGGCCTACGCTAACTAACCCCAACTATTACCCTATTTGAGAAGCCTTTTAATTTCCACTCAGACGTTCAAAGACACCCCAGGGCTCATTGTAAAAAGGACAATTCCGCCGCGCTTGCCGACTCGTTTTACCTTCATACCAGCAGCTTTTACAGAAGCGCGCTGGATATTTTAGAAGCCAGGTCGTTCAAACCGGTTGCACAGGCGCGCAAACAATAGGCAACAATGTTTTAAATTTAAATTGAACCTACTCTTTTATCTAATTTCTCCTTGTACGCGACAGTGAGGCGCGCAAAAAGTCTCCCTGCAGATGCGTTTCCTGTCATAAACAAATCTTTCAGCCCGTACAACTCTGTGGTTGCGGCAGGCTCTGCCTCCTGTCAATCACAATCCAGTCAACGGGGAGCACAAAGCCTGTAAAGGTCGGTGGTTTACCGTTTGACACCTTTCTGCATCGCAACAACGTCACGCGATACGTGAC
This sequence comes from Nibea albiflora, assembly GCA_014281875.1. NCBI lineage: Eukaryota > Metazoa > Chordata > Actinopteri > Sciaenidae > Nibea > Nibea albiflora. Next base: position 2,888,527 of record CM024812.1, on the reverse strand, counting down.
CCCCCCCGCTGGCGTTTTTAGGCTTTCGGAGGAATGCGGCCCCGTCGCGCACGTCACTGCGTACCGCCTGAGAGTCACGTGACGCGGAGGAACGGGTTCGCTGAGGCCTTGGAGGTCCTCGAGGGCGCCGATGCTCCCGAGGTGCATCCGCTGGAACGTCAAATTTGTACAATTAAACCCAAGACAAACACGTCGCGCTTCGCCGGTTCCCTTTTTTATTTGACGGTTTCTTCCGGCGTTCCGGCGACGTTTCAAACCAGATCGACCAGTCGCGTAACCAACACGCGGAGCACTCTGGGATTGGACTCCCTTCTCTCCTAATTGTCCACTGACCCTGATGGCACTCATTGTGCGTCCACCCTCTGGGATATGAAGACACATAAAGGGATGTTGAGCAGCATGCGGGATGAAAACAGCTCTTCTTTTTTTTTTGGACCATTTTCAGCTCTACAACACAGCGACTAAATGTGCTGGAGAAAAGGTTAAACCCACCTACACAGAGTTTATCCACCCTCTGCTATCTGAAACAAACTTCCTGTGACCTTTTGAGCCATTATACCTCGCTATCATTATAGTAATGATGACGTGAGTGAATGTAGAAGCTTTTTATGAGCATTTCGAGGCAGATTTCTGTGCCTTTCGGTGCTGCCTGATCGAGTTTTAGAGCCCTCTCTGTGTGTCTTTCTACCTACATCAGCCTTCATTAATTACATAATTGTCTATACTGCAAGTTCAGAAGACGAAACAGCCATCCCGGTGATGAGACTGTGCCGATTTTCAACTGGTATTCCTCCCAGGCTCCCCTTTAGGTCCCCATCTTGTGCTCACTATTGACATCTGCATCATGTGCAATGCACAGCCACACATGGAGGACGCAAAGAAAAGGGCACCGATAATGAGGCAGAATGGCAGAGTGGGATCTCTCCCCCCCTCTTCCTCCTCCTCCACCTCCTCTCTTCCTACACCTCCTCCTCCCTCCTCCTGCTGCTTCCCACAGGGTTGCATTGCACTGCATTCTCCAAATCCAACGTGCAGCTATGCATTGCTCTCTGCAGAGGTAACAATAAGCGTTGCATTGCATTGCACTGAATTCCCCACAAGCTGACATTAGCCACGCAGAAACCCCACCACCACCCCCCTCGCCCTCCTTCCCCTCCACACCCACCTGAAGAGCAGGAGATGAGGAAAACGGCGAAGGCCAGTTTGGTGGCGTCTCCCATTTTCCATCCGAATCTGATCCTCTGACTGGGAAGAGAAAAAAAAAAAAAAGCAAAACAAGCAAAAAAAAAAAAAAAAACTAAAAAAAACAATATATATAAAATTTTAAAAAATGAGTCAAATTAAATGTCTTGCAGCTCAAGGGAGCACCGTCTCTGCAAAAAGGACATTTTTAACAATGTCAAGATGGAAAAAAATCCAAATTATCCCAGGGAATGCCAGCCTGACTAGTCCTCCCCAAAAAAAGCAGAGGAGAAGGGGGGATGAAGGAGAAGAAGAGGAGGGGACGGTCGGTGGTATTTCCAGGTTGTTGTTTTTTTTTTTTTTTTTTTTTTACAGACAAGCAATGGAGGGCGACTTGTTGGCATTCAAGCCAGGGCTGTCATGTACTTGGCAGGTCTGCAGCATTGTTATGAACCGACGTGTTCACCTGTGCCCGTCGTGGTGGTTAACCTGTTATATTCGGAGCAGCGAAGCAGCGAGCCGAGCCACAACCGGGCAGGGCTAACATCCATCGGACTGGAAATCAAGCGCACACCGCTCTCCAATCAAACTTCTCCCCGACAAGCTCCGTCGCATAGCTTTAAAGCGTCAAAACCGGCGTCGATATTAGCAAATCCAACCGCCCGGCGCGTTAACAGTAGCTTCAAAGTGTGTATTGCTGTTGTTATATTCCGTGTGGAAGCCTCAGTTTCGTCCGACAGTCCGACGGGGCTGCCCGGCCACAACCACAGCTCCGTCCGCTCCAACAGGGAAACAACCGATTACGAGGCTCCCTCCGGTGTGTTAGTCCGCTCCAAAGTGTGCCAAACAGCCTTCCACCGTCGAAACGACTTCAACGAATGAGTGCAAACACTACCCTATGATAGCAATAGCCCCTAAAGCTGCCGTTAATCCGCGTGGCTAATGCAGCTATCGAGTTTTAAGGACGAGCTGGTTTTCCCAAGTCCGTCTCCTCCTCGCCTCCTCTGGTCGGGACAATTTCAAGATGGCGTCACCGTCCCGCGTCAAGCCGGCCAAACTGTCAAGCAAAGCTTCCGGTGAGGTATTTCAAAATAAAATGCTGGCTTGTAATGATTTTTACGAGAATAAAACGCAAGACGGACATTGTTTTCATGTGTGTAAATATAGCCGGTAATGTTGATTTGTTTGTGATAAACACAGCAAGTAGTGGCCCACTATCTACATAATAATATAATAATAATAATAACATATATATTTATATAGATAGATAGATAGATAGATAGATAGATATTTTTTTCAGGAGTTTGAACCACGTCAACTAAAGTGGGTTGAGTATCGTTTACCTAATGTAAAAACAACCTGTGCCAAAAAAATACTTATATTTTACAGCATAGTTGTATATAATTTAATAATAGGGGATCTTGGCACTGTAAATTATGGTTTTGCTTGTGTACAAGAATCGTTATTCGGCAATAAAACAAACACCGTGATCAAATATAATTGTTTTTTAGTTTTGGTAACTATTATTTTGGAGGCAAAATCCTTCGTTTCCGGCATCGCCATGCCCCTCTTTTAGTCAACTTGATGAAAGTGCTTTACGAGCTGGGGATTGTTTTTAATTCTGGAAGGTTGCTCGTTTTGGACTCCAGCGTGTGCCGGCGCAAGAAAAGACGGCGGCGTATTTTAGATTCGGACATCTTCTCGGAAAATAGGAATAACCCCAAACAATCTCTACCATGCTCCTATCACGTGTATTTGTATTCAAAGGGCTATTATAGGCTACAATCTGTGTATTCGTGTGTACAGTACATGTTATTATTGAGCATAGTGTGTTTTTATGCCCGGAATAGACAGTACGTGTACAGGAAAGCTGTACGGGAGATCTTAATGAGCATCCACAGCCAATTATAGTGATGTTTCGTGAGGTTTAACCAATAAAATAGATCCTATTTCAAATCAGCAGCATGCTTCCAACATATAGCCTGTCACTCTATATAGGTCAACACATATTACACCTACATATGGCCTCATGCTGCAGTTTGAGCTACTACGGTCACATATCAGATTTCAACATGGGTTGGGTGCTCAGTAATAAATGCTGAGAATACCATGAAGTACAGATATAGGCTTGGCCCATTCCCAAATCTGCGTGACACTAATCTCTCTAATAGCATGGAGCAGATCTCCAACCATAAGCGCTGCTAAACGATTAGGAGGTCAAAGGTCTCAGGGGATTTCTCTGCCAAGCTGGAAGCTGAGTCACCTGTTCTATATTGGAGCGTTGGCTTTCATCTCCAGCAAAACACAAGGCCCTGTACATAGTTTAATGGTCAGAGCTTGAGGCACTAACACAAGCCCGGGTGAGGAGTTCAGTTCCTGTAGATGTTATTCCCCTGGCAATGATTTTGAACTTTCAACACGAATGAACTCACTCTGCAAAGAGCACATCCTGGAAATGTGGGGGATGTGCAGCATGTCACCGATTACTCAGTGAAAAATATGCGAACGCATCAAACAGATACCATATCAGGACCTTTAAGCTCACCAAAGCACTTTATTATTAGATTAAACTTCATTTTTAGTTTCCTTTGCGTTGTGTCACAAATAACCGACTAATGCAATTACAGGAATCTAGGGTGAACCCTGCACAAACTCTTGACTCAGTTGCACGATCATCATTCGTCAGCTAAACCAAAAATAACCCCCAAGTGTCATGATTTTAGTCATAAGTGATGATTTTTGGTTCAAGATAATGTTTTGGCATCTGTGTTTAAAAATTAAAAAAGAAAAAGAAAAAAAAGAGCGTTAATAACAACTGACCTGCTTTTGGAGACTAAATATGACCATACTTTGTCCTCTTGGTTTTTCTCCTTTGTGTATTGGATTTACAGGCCCAAAACAAGCACACACAACGGGCTTATAGACATGCAAATGTGGAGAGATGATGCAGAAGCCACCTCGCAGCACCCAGGGAGGGCTGCTCAAGGGCATCGCAGCCCAGGCAACTCTCCAACAAGGCACCTCTTAGGTACTTTGCTCAAGGCCACCTCGGCGGTGCCCAGGCGCCTCTCCAGCTGCCATACTGTGATCGACGTTGGACTTGAACCGGCCACCCTCGGGTCCCGACAAACTGAGCTACTGCCGTCCCTGTATTTTTCTTTTGTTTTTTCCTCTGATTCATATAGTAAAATAAAATAATCACAATTATTCTTCATGCACGTAAAAAGAAAAGAAAAAAAAAATCCACATTGCAGTTTGTTGGTTTTTAATTTAATGTCTCTAAATGAAGACTTTTCCAAACATAGAGAAAGCGTGCTGCCTCCTCTCCGTTTCATCTGAAGATGACTCTGTTGCAATCATCCAACCTGAATTAAACATGAGCTTAATTCCAGGACCATGTTATCACAGAAAATGAATCCATTCACACTGTTTGCAAAGTACACACACTTCTCCCTTCCTCTCGCCTTGCTGAGCCTCCTCGACGTGTTTTCATGTCGTCATTCACTCCTGTGTGTCTCTTTGTGTGTTTGAACCAAGGTCGATGAAAGCCTACCAGCTCCAAGTGATGCAGGTAAATGTATTTATTGCCATCAAGGTGGGTTTCTTTGTTTGGCTGGTTGTGAGCGAGGCAAGGTGACTCTTCTGTTTGTAAAAAATCAAATAAAAATGGAATGAAATACTGAATTCTAGCAATTGTGTCACTCAAAGAAAAGTTCAGTTAAGGTGTCCGGCTCATTTGAAAGCATGGTGGTGTATAAAACACCATGAAAGCAACAACCTAACATTACTTACATTAAACCTGGCGTTAGCTCCAAAACATTGTTATATCACCTTGATACTGCGTGACCTTTCCTTCGCATAATGAGAATTATTAATTCAGAAGTCTATTACCGAAAACGCATTGACGCATTGTTTGCATTTAATGCTCACGCTGTAAAACCTGATTACACGCAACAAATGTTCATCCGCTCTGTAGCTGATTATAAATCCCATCAAACACTTTATACTCAGGTGTTTATAATTAAAATGTTAAAGGAGCCTTTGAAAAATGCTCAGAAGTGTTCATAATAGCGTCATAAACATGTTTATTGTCAGAGTATATAACATTTGTAAGCACTTAAGCACATATAAACACATAATTGTTGAGTTTAACTCATTAACTTTTTTAAATTAACCTCTTGCTGTTGCTTTATTAAGATTTTCTACATATTTTATGACTTTATTATGCAAGAAACAATAAGATTTTATAACCCCTCTTAGGCAGTCTATAAACAGCTTTCTTGTAATCACTTATAACTGTCTTATACTCTAACAGCAATGATATTATTAACACTTTATAGTCTTATTTACACATATTATTGTTTGTAATCATCTTAATGATTAATTCTTTTTTTACATAGGGGGCTAATATGTAAAAAAACAGTGGGGATCTGTGGAAAAATGAGGAAGTATAATCAATGTCAACAGAACGCAAGGCTTCAAAGAAGGAATCAGGTAACATAAACGGTGCATTTCTATGCATTGTAATCTGAGGTAGATTTAGGGGTTCTGAGGATGTATGCAAGCATGTACATGTCAGTGAGAGTTTCTTTTTGGCAAGATGCAGACGCGGCAAAGTACTGATTCAATGTCTTTACCTCAGTAAAAGTGAAAAGGTGCGGTCTCCGAAGGATATTTTACCTATTTCTCTGCAACGCTACAAACTTAGACTCTGTTGTGTTACGTGGGGGTGATACGCACCGGTATTGATGTTGGGGACGGGTGCAAAGATGCATAAAAACCAAAAAAAATAATTCAATAATTCTCCTCGACTGCTTTAAAACTAATGTAATGAGCCTGTTCTGAAAATGCGAGGAGTAGAAAGTACAGATATTTGTTGTCAGAAAAATCAATACTTGAGTACAGATACCTGAAAATACTATTTATGTCCTTACACACACTAGTTCTCAAACTGTGGACATTAAAGAGGTAAGAATACTCCATCAGAGGCGCTTGTTGGATGGACGAACCTTTCCTGTGCCAGATTAACGGCATCTGCGTCCGAGCATTTCAGAAATTCGATATGCAGAGGTGAGACAGCACCCGGGGTTTGAACTTTCTGTGTCACTTTTCATGTTTGGAATACAACGCGATGAACGTCTTCCTGGAGGGACGGCGCGAAAATGTGCGCCGCGTCGTCGGTACTCAAGCGACATTTTCATCAACAAAGCAGAGAAGAACACATTAGTGAGCCATGACAAAGGGATGACTTGCATTAAGCTCATGCGGAAAAGACGGGTTGGGTTGTGTGTCTGTATGTCTTCCTTTGAGTGGGGAAGACCTACAGTTCTTGTCCTAGAGATTTACTGCCGAGCTAATCCCATTACTCAACTATCAGATGCCAAATCCCCTCTAATGGCATTACACGTGCCAGAATTACGTATGATGATGCGTGCTAATGAGAGCTCAGCAGATATACCTTACTGGAACCAGTGGCCCTTGCGTACAGAGTAGCCCCATGGCTCTGCGGCTTAATGGACTCAGTATTGAGTGTCGAGGGAAGTCAAATTTATCGACAAAGTGCTTTTAACAAAAAGCAGGTTGGTCGCAAAGTGCATTGCAGAGCAACAAAGGATGTAAATACATCTAAAACTGCAAGCGCGCGCATTGAAATGTTAATAGTCGAGTGTGGACGTGGTGCGTGTTTGTAATGTGCGTGTGTGACAAAGAGAGCTGCACGACAACACCAAGGGCAAATGGACACTCTAAGATGCAGGCATGAATGATGAATGGAAGGATGGAGTTTCTCATACAAACCTCAAATCAGGCCGTCGTTGCCACGTCCTCTGGGACTGGAGCATCTGAGCCGAGATCATTTTCAAAAGGTGAATGTCCACTTTGGTAGATACATGCAGTGATTAAATATATTCCCTCAAGTACTAAACTGACTATGATTCTGAAGTACTTCCATTTGATGCTGATTTGTACTTGTATTGTACTACAGAGAGCCCAAAGAGGTAAAAACACAAAGAAAAACACAGATTAGCTTTGGGAACTTTTCATCTTTCCAGTCCCATGAATCATTTCAATGTATCCTCACTCCCACATTGTCATACACAGCAGCTCGCTCATTGGCCCTACGCTGTAGAGTCATTTCTAATGTTTTGATGTGCCATTGAAGTCATGTGGCTTTGGATAATGAGTGACAAAGTTAACATGTGGAGGAGGTTCAGGGTGGAGTCAGACAAACACAGGACTGGACACATTGCGTTGTGTTGGGTTGCGTTGTGCGCTTATTTTGAGTCGAACCAACTAAGCGCAACCAAACTGTGACCATATAAACTCAATAGTTCGTCAGCATTTTTGAAAATCCCACCAGATGTCACATATTAACAGGGTCAAGTGTTAAGCACAGTTGAGAGCGAGAAAGTGTTGATCATTTCATGACCCCTTCGATTCATCTTGTGACCCTTTGGAGGGGGTAAGACATGTAGAGTAAAAAGCGCTTTGAGTGGTCGGAAGACTGGAAAGGCGCTATGTAAGTACAGTCCATTTACCATTTAAAGGTGCATTGTGCAGGATATTAAGTGATATCTAGTGGTGAAGTTCCACATTGCAAACAACTGAAGACCACTCGCCTCACCCTCCTGTTCCAAACATGAAGGGGAAACTACGGTGGACGCAAAACCTGCAAAAACACAGAAAAGATCCAATCTAGAGTCAGTGTTTGATTTGTCTGTTCTGGGTTTGTAGATTCGTTCATCAGTCACTGCCTGCCAAACTACACTTTATGGCCAAAACTATGTGGACGCTCAATCAGTACAACCATATGTGATTGTTAAAAAGCAGCTGACAGTCTTGTTTTGTCTAACCTTGACGTTGCTCACAGCCTCCACGCTTCTGCTTTCAGCCTTTCCCCCCAGATGTTGGTGAGTCTCTGCAGGGACTTGCTGCCATTCAGACACACAAGCATTAGTGAGGTCCAACACTCATGCTGGGCGATAAGGTCCCAAAGGTGTTGGATGGGATTGAAGTCAGGGCTCTGTGCAGGGCAGTCGAGTACTTCACCACCAAACAGGAGGAAAAGCTTTTCTTTATGGACCTGGCTTTTGCTCACAGGGGAACTGACATGTTAAAACAAGAAAAAGGCCTTTTCCAAAGTGTTGACACTAACTTGGAAGCAAACTGTTGTCTAAATATCTCTGTATGCCGCTGCAAAGAGATTTACCTTCACTGGAATGAAGGACAAACCAGATAAAACACACCGGGAAACGTATGCATACTGTGTATATACATGTACATCCTCTTCTTTCGACACTCTCATGCTACCGAAAGCTTATATTCCTCCAGTTTCTGTTATGATATTACATACTTAGCCACTGAGATTAAGACGTTGTTTTGCAAACATAAAAACTGCAGGGAAAATATGCAGCCGAGCGCAGGAGCAAAAAATAGAATCAAAAGGCACATTAAAGAGACAGTGAAGTAACATTTCCTACAGTGTGCGTTCCACCAGGCAGCGGTCCAATATCGAACGAGCAGCGTCCCTGCGAGCCAGAACTGTTTCTGAGATTCTTCAGCGGCTAAAACGCAGCGAGGGAGCAATTCTACACATTCCTGCATTGTGCTCCGCACGCATAGGCGTCACATGAGAAGCCCCTCTAATTTAACACGTGATTAAAAACAATACTAACAGCTGGTAGTTCAGTGGCTGGGCACCGTGGCAGTTGTCGCCTCTGTCTATACAGAGACTCTCCAGCTAAAATCAAAGCCCCTGCTTTTGCTCTTAAAGCGCCCGGGAAAATGATTTATACGCCTGCTTTCGGCTTGCCGCGATGCCACTCAGAGCGATTTATCTTGTCTTGGCTCTGGCTCTCTGTAGCAAAAGGCAGCCAACCTCCCCCTCCCTCCTTTCTGTTGTTTCAGCATGAATGATCTTTTCCATTGACAGCTTTGTTCATCCCTGCAGGCAGATCTGCACCTGTAACCAAAGCCCGGTGGATACCGGCCTAATTACCGTTCTCATCTGGCACCCAGCTGCCTTCCTTGTCCTCGCACGAACCCTTACAGCAAACCACAGAAGAGGAGGCATTAGCGAGTTAAAAATGAGCCTTCATCGCCGTGGCTGCTGTGTGAAAATCTCCAACGCGGCGCAGATGAAGCTGAGAAGAAAAGGGTTTTCAAGGTTTCAAGGTCAGGAAGACGCGCGGACGCACTAAATCTACTGTTACATCGTCAGCCGTTGACGACAGCTGACACTTATGTCATACAGGCAGGTATCACTGTCTTCCTTAATCCCCCGGCGTGCCTGCCGTGATCTACAACAGCTACTGTTTTTACACCGAGACATGCAAGAGCTGTCAGCGGCCAAGCCCGAAACATCAGGCTGCAAAGGCCGAAAGAGAGGGGGTGGGTGTGAGGCTGCCTGTGCCTGGAAGGTTGACGGGTTCAATCTCAAAACAGAAAGTCAGCGCTCAGTGGAGGAAGAGGGAAACAATTCTACTGGTTGAATACCAGTATGAGCACATGTAGCTGTATGCGAGGCACGTGGGCGTTGAAAAATGAGCGTTGCAACCTTCTCCGCTTGAAGAAAGGTCAAATAAACAATATATCCTATGTTGGAGCGAATATATCTATCTTGGATGGATATGTTGAAGCAGACCGGATGATGACGCACGCTGCAGAGATGCACACTGTACGCTATGAACTGAAGAAGGACGAACTGATTGTGAGGCTTAAGGCTTTAGCATCGAATGCTTTTCATCCATTCTGTTCAGGGCTCAGCGCTGGATGCACTCGTATCAAGGCCTGCCACCGCAGCATTTCTATGCAAATCTTGACCTTTGCCAGGCTGTTAGATTAATACTGTACTGTCCTCTTGTTTTTCCGTCACTCTTAACCGCTAAACACTTGTTTGCAGTCTGATTCGCGGATTCCGGGTTGTGTTGCAGCGTAGTCATTTCAAGGCACCGAGCGGCACTGCGGCGATGTTTTGCGGTTCATTTTAGGATCAGTCACCAAGCAGTCGAGCGCCGTCGAACGGGACTACCCCTCCTGATGTATGACTTGTTCTCTTCTTTATTTTCCTCTCGGGGGGAAAGATGACGCGGTGCTGACAGCTCTAAATTTAATGCAGAGCGGCCCAAAAATACGTGTCGGCATGACCAGGCTAGTTTGAAAATAACACCACGTTAAAAGCTGAGGTGGCCAATGCTCCGAGCATGACGCGACCCTTATGCAATCGCTACAAGAGAGCACGATATTTGGGGAATGTAACTCAACACTCCAAAACCTTTATAGACAAGTTGTTGCCAACGTTTAGGAGGGCAACTGAGCATGGACGCATGAGAGGAAAGTATCTTTGAGGGTGAAATCTACGCGTCTTAAATTATATCCAGACCATCTTGCGGTAATTCAGACTTTTCTAGAAGACACGGAGGAGTTTCAAGTCACAAGTTTGACTGAGATAATATTTTAGGAACACGTTTCCTTTACACAAATAAGACAGGACTCACCTGCTGTGTTGACAATCCTCGAAGAGCATCACCTGTTTCCCATCTGAGCCTCACTCTCACACGAAGGAACCTTTTCATGGCAGACATTTTGACTTATTACAGCGGGGGGGCGGGTAACAGATGTAACCGCTAACATTAATGATGGCTCTGCTTCAGCAGTTATTGCAATGCAAAGCAGCAATTACCAATGTTATTAGGCGCACCTGTGGTTGACAAGCTGAAATGTGCGCTTTAGTTTCGCTCCGTACTTTGGCTGACACTGCATTAAACGGGAAAAAGTTCTGCTTAAAATCTGACAGAAAAGTGAAAGTAGTACTCACATTTCCACCTAATTATTAGTGCGCATCTCAGTCAGCCACCTCAACCTCCTGATTGTGTCCACCAGATAAAGGGCAAAAGATGTCGGTCTGTTGGTTGGTCTGAGACTGTATATAAAGATAGACGGGATGCTCCATTGCTCCAAGTTTTTGATCACTCTTTTCCCCAACGCTGTGATCTGGTATCAGGTATCTATTTGCCCCAACCTGCACGGAAATACCATTGAACATATATAGACGGACGGACGACATGACATCTCCTCAAAAGTGGCACCAAAACGCCTCGATACCCCTCTGGTGGCTCGCTGGAGTACAGGAACTGGAGTATCCCACCATTTTTGCTCATAGATATAATTTCTTTCTGATATGTTTAGTTTTAATTAGTTATTTGATGCCATTAAAAAAAGGAATTTTCATGTCATAATTGACAGCTGAGCCCTGCTCACGATCGAGTCAACTGGGTGTAGAGGCAGGACCTTGACATTGCGGCTTCAACCGCAACCACTACCGCACAGACTCCGGCTCCAGATGACGTCGCCAATGCAAAATGGCAGCACCCTTATCTGGAGTATCCTGTTTATACAGCAGGAGGAAGTAGAGATGGGCTGTCCATCTTTATAGTCAGTCCATGGTTCAGACACCGAAGTCCCATCGGAGGAAATCCCAATGGCTTTGATGAGACTCTGTTGACTTCTCCTGTAGCGCGCTCCACAAGCATTGTGGTTTTTGGCGAGACAGTTATTGGATGGTTTGAAATCGTCTAGTGCCACCATCAGGTTAAAATCTGTCCAATATTTAATTTTTTGACCAAAGTTATTAACGTTCCCATCAGTCTCAACTGTACTTTGTGTTTACTGGCAAATATTAGCATTCTGACACATTAAACTGTTACTAAATAATTAAATATGAATAAAGATATTCCAGCTGGCTGCCATCCTCGGGAGGTTTCATTTTTATTTTCCCCTCCCAACGGATATAATTAGCTAGTGTTATGCTTGTTCACAAGGTCACACAAGGTTAGACAGTATGAAATCATGATGAGGATAAGTGACCCTTCTGGTTCGGATGAAACTCTTCTTTGCTTATTTTTGTTCTCTGCCGCAGCAGCGTTTTCTAAAACTGGACGATGTGGCATGATGCTGCTACATTTAGAAACCGAGTCATGTTTGGCTTGCTTTCAGGGGTCAACGTGTTTACAGTCGATCTTGTTTTTCCTTGTTTTAGACTTACGTGAGAGCGAAAGACCCATTCCAGCTCGTTCCAGCTCTGCCGTGTGTTGTGTAGTAGTTTTTGGGTGGACAAAGGTCAAAGAGGTCATTCTTGGCAATCCTTTCGCAGGAAGAGTGCCAGGTTTTGAAGCCAATTTGACATAGTGGTCAAAATGATTAATGACAGCAATAGCGACATCACATCACCTCATAAGCCTACACTGTGAAAGATGCGGCTGTAAAAAGGATACCCATGACTAAAATTTGATCCGTTTGGTCCAGTAACATTTGGAAAGTCAACAAGAGCCGCATGATTAAATCAAGTTATGCACATTCAAGTTAGCGGCGGGCTAAAGTGCAAGCTACTGACTCAGCTGATGGAAGTGAACCTCAAGATATGGAAGATCTGGGGAGTTTTATACCTGCAAACTGAGCTTTTTTGGCTTTATGCACCAACCTCCAACATTGCATCCAGTCCATCCATTGTACATCCACGCACGCGACATCTTAGCTAGCTCGATTAACGAAAACAACGAGATTCCCATTGCTATCCTATGCTCAAAACACAAAGAAAAAGTTATCCCAGTTGGGTGTGGGAGGTTGGAATTAAGTGGAACGCCAACTGCGAGCCAGGCCTTGTGCTCATCACCCAACATCAGTGTTGGGCATGATTAAAGCTCTTGTAGCTAAATGAGAGCTAATCCATGCTGCCATGTTCCAAAATATGTATGTATGTGGGTGGGTGACCACACACTTTTGGCCATGTAGTGTGTATATATGTGTGTGTGTGTGTGTGTGTTGGACTTCACACCCACTTGTCATGAGAAACTCAGTGAATGCATGTTTACCCGACTAAAAAGGGGATGAATTACTGCCTCCTGTTTGTATCCAATCAGACGATACGGGGGCCTATTCAAAGTGTCGTCGCTGGCTTAATCCCTCACTGTGTGTGTGTGTGTACAGTCATAGATAATAGTTCTGGCCTTTCTGAATAGTGTGACAGCACTCAACAGCTGTACAAGGCCCTGCCAAGGACCTCTCCTGTCACTCTCTCCCTCTGTTCTGTCTTTGTTATGTCTTGTTCTTTTTCCGTCTATCTGTATCTATGTCTCTTTTAAAAAAAATAATATTCTCAATTAGCAAATCTTTTTGAAAAAGCACAAAAGGTATTAGGTGTACCTCTATCAGCTACTTCACCCTTCCAATCTTTAAAGCATCCGTTTAAGAAGTCGGTAGAATCTCTCCAAAATTCATTAGTCTTGGTTCGATTTAAGGCTGATTTTCTGAGCCAAATCAGTTTGAACTCAAACGTTTCTGCCAAATCTGACCGAACCAAACCGTAGGCTTGATTTTACTCCATTGATTCCTGAACATAAGTTTGCCAGGAAAACCCAAGGCTTTGGCTTCTCTCGATTTCCACTGCTGAGTTTTCTTGAGGCCAACAATACACTTTTTTTTAACAGAAATACAAGACTTTTTTGGCCACGCACTCGTCATGTATGATCATATTTTTGGTTGTCAAAGTGGACCCGAGTTACTGTTACCAGGCTGATGAACACATCTGCATTTCGGGGGCTGGGGGGGTCATGTTTCCTTCTACAAAGATGAGACGCTGAAACGCAATCCACGATGTCCAGATAGGATTTTACAACATGCAGCGAGTTCATGACAGATCCAACTCTGTTGCCAGAGACAACATACTGTGCCAACGCTGTGGTCTCATTGAAATGCTTTGGTTGCATTCTGTCATAAACAACCTATATGTGACCCACTCGGTCCAAGTAGTCACAACTAAAGAAACTAATTTAACTTGCAGACGTTCAGAGCCAAAACAAGAGTACATCTCTGAGAGCTCAGAGTTGGACTGGGAGAAACCAGTCATAGACCCTCAATGGTCCAGTGTGTAAGATTTAGTTGCATAGTGGTGTAATCGCTGCATTGCAATTTCCTCACATCACTCATGCCTACCTAGTGTAGAGGAGAAACGACACTTGAAAGGCCAGTCTGGAGTCAGGATTTAGTTTGTCTGTTCTGGGCTACATGCATGAAGACATAGTGATGGATATTATATCGCATGTCTCCCTTGTTTTGAAAATAAAGGGCCCCAATCTTACGTACAGGACCTTTAGTATGAAGCTTATTTTTAACTTGGATTTGAAGTGACCAAAGACAGTATGAAGAATGGACATCGTATCCGTGACGTCACCCACAGGTTTCTGAAGCCATTGCGCTCTGGCAGCTGCCATGTTTGTAGTCCTGTCTCTGCCACCTCCCAGCTTTAAGCCTTAATATAATCTGAACAGGTGAGTTGTTTATAAACTCACCTTCAATGCAGTTGTCATGAATGGGGAAATAAGATACAGAGACCAAAACAGTTTTTTGTACCAGGCTGTAAACATGGGCACTTATGGAGACTGACTCACATCTGGAGCCAGCCTCAAGTGGGCGTTTTTGAGGAACTGCAGTTTTTGGCACTTCTGCATTGACTTCACTTCACAAAAAAAAAAAAAAAGACTGGTACTGTACCGAACAAGAGCAATGTAATGATGAACCGGTGTGCTCATAATACTGTGTCTGACATTTTGTCTAAAAGTCTGATTCTGGGTGTTACATAACTTTTAAACAAAAACTTTCCCAAATGAAGTCTGGACTTTTTTTTTAGATTTCAGGTTATAATCTCTCTTTTTCTTGTTGTTTTTTTTGTTTTTTTACCTGTTTTCGCTCTTTCTCTTCTCTTCTTCTTCTACTAGCCCCCCCCCCCTTCACTCGTTCTCTCCCTAGATAAAACCTTGCTGTTATCCTGCAGCAGATGGCTGCACTCTACCACCCCCACTCCCACAATGCACTGGGGCCCCATGTGGGAGTTAAACACAAGCAATAACATGGCCTCTGCATACACACACACCTCACCTGTACTACTATATACAGTGACATTTACATATCGGGGGTGGTAGATTTTTAATCATAAGAACAACATCGACTCCACACTGAAGTGCATCTGTTTTTGAGTCCAAGAGGAAAGTTCAGTACTTTCTATCAGCATCCAAAAATAAGAGACCTTCCGAAGAATGTTAATAACGATTAGCAATTTTGATTTTCTATCCAGTTAATCATCTTGTGACCCCTGAGATTTCTCTTCTGCAATCAGCCTAAAATATGAGCTTTTTATGGTTTTAAACTGGATTTATTCAGACAGTTTGGACTGCACTTCTTTGGCAAAATCATGAATTTATTAATCCAAACCAAACAATCGTGGGATTAACTGGCTACAAGGCTAATAATTTGTGTGCGATCAGTCACTTTTATGTGTCTTATGAGGCCTTAATGAGCAACACTGCCGGGCTTTGTGAGTGAAAGTCTGCAGCTTCTCTCACTTGACTGCACTTCCATAAGGATTTTGTTGTGTTGGACGGAGGAGCTTTACCTTGTTTTGGAACCAAACTCCTCACTTGGCATTTTTCTGTCAGAGTGTAGGAGGAGGAGGAGGAGGAGGAGGAGGTGAAAAGAGATAGAGAGAGGGAGAGAGGGAGGGTTCTCGGTCTAGAGACAGTGACATCAGCGGTGCCTTTGGCGCCACTTATCTCCACAGGATCTCCCAGCTGCCCTGGCATTTCCTGAAACTGGCCACACACTATCAAGCTAAAAAGATTCAACGAACCTTCGTGGAGATTTCACAGCGAAAACGCGGGGGGGGGAAAGTTCATGAAGCATTTTGATACTTTCCTACGTAACCCACTTTCTGGTCCTCGAGGTTCATAAATGATTCATGCATACGTGTGTTACGTCCGGGAATGTTTCCATGAGGTGTGCACATTAGCGTGTTTCGGATGCCGATAGATCCACAGTTTTCAGAGTGTGGTTGCCCGCACTGATTCATTTAGTCCCACATTTCCACTGGTGTGTGTAGAGCATGTTGTTGTGGTTTGGTGAAAACTTGATATCTCAAGCGCCTACTGTTTTTTTTCTGTTTGTCGTGAACACTTGTTTTTGTGTTCAACTAGTTTTTGCGGGTTCAAGGAGGTTCAATAAGCCGCACCATCTTAGCGCAGTGCAGTTTATACAGTCAGTATATATAGATGGGGGAGAAATAACGAAGATAGATGCTTCATGCTCTGCAGAACGTGTGAAAAGACTGATTGTGCCAATGATACTCATTTTTTTTTATCGAGACGACAGAACAGGGTTCATTGATGGGTCATGAAGGCAGCACACAAGCAACAACCATCCACGGCTGTGAAGTGAAGCCACTGCCAAAGTGCAGAAAACTGCAGTTCCTCAAACGTCCACTTGAGGCTGGCTGCAGAAGTGAGTCAGTCTCCATAAGTCCCCATGTTAAAATGTCCAACTTCACAGCAGAAATAAACATGTTTACAGCCTGGTACAATAAACTGTTTTGGTCTCTATAGCTAATTTCGCTGTTCAAGACAACTGTACTGAGGGTGAATTTATATACAACTCACATGTTCAAATTATATATAAGGCTTAAAGTTATGCAGGATTAACAGCATGGCTGCTTTGATTGACAGATAGGTGCAGTTACAGATGGCTTGCTTGAGTAGCCAGGCATCATCCAGCCTGCCTCAGCTCCACCGATGATGCACGTCTTGGCCCATTTTAGATGGGGAAGCAGCAATTATCAAGATGGCGTCTGTCTAGGAACCACGGCGATGTCCAGAAGAGCAACTCTCCCTCAGGTGTCTGTCGGGATAAGGTGATCCACAGCTTGGCAAACGTGCATCCTGTCTGTTTGTCTCCAACGTGCATTCTTGTGTTATTCAAATGTTGTCTGCATTAATGCTCTCAAATGGAATAATGTGTTCAGTTTGACGATGATTCCCTTTGCAGAACACCTCAAATCAGGAAGGAGCACGTGTTTTATCAACAATGATTGGGCAGTTTTGTTTTGTTTTTATCTCGCCCATCTCCAGGCACCTTAAACTACTTCATTATGGTGAAAGCTCATTTTGAGATTCTTCACATAAGCACAACAGGCCATTTATCATGAAGATGTGGACGTCTTTTTGAGGCATTTGAAAGGATGACTAATGCCGTGAGGACACACAAAAGGAAATGCTGGGATCAGACTACATTAAAGTTGTTTTTATAGACATTTAATATGCAAGTTATAGTGAACACGAGGCCTTAAATGCCCCCCCCCCCCCAGGTTCTCCTAATGAAACGACAAAACACAATGTGTACGTGCCCTTTAGAACGACACATGATCTGTAAAATAAATCTGATTTACGATGCGATAACAGATCAGGTTTGATAAGATTTAGGTGCAAAAACCAGTTGGTCGTGTTTCAGGAACAACGTGGCTCGGGGTTTTGCTCTTGGCCCTCCGTTGGTGAGCAAAAAACACTTGGTTAAGGTTAAGGCTCTAAAGTTGCAAGCTTGTATGTGTCGAAACTCAAATGAAATTGCGAGGATTGTTCAAAGATATAAGCGACATACGTCAGGTCGAAGCCTGGACTATGATGTCAACCGCCGTGCTGTCAAGAAGGACTTCCAGGTCCAGGTCAACAAACAAGCTTTTTTTCTATCACTTTCAACCAAGCCGTGTCAAACAGAAAGACGGAAGCCAAACTTTCACCAGCTGTCGAAACAATGGGACCTTTCATACACCATCAGTCAAATCAGGAAGTGCCACACTGTATGTTTATGTTAAGTGACAGGGCCCTCGAGGCAAATCCAAAGCTACAAGGCGCGGTACAATACAAGCGTTAAAGACATAAAAGAGGAAATAATACTGCGACAAAGTCGAGAACAACAAACAGACAAACTAGAAAAACAGTCGAGGGTGAAAACAGGAAGCAATAGAACACGCCACGCTTAAATAAACGGCGAGTTTTTAGCAGCTTCTCAAAGCTACTGACTGACTGAGGGCAACTGCAGGTTGAAGACAGCTCGCTTGGCACCAGTACACCGGTGCTTAAATTAATTACATGATGTTATTATCGAGCAACAAAGTCCACACAGGAAGGAGGTTGGAGGCTGGGATGGTCAGCACCAACCAACATTAAACTGTAGTTTCTAAAGCACGATAATTCTTCCCTAACGTAGTCCATGTTGCGTCGTCCGACCCCGGATTGTTTGGATCAAACGCTGGTTTTTGGTGCGTAGTGTAACCCCGGTTGAACTCGAGCAGAGCTGATCCACGTTCCCACCACCAAGAGGCGAGGAGAAGGAGCGGGCGGGGAGGGATGAAGGCGTGCGACAAATTGGCTCCATTGAAGCTACCTGCTTTGTACAGCAGAGCCTGGGAGGATGCATCACAGGAGGAGAATTAAATACTGACAAACTACCTCTGCTTCTCTCTTGTTTACCTCCTTTGGCTTGCTTACTGTTGCACACGTCGACGCTTTCAGCGCTTTCAGATTTCCTTGAAATTATGATGAATGACGCTTCAGGGACGGTTTTCGCACAGTGACGCCTGAACTCTCTGCCTCACGTCCTGTTTGTCTCTTCATTAGTGTCACAATCAGAAACGAACTTTTGCAAGCCTTCGACGCACGGACAGCGAAATCTGAGTCACGCACACGCCACTCTGGGCTTCACACATGTGCACACACATACAGTAGTGAACTTTAGCGAGCCAGCTATGCACAGTAAGACAATTCCAAACCCCTCACACACTCACACGGCGCTGCCAGCACAGCTTGCCATTAGCCCGGGGTTGTACGACTCCAGACGATGTTTCCAATCTCTCGCACCATCTGCTCCTCGCCTCAGCGCTACCGAAAGGAGGAAGAGAGCAGCTTCCTCTTCCTCCTCCTCGTCCTCCCTCTACGAGGCTGGCCATCTTGTGTGGAGGTGTGAAAGCTCTGCGATATGACACCCCTGACAATATTAGTGATATTGGTGTGTTTGCAGGTTCTTCACCACGCGCGCTATTGTTCCCAGACGAGATGTCACCCTCCGAGATCTGATGTTTGAGTCATTACTCACTTAATATTCTGCCTCGCTGCAAATGTTGGTAGCGGCACGACAACTCTCTAAAAGCAGACGACTCGCGCACAATCGATAGAGCGCTAAAGACAGGACACTGAAAACAAAGTACCATTAACTTAATAGATATTTGCAGGGTAAGAGCGCAATAACATCGATAACATTTGCCATTAATTTCCTGGAAATGACGACTTTGATGGGTTTTATTCGTCTTGCAGGAATGTTAAGAATAGCTCCCCGATTGTCCAACAAAAGTAGCTTTTAATGACCATAGCGGGTCTATAAAATGATTGGTAAGTCTAAATAAACAGATGCAGTCCAGGTGAAGGCAGCGGAAGGCCTCGGCATCCATCCATCCATCCGTCCATCCATCCATGCATCTCCTCCTTCAAGCTTGAAGATTGAGAAATAATCTGCGGAATTGAAGAGTTGACAGAAATACTACATGAATCATACGTGAGGAAATTACGCAACGTACTCGAGTTCCTTTTCTCTCTCTCTGCAGCTCGTTTTGTGACGTAGGAACAGATTCCTGCCGATTGAGAGATAATTATATGCCCGTAATGTCCAGTGATTTTGAATCTTGTGAACTGTTCGTGTTTCGGTTACTCATAATACTTCAAATCCAGCTGTCAGCAGTGTCGCAAGTAATTTGTTTTCATTCTTCTCCTTCTTCTAACTGATTTTTGTCTGCCCGCGCTGAAAAATGAAGGCGGTGGAAGAAGCTGGAGAAGACGGTCGTGAAAGCACATTTAGCACAAACTTCAGGGACAATCTCTTTTCCTATACATCACGGCACGACGCGCAAAACGAACTCCCGCCGCGAGGCGTGATTTATTCCCCCTTTTGTTCACAGCAAACGTCCACAACAACCCTCTGAAACTCTCCTTCGTTTTCCATACCATCGCTCCAGAAACTTCTTCCATCTCCTGCTCGGGGATCACCGGTCGCTCCCAGGCCAGCTGGGAGTTGTAATCCCTCCAACAGGTCCTGGCTCTGTGCTCGACTCTTGGTCCCACCAGCTGGTCAGGACCAGAACAGGCAGCCAGGAGGGCGCAGAAAGCAGTCAGTCATTCGTAAAACTTGGTCTTGCGTTGTACCACTAACTGCTTGTCCTATCTTACGTTTCAAAGATAAGATATCCTCCAATCCCAGTTTAGAAAACGCTAACTAGAGCTGTAAACTCAACTCTTTAATTGACATTCGTCTTGTCTTTGGCCTTTTGGGGTCTGTGTTATCCCAACTTAGGACCCATAAGTCTTCAGTTAGGACAGTTTTGTCATAGCTACATCCCAATCCTAAGATAAAATGTCCTAAAAAATCCTAAATGTCTTCCTGAACTGAGATAAGATGGGATTTCAGACTTTGTAAAGAGGTCCAAGACACCATGACAGACTGTTGTGAGGTATGAGGCATAGTCCTCAGCCCATATAATCATAATTTTAATGTCTTTTGATGGTTTTATAGGTCCAGTGTGTCAGATTCAGAGGGCTCTAACTACAGAAATGTAACATATTATGTGTATAATCACCTTAAAACAAGAACCATTGTGTTTTTGTCACCTCAGAATGAGCCTTTCATATCAACAGATGTCACAGATCCACGTCATGAGCAGCCGCTAAAATCCGACACACTTGCCCTTCACGTCATGTCTGAAAATCATGTCTTGTGTATAAGTTTGGCATCGCAGGTGGCTTTAGATACAGCGATACCCGTAAGCCTCGGGCTGTTGTTGCTATGGAGAGGAAAGCAGGCACATATCAGAGGTAGTATATATTCAGAGCGCTTTGTTGGTGCAGATGGGAACAATACCAAAAATGACATCAGTTCCCTCAATAGTTTAATGTTTAGCTTGCTTCAAAGCAAATTCCTGCAAGACGTCTTTCTTCCAAAAGGCAGAGGGCTGGAGCTGAGCTTGATCTGTGGCTCAGCCGGTTGTGTGTGTTTTTTTTTTTTACAAGTTTGAAAAGAATCATGAATTTTTTAAAAAGATAGCCAAGGACTCAAGGCGAAAGCTTGAGTGTTTATTAGACCCGATTCTTTGACACGCGTCTTGCTGCCACTTCCCTAACAAAGCCCGAAAAACAAGCAAATTCGACAGCATACTCGGTGACAAAATGGTCATTCAGCGCTCAAACGGCTTGTCCTTGAAGTTCTCACAGAGGATCATTTCCTAGTTACGTTTGATGCTTTCAAACTATGTCTGGCATTTAGACACAGATTGGATCCTCTTGTTATCTTCGTTCGTTTATTTCCCGCCACCACATAGCTCCTCCAGAGCTTTAAAGCGTCGGGCGATATGTCTTATTTTGCTCTTTAACGTCGTATAATTTGTAAAAAAACGGCAACAAAAAAAAAAAAACTTTCATTCTGCCGAGACGAAATCTGACATTTACATTAACGTTTGAAGACCTTTTCGTCAGGATGATTCATAGGAGAGAAGTCCTGACCTTCCGCTGAGATTAGGAGATAAATCATTACGTAACAGCGGCCCCCATGCAAACGTTGGGTTGTACGGGACAGGAATCTCACTCTTCCGTCTATTTGTGTCTGTATTCTCCATGCAGACCTCGTTTTTCTTCTTTTCCACCCAGCATGCAGGGCTTTGTTTCTCCATCAGCCCTCTTTTTCAGTCAATTTTCTCTCTTCCATTTTCATTTTCCTCGCACGCCAACTTCTCCTTTTACCCTCTCTTTAAGTATTTACCTGTGTCTTCAAGCCATCTATCAGCCACACATGCATCCGTGTGAATAATTTATAAATGCAGACCTCTTTCTCTTTCAATCTTATTTTCCTCTCTCTCTCTCTCTCTCTCTCTCTCTCTCTTTTAATAATAAACCCAGACCTTCATGCCTCTTGCTTGCTCTCTTCTTCGTTCCATTTAATTACTGCTCTTTCTCCGCGGATGACTCTCTCTCTCTCTCTCATGGTTCTGCCGCTTTTGTCGAGCTTGTTTTTCTCTTTTGCTGATCGTCGTCCTCCTGCTGCAACCTGCACATCTGAATCCCGTCCTCTAATCATGACTCTGCAGCCCGTGCTCCAGTCTTCCAGTCGAGTTTTTGAATATTCCTTGTGTTGTTTTTTTGGCTTGAACCTGCACCCGATCTTGATCTTGTTGAATATGCCATTCTCTTTTTTTTTTTTATGCCATCCCTGTGTTTTGGTTTCAAACGGGACACAAGCAGCAGTCTTCTAGGTAAAAGTCCTGTGTTTGTTCTCCACCTTCTCCATATGTTGACTTTCTCATTCTTGATACCACTGCACAAGACTTTGACGGCACATCAAACCATTAAACTACGCAGGGCGCGTCCAGAAATGGTGCCATAGGGATCAAGGAGACAAGCTAGGAGTCAAAAACGGGATGCCAGATAAGCGTGACCGCGTGTTGGACGAAGTTCCTTGCAGTTCTTGCGGCCGATCGTCTGGTGACCATCAGAAATTCGGCTTTAGTCAGTCTGGATGTGTCAAGTTTTCCAGGAATGCAGACTATTTTCAGTTTTGTTAAATTTATCACTCGCTTCTCGCTTTAAGTTCCTCTTTATTTCTTCTCTAATAAAAGCTCTTTGTTATTGTGAGCAACACTTGAGAGCAGACCAAAATTGACACGAATGTAACGACAACCTTAAAACAAAACTCCTAAAACAGCTGCCAGTTTCTAGAAAACGTCGCTCAAACAGGAGCAAATGGTCAATTTCGGAGGGACTACTTTCAGCGGTGGATGAATCCACATTTGGTGCTCACATCTGCAACAAGTTTTTGGACAATAACGGAGCTTATCTACACATAATACTCGTTAATGTCAATGATGGTTGGAGCCGATGTGGAACATAACAAGGCTGATGCTTTCCATCATTCTTCCAGGGTTGCTCAGGCTGACGTTATGTGTCTGAAACAGTTGTATAATATCTCACCTCAGATGGAACACTCTGTCCTGACCCACCGCCATACAGTGCATCCACCAGCACCCTGTTAGTGTTAAAAGCATGTGTGCGTGCGCGCGCGTTTGTGTTTGGGTAACTGCTCGTGTAAGTGTGTGTGTGTGTGTGTGTGTTTGCATCAGTTCCTCCTCCCACAGTTGCCCCACAAAAAAAAGAATCTGGGTGCAGAAAGCCGAAAAAAGGATCCGCGGAAACTACGACAGCTCTGCCTTAAACAACTTTCAAATTATGTAATCAGAGAAATTATCACCAAACAATTAACTTCGGAACGTCTCTTTTAGCTCACAGCGAGCCCAGAATGTGTGACTCTCTTGTGAGGCAGAGACTGCCAGAAATATCAGCCTGCGTAATTCAAAACTTCCTCGGCGGCGCGAATACATTTTTTACTAATTAGACCTCCTTGGCTCTGCCTGCATTTGAAGCTGAAACGCGTGCAGCGCGACGTATAGCTGGGGTGACACGCGAGCGAGGCCTGCCTGTTTGTTTGAAACATTAAAACCGGCGTTGTGTGATACTACGGGCCTTATGGCTGCTTATTGCAGCGCTCGGAGGAATAAACACGGTGTAAAAAACTTCCAGCGTGCTGGCGCTGATCTGAGCAGATTTCGACCAGGACAGGTGCCAGCACACATGCCGATCAACATTTCTCGGCGGCGCTTCCAAACCACGGTTAATGCGACAGTTTTTGTGTTTTATAACGCTCCCGAGATGATGTATTCTTTTAGAGAGCACTGTGGTGTTATGCTTCGAAGTGATTTTAGTGACTAAAAGGCAAGGTGACCGTGCAATAAATGCCACAATGCACGACACACCGACCAAAAAAACAGTGCAAAATCTGTTTTTCTTCTATATTTGACATATTCTGTGATGTAGTTGGCGTGAGCTTGAAGGTAACGAAATGAATACGCGTGAAAAGGAAACGGTGTGTAGCTGTGATCAGCTCACTTAGCTAACTGCTGAGTGAGAGAAGCTTGGACGCAATGCATCCTGGTACACGTAGGCACAAGCGCTGCTGGTGTTTGCATCCGGATGGAGCCAATTCCTTCACTTCATATGGTTAAAAGAGTCAAAGCCTCAGTGACGGTTCAGACACTCAGCCTCACGTCCACCCTCCTGCATTTTCATGGACCTTCCCAGCCAGTCGCCCCTCACCTGTGGCACTCACTCAGTCACCTGACCCGGCTCCTCCATGCACGCCTGTCCCTCGTCACCCCGTTAGCCTCGCAGCAGGGATTGCTCCGGTCCTGACCAAGTCCGACGCCAGTCAATCTCGTTCCAATGTCCAGCACGTGACCTCCAAACATTTTCAGATGCGCGGAGCCCAACGTAAAGAAAGAGAGATGGGATCAAGGTTGTGTTATTTGATCCGATAAACACGCAACAACTGCGCCAGGATTACTGAATATTCTAAGAAAGATTTGGCCTCAGGCATTTTCAGTTTCTGAATCAGAGTTTTAGTCTCTGTCTCCGACTCTGACTTTTAGTTCCTGACCTTATGTGATCTACTTTTGATAACTAATGTAATATTTCTCACTTCCATTCACTGAGCCTCCCCTTTGAAAACCTCTGCTCCAGTCAATTACCCGGATTGCGTATATGCTGCTTCGCTGGCACAGCTTCCCTTCCAGTCCAGCCGTGCTCTGTATCCTGAACCTGTTCCTGCCTGCCTGTTGCTTGTTACCTGTGTTTTTGACCTGCTGCTTCTCTCTGGATTTGTTTGCCTATTAGGCCTTGACACTACAAGAACCTTGCCGTTGCAGGAACTTTACAATCTGTCGCAGGACGCTGTCACAGGCCTTTGTCTCCACTGCACTTCCCCCTGGCTCGGGGTATGATTTCCTGCACTGGCAGCGCTCAGGAGGTGACGCTAAGTCCAAGTTCAAGGTGGATGGCAGTGCCAAAAAATACATTGTAACATCTGATCGATTGTTACGAAGGAGAAGACGCACTAATCATTTCCTTTACTTTTACTAATTGCACAGATTTCAGCTAAATAAGCAACTTACAAATGCAAAAACAAGTTCTCCTTGACCTGCAGACGTGCTCCCATCCATGCATCCATCTGTCCATCCATCCTCGGCTGCTCCTCTGCAGTAATTGCTGCACAGGGTGGTTCGGCATGAGGCTTTTGCTTCCTCTGACTGGGATAGAGGATAAGAGGCGCCAGCCTGCCTTTAGGGCTTTAAGGCTTCCACAAATCTTTCTCTTCTCTGCCTTTGAAATAAGACACCCTCCCTCGGCTGACTACAGACCACCAGCAATCACTCGGCAAGGTGTCAGGGACCCCTGCCGTGCAAACCGAGGGGGCCGCAGACCTCAGGGGTGTCGGGTTTGAATGGAGCGCTTGTCATGGATGGTGCTGGTGAAATGCAGGAGGATGTAAAGGGAGTCAAATAATTTCAAGGTTTGCGGGTGCAACTTGATGAAACGTGATGCAAAGGGAAGAAAGACGTGTCAATGAAATAAGGGTACATTCCGTGACGCTGTCGCGAACACCGAAACAACCACAATGAAGTTGTTGTACACTTGTAGTCTGATGCAAATGAAGTGTCTTATATTTAGCTGCTGGTGTTCAGGATACGGCTGCTGCTCCCTTGAGACGTTGTTTTTGTTGCAGGATCAGGTGAAGCACTGACAGGTGTGTATGTGTGTGTGTTTTCACGGAGCTCTGACACACACTTTTTGTCTCCGGCGATGGTAATCCCAGCTGTCGTGTTGTATGTTCCTGTAGTTTCACAGCGGACTGCAATAAATCTACTTTAATTCAACTGGGTTACACTGAAAATAGAAGTGACAAACTTTAAAAATAGAATCTAAAAACTTTTAGAATTTCCCCGTCTAGACAATTATTAATAAGATTAACATGACTTGTTATTGTAGTTGAGCACATTATGCATATTTTTAAAGGATTACATCACCCAAATAATAGAAATATCATGTTTCACCAAGCGGCAACCTCTGTGGCTGTGAAGTGAAGGGTGCCAAAAACTGCAGTTCCTCAAACGTCCACTTGAGGCTGGCTCCAGAAGTGAGTCAGTCTCCATAGGTCCCCATGTTAATGTCCTTCACAGCAGAAATAAACATGTTTACAGCCTGGTACAAAAAACAGTTTTGCTTTCTATAGCTAATTTCCCCGTTCATGACAACTGTACTGAGGTTTTTATAGAGCTCACTGATTCAAATTATATTAAAGGCTTAAAGGTACAGTGTGTAAGATTTAGTGGCATCTAATGGTGAGACTACAATAACTCAAACAACTTAACTCCATCTTCACTACGGCCATGATTTATACTGTCAGTGTGTTTTAATGCTTAGTTTTAAGGTTCATTTAGAGTTTAGTTTGTGACCTCAGCCATGATCCAAATACAAAAGAAGAATTTCAGTCGCCGTGGTCATTGTGTTGAAAAAGTACAGTTTAACGCTCAACAGCAACGTGTGTGTGTTCAATAATAGCCATGTCCTCAGCATATTGAACAGACCAGATTCATCATATTCTAGGAAATATTCTTCTCAAAAGGTAGAAAATACAAAGAAACATCCACATGGTGCTCTGTCTATTTGGAACCGACAGTTTATACGAGTGAATTATCTGTTTTGTGAAGGAACATGAAAAAAAACCCATGAAAGGCTTGTACAAGTGCTTGCTTGAATGAAAAAAAGTTATAGTTTATAGTTAGACTTTTTTTTTTTTTAACCTTTTTTTTTTTGTATTCAAATTGAAGGTCGAGTTCAAACTGAGGCCAAGCTTTGAAATGATTTGACGCTCAAAGAAAAGAAAGGCAGCAAAAAGTGTTGAGAGTTCAGCAAAAGTGCAAATATTCTATAACTCAGAACTGCATGTGGTACTTCACATTTAACTGTAAATCAACCAGTTATTAACAGAAAAATCATCTTGGGCCGAGCCATAAATGCAGCTTTAACAGAAGAATGTCCAAATGAAGTGAACGTGTTTATATAAGCAGGTATAAAATCATCAATTCTCCCCTAGCAGGAAACGCCTTCGATCTAAAAAGTGAAAGCTGTTCTTCAAAGAACCTTCAGAACTTGGCTGGGGATCCCAAGACGGTTGCTTGGGGAACTCCTTCATGCATGAACCTCCGGGCTCGGCAGAGAACCCTTTGAAAAAACGCCAAAGTCTTAAGACGAGGAATCTTCACATCCTCGAGGATAGATAGACTTTTGGCTTGAGGAGGGGAACGATTCCACAAATACAAGCTCCACAAAGCGAAAAATCGATTCCCAGCCTCCCGCTTTGTCTTGAGACTTGAATTTTTTTTTTTTTTTTTTTAGCACTGCAGCAAAAACACAAACCAGAGAGTTTGGGAGGTGTTGCAGTGATAATCAATTCGGGCTTTCTATAGTGGAGCAGAGACTAATGAGGAACACATCTGCAGCACCGTAGGGATCACTTTTATTAATACTATTGTGTCCCCGGCTTTCTCCAGAACACACAGCTTGGCTGTGCCATCAGTGCTTACTCAGGTAAAGTTGTTAGAAACAGCAGCAGAAATCGTTGGACACCCCGTCTGCACTTTGCATTCCAGCTCTCTGTTTCAATCTCCTTTTCGTGATCGCGGTGTCGCGGCTGTCTGGTGAGAAGCTTTGATCTCCAGAACACTGTTGACTTTTGAGGCGATGAGCTCTGTTTTTAGGCGGATGCCAATGCACCGATTGAGTTTTTCTTTATCGGGAGATGCTAAGAAAAGATTAAAAAGGGAGAATCACGAATTAACTCTTCAATGACAACACTGGAGAGGCAAAAAGTCAAAGTCAAATATTTAATTTAGTTAGTTTCTCTGCCATTTTTTCCTTATTCTTGCATCTTTCACGACCCATTTTCCGTCCCTTTCAAACTGTCCTTCTCGCATCTTCCCCGTCTATCTTCTCTCTTTGTTCACCTCTGCTCAGTTTTTGTGCCTCTTCCTCCATCACACAAGCCATGTGCTATTTTCATCTCTTTTCTGCACGTTAATCAGTAGATGCAAAGAGGACACGAGAGCATGTAAGACTGCACTTATTATGACTCCTCTCTCACGTCTGGCTCAGTCTTTCCACCGTCTTAGCCGCAAATATAGCATCCACACAAATCCATGTTTCAGTTATTGATCCCGTATTTTTGGAGCGCTCTATTTGAGTGTCGTGACATCAGCATCCAATAGCCATTTTAGAGCCTCAGACATCAGGCACCTAAAAGAGTTTTATAGTTTTCAGTTGGCTTTTCTGCGAATTGTACAAGGACAATCGGGAGGTCATCTTTTTCTCCAGGGCATAAAGGGAAGCAAGCACGGCGCAGGGGCGTCCTTCATTGAACTAAAGTCCTACAGTCCTTACAGCATATTGCTTTTCAATGCGACGTCTGCAGTCTGGAGACGATAAATCAAAGCTACAGGCTGGGAGCTCACGGACGGCAAAAGAGTTCAACGGCAACAACAACAGCAGCAGCAGAGATCATCGCTTCCACTCAAACACAGTCCCACACAATGACGTGCCAGAGCCAAACATGCTATCAACGTGAAAGGCATGGACAACCGGAGAATCTAAATGTATCAGCTGTTTCCTCACTTTGAAAATAGACTTTTCCTTTAAGTCATGAGTGAGAGACACGCGGCTCCCTATGGGAAAGATGCTGTATAATATGGAATACTGATGACACGTTCAGTACCGTCCACTTTGAGGGTGTCTGATATTGTATTACAATGTTCTTCAAGACGTGAATATGGGAAATACGATGTAATATTTACAATTAAAGGGCACTTTTTGATCCCTATTGCCTCTCTTTATAGTTTCGCTTCCTACCTCCCAAACTCTTTGTCTAAAGACACGGTTACTCTAGTTGGAATCTCCCCTGTAAGGGAGTTATTTTGATCAGGTAACCTACGAAATATCGCAAAAATCAGGCACATCCCGTCCCTACAAATCCTCCCTTTCAGCTATCGAGCTCCTGCCACTCTCCACGTTTAAGATCGGTTTTGATAGCACTTTGATAGACGTTCCCATGATGCACTCAGCTCTTCTTTTCTTCCCTCCGTCTTAAACCTGAGCGCGGATTCCTCCGCTTTCTTGTCTCGCAGGATCTCACGGATCGAACCGTTTTTGTAGTCGCTGTGCATCCTTGCCTCTCCATCTTCTCCCCCCCTCTTAACCCAACCGGTTGACCCCACTGCCACTGTCCCCAAGTGTTTGCTCACGGTGGGAATTCCTGTGTCTTCATCAATAACGTTAACTAGGTTAGTGAGAGTGTCCTGAGATAACCTCTGTTCTGAGTCGGTGCTACACAAACACCCCTGCTCCACCCTCCGTCCATTCCCCCAAATATCAACCTCCTCCCGCCTCCTCCTGTCTCTTCATTCATCTGCCTCTCCTCCGCTCCCCCCTCTCCTTCTTTCACCTTTAAGTGTCTCATTAATAATGCTTCAGCTCTCCCTCTCCCAGAGCGTTCATTATCTCGGCGGCTGCAACACCTACGCCGCTGTAATCAATCCAAATTAAAAACTTCAAGGCGACCTGAAATAGAAAGAGTTTCGCTCCTCCTCAGCGGCCCGGGTTTTGGTTTTTGTTGTTGTTGTTTTCATTCATATCTGGAGAAGAAGGCAACAATAATTGAAATGAATGTCAGCGTTTGCGTCAAACGGACAGGGGTGTGTCCGTGTGTCTTGGTGGGTGTGTTGTTGTTGTTGTGGTGTTGGTATGCAGGGAAATACACACTCATGCACTGGAAGAAATGCAGACACATGCAAACTCATTGGAAATCATGCTCACACATGCATTAACGTTGAGACACACTGAGAGCGTGCGCACACACACGGGCGCGCACAGAAGACTCCTGCTCTGACAGTGATGAAGTGGAGAGTGTGTTGGAGCCCGGCGGAGTGGAGTGATGAACATGGCCGCTGAGACGAGAGGAAACCACCTGGGGGAAGTGCGAGTGTGTGTGTTTAAAGGAGGCGCAGGAGGAGGAGGAGGAGGAGGAGGGATGGTGTGCGCACGGAGGACACCAAGCTTAGTTTTTTTTGTTTTTTTCATCTTAAATAATTCAGGTTTGTTTACCGTGCATATTAAAAAACGAAGCTGGAAATCTGATTTAAAACAGGCAAGCAGAAAACAAAAGTCCAGGTTAAATCTATTAAATCCGCGAGCGCATAAGCGGCAGCTAATTTCATTTACTGCCTGTCACTTCCTATTACTTGAAACATCTTCTGACGGAGACTGAGGGAGTGACAAGAGGACCTCAGTAGTGCTTACTCAGGTGAGGCTCGGAGACTGCCAGAAAATAAACTTTTAAGATGCACGGGGACAAAGAATGAGTCTCCCAGACTTTGCGGGTTTGGCTAAACTTGCTGTGGACGTGTGAAGTGTGAAAGCACAAATATAACCAAATGTTAATTTAAAAGATCATTAACATTCCTTCAGTACCGTATGTTAAAGGTACACGATGTCATTTTCTGCCACTAGGGGGTCTCTCACATCAAAACAACAAGAAGAGACGCAGTTTGCCGACATACTTTCGTCACTCTCTGCTATATTTGATGCATCCTGTGACCTGGTTACAGTTAAGTTTGATATATTTGGGCACGGTAACTTGGATAAAACTATGTATTTCTGTGTTTGAGCATTGTTGGAAACATTTGGGGTAGTGCCCAGCTCAAAATATACAACGTAGATCAAGCTTTTTTGGACATTTTAACGCAGAAATGTTATATCTTTAATACAAAATCTAATCTGACTATCTGACTGACGTGCATTTCTTCAAAACTGCTGCAAAGCTATTGATATGTACATAAATATAATTTCTAGGAGACAGGTTGTGGTGACTCACAGCAGCTGTCATTGCTTGTGGCTTTTTTTTTTGTTGTTCTTATTTGTCGCAAAATACGTAATGTTTAAAGTTTTTCAGATGAAGGTGTGATAAAACAGGATGGAGGATGGTGCAACACAACAAGCATGAGGTCAAGGCTGTCTGCAAAGCTCGGCCCGACACTGCACTCAAGTGCTGGTGAATGTACCGATGGCAGCATTTCAGTCGAGCCCTGACTTCTAAATGCAGCGCGGACGACTGTGCACGTTTCACGCAGCGTCTGTGGCGGTTAACTCCGTGAGCAAAAATGCTGTCAGCATGAGAAAGTATGCTGGAGGAATATATTGTCAAGGAAAAACAAGTATTTCTCAAAACAAAGCCTGTGTGTGTGTGTGTGTGTGTGTGTGTGTGTGTGTGAGCGAGACAGACTAGTCAAAAGGGAGGCTGAATGCATTATACTTAAATGTAATGTGTGTGCATGCGTGTGTGTGCAAATCCTTCCAGGAAAAGACCGATTGAATGCAGTATGTACTGTGTGTGTGTGTGTGTGTGTGTGTGTGTGTTCCTGCAGACAGGATAATGTATTTGAGAAGTCCAGTCGTCTTTCTGACTGGCTGCAGCTCTCAGCATGGAGCCGACTGACGGCTGAGGTACCAGTAACTCTTCTTTGAAGTAACTGAGCAATTTTTGTATGGTTTAACAACCCGTGTTCTTTTAATACTGAGCGTCTTTACGATCTGAATGATGCTTCTTCTCTAGGAAAGTCAGAACTTTTCAGATGAAGGTTTAACTTTAACTCCAGGTGCCATAGTTCGAAAAAACTCCCCCCAAAAATACACAATGCTGGGTGCATGGTGCTGAATCGGTGATAGTTTTGCCCTTAATAGGTTCTCTTTGCGACCACGAGCTATTCCTACACCCAACGAAGAAGCTTTGATGCCAAAACCCAACTGCAACCGTCACCTGAAGTGTTCAGCAAGAATTCTTTTGGAAAGTCCGTGCACAATGGGCCGTTATTATGCACTTTGGTTAATATTTTCAGAGTGATGGGTGTTTGTTTTCAGGATATGGGCTGTCAGACAAATAAGTTTTCGGTGCAATTGAATATTTTTGGGACTACTGGGGTTTTAGAATATTGGGCATCCCAACTTTTCTATTGACCCTGCTACAAAAAGATTTGCCGTCGGACTTTTACCCCCATCCTGCTGGAGAAACATCTTGAAGTGACATTCAGTCTGTTATCGACTCTTAGATTGTGACTGGTTTAAAAGGTAAGGTTGTGATTGGGCCCATCCAGGAAAGGTCTGTTTGTCAAATCTGTAATGTTCAGAATAGCTTAACATACTGTAGACATCACTTTGAGGTGTTTCCAGCTGCTCCTGCAAAGAAATAGTTTCTGTAAGTCATCTGTAAACGGTTTATCCTCTATCCTCTGTTGTTCTTACACTTCCCGCCTAAGACAAGCAATCCAACTGGGAGAAATCCATCCAAGAGGAGATCAATTTCTTTATGCACAAGAGCAGGAAACAGACGAGAATCCAATGCAGCTTTAAAAGACAGATTTTGGCTTTGAGAAAGGGGATCAGGGCATTCTGGGACACGTAGGAAATCGGTAGCTGAAACAGTCGAGGCGGAAAGTTGGTTGGCCGGAGAGGTAAATTACAGCGCTCCAGCGTTACAAAATACAGATTAATGAGATCTAGCGGTGTCAGAGCCTATTTTTCATGTTAAAGTCTGGATATTGGAGGGTTGCAGGTTGAACCATCAGGCGCCAGAACACCAGCTTCGTCCTCCACAGCAATCCTCCTCATCTGCCTGGAGTGCCCTCGGCGCTTGGCCAGCATTAATTGCGTTTGGATTCGAGTCAGAGCATCGTCTCCGAGCTAAAGAGCAGCGCAGCAGTCTGCCTCTCTGCGCCCAGACTTCTCTTTCTCTCTCTTTCTCTCTCTCCGTTTCTTTTTGTCTCTCTTATGTAATTAAGCAAATGTGGTTACCATGAAATGACTCCCTGAGCTCCCAAAATAGGAAGGAGGTGTTAATCGAGGAAATGTACATAAGCTGTCTGTGGAGAAAGCACTGCTGAGGATAGGATTAACACATCAAAACGGCATTGTCGAGTCCATAACACCTCATTTGCAGATGTTTGTTCTCCACAGGATGAAGAACAGAAGGCGTCTAGTTCCTTTTTTCTCGCTGACATCTATGGAGTTGATGTCTTTGACATCGCACAATGAGATTTAAAGGGCATTTACGACTGTGCAAGCTTTCACTTAGGCGTATGGAGTATGTGAAACATATTAGGACACCATTGCAGCATTTCCTCTTGGTGTGGTTGGTTAAAAGTTCATTTTAAAGCAGCTTTCCTCCCACTGGGAAATTTGCTGTCAAGAGTTGGGAAACACTTCAGGTAATCCCTTTCCTGCTGGGAAACACAGAATGTGCTGTATTTGCTTTTCACAACATCAATCTCATTTCATGTATTTCCAGGCGGACAGTGCTCGTAGCTTCAGGCTGTCCCAGGATTTAAACCAGCAGCCATGTGGAAATCGACATCATGATCATGAGCAACACGCCAAATTCTTGACCTTCAAGCAAGTCAAGCGTTTGGGAGAAAGTCGAAAAGCTTCATTCTCGGGTTAAAAGAAAAAGAGCAACAATTTGTTCCAAGTGAGTGCCACGCCGGCTTTGCTAAGCAACCTATCCTAGCTAAATCAACTTTGTCCACCAGTTAGGGCATGAATTTTTGGTTTGGTGTCACGTATAGCTGCCCCGGGTTATTTCTGCTGTGAAGTTGGACATTTGAACATGGGGACTTATGGAGACTGACTTGTTCTGCAGCCAGCCTCAAGTGGACGTTTGAGGTACTGCGGTTTTTGGCACTTCCGCACTGGCTTCACTTCACAGCCACGGTGGTTGCCTCTTGGTTTTCCACCTGTAACTCCTCCTCAACATACTTAATATAGGCAACTGGGCAGACTGCATCAGCAGAAGAAGAGCGTGTGAAAAGGCAGAGCGGACGTAAATACCAGGAAAATAATTTTTGACACTCTTCCACGCAGACCGCCTGGATTCAGTTTCACGGGCAGACAGCTGCAGTGAAAATCTGATGACTTCCATGTGCACAAATTTTACAACCGACACATGGTGCAATGAAATGTAATTGTATTTCAATGCCTCGCTGAGGAAGAAGACGACTGGCAGCCATGCTGGAGGAACATGAAGTCCATGTGTTGACATACTCACGATGTGTATGTCATGCGTGTTACTCAAGACGGTGTCTATGTAATCAGTGACTCAGGGGGGACGAAATGACTAACATGAATGGGCTTTTCACTGGTTTTAAATTACATTGAAAGTACCATGCACTTAAATAACCGCCTCACCGTCATCTCTCTCCTGTAACCTGATTTCTTAAATGTCATGTAAACAAAAAAATCCAGTTTTGGTAATTGGGACAAGAGCTTCAATACACCTGGTGAGCACAGCCTGATTTCTGCTAGAGCAAAACAGCATCTTGGCCTTTTTTTCCCCCCTCCTGTAGGTGCCAGTTTGCTTTTCATGTTACTTACTTTTGATCAAGTGATCGTTCATGAGTGTTAACAGCTGCAAAAAGGAGCCAGATGTTCAACAGACATTCCCTACCTGGTAGCGTGTATTAATAAGTTGGTTTGTTTGGCTGAGCAACCTGTCCTCTTAGTGCACCATCAGTCCCAATGCAACAAAATAGCAGTGAAAATATGTTCAGGGGTCAAAATCTGGTTACCGCCTCGGCTTGTGAACAGAGTTTTAGAGTAACCGGGTTACTGCGGGCCTGCCGTGACCTGATTTCTCACAGAAACTTGGTTTGTATGCTTGTCAACTTTTTGAAGTCAGATTTGAAGGAATTGATTGATAGCATCAGTATGACGTGAAGTCCTGGAAAGACTGGTTGGTCCAGCTCAAGAAATACTCTGGCACAATAGTCAGAAAACACCACAAACAAAGATATACCACGGGCGATATGGCGGAGCTGTAACAACTTTTAAGCGTTAACTCTGAATCCTGTGGGATGGAAGTTGGTACCATGGAAACCGGACACTAACATAATATACATGTTCGCTTAAAAGTCAAGCGTTTAATGTGAATTTGGAAGTTTTTCTTACATGCTTGGAAGAAGAGGGTGAGGCATTAGAGGGTATTCATTTAGTTGCAGTCTGCAACTTCACCACTAGGTGCCGCTAAATCCCACCCACTGGGCCTTTAATTCTGCTTTACGTACACAGGAAATTGCCTGGGAGTTGCCTAATGCAACCACATTGCGGTAATATTTCATATGCCTTGCTCAAGAGTACCACGAGGGACTCGGTTAATAGTTTCCCCCCAAGCAGATGCAGTCGTATGACACAGCAACCTTTGTCTGTCAGGACTAGTCGCTTGCTGAATTTTAATTCTTAGAGATTGGCCTTTGATGTTTGTAACTATAAATCTCCCTTCACATTAGCTGAAGGACATTTTCTCTCTGACATATATGATAAATAATCCCACCTTTTGAAGTAAATCCTGCATTGTAGCTTGGCAACCCAACAACTCGAGTACCTGTAAATCCTTGCCTCATTGAAAATAGAAGGAATAAAAGACAGTGGCCAGGTTTGATGTCAATGGCTCCCTGCTCTCTCAATCAATGCCCCGAGCCCAAATGAAAGATGAAAGGCCAAGAGAGAGTGAGAAGCTTTTTTAGCCAACAAAAGGATCCCTGTGCTCTCAGACACTCCTGCAAACATCGATCTGTACCACTGAGCTAAAACACCCCCCGCCCCAACCTCCACAAATGGATCTGATCGAAGACCCAAACCCAGCTTCAACTCACGTTTTATTCATCATTTCGTGCTGATATTCCTCTCTTTGTCACTACTTTAGGTAATTCTATTATTCATGGTGAGAAAAAGTGGACTCATATTTATGATGATCGAGGAATGTAAACAATAAAGTCCTTTAATACTTAAAGAGGTCTTTAAATCGGCAATTGGTGAGGCGTTTTTCATTTTGGCCCTGACAATCATCAACGATGAAGGAAGAAATTCATGGCAGAAAAAGGCATGATGCCAATTTCTACACACACAAGCAAAAATATACCACAGGCGCATGAAACACATGCGACCAAGATGACAAGAACGTGTAAATGCGAAGAGGTGTCCTAAAAGTATCAGATACAGATCACAGGTTCAGAAATCTCTTTTCCAATGTGTCTCCCAAAGTTGTTAGGGTTACGGGAAGTTGGTGTTTTAAGAGTAAATAAATCTTGCCAGGCTTCAAGCGATGCTCTATCCCATGAGCGTCCTCAGTGACAACAACGGCAAGTGCCTAAGAGGTTAGCATAGATGCTGCAACAGTTATCGAAAGTTAAGAACAGAACTAATGGCTTTTCTGGATGGAAAAGATGTTTTCAGTCTTCTTCTGGTTGACTACATCAAGTGTGTTTGTTGATCTGATTGGTTGAAGTTTGCCCATGACTGTGATAGAAAGACTTTTCAGACCTCTAGCAGTGCTGTACATCAATGTCTCCACGAGCAAGCATTGTGTTTTACCCTCACGTGGATGATGTGTTGCAATATTATACTGCACATATCTCCCAAAACTGTGTTCACGGCTATAAGAAAGCATGTTGGCAGGAGACGGGATGTGAACAACAAGTCAGTTTCTCCAACCGTCCACCTGAGAGAAGTTTTGTGGCACTATAATAATGTCGTTGCAACGTTTATGGCTTTGCTTCTGATTAAGGACAATCATTATCCACCACATAAACTCACCTGTGAGGAAAACACAAGCACAGATCATTTTAAGTGTTTAAACAGTCAAACGTTGTCTTCCGTCTGCTGAGGACAATCTCACGAAAGGAAGGAAAGCGCTTCCTGAGTTCTGAATTTGTGCAGTGCCACATGTTTGTATCAACGAACCCATGTTTGCCACAAATATAGTATATGATTATATATTAATATCACCAAAGTTGGCACTGGTGGTTGCAGCAGTCACCTCCCCTGGTGCCTCCTTGGTCGAAAAATGGAACAATGCCCTCTTTGGGTGCCCTTCCTGTGATAAAAATGTGATGATCCAGGATGT
Source organism: Nibea albiflora (assembly GCA_014281875.1). NCBI lineage: Eukaryota > Metazoa > Chordata > Actinopteri > Sciaenidae > Nibea > Nibea albiflora. The sequence goes on along the minus strand of CM024812.1, from coordinate 2,851,549 downwards.
TCTCTAGGGTGCTAACCATAACTCTGACTAGGCGGTTTCACGGTAAATGCATCACAACTTTCTGTGCGCCGGTGTGCCCCCACTCATCGCTACTGGTTGCTAAAACTGTGTGCAAACCAAAGTCTCACCTCACGAGGTGACATTGCAGCATTAGTCAGAAGCCGTGTGTTTGCACACTCTCTCTCATGCAAGCAACACGTGTATTCAAAGAGGAATACACGAGTCCTTTACGATCGGTTGGGAGATCTCCGATCTTCTGGCACTGCGAGAGTAAACAACAAGAAAATGAGTCTGACACCTCTTGACATCACATAATACTGTACGTAAACTTTTATAGCGACTGATCTCTGCCTCGGGTTATTTCTTGATCTACTGTCTGCCGTTAGGAGCAAATGCCTCCACCTCAACATCACTGGTGTCATTTTATTCACCGTGTAAACGCATGATAAACTAAGAGCATCCGATTAACGGGTGAAATATGATAAGTGCATTCAAGGTCATTACGAGCAAACACGTTGCTCCGTCAGCGACCCCGTCTCCAGATGTTTACTTTGACACGTTGTCAATGTGACGAATTTGCTTGCGCGCACGTCTTCATTAGGCTCCGGGGTTCAACTTTAACCAATCAAATTGCTCCCTTAATTGTGAGCCTTATTGGAGGATTGATTATAATTAGACTTGCTTGATGGGAAGTTAATATCCGTCAATTATGCAAGAGGCAACAGAATAACAAAGATGAAACACCACTCCGCGTTATTCCCCTGCCGATGATTTGCTTTGGAGTGGAGGATGACAGAGACTCCAGGCTGGCCTCAATCTGTCTTCAAGAAGAAATAGATTTGAATGTTAAATATTTTTTTAAAGAGCTGAGGCTCACCTTAATAACGTGAGCTTCTTTTGTATAGTAGCTTGAATTTACAGCTATGATTCACCTCATCTTCTGTATGTCCTTCAATATTTCCTGAGTAACTTGAGTAAGAAAGTGCGTTTCTATTGTAAATGGAGGCATTCAATAGTTATGCATTCAGATTTCTACAAACACAAGCACCATAGAGAAAAGAAAAAAAAAATAGAGCACTTACCAAAGATCTGCCAATTCAAAAGAAGAAGAAAAATATATTTCACAGTAAGCTGGAGAAGAAGTCACGTATGAGTGTGACTTCTTCTGGGAAACAGTATTACGACGGTAAGTTCTTCAGTGTATATCTGAAAGAAGGCGAAAGAATTTTGTTTGACTTCAGCCCTTCTTATAAAAAAACTGGACGTTTTTTAATCTTTCAGGCCTTCAAAATTATTTGAATGAAACAACCTTAGAAGGGAAAAACATCAGTATTTAGTATTTATGCTGAAACTTTGACAACGTAAAAAAGGGAGCTGATGTTTGGCCCCGGTACTTCCAGTTGATATATGAAATCTGGGCACCAAACTCCATTGGGAATTTTATCTATTTCGTAGTAGCATGAATTTAAGATGTGTTTTAGCACTTTCAGCTCTAATATACAGGTTCGCAGGTGTTCGTTTGCTTCTTGTAGGCGTATTTTGGTGGTGGGAGACTGTGAAGTAAGGATCAGAGTCAGATTTGAATTGAAGCACGCGCCGCTTCGTATTCGAACTGTACATCAGATCAAAATACAGCTACTATTTCTTCCTAAAACATCTTAAGGCACGTGATGAAAGCATGAATTTTAGCTGAACATGATAGAAGAGGCGTTAATCACTGATTTCGCTTATACACCTAATAATTCGCATATACTTCTTGATATTTAACAGCATTTCATAATGAATAAATTGGATTATTATATAATGATAGTATTAGTAAACACATTTGCTTTTCTTAAGGGGGAGTTAAGACAAAAATCAAGAGTTGAAGCTCATTTAAAACCGAAAACGTTTCTTCTACATCAGGAACTAAGGTGAATATTGTCTCGAGGTGAGAACCTTGAGAAATCAAATCTGCTCCTTGGGGCTAAAATAAACCAAAGACAGTTTTCTATATGTTACTTTTCTTCTTTTAGACAGAAAAGTTTTAAAAAAAATCAATTTCCTCGAACAGCTGAGGCCAAAACAAACGGGACGTCAGAGGAGACGCTGACAGACGGTGACCGCAGGTGAAGGCATGCAAACGTGAGAAAGCCGCGGTGTGAAAACGCCTGCGGTCGACTTAATACACTGCAAAATATGGCGATAAGCACGGGGCATTCACAGCGAGCCGGTGGTTCGGGCTGATTACACCCCTGCAGACCACAAGACAACAACCCCAGCGGATAATCTTTGCACGTCAGTGGACAGCTGCGAACAGACACTTTGTATCAGGATGGACGTGTTTCTACTCCGGGGTGAATATTACATCGATAACGTCCTGTCTTCCCTTCTTTACATGCACTTGTGGTGATTTCACCCAGCGCTGTCATCAGAAAAGGTCGAAGATCAGCGCGGCGGCGCGGCGATACAGTGTGAGCGATCGAAATAAGGTGAGAGGAAAACTGCTTGGAAACACACACGCCCACCGTTGGCTGTCCTCTCTGGGAGTGTGTGCGCGTTGGTCATAAATATAGCTGTGGGATTCCTTTCCTCTGGCCAACCTGATTACTGAGATCAAAACACTTCAGCAGGGGAAAGGTATAAGTGTGCGCGCATGTGTGTGTGTGTGTGTGTGTGTGTGCGATCTCTCACTTCTATCTTTGTGAGATCCAATTTAGAGTTGTAGACCTTAAGAGTGAGGACATTTTGTCCGGTCCTTAAGGACGAAGTTTGGGTTGAATTGAAGTACTTATTCGTGATGGGTAAAGATGATAGCTGGGTAATGTATTTTCTCCTCCTGATGGGCCTCACTAGCCTGCACGGTGAAACCTTTTCAGATGATCCAGAACACACCGGCACGTCTGGTCCTCAATCAGCCCAAAAGGTCACATGTTGCCCCGCTGCTCATCGAGCTCCGCTGGCTACCTGTCGCTCGCCTCCAAAATAGTTTCCCCGCCGACTTGAATGCCCTTACACGGGCATATGTTACCTCCTCCTGGCTCTGCCACCTGTACCAATCTATTCCGGTCTGTTGTTCCCCGTTGGTGGAACGCCCTGCCGGTTCCTACCAGATCGGGGCCATCGCTCTCTGTGAAGACCAAGCTCTTCAGAGAGGACCTCCTGTCCAACGCGACCCAACTGGCCATGCTAAATCTATCCCCCTCTCCAACTGTCACAGCGCTCGTTGCTGCACTAACACGTCCTTGTTGCGCTGTAACTTGATTCTTTCCCTTTTTTGTAAGTTGCTCCAGTAAATTTTGGCCCCGCCAAGCTAGAACTATGCCAAAACTATATTCAAAATCCTTCAATGAGCAATTATATTTTACGTACGTGGAGGAAAGGCCTCACAGATTATTTTCTGTCAGAGGTGGAGACCCAGACACGTGGCTACACATAATGGCATCAGCTATTTTGATTCCGCGTATGTATCGCGTCCAGATTGGTGCACAACGAGTTTAACGTGTCGAATATCAGATTTAAACTGAATCAAAGCTCCTAACATTTCACAGAACTCCTTATCATTGTTGAAACAGAGCCATCTCTGCCTCATACTATTCCAAAATCTATCAATACTGGACCAAGAAAAAGCAACAGGTTATTATCTTTATGTCTAAATGTCTACATATTTGTTGTTCCGGATGTGTTTTCCTGGAAAATTAAAAAAAAAAAAAACTTCCACCGGAGCCTCATACTTAGACTAATATGAACCATTTCAGCGGGTTTTGTTTACCTCGGCTCATACTCTAAGTGCTCTGAAGGAAATGATAAAATTCCGCTGTGGACGTTTAATGGGGGTAAGAATGTTAAAAGGGAAAACAGGGAATGAATGCGGGGAACTGATTCGACTTGGCGGCATGCGGCAAAAGATGGAGAAAGAAGAAATCGTGCACGAATCACGCAGCGGGAAACGTTACGTGACCGTTGTCGCGTACTGTCGTCCACTCGTCGCTGCAGCGTCTTTTTTCATTCGTCTCTAATGACTCCTCTGCCATTTGAAAAAACAGACTCCTACTCAAACAGAATGCAAGATAACACACACACAATACATATATTGTACTAATCTGCATAATATATGTAAGTGGCAACACATTAACAGGATGAATCATGCCAGGATTCGGTTGTGAATCGCTTTTTCTGCAGTAATCTGGTTCCTGTGATCGGAAAAACGAACAAATTCGGCCATGTTTGCTGCGTTTGTCGCGTTTTTTTTGCGTGCATGTGCAAGACGAAGACAAAGCGTCTCCGTAGACAGCAGATTAAAGGAAAGGTCGATGCATTTTTGCAGTTAATCCTCAGTCTCAGCCTTTAACTGAATCTGACACTGGGCGGCCTCTACAAGTCTAAATCTAAGTTGCATAACTCGATTTTTTTATGTGTGCATGTAAAGTTACTGATTTCCTCTTCAGACTGGAAGTGTGCTGTTTTGGTCCCGCCCTCCTCCTTCTCAGTTCCTGCCCCCAGCTGTCAGTCTTACTGATGAGCTGTCATCTATCATGTCCCTTAAAGCCTCTAAATTTAACTGCTGATCAGCGTGTTTCTGAACATTCAGCTTCTTTGTCCTTCCTCCTGCCTTCAGATTGTTTTTGGCAAGCGTACATGGTACGCCCACAGGAAGGTGAAATATGCCCCCAAAACATCCGAGTACGTCTGAGGAGCCAAATTCAAAGAAAACAAGTGGACGCGGGCGGAAAATGCAAAGCGCAGCTTGTTTTGTTCCTCTAAAAATGGACATATAGATGTCCGCATTTGGCATCTGCACTTCCAGCAGGCTTCAACCTCGCGCTCCAGCCAAAAGCCAGACAGGCGCCACACACCAACACACACACACACACTCAACACCGCTGGTCTGAGGCCAGCTTCCAGCACTCCCTGTTTGTGCCAGTGCTGTCATCGCCGCTCCAAACACGCTGCTTGATAACGCCAGAGAGAGACACGGAGGGCCGCTGCCAGCACGGTATCTGATCTAACTATCGCTTCATGCTATTAAACCACAGTGATCGTCTTATGTAGAAACCTGGCACGGGGCGTCCGAGGGAAGGTGGGGGAGGCCGTGTAAGTCATTGGGTTATTCGATTAGGCTCCGCCCATCACAGATGCTTCATTGATTTAGTCCTGCAGCACCTCCAGAAGGCTCAGCGGGGATTTTTTATTTTATTTTTTATTATTTCGGTTAATAATCTGTGACACTTTAATACAAGAAAATGTAGCTTTTGCTCCTTTTTTTCTTTTTTTTGAGCAAATATTTGATAATTGGAATTCCAAAATACCTTTAATGTGTCTTTGCTTAATGAAGGAAGCACATAATGCATAATGTTCAAACAAATAAGCTTTCAAGAGAGAAAAAGCATAGCATAGCACCCCATCACAACAAAACACTGCGAAAAGAACTGTGACTGTAAAAGGCTATTAGTACTGTTGATTTTACGTTTAAGCTTGGTGTTTTATTACATGTTTTATCGTATAAATGCAAGTTTTTCCATGAAAGGAAACACTGTTTCTGTCTTTTACTGCACAATTAACAGTTTTTAATATAAAATACGACTTCATTCTGTATAAATTCCCTTCAAATGCTGCATAAATACAGGTTCTGCCCATGAAGTATCCTCATACTCACGCCGTACTCTTTTTTTGAGGATGTCCAAATTCCTTCCGAGAAGCCTCAACCCCCCACAAAAAGTTATACTTTCTCTGATTAAAAATACCAAATATATTGTATATTCATGATTGAATTCAACATTTTCTGGTTCAAACCGTCAAAACTGTACGATATTTAGAAAAGGGGTTTCCAAATTCCCAAATCAAAGACGCAAAAGTGAAATTTGGCGTCCTCAGTTCCGTGTCCCAAACCCACGCTAGTACACCGCAAATTACCATAATATCCACATTTATAAACAACTAACTGTAAAAATGCTACACGTCTCTTGAAAGACACAAGCAAATTTTGCACTATTAAGATTATTTGATGGTATTAGTTCATTTTTTATATCATGCACGAGAGAAAGAGAGAGAGTACGTGACATCTGAGCTGAACAGACGATCCATCCATCCACCTTGTGTCATTTTTCTGTAGTTAAAGTGCGAAAAACGTGCCTCAGGTTGTAAAAATCTTCCAGAAAAGTGAGGACACGATGCCCTTGGTGCCCTTAGAGGCAGTATTTTATGTTTAGGTAATTTGATTTTAACAGTAAGACACATTTGTCAATATAAAAATACATCTTTTTTGGTATTTATTGATGATTTAATGATGTTTTATTCCCTTCCTTATGTGTAGCTGTAATGTAATGTGACCTTGACAGCTCGTCCCTGGTGTGAATCTTTAAAATGCAGCCTAAACCAACTAATCCTGATAATCCTGGACTGGACTGCAAAACTATATCATCAGTATTGATCCAAGGATACACCTTATTCCTCTTTTTGTTTATCACTTTTATGATTTCTCTGCTACTTTTAGTGCCTTCATCTGCATGTAACCTTGATTTTTGTTGCTCCTCTTCCTCCGATCCTGCTGCTGCACGATGAAAGTTTAATCTCATCGATATTTGAACGTGGGGGGGTACAGATGTTTTATTGCTGATATTGAGCTGCGTGTTCGGTTTGAATGCACACTACACACAGACTGTAATTTGGTTGACTCTAATTCCAGGCTCTGACTCGCTCTCCGACTCTCCCTCTCTCTCTCGTGAACACAATGTACTTTCTTAAAGGGCGAGTGATGCTAATCATATCAGCGTGTGTGTGTGTGTGTGTGCAGCAGATGAACAGTGAGCGATGTTCACCTTCTATGCAACTGAAAGGAGAAGTGAAACCAGGACACGGCATGGCTGCTGCAGCTGGCTTCGACTAAACTCTCTGTGGGGTCAAAGGTCAAAGGTCAATCTATCTATCTATCTATCTATCTATCTATCTATCTATCTATCTATCTATCTATCTATCTATCTATCTATCTATCTATCTATCTATCTATCGTGCTCTTAAATGGTGCTCTCTGTCTGGTCTGTCTGTTTCCATCAGTTCATCTTGCATGGAGTGAATGGTGGTGGGTTCATGTTGGGTAAAATAACACACACACACACACACACACACACACACACACACACACACACACACACACACACGCGCACACAAACTCGCCGAGGCTGAAGCAGAACGAGGCTGACAGCTTTACAGCCTCGCTTGTGTACAAACAGCGTCCCCGAAGCAGCAGTGACCTCGAGAGTCATTTTTAGATATTGTCATCATTGCCATTGTTTCATTTTCAAAATAAAGACCACATTTCCCATCAGCCCCCATTGATTATTTTACGCTGAAGACGAAGAAAAACATGTTTATAACAGTGATATTGTTTTTTTCTCCCCCGTATCAGCTTTCCACCACCTGCTGTCACCAGAATCTCAGAAATCTTTATGTCCATTGTTGGGCAGATCGATACAGTAAATGATACTTTGATACGCAGTGGTTTTTAAAAAGAGATGATGATGAAGGAATAATACCTGTGTGTGTGCTTTTGTAGCTTTGTGTGCATTAAAAACAGAGTAATTTAACTTATTAAGGTATTCATTTATCATTGGTTTCAAATACATAATCCTTTATGAGTAGAAAGGTTAGTTATGCTACAGCATTTGCTGATTTGTGAAAACAGTAAAATTTGAAGATGAGGGATAAACGATAAACATTAACTAATGTTAGCAAAATGCTAGCTAACTGACAACTGATGTAAATTAGCTCGCTAGTTAGCTTGGGTTTTGCTAAAATTAGCTATCCGATGAAACTATGTAGATCTGATAGCTACTTAGCTAGCATTTTGCTCTGTAGCAAAACACTAGCTAACTAACAATTGATGTAGCTTACTTGGCTAGTTAGCTAGCATTTTGCAAACATTAGCTATCAGATGTAGCTAGGTAGCTAATGATTGATATAGATCAGCTAGCTAGTTAACAAGCTCTATAACTCTATAACCAAATACTACCTAAGTAGCTTGCTAACAATTGTTGTAGTCAGTTAACATTAGCTAAATAAAGATATGACTATATATATTCACACTCATGCGCTGCCGTTGTTTCTATCTGGTTTTACAATAATTATAACATTCTGTCCTGTTGCTGTATGCTACTTTTAAGTATATTTAAATCTTCTTTTTTTTTTAAATTTTACATGTTATTTTATTATCTTATCATCTTATTTTACAGTAATTATGCCTCTTTCTATGTTCATTCTATGCCTTTTTCATATGAACTATGTCATTTCTTTGTTGTAAAGCACTTGGATTTCTTGTATGAAAGCTGCCATACAAATAAAGGTGATATTATTAGTAGTATAATAACACAAACAAGCTTTAGTCTATTGGTAGTTGACACTCTTTCGCTGTGCACAGTACAGGACTTGACTTACATAAAGACTATTTATCAAGTTATTGCATCATGAATGTCTCTGTGGATTTTGCAATCTTTCTGTAAACTTTTGACCAGCCTGTGACATACTTTTTATCTTTTGTTCTTGGAAACTGTGCCCTACTTTGCACCATGGTTAGGTTAAGCTAAGAAGACGAAGAAGAAGAAGAAGAAGAAGAAGAAGAAGAAGAAGATGAATCATTGGCATTTTGCCTAGATTTGCCTGTCAGTGCAGAGATAGACAGGAAGCATGTGGAGCAGAGAGCGGTAATAACATGCAGGTTCCCCTGGCTTGAAGTTATTTGGCTGCTGGAGCTCTGAGGGTACTTTTTTAGAGCAACAACAAGAAAAGTTTAATGCAATCTAATCTGATCTGACAACAGTGCGCCAGTGAGAGCAACAAAAATGCTAAAAGCTACTGATTCAGTCAATGACAACGGTGATTCACTTTGTTTGTCCGTGTATTGAACGCCTCTAGAAGCAGTTTTTTTGGCACCTGAAAGCATTGCTGTGAAGAGTACAAGAGGGACTTTTTAGGCACAAAATGCAAACGCAATTAAAACCTCAGACAGATAAAAATCTATTAGACTGGAGTCGACAAATGTGCTTTTTACTTTTCAAAGATTTTAGGTGCATTGCGTAGAGTCTCCTGCAGGTCCTCTCTTGATTTCTGTTGGTGGTGCACACAGCATGTCACGCAAAAACAAAACTGCCATATAGAAGTCATGTAAACCTTCTTATATGTAGACTTCTCGTTACACACATTATACTGGAGGTTTTGGACGCTTGAGCCGAACGCGGCTCGACCTTGTGACCCCTGTTCTCGAGTTCAGACTCGGCCTTGTGTCACTCTGAGCTGGTTCCCACAAGTTAAACACTGCGACAGACGTTGCTGTGAAGGCTTGTGTCAGAGAGCAGGGCATTGGCCCGTGGTGACGTAATGTACCTGATGAATGCATCCGGCTCCTCCTCCTCCTCCTCCTCCTCCTCCTCCTCCTCCTTCGTCCAGGCAACCGGCCAGCCAGCATGAGCTCATACGTCCTTGGGAGAAAAAAAAAAAGGATCGGGGGTGGTGGGGCATCTTTCATTCTTAAGTAGCCCCTTGACAAATGAAATGGGACTGAGCCACTTTTTTTTTTTTTTTCATAACACTTCAGAGAATAAGAGCACTGCTCTGTGAGGCTGCGTTTACATCTCCATGAGATTTTTCTTTAATCAAATGCAACAGTGGTAATAAAGCTGCAGCATTTGCGAGCAGCAATAACTAAAGAAGACGGTGAAGCATCCAAGCAGAATCCGACAAGGAAATCTCACATGCGTACCTGTTAATTCTTTAAATAATCAGCGACACCTTTAGTTTTACACCTTTCACACACGTACCAGTCATTCAAACATCTAACAACAACAAAAAAAAATCTGCCAACTTTGGGATGAAGTCACATTTTCTCATCTCAGTTTCTATAAAATGACACTGATTTCTCTCCACTGGCAGATTTTTTTCTGCTCTATTGTTGAGGAAGAATCAGATTTGAAGGCTGAATGTGCACCTGAATGAGTGGTGAGTAAATCTAATGAGGCAGGGAAACTGTTCAGAGGACTCCTCTGCTCATTTTTAAACACTCAAACGGTCTGATGACCTTGAAACTGGAGTGAAATAGCGAGTGACGAATCTCAAAGGTGGTGTGTTCGAATTGCAATAAATAATCTTGTCAATACAGCGCTGCTTTTCCAGGTATAATTCTGAGTGTTTGTTATTCCAGCTGAATGCTGCGTTCAAGGCACAATACTTTGTTAAACACTGACCTCTGGTGGCTGAACACATCAACTACACCAAAACTACATAATTGCAATACTCAGATGAGACAGTGTAATCCTAAAAATAATATTAATAATAATAATAATAATAATAATAAATCATGAAGTTAAATGTGATAATAAGAGCTGGGGTACGTGTTTTTCTTAATCTATAGTGATGAAAGCACAGCGTTTAAAACGATGCACTGCTCTAAATTGGAGGAATGGATCTGTGTGATGAAATACCAGCACCTAGTGGCCAAGTTAAGCATGAATGTCTGACCTTAAATTAACCTTTAAGGAGGACAATCACCTTCAAATCATTCATATAAACACATACTGGGCAGTTATTGGTCCTTGAGTAGAGTCCAGAGTGATTATATTATTTAATAGTTAGATTCTGTTGATCTCACAGTGTTATAATGTACTTCAGGTTCACGACAAAGGCTGTTCAAGCTGTCGTGACCTTTAAGATATAAAAATAAAATATATTTTTTTAATTGCTCATCTTCATATCTGTGTGAATTTATGAACATTAATGAATGCGGTAAAAACAAATAAACAAACAAGAGAAGAAGAAGAAGAACTAGAAAATTCCCGCGGAAATTTTGGAAGTGCCGAGTGGGCTGTTGCCAGGGTTCTGTAGTGAAAAAGCACCTCTCAAATAGTAATATTTAACATGTTTATTTACACACACTGTACACACTGTAGTACAAAATATGTGGAAGTTGCTAGGTGTGTGTGTGTGGTTGTTAGGTGCAACAACATGCTAATTGCAAACACTAGGCCGCCATTTTAGCATATAGTGGCAGTGAATATGAACTTGTCTGAGAGAGCAGAGCAGCACAGCAGCTAGCACATTAGCACTAACCACTAACTGATTTTGAAGTTGTTAGGTGTGTGTTTGTGTGTGTGTGTGTGGTGTGTTTGTCTTGTCTGTCTCTGTGCTTGTCTGTGTCGGCCAGTCTCTGTGTCTGTGTTACTGTCTGTCAGTTAGTAGCTAATAACTGACAGACAGTAACACATACAATGAGCAGCTAGCATGTTAGCTCATTGTAGACAGTTTGTAAAAGGTTTGTATAAGGTCAATATAGTAGTAATGTCCTAAATGAGCTGAATCTAGTGATATAATTTTTATTTCTGTAGAACAAATTTGTGGAAGTGTTGGGCGTGTGTGTGTGTGTGGTTGTTAGGTGCAACACATGCTAATTGCTAACACTAGGCGGCCATTTTAGCATATAGTGGCAGTGAATATGAACTTGTCTGAGAGAGGAGAGCAACACAGCAGCTAGCACATTAGCACTAGCCACTAACTGATTTTGAAGTTGTTAGGTGTGTGTGTGTGTGTGTGTGTGTGTGTGTGTGTGTCGCATCATAGTCACAGCAACAGCAGATTTAAACACAGATTGACAGTCACCACAGAAAATGTCTTGCTTGAGTTGCCTGTGTTAATGTCTGTCAGTTAGTGGCTAGTGCTAATGCGCTAGGTGCTCTGCTGTCTCCCTCTGTCATTTTACACAGACAAATTCAAATTAACTGACAATAACTGCTAAGATGGCCGCTGCCAGGCAGTTAGTGTAGCAGTTTGAATTTCAATTGGAAGGCAGAGAGAGAGAAAATGCTGAGACCATGCCTCGAACAGGAAGGATATCTGTCCAAACCGTATTTCCAATCATTGAACCGACTTAAGTTTGGGCATCTAGAGACTTTCCTGATCGTCTAGATATGCAGTTTGTGTGTAAATTAAGAAATATGACCTATTAACATCGATTCAAAGAAAGGTGACTTCTGCTTTGCCTCCAGAAAATCTCCCGCCTTTTTAACATTGCAGTCTATGGGCCGGTGGATGGGTCCCGGTGGCGTATCTCTGTGTCTCAGGCCAAAACTATAATACTCACAGCTTTCGTAGACGAATCGGAGCGAGAAGACAAATTTTCCTACGTTTTTATGTATAAATCATGTCTGTAGTGTGAAATTTGTGGCCACAGGAGCAGTTTACGTTTTATTTTTTGACCGATTTTTTTCTCCCCTCCACCCTCTAGCTGATGATGTCATCCACTCTGGCGAAAACATTCCGCGCAATACACAACCATTATAAAACCTGAATTTTGATCAAAAACCTTCACACCTTTGAGCCTTGATAGTTTAAAAACAGTAAAATGTGTCGATAAGTGAAGTGGATAGATGAAGAGAAGACAAGAGTACCTCCATTTTAAAGTTTAAATGAAGTCTCTCGGTGAAAGTATGCCAGAGCTGTTCATTTTTGAAAATGGCTGTTTAAATGTAATTTTTTCGGGCTTTTCCATTCATTCTTATGGGAAAATTTCCTCGGTTTTTTGAGGAAATATTCGCGAATATTTCACGAATTTCTTACACACTTACAAGCAGTCGATTCGGGATGAAAACACACGTTTTGTTAATTTACTTGTTGGGGGTCCTGTGGCCCGTTCGGGCTGCATTAATCGGCGAAAAACTGCCATGAAACACGCAGAAGAACAATAGTGCCTCGTGTCGCAGGCACTCGGCACTAAAAAGAAGAAGAACGAGGTCTGGTCACGTGATCTACTGATACCTACTGTGTGGAGGCGTCACAGGTGCGTCCACTTGCTAATTAGCCGTCGAGACACGACGAAATAAAAATATGTATCGCCTCCCGTATTAAAATGACGTCTTTTCACAAAGCCTGACGTCGTTTACAGTCGAAGGAGAGCCTCTTTGTCGACCTGGAGTTTGGTGAGTCGTTTCAAAATGACCCCACAAAATGTCCGGCTAAGCTCCCCAAACACTGCACAGTACTGACGGCTAAACGGCGGTGCGGGCGGCAGTTTGCGTTTTTATCTGCATATGTGACGTTAGTTGAAAATGTAAGAAGTGGAATGACGAATTTGGTACAAACAAGAACAAAACATAAAGTGACTTTCTCCTCCGAGTTTCCTCCAAGTTTTTCTTTTTCACGCAGTGGTGATGTCCCGCAGTTCTGCCATGTTTGTAGTTTTCTGTCCCCCCGCCAAATTTTATTCTTGTGGTACAACCTGACGTTTCGTTGCAGCGCGCCTTCAGATACCACAGAAGAAGAAGAGAGGACAGTCTGCAAATAAACAGCAAATAATAAATACAATAATTTATTCGAATTAATTCATTTAAATTTAATTTATAAGAATTCGTTTAGAGTAGGTATTTATTTATTTTTTTAAATATATTTGTTTTTTTCACTCAGTTTTGTGTTAGGTTACCTCACTTAGAAAAGCTTTACAACAACTTGGCAAACACTTCAAGATTTCACATTGACACATTAAAGCACATTAAAATGTCTTTAAATGCTAGTATATCCAGCTAACGGTGTGTTTCCTCCTTGTTCCCAGCGGCTGTAACTTCCGGTTCAACGCGTCAGAAAGTGGCTGAGCGATCAAACATGAGGTGAATAAAAACTTCAATGCCACAAGTAGTTCAGGAAACTGTTTCTGCCTGAGTCACATGAGAGAGATTGTCATCGCCAGTTGTGCTTGTCAAACATCAACAACTCCCATGATCCCTTGCTATTTCATTGAACTTGCCATTGTAGTTGTGTTCTTGAATATTTGTTTCGTGAATGTGATGAATTTGAACTTCCTCGAATGCTCAACGATAATTTCAAGAGTTATTCCAGGATGAAAAGCAAGCAGAGCCCCCTACATCTGAGGCACTGGACCTTAAAATGTAAAATAATGATGAGGAGGGATGAGTACAGCCTACCTGGTTAATGATTTCTTCATCTCACAGATGCAACCATCATCTTATCTTAATGTAACTGATAGAATAGCTCTCTCTTGTTTAAGGGGGGGAACCCAGCCTAAGTGAGATGTCGGATTTGAGCGCCACATTATACGTGTAATAACAGTTTAAGGATACAATCCATCACTGCTGTCCTGTGTCACATCAGCCAGCGGAGGAAGGAGGCAAAAAAAAAAGAAAGAAGAGAAGTTGATCCGTCTCTCTGGGTCATCGTTTTTCACCGTATTAGATGACAAATAATTGGTCATTCATCAACAGCAATGGATGAAAGCTGAAATGATTTATTGCCTTTACAACAAAAACTGGGCCGGCCCCGCAATGATGATGGAGCCCGCCGGTCAGTCAAGCAGAAAGAAGAGAAGGGAACGGAGGGAGGTAGACGGGAGGAAAAAGGATGAGTGCGGGGGAAGTAAGGAAGGAAGGAAGAGGGTAAAGTGAGGAAACAGGCAGGAAAGAAAAGGTGGGAGAGGTAGAAGTGATGGAGATGGACGATGGGCGAGCTGAAAGAGGTGCATGAAACACAACGGGGAAAGAAATAAGGGAGTGAGGAAGTAAAGGGAAGAAGAGGAAAGGAGTGTGGGCTGAGAGGAGGGAGGAAAGAAGCAGAGAGCTTAGAAGTGGGATGCTGCCTTAAAGCGCCTTAAAGTTTGGATTTAGACGGCGTTCGGCACGCCCACAGTTTGGAAAAGCAGGCACCGCGACCGGGATGGAAACTAAGCCATGCACTCTTGTGGTCTGGAGCAACACCAAGCAGATTTTAGCGACGTAAAAAAAATTATATTTAGCCTCCCTTTATAAAAACAGTATTTTAACTCCAGATCGCAGGAGCTGCTGGTCTACCGCTGCCTGTAATCACAGCATCTTGTTTGGACCCGAACATAAACTTAAACCCAGGCAGAGGTAGACTATAAGCTCCTGTGTTTGTTCTGACGAGTGCGCTGGCGATGTAAACGCGCTGAAAAGGGCTGTCGGCAGTGAAAATATTCTCAATATAGGATGCAAAATAGCTTTTGTCCATCGCGGTGCGATGCCGAGCTTCCATGCTGGTCCTCCTCACCTCATACTAATCCACTTCAAAGAATCCAATAACCGTTTAATGACCGAAAAAACAACCCTGATCTTAACAAGTCAGTCTGAAATGGAAAAAACATTTCGCACCTCCAGGATTTGTTTAGACATAAGTGCAAAACACATGAGACGTGTGGTACAGCATCCGCTCGTTCGAAAGATGTCAGCCGGTGCCCTTAAGTGCTCATCAGACGGTCAGAATAATCGAGGTACAGGAGCTGGGATGTGCCAGTCAAGCTCTGAATTTGATGTAAAAATTGCAGCTTCCCCGGAGAGACGAGCACTGGGAGACATGAGAGTGGCACATCCTGACGCATGTCACAGCGGGGTTGATGTGCATCGGAGCGCCGCGGGTGCGGGGGCTCACACACAAAACAATGCAGTGTGGGAGTTTTTGTATTTAAGAATGGCTGCTGCAACCGAATCGGGGAAAAAAGTCTCGATTACAGACTGACTTCATAAGGAGATTTTGCGTCTCGCTTTTGAGTTGACAGCTTGTCTCGGGCCTTTGTTGCACACTTGGCTCTCTTTCCGCTCCATGACCTCACCAGAAAACCAAATCTGCACAGGCCGTTGCAGTGATTTCCCAGTGACAGTCAAACAGCACACAAACTTCTCGGATAGCCAGCTCCTTTGAAAATCAGACAGCCACAAGCTACATTATACCTCTTCCACTTATTTAGTTCCGGCTGCTCTGCCATTGACCGGCTTTCAAGTCGTGATGGATCGCCCCGACCTGATAATCCTGCACAGTTGCAAGATGCGAACACACTGCAATCCTTTTATCGATCGCTTCAGTGAAACACAGATCCCTGGCTGATTACCACCTTGCCGCGATACTGACAGAGGCCTCTCTATCTTCTGCTATCAGAGCTCGTCCTCCAGGACCGCTCTGGATGAGGTTTGGGGTTAAAGCCGGGCGATAAACTGAAAATGCGAGGCTATCAATGTTAACAGTCACCGGCTAACTTAATTTAACCCACGTTAGTCCCGTCAGGGTCCTCGCGGGGAAGAGATTAATGATAAAAAAGACTTTTTTTAAAGGTCATAAAACACAATCAGAACCAAACAGATGGGATTGAAACAACCCAGCAACGTTATTTAATTCTGTTTTCCTCTGACGTTTTTTTCTTTTTGTGATGGACGTTGGCGATGCTGAATCTAGAAATCAGACGTTTTTACATCGACGGGGCAATAAAACAAATCTGGATATTTCATTTTGCGACTCTGGAGATTTTAATTAGACCCGTTAGAAGAATCTCAACGCAACAGTCTGGTGACCATGTCGCATGCAATCACGCAAGTCACTTTGCCATTTTGGCAAATGATTGTAGAAACCCTCGTCTTAAAAAAAATAAAAATAAAATCAAGCCGGAGAAAAGCCTGTTCAGTTTTGGAATAACTAATTAAATTTTCGGCGTTTTCATCCACAGGATTCGGGCCGCCCGGTTGTTAACGGATCGAGTCTTCCTGGCGTGAGGATCAATCACGTGAGTACTGTGTTACGCGTTACTTTGGCTGATTGGTCACAACACTAAAAACCAGGTGGACGGTTCACGAGAGTTGTCTCCAAACTTTAAAAATGACTTCTGGACAAAAGCAGGAGACGTGGTCCAATGAAACCGTGCTGTTGCCAGTTGAATGTTTGATTTCTAGATTTTATTTGTATTTTTCTTCCATGCGTACCGGACTTTCTGTCCATAAACAGTACACAACTGTTCCTGGAGCTCCTTCCCCCCCCGTCTAAAAGTCAAGGAGACACATTTCTTTTGGCTGTTAATTTGTCAAAGTACTTAATAAATGGATAGTGGCAGAATGAAAGTGCCTCAGTCCATCTCGGAGCTTTTTCTCGTCACAGTTACAACCGCTACTTCATCTGAGAGCCGAGCGCTCAGCCAGCCAGCATGTCACAGTTATCAAAAGTCATAATCTCTGTATTTATCTGGCCGGGAGCCGAGCTGGCACGTCTTCAGTCACAGAACAAACTGGATCCACGACCTGCCAAAGCATCACCCGAATCAATAGATCCAGTTACAGTAAGAGGCCGTTTATCTCGTCATCTCGGGAGGAATTACAGCCCCGGCTCGCTCAGTCACTCTCTCGTTGCATTCTGGGAAAGCTGACAGACACTGGGAGCTCTGTGGTGGACGCTTGTTGGGCGTCTAGGTAGGGGTCCAATTTTGAGGATGAGTGATGGAGGATTGTTTTACAGGCATGGCGCGAGGAAACCCGAGCGGTTTCGCCCGCCTTCTTTCCTTACTTCTTACTTCTTTCCGTCTTTTTGCCCTCATCTCACCTCCTTTATCCACCTCACAGCACCGCGCCTGCTTCTTTCTGTGCTTTAAATCTTTATCTCGCCCTTTTCTAATCTCTGCTCCTCTTCTTCATCGATTCATCTTCTTCCTCTTCATTCCTCCTTTCTTTCCCTAACCCTCCTTTCATCAACCCTCCCTTCTCCCTCCATTCGTCCTTCTTTAACCTTTGTGTCCTCATTTGCTCGTGTCCCTCCATCAGCGTGCGTCCCGGGCCACGGCCTGTTCTTTTAAGCTTATTTTAATCTCTGCCACCGCAACGTATTAATTAAAAAGTTAAAAGAAAAATGTGAATTCAAACAGAAATGGCTCTAACTGCTTCATAAATTTAACTTTTTTTTTCTCTTTCTCGTTGTAAATTATTATTTCGGGTTTTTTTATAAACACAACAGAAATTAAGCTTTTTGCAAAGTCGGAAAAAAGTTTCACACACTCCGGAAAAATCCAGTGAGTGGACCTCCCTGCAACATTATGAATGACTTTGATGTCATTTGAGCTCTGACTCTTCCTTACGTCCATCTTCATGGATGTTCATGGAGCGTGGCAGCTTTCTCTCCACCTTTCTCCTCTTCTCTCGCTCCCTCGCTCCTTCCCTCCTCTGTCCTTGCCTCCTCTGCCCCCGGTGTCATTTGGACTTCCTCGCAGATCACGGTCTCCTCTCTTCTGCTTCTCTGACTTCTGTAATTCTGTTCACTCTCCCCTCCCTGAGTAATTGAAGTAATTTCCCACCTTGGCTATGATGAATGTGTCCCGCGCTCCCACCGTGCCCTTCTACTTTAGCCGGCCTAATTAAAGAAAACATTCCATGATTGCCTATTTTTCCTCGAGCGTGACAACCTATTATTCTCCCCAGCACCTGATTAGAGAGTTATTATGCTTAGATTTAGATTGATTTAACCGGGCAGCCTAATAAAAGACTACTTGGGGTTTGATTTAAAGTGGGGGAATTGCAGGTTTTGGAGCCAGTCACGGTGTGTAATTGTTATTACTGGTTCATGATACGGGCTGAGTCGCGGGGGGGAGGGGAGTTCTCGAAATTGAATTAGAAAATTAGAAGGTCACTCGGCATACAACAGGTGACATTTTGGGACATTCTCGCCACGATAGAGCTGTCAGGAGGAGGAACGCTCAGGCACAGATTTGTCCGGAATGATAAATCACATCCATCACCGCCTGCAGAAAGTGACACGTTTCTATCAAAGCAAGATTAATCTCTCCATCAAATGCGGCAACGCGGCTCATAATCATCCGCCGGAATTGGATGCAAAACGGGTAAATTGACTGGTGTTTGTGTTGCGGTGCTCCGCAGTGGGTTCACACTGTCTCCACAGAAGCCAAATTGGAGGATACAGTCACATAACCCAGCTGCTTGTGTGTTTTGAGAAAGGATGAAAGATGTGTTGCGCGGCAGCCTTGGCGTCTTTTTAATTGTCGATGCAGTCGGCACCAGAAGCTTTTCGGGATGTTTTGTTTTGTAGTTTTAAAGGTCAAAGTTTCTCCAGTTTTCTTATTTTCGACGAGAGTCACTCCAAATGTCAGAAGACGGAAGAGACAACAGCTCAGGAATAAGAATGAATTTAAGGCGAGTCAGTACGTACCAAAGCTGAAGTGTGTTTTTCTCAAAGGAGAAAAGAAGAGTCCAGTAAATGAGGATCAGGGTCAGCATCTAATACCAATATATCGGATAACATAGACGCTGATGCTGATATATCTGCGATAGCTCAGTGCATCAGGGCTCTATCGCTGCTTTCCCCCGTCATACGAAGGTCAGAGGTCAGAGGTCAGGGTCACCTACACATCAGCAACTCTTGCGGTAACACACCTGTAATTGGCTCTGCCTCCCTTTTCCCCTATTCCCCCGTAGGAGTCCGTTTACTCCCGTAAATGCCAAACGTGACATTTTAAAACCGGCACTGAACATTTGATTGGTACCTACGCCGGCCAGCGTCTGTTTTGGACCCCCCGCCAAAGCTGAGTGATGGCTGGTCCCCTCCGTGGCCTCGCTCAGATCTCGTTAGCATAACTGCACTTACCGACGCGGCTGAGCAGCATTTTGATAAATGGCGCGATTAGAGGTAAAATGAACAATTTGACTGGGGCCACGCCACGAAAGCACAGAGGCTTTACACTCGCTGTCAGAGGGGCGAATCAAGTCCATCTTTCATGTCTGAAATCCAGCAGTGTCAGAGTGAGCCCCGCGTAAGTTGCCTCTGACATGTATTCACTGTTGGGATTATTGGCAGTCACTTCTTCACTGTCACTGTGAGTAATGGCCGCGTACTGTAGCGCCGCTTAGAACTGCACGGACGGATTGATGCATGAATACATGGAAAGACTGATGGGTGGATGCATAGATACTCTAGGTGAATAAACAGAGATTTCAAAAAAGATGAAGTAACGTCACGTTTGAAAGTGATGAATGCGACGGCCGCGCGAACAAATCATTGATTTTGCTTTTGAGACACTGTGTCACCCTGACAGAAAACAAACCTCGGCCGAGGTTAAAGTGTCAGGCTTTTAGATGAGCCGCTCAGAATTGCTCGTGACACGTTTATTAGACCGAGTACGGTACGAGAAACGCGTGCTTGCATTAAGGCTACTTTTAGGTCGAAGGCCTCAGCTGTTAAGGGTCAAACCTGCAGTGTGTCGCTTCATCGCGACCCTGCATGTCTTCGCTACACGGAAGACGAGTCGCAAATTATATAATTCCCAAAAAAAGGGAGCCTGTTGCAACACGTTGCAGTCATGGGTGAACATTAAGTTTTAATCATGTGGGAGCGATGGCTTGATTTTTAGACGACTTCTTGAATAAAAAGATTAATTATCCGTTGCTGAGGCCACGTCACTCTCCTTCTTAGTCCGCTGGGAGCCGCCTGTCCTCGAGTGTTTGCCGGGGACTTTGAGTGAGGAGACAGATCCTGCCTCTGTTTCCGATGAATCCTGCAGCGACTTCTCCGTTCGCCTCTTGGCCGAACCTTCTCCTCCAGGCCCTGTTCATGTTTTTTTCGAGCTGCAGCTGCCGCTCCGCTGTTTCGTTGAGCCGGTCAGTCTGCTGCTCTCGGCCCCCGTGGCTTTGTGTGCACATGTTCTCCTTCTGTTTGCTCTGCACTCCTCGAGCCAGCCGCTCTGGACTCCGCGGCCTTGTCAGTGTGTTTACACTGAGGTTGCTCCTCTGGTACATTGTGATATTGTGTGAACAGTCCGTGTTTTCCAGGAAGCACCTCTTTCTTTCCGCACCGATACTGTAAAAGACTGTGTATGACTCTGATTGGCCCTTCAGTCATGTTGGACCTTGAGAAGCATTTGAAAGTGAAAGGAGTCAGTAAGTTTGGAAGAAAAGGTCATCTGCTCTTTACGCAGGTGGAGATGTGAATCTTTTGATGGCTTGTTCATACTGACATCTGCCCTTTCCTCTGTGTGCTTAATTCAGATTCACAAGCACGATGTTATCAATATACAAACTTGATTTTCTCTCCGGTTCTGTTTTTGTCAGAATTTTGTCACCGAGTTTAAAAAGATATTTTGTACAAATGAAATTAAAGTCGACTTCATTCGAATTCATTGACTGAACAGCGCGAAGTACTCCCAGCCCTCATATTCTGCCTCTTTTCATCTTCCATGCGCGGGTTTTTCTCGCCTCGCTATAGTTTTTCATCCGCGGCTTGGGTTGCGTGCCTGATATGAAAGACCTGGTCACATTCCCCCGCAGTTTATTTGTTACACAGGTTATTAAAGCTGTCTGCCGCCTGGCAACAGAATGAATGGGAAGAAAATTGTGCCCAGATAGATCCTCTATTTGTCCAGTCAAGCGGCAAATATAGACCTGAAGTGGCACAGCTTGAGTGGATTGAGATATGGAAGGACGGTGGGAGGATGGTAGGGAACAGGAGAGGAGAGGAGAGGGAGGAGGAGAAGGACAGAAGAGCAGAGGAACGAGAACAAGAAGGTAAGGCAGGAAGAGAGAGAGGGAGAGGTGAAGGAGGAGGGTGAAACATTAGATTTTGCAGACAGCGAGGAAAATGTTCATACTACGGCTGTGTTTATGTAATACATCGAAACACACACAGACTGTAAATACAGGTTAGTTTGAAATGCAAGAACAAGGTGTTCATGATGAGAGCTTAGGGAAGTTATGGAGAGAAATATTGACAGGTAGCAACACTTTGACGTCTTTCTTTTAAAACTGGAAATCAGTCCAGAGTCAAGGCTGGAAAAAGTCGGAGATACGGCAGAGTAAAGAGGAAAGAGGAAAGAAAGAGGGAGCGAGGGAAAGAGGAAAAAGGAGGAGGACGCAGAAAGTGGAAAAGAAATGAAAAAGGAGAGATCACGAAGCAAGAATGAGAATGAGCACGAGAGCACAAATGCATAAAGAGGAGAGAGAGAGAGAGAGAGAGGGGGAGCAAATTAAATGTATGGAGAGAGATGTAGGGAAGAAATTAAAGTAAATGACTGTGGAGCAAAAACAGCGGAGAGAAAGAGAAATCATATATGCATGATGTTTATTAAGTCTGAGGATAAATGAGATGTTGCAGCAGCTGGCTGGACGATAAAACTAAACATTAAAAATAAAGAGATGATTTCTTTTAAAGGATTAATAGCACTCTGAAGTCATTGATGATCACTCACTGAAGACTTCATTATTCCAATTAATGGGCCCCTCCGCTACTTGACCCGACCGTCAAAATTAGTGGCAAGGAACCTTTAAGTCAGATGGATGAACTGCCACAGGCTCGCTGGCTAATTGGCGGCTACAATCAAGAGCGAATATGTATCAGGAGAAGAAGAAGAAGAAGAAGAAGAGGCTGAATATATTAGCAGAAGAAGAGCAGAAGAAGAAAAATGAGGCTGTAAGCAACATGGCAGCGCCAACTGTCTGGATGTCAGCGGTGGAAAAATGGTGATGGGGCTGAGAGATGGAGGGAAAAATAATTAAGGAATCAACGCGAGCCAAGCTAATATTTTTTGGCAGTTGATTGGAGTTTTGAGCATCATATATGTTTTTGTGTTATACAACAGTAAACATCGAAATACCAAGGCTGCGTTCAGAGACGCATCGCCTCATAAATTTGCATCTAATGTGGGAATGTAGGATAAAACTCATCTTCTGTCAGAAGATCAAGTCCACGCAAACAACTGTTATGCAAATCGCCGAAAAAGCACCAATACGTCTGGGGTTTGTACACTGCGAACAGTTAATGAAATTCAGACGCAGTTTTTACGGCCTCATCTATAAATAGATAGGTCGAATGATAAGATTCCACATAGAAACATAAGGAAAAGAAATGCCTGTCATAGACGATAACGTAACAAAAGATGGAATGAAAGCACGACTGCCCTTCGGGGTCGGCTCTGCGTCTGTTTTTCGGGCCTGGCGTTCGAGCTTAAACGAGTTTGCGTTTGTGCAAACCGACTGCGCGGGCGTTTGTCACTGGCAAATGTGAAACGAGACAAAAAGCAGCTCTCAGCTGTCAGCCATGCTTCCCACATCAGCTTGTGATGTTTGCGACGGGGCTAGCCAGCTGCGGTGAGTGACGTAGCAGAAGTCCGTCTCGTTTTGACCTGGCAAAGTTGCTGCATCATGCTGCTAATGGACACTGTGTTTAAGTGGATGGAAACCCTTAATTTTAAGACTTTTATTGTGAAACATTTGTGGTAAAACTCTCATTGGAGGCAACGTTGTCACCTCGTCATCAGGTCTTTGCTTTACTATCAGCATATAATGGCTCAATTCTGCCACAACGAGGGTTAGTTTTAATAGATTCCTACCTCATGCATACAGAGGATGAGCAGATACATGGCTCATTTCAGCAGCCAAGATTAAGTACAAGCATGCTACGAAACACACACCTGCTGCGACAGTTAGATCCCGGGCCTGTCTGAAGTAATGTGTAGGCGCCGAGTCGATACCAGCAGTGTGGGTGGTACATTCAGGGCCCTCAGGGGCTGCGCGCAGCGGAGACGAACGGGGCCCAGGTGAGTCGTACCGCGTGCAGATTTAAGCTCGTTTCCCGCTAAAGCAAACATAAGCAATGGCCTCTCCGTGTCCTATCATCGATTTTCTCTTTCACGGGAGAGGAGGGAAGAAAAGGGATAAAAAATGGCGGCGCACTCTCCTCCTCATGCATCAGACAAGTCGGGCATAAAATAGTCCGTTTGGATGGGTGATCATGAACTGGCAGGGACGGGGGGGAAGTTTACCAGAGCTAAATGGACGCCCAGACTCCACTTTTTATCTGCCTCCCACCTCGCGTTACAGCGGTAATTTATGGTAATAATATCCCTTGAAATGGTGGGGGAAAAGAAGCGGATGAGAGATGAGCCTCCTCGCAGCATGTTTACATTGCCTATATGATGGTGGGGGAAAACAGGACTTTAAGCGCTGCAGGGGGGAAACCGTATCTCCTCGGCTTGATGAGGGAAAGGTGATTCATCCGAGGTTGTTCACAGTTTCAGTGAGCTTTAGCCGTCATTAGAGGCATTGCTCAAATAAACTCAAATGCTCCGAGGCCCCGTTTGCCGCGCTCTCATTCTTCTCAGCGCTGGCTGTCTTGTAAAGCATGTTGCCGCCGTCGCGGACTTCATGTTGGCACGCTCGCCGCGCGGCCACCGCACCGGGTCTTTGCCTTTCACCGTAAAGCAGTTGGTGGGCGCCACCATTTAAAAATCGCCTGCTATTGATGAGCTTGTGTAAGCGCTGTGTTTCTCTAAAGAATAAGTAAGGTGTTGAAAGTACAGCAGGCGATGACTCATCTCTTCGTCTGTTTCCACCTCGTCCGACTACCAGAAGCCGCGAGGTGATAAAACATATAGGTTTATCTCGTTGCGAGCAGCCCACACAGTTACCTGGATGTGTTCACCTCTCCTGTCTTGAACTATAAATAAATGTTGTGTAACAGCAGGTTCTGCTCTTAATGTTGTCTGGTTCGAGTGTTGCTGCTCGCTCATCCAATTACTTCAATTTATTGTCCTCTTAATTAGCTTGTCA
This sequence comes from Nibea albiflora, assembly GCA_014281875.1. Taxonomy (NCBI): domain Eukaryota; kingdom Metazoa; phylum Chordata; class Actinopteri; family Sciaenidae; genus Nibea; species Nibea albiflora. Next base: position 2,827,211 of record CM024812.1, on the reverse strand, counting down.
CACTCAGTGCGCCTTCCATGCAGTGATATCAATAAGTTCTTTATATATTTGTAATATTTGTATTGTTTGAATGCACAAATGTGGAAAACAGCTCGATTATTTTATATGTAGGCTGGCTCACAGGAAGGAAGTTGTTGGCACGCTGTCTGCATGTTAGCATTTTCCAATTCCCCGTCACTACGGGAAACAACAACAACAACATACGAGCTAGCCACAAACACACTGGAAATTGCAAGTTAACCTACATACCGTTATCCTGATAACGGTTAACCTGATAACCTGATCCTGATAACAGTATGAACTTAATTAAGCTAGCAGCTGCTCCCTTTTTCTTTTGCAAATGGCCTTCTTAGCAAAAGAGAGACTCCGTGTTGGAGGATCCAGCGCATCGAGCTCATCCCTTCTCCTCCGTATTGTGGCCCTATAACTCGTGACAGCAGACAAAGAGCTAGTTAAGATCATTTACATCCTGGCCATCAAGAGATGGCTCATTAGCCTCTAGCATGTAGATAAAGCTCCAAATTGACAAGTGCAAAGTATGGGCTGCTCCTTCAATTTGGGGAGAACAGGAGGAGGAGCTGCATCCCACGAGACTGATGATCCTCCATCCTCTTGGCTCTGCCTTCTCACTCCCAGAAGTCCCGTGGCTCGGCCCGGCTGTCTGTCGGCCAGACGCGGCTGCTGCGGCGCCGACAGACCGCCACCGTCCGGCACGAGCGCTTTCAGACAGACCGGCCAAATGTGCTCTAACTGTAACGGCTCCATTACCATGCTCATTAATGAAGTTGTCAAAAACTTAGCTCCGCCACCAATCCCTCTCCTGCCTTGATTTTTGTTTGGATTTAACTCACAGCCGCGCTTTTTCCAAAATGTTTCATCAATCTGATTTATTGTAATTATGCACACCGCCTACTTCTGTTCCCCAACACCCCCCCACCCCCCCACCCCGCTCTCCTTAAACCTTTTGGTGCAGATTAACGTAACAAAAAGTCTATTAATTAATGTTTTGTGGCTTTTAATTTCTGGCAAGGATGCCGCCTTGATGCAGCTGCCTGTCGAGGCCCGTCACTGTTGAACCCGTGCCAGGGAAGTGCAGATGTAATTCTGTTATCTCTCGCTTAGTCGTTTACGCAAATTAATTTGAACAATTAGCCCTCTACCGGCCTTTCATAATTCATGCACGAGAAGCTGCCAAAAAAATTAATACCCCAAAGATTTCCATTTCAAAACGACACAGCTCCCGTTTTGGGAATAAAATGTTACACCTGCTCTGGCATAAAATTCTGAACCAACTTCATATACTATGTCTCTGTCTGTCTGTCAAACCACCTGTGTGATACCTTTACTTTATGTGGTCTTAACAAAAGAGAGGTTTACTACCAGCAACTTGGCAAATACTAAAAAATAATTGAAAGCAGGGAACAATGTATCCCAGAGTTTCCATTATACTAATTAAAATAGCTGCGAAACTGGAAGGTTTTTCACCGGTCTGTGTTTTACTGTCCCACAGCGGCCTTCTACGCAAACAAAAAGGAAGTTCCGGCGTTTTATTTCAAATGGTAGTCGTCTTAAAATTGTCAAGTATGAAGGGCGTAAATACCTCCACAAGATGCCAGCCATCAGCTTAAATCAAAAGCTAATGCAGGCGCAGGCACGACTGCCAAAAGCATGTAAGAATGTCTGCTCACTTCCCGTGCAAACTCTACAAATCACGCGCTAAAAGGTTGCCATAATTTTCCATTTCCCCCCCGACGAATGTAGAGATTTACAAAAATAAATACAGAGAAATATAGATGATGTATGAGTTATTTTCTCCGGTCACAGGCTGCTCTCTGCTAATAGCTCCACTGACTTCAGCTGTAGTGAAGTAAGTATGCATCACGGATGTCAAAATTACAGAGGGAAATACAAATACTCTTAAAAAGCTCCTCCATTACAGCGAGAGAACAAGTTTATAGTGGCTGAGCTCCACTTTTGTTTTGGTGCTTTCCTTCTAACAGCCAGCAGGGGGCGGCTTCCCTCCACTTCTTCGCCCCTGCCGTCTTCACACTCAGATCCTGCCCTGGCTGCAGCAGAAACAGGCCTTCCTTGGACACGGAGCCGCAGCGCGTCATCAATGGCCGCCTTTCAAGCTGTCAGCCTTAACAAGCCGACTGCAAAACGGAAACCGAGGTCCGAAATGTAACCGAATAAGCAGATTCTGGCTTTCACTGGAAGGGAGGGAGCGGAGGGTGGACAGGAGGGCGGGCAAGACGACACCCGAGCATCCTCCTCGGCATTATCTTTAAACACCGGTCTAACCACATTTAAAAAAAAAAAAGAAGAAGAGGCCATTGAGCAACAATAAGTGGAATCCATACGATCTGCTCAATAATGACATGTAATTTTGTGACAGTTATGTGTTCTTACGCAAATGTATGGGGCAAGGCTTCTCCCCCGTAAGTGCCCGCTAACTCGATTGCGCTCGCGTATTTCTTCAGCTCTGTGTTTAATGTCCATTAAGAGTTGAGAGACGGTGGCCCGAGGAATGTAATGGTGTCCTGTAGCACAAGCCTGTGGTTTTTTTTTTCTTCCGTTACAGGACAATTTACTGAAAAACCTTCACTCGTTAATTCGTATCATCAATTACAACATCCGCTCAGCCTTTTTTTCGGGGTTATTCGATTAATAATTAAATGCAGTGCGCTCGCAAAAAAACAAGCTAATTGTTGAGGTAGGATGGATAACCAGGACGATGGCCTTTTTAAAGGCCCAAACAAGTGACCTGCATCTTAATTATGCACCATGTATGTATTTCTAGTAAATAAGCATTTGGTTTCACGTGTGAACTTATGCGTATGTCTTTAAAAAAAAATTGAACATTTTCTCTCCAAACTGCTACAGAAAATGAATTATTTGTAATCTGGGCATCAAACCACCGCAGAATAGTTTTAAGTTGAGTGTTTAGTGTACTTCCGGGCCGTGGTAACTCACCGTCTGATCAGACGCAGTGTAATTTTTGTCCCCTGAGACCTCACGTCAGGAGAGAGGTGGGCAGATGTTCGTCCCTCTGAACGTATCAAACAGTTAATAACCAGATAATAACAGAGATTTATTGTCCTCGCCGAGTGTAAACCTCGCAGCCGATTCCCTTTTTTAATGCGTTTGAAGGTCTAAATTTGAGGATTAGATGGAAACTTAAGAGCAATTCTTTGGATGATAAAGACATTTAAAAACCAACTGCTGTCTGAGGCTTTAATAAGGTTTTCATTGTATCATGAATGCAGTACAAAGAGTACTTTTTTTTTTTAATAGCATTAGTGGCCCCTTTGGGGAATTTAGTCCATAACCTTGACAGTGTTATTCTTTGCTCCGTTCAGAGAGCTCCACGGGGAATTCAACTACTGTACTCAGACTAATACAGTGAAGCTGATTTCAGCCTTTTATCTGATACAGGCAAGTCAGTATCGTCTACCTCTGATCTGATCATCTGAGAATGCATTTCTAAAAATGAAAGAGGACGTTTTGGTGCATTAAAAAAAATAATAATTTGACTATTTCAGGTCAGGCTTTTATAAATAGTGTCCAAATGTTGTGAGAAAAGCAGATAAGACAAGAGAGCTCATATTGTTCTAAGATTTAGAAGAATAAGTGGCTGCTCTATCCCAAATGGATCAAACCATACAGTAACTGCGTCCTTGTAGTTTGGATGTCCGGACTACAAGACCAACAGGAATGTGTTTTTTTTTGTTTGAAGGCTAACGTGACGAGCCGATGTAATTCGATGGAGGTACTGCAAACCAGCGTTAGGAGCTGGTTCAAGCGATAAGCAGTAGATGGTGCCAGTTCACCGGTGGGGGAAAAACCGGAAGAACAAAACGTCATGATTAAAAGAGATCCAGACGAACTTCAGCCGGCGAAAGAGGAATTAATGTCTCTCTGCATCATTCATCAACGTGAGGAAGGTTACATCAGATCTGCGCGGAGCCACGAGGAGACTGACTGACAGTCAGGACTGATTTTAAGTTGTTCATCACCTATAAAAATCTGACTATTAAAACCAATAATAAAACAGCAGCAGGTGACGGTAGAGATAGAAACACTGCGGTATGCTGTATGTGGAAGAACAAGTGAAACATTGAGGCAAATAAATAACAATAAATATCAAATGAAGTGCACGTCCAGGTGAGATAGATTATAGGTATGCAAGGCGCCTGCTGTCCCCACTGAGCTGCACACAGCAGTCCAGGTAGAGTAGCTGTTACCGCATCATCATCCGATCATTAACATACACAACAGTGCTCGGGCTCTCCTCATCGACTGTAATCACCTTAATGCAGAGAGCTGATGAAGTTGCCAAGGCGCAGAGTGCTCCGTCTCAGACCCTTTTTCTCTTTTTTTGTGCGCGCGCGTGTGTTTTTTTTTTTTTTTTTTTGTAATGGCGCTGTCATAACCGCTCTGCTCCGTCTGGGCCTAAGTGAATCTGAGGCGCCATCTTTTAAACGAGGCTAACAAATGAACACGTTTTTCCCCCCATCAAACGGCTCCTGACAGTGATGCATGGGCTTCCAGATGAGCTCTGAAAAACTGATGGATCTGCGACGGTACAAGCGCTTAGATAAACTAATGCATGTAATTACGTTTTCCATTCCCTCTCCATTGCGAGGCGTCTTATTACAATATCATTAGTTGAAATGGTCGGCGAAAAAATGATATAGTTTGCAAATTTCTTTCTTTTTCTTTCTTCCCCTCTCGCGCTCTGTTTGTGTGTGTTGTTTTTTTTGTGTGTGTGTGTGTGTGCCATGTGGGGTAATTACTGGAAGTTGATTTCTTTGACTGGAATAAAAACGAATTCAATTTGTTTGCTTCTCGGGAAGACATTATCGGGCATCTCTGCGTAAGTGTTAGTAATTGTTGGAAGTCTTATTCACCGCTGTCGCGGATAAGGAGACCATTGAGATGCTTGGAGATGGCCCGTGTGGGGTGAGCCACATACACGAGGCAGACGAGGCCGCGATTTCGATGTATGAAGCCCGATTCCTATCACACTTTTGTAATTGATTCGGCCGTTTATCATCTTCTCTTGATATGATCCAAGCATGGAGCGAAACCAGAACAGGTCGACGTTAACGCGTTGCGACGCTCAGCCACATGCTTGGAGACTGCGCTGACGCCTGAGTGACAGGCAGGGTGTACATTTTCACATTTTTGAGGAAAGGAATCGAGCGATGACTTGACAACGACTCGTTTCAGCTCCGCTAACCGGCGCTTCAGACTGGAGGCGCTCAAAGGTCGTCCAGTTCTCCCTCCGCGGCTGAATCTGCATGTACGCGACAGTGAAGGGCAGGAAGAAAAAATCTTTTCAGCCGCATCACGCTGTGCCGTCTTTTGACTTGGGTCTCTCGGCATCAGCCACATTTTGGGTTCCCGTGGACCAGGTCTGACAGTCCTCAGGTCGCTTTTGGGTCATTTTGAAGATTAATTTATCCACATGAGGTTTGGGGAGATGTTTTTTTTTTTTTTTTTGGATCACACCCTTCAAGACTCCAAAATCTGGCTGAGGGAAAAGTCACTTCCATAAATAAATGATGAGTTGAATTCGGAAGCCGCGCTTGTTAAGAAATCCTCCAGTTCATATATATATATATATTTTGAATGGCTCACGTGCAAGTTGCCGCGCATTTCGTGCACTCGGGCCTGTGTAATGTTCTTTAAGTTGGGCCATCACGGTCCAGGCCACAGCTAAAGCAAGACGTGCAATGTGTGTCTGCCACTTCGGAGTGTGTTTATGCATGCACATTGCCTCTCTCACTTGCTGTCTCTCTCTCTCTCTCTCTCTAGAAAATGCTCGCTCTGCCTCTTGGAGTGGGCTCTGCAACAGCTGTGAGGTGTGTGTGTGTGTGTGTGACTATTTTTGCATCCATGTACATATGACTGTGTGTACTTGTTAGTCTCGGGCTGTGTCTGTATGTTTAAACATGCATATTGCGACTCTGAGTGTGTAATGTTCTCGCTCCATGTTGCAGCTGTGCCGAGCGCGCGCGCGTGTGTGTGCGTGCGCGTGTGTTTATATGTGCCGCCGCTCTCTCGCTCGCCCCTGTCTGCGAGTGTGTGTGATGTCGTGGAGGAGCGAGGGCTCATGTTGGAAGCAGTAGTGGAGCTCATTAGGGGAGTACCAGGGGAGCTCGGCTGCCGCAACCCCCAGCTCCCAGTGCTCCTCTCCGGGCCGCCGCGCCGCCTGGCCGAGCCCTCAGCCGCAGCCCTTCATCTGCACACATCACACTGAAGGCTTGTGCACAGTGCAGTGGCAATATGCTGTCATATGCCGGGTGACGGGTGCACTTCACACCAGCGTCAGGCTTGTTTGTAGTGCAGCTCCTGCCTGGATTCCGTGCAGAAGAAAATCTAATCCTGTGCCGTATCAGGCGGCAGCTAAATGGCATTTTCATTCATCTGATAATCTGTTAATTATTTTTGACGAATCATTTATTTGTTAAAGTAAACAGAGCTCAAGGTGACTCTGTCCCAACTGTCTAAGAGCACAAAACAGTCGATTTCGAATGAAAATCCTCACGTTTGAGAGGCTGAAATCGGAGAATAATAGTTGGCAGTTGACCCAAGTGATTAATTAATCATCAGAAATGTTTCAAATGAATTATCTCAGCCAAATGAGTAAGCAATTAATTGGCTAATTGCCTCCACAATATAGGAGAAAGCTAAGGCAGGAAGGAGTGTGCAGCAGTTTTTATCTGGACATCCTACCCGTGAATTATCGTGGACTGCAATGCTGATGGACGGAAAAGTAGTCCCTTTTTTTTAAACGTCTCATTTCAATGTTTTGCAAATGCAATACATCGAAACGTGCAGCTGACTAATAACACACTGTGCTGGTATCCGTCATACATCCCCATGTTGCCTTCTCGTTCCTCCCCCGAGCCAATGCCTGACACAGATCGTCAGTGACATTTTGTGATGTCACGTGATACTATTGGCTGCGACATTCCTGATGAGTTGTGTGTTACGTTTGGATATTAATGAGCTTTAGTTTGTTTTGTTTTTTTTTTGCTTCCCGCATTACGTCACGAGCCGTCCGGATTCGAGTTTGAGAAATAAAATAGTGGTTGTCGTTGCAGCTTAAGGATGAAAACAAACTTAAACATTCATACGCTAATTCTCGTTTTCGGAGGCTGACGCGAGGTTTCCGTCCCTGCAACAGCGCGGACATCTGGATCGGAACGTGTTGTATGCTGATATAGCTGAAATAAGTAGCAGGGCTCAGAGGAGAGAGAACAATAACCCGGAGATCGACAAAAAACATCCCAGAACTAAAGTTTTATTTTCGTGAGTTTATGAAAGCTCGAATTGATATCAGCTGAACTGCGGTGAAACTTTTTAAAAGCAAAATTGCAGAGCAGATATTTAAGAATAATAATAATAGCTTTCCTGTGAAATGACTTCAGATAGGAAGAGATTTAATTACAAAGGAGAACTTTGTCTTGACGAATGACAAAATATTCTAAAGACTGCGCGTCATTCTTCCGGCTGCTATTAAAAGACAAACAGAAGAGCGCTGCAAATAAAAACAACTCTTATATTATGGACTGAACTGTAAGCTCTGCCTCTCTCTCTCTCTCGCTCCCTCTCTCTCCATTTGACAAATGAGACTTTCATTGGACAATTATCGTTTTCGGGATCGCAAACGTGCGAACAGAATTTGTCACTGTCACTTTGTGTGTTTAAGGGCATATTAATCAAGTGATTAATTGCCAGATATTACCCACTGAACACGGCCTGTGTTCCCATTCAAGTGCTACTTTGCCTTTGAGCGTGATTGGTTAATGATTGCGTTTTGGGTTTTTGTTTGCGGAGGGTTGAATAGATTTGTTTCAATGTTTGCTGGCATGTCCGAGGGCAGCTCTGCGTACATTCTGACACCTTTTGATATCGAAGACGAAGACCGGAGGATATTTTTCATTTCCCCGGACCGGAAACTGGGAGCAGCATCGTGCTTTTGACAGCATTCATCCACATTTTGAGATCATAGTTTGTGACGGAGCAGAGATTTAGGTATTAGAGCTTTAATTTGTGTTCAGCTGTAATGCCATAATGTTGCGTTAAAGCAGACATTAGTCAGCCGCTTAATGGCTGGACATGTAATGCCCCCTCAGCTGAAGATCCATTAAGATACATTCAGCTGCTCCTCCTTCAACCTTTTTTAATTTTAGCTTCAAACGATAGAAACGATATATGTCGGCGTTGTCCTCTTCACATGTGTTGCTGCCCCGTCGATTCAGTTGTCAGTCACAGTTTCTCCTTCCAGTTTGATGATTTTTGATCTCACGCAACAGCCGGAGCACTCCTCAAGGGCTTCATCTTCCTCGCATCTTCAAAAATAGCCGCGCAACGCAGGCATTAATTGTCCAAATTGAATCTCAAAACCGGCATTTTTCAAACCACCGGCCACAGTGAAGAGATTTCATATTCCTCCGACTCTTCTCGGCGATTCGTCAAATAAATCCCAGTGAGAATTTTTTTTAGTGTTTTCTAAAAAAAAAAAAAAACCCAACTTGCTATCACAGGAAATCAGTCTCCAAGTCTCCAAGCAGCATATCTCAAATAATAAATAGTTTGGAGCCATCCTGAATCGTCCCCAACTCCTTAAAACACGTCCACATTTATTGAATTTAATTATGAAAATTTAAACATTCCACTATCGATAAATTGCACATTAACACACACATTTTCATGTGTAGTTTCTTGGTTATATGGCTGAATTTGCTCAGTGCGTCAGCGCTCTAATTAACCACTAGAGGGAGCTAAGCTAATGTATGATGAGAGGCCTGCCTGAGCTCTTCTTCTCCCTCCCTCTCTCTCTTTCACACATACGTCAACACACTTACTTTGGTTTCTCTGCTCCTGTTCAAAAAAAAAAAAAAACAATTCTAATTGGGCCTTTTTGCTCTCCCCCCCCAACTCCGCGAAAGACACATGCGTCTCCTCTCAACCTCCAGTCTTAGATGCACAATTTAGTTTTGACAAACGTGATGTTTCAGTTAAATTGTTAATGGTGCTACAGGACTCTGCGAGCCAGACATCAAAGGGCATACATTAATACATACCGCTCATGTTATTTCTTGTTCTGTTTAGTCTCCCGGGGTGAGGAATACGGTGTGAGAGCCTAAGAGATCCTCCTGTTTTTTCTTCATCCTGCTAATAAACCCTGATATTTCTTTTCCTAAAGGTAAAGCACCTCGGCACGCAAATGAGGAGTTGAGATGCAAAAAAAAAAAAAGAAAGAAAAAAGATGGATCTGAAAACGAGGGGGCCGAGCCGGATGATCCGCCGACGTTAAGAGGCGCGCTTTGAAGAAAATTCCATCAAAGGAAAAACAATAAGTGAAGCGGTGTGCGTGCGTGCGTGCGCGCGCGCGCGGAAAGATGGTGTTAAACACCTCGCGTTGTTCAGAAATGCTTAAAATCTCAATTGGCTCCGTTAACTGGCATCTGGAGAACAATGAGTCGAATCTGTTTGGGCTTTATGAAAGGCTTTTAGTGTTTCCCGTCTCCTTCCGTATGCCGTTGCCGTCCTCATATTAGGCTGCACACCTTGTTTCGACGCGGACGTTGGCGTTTGCGAGCGCGCTTTTCCGACGTTTTGAACGGCGCGAGGAGCGCCTGATTTACGGCGGGGCTGGCAGCTTCAAGAGAGGACGCACGACTCACGAGATGGGAATTAAGTGCTCCCCACATCGAGACAAATTCCTGCGTATTTATTATACAGTACTTCACAGTTACAGCTAGAGATACAAGGTACTAATGCTTCTCGGGATACTTGGTTGGGGCCTTTTGGCATCTCTTCTATTCCTTTACCGTTACGAACGACAGACGTGCAAACATGAATCCACGCGGTTCACTTTAAAGTTGAAACATCTTGATGAGAGAATGTGACAACTCTCTGTACAGTCTATTTGCATGACGCTTGTCATCAGCACTGCAGAGAGAGAGAGAGAGAGAGGGAGAGAGAAGCTTCCTGCCTCTTGTTTAGCAGATGTGTGGAGGAGCTGAAGACATGTTCATTTCTGACATTTTCCCCAACCTGCTGTGACACAAATAGACTCACTGTCACATGATGTATAGTCAACGATACATCAGGGACCAGGGAAAAGCAGGGGGAAAAAAAACGGTTGTCGACTGAGACGAGCAGTAGGCTTTTATAAGCCCGGGTGAGAATTTATAGGTGTGTTATAATATAACGTGGCAACAAAAACTCTTTGGAAATCCAGATGAATACATTTTCTTCTTTTAGAATTAGCTGCTATAAATGAAGATTTCCTTCACAAAAATGATTCTTTAAGAGAAAAATGACGTGCCAGGAAAATGAAATAACCTTTTTTTTTTGTAATCTATTCAAATGATGATTTCATGTGGGCTAAAATCTGCGTTTAAGCCTAACATCCCTCCTCTTATCCCCACATGAAGTAAAAAAGGCCCATCCTCGTCTGTCTCGTCTTCCTCCTCAGAGGTCAGCATCAACCTGGAGGCTATGTCACCTCCTCCACTCCTCGCCAGCGAGCCTGCCAACCGTCCTAAGCGTCTCTTAACCAGGTGAGACACGGACGACCTCTCCGTTGCAACCTCCGCATCCTCCTCGTGACAGGAGAAGGGCTTCGCGTGTCCGCGTCAATCGCGCTTGGCATTTCCGCCGCGAAATCCCGGGCCCTCGCCGCAGCGCTGCGGGCCGCTACCCGTCAGCTCCGCGACGCCGTCCGACGTTGATGGGAGCGGGGAAGGGGCCAGGTAGAGGTGGACCTGTCAGCGCCGATTTGTCAGGCCTTCACTCATCGCCTCGTAGGCGCCAACAGAGGTGTAGCTGCAGTTTCACTGAGGTCTGACACACATTCGCGGTTATTTGTCTCGGCTGTGCTGTCCAAACACGCGCGAGTCTCTCGCAGAGTTCATTTGTGCTGTCCAGGCGGATCCCGCTCAGGAGGGAAAATGGCACGGGATGGTGCGGTGGAGCAGCAGATGGAGTCCACTGCACATTCTCTAATCATGTCAACAATTATTTGATGGTTATGATAGCTATGTAGAAGACATATCTTCAGGGTAACTCCACAAAGCTGGACCAGCACTTAATATTTAGACTCTGAGTCACTGCCAGTCCTCTTAGACACACATTTCTTTGCATTGCACAGTGAATCCAGAGAGGTGGAAACACACTTCATAAACGATGAGTAGAATAAAAAGGACTTCCTCAACAACTTCCTTGAAAACAATTCGCCTACATTACATTACAAATCCACTCTGCTGTTTTTTTATAAAGATATATCTATGTATAAATAAAGATTTTAGTCTGCTAAATCTGCAGTAAAATGTAGTCCACAGAAATTCGTTTACAGCTTTAAACTGTAACGCATGATTCAGAGTGTCCAAACTGAGATGCGCCGATCAGTCCACCGCTCGCGAGAATTGGCTTTCAGCCTGATCTGCCACGACCACGTCTCCTATATCTGATTCTGGACCGGTCAGATGTGCAATGCATGCTGTGCCGCACGGATTGTTCATGTCATGCGCACAGAGGCACAGGCACAGACAGTACCCCCGACTATTGTCGCAGTTGCACACACAGCGCTAAAACAACGAGCGCCCTCCACACGCGGCTCGGCTGGATTTGACAGAGAGGGTCGTCAAAATCTGATTATAAACATGCATCTAACCTCCCTATCAGACTTCTGATTGGTTCTCCTCTCAAGTCACGGCTCCTGTTTTTATTCATTGACGAAAGTGAAAGAATGAAAGTGAAACACTGGTTTGGTCACACTCTTTACTTGTGAGGCTGCACTTAAGGAAATGTCAGTACAGGACCTCGTGGGAATGGGATGCTCTCGTGTTGTGATTTCCGTCTGGCCCGGCGTTGTAAGCTTGCTGACTGAGTTCGAGACACTTCAAGATAATTATAGATAAAGACTGCAAAATGGAAGCTGCTTTGTGTCCGAGACGTTTTAGAAAACAAACACCGAGGCGGGCATGTATCTGCATTTTTGTCAGTGTTGCGGTCTGTTCGAGCTACTCTGGGATCCGCGCCGTAACCTTTTTTAGCCATTCAACCCTTCCCTCCCTCTCCTGCCTCTTGATTTCCCCAAAGTGCCGTGTTTTATGTGTGCTTTTCTTTGGAATCGGGGAGCTGGCAGGGTCGAGAGGAGCAGAGACGAGCGTCCGAGACGTGGGAGAATGAAATGAGGTGGCTGTTTATTCTCCCCGCCAAAGCCACATACCTTTTTAGAGTGGCTTTGGAGCGCGGCCTAAAACAACACCAGAGGCCATGTACACAAATTACATGTCTCGCACAGAGCAGAGGGCTGGATGGAAGGACGGGAGGATGGAAGAGTGCAGTTCCCAGCAAAAAAAAAAAATAATAGCGGTCAGATATTATTCCTTTTTCAATACATAGTAGCTGTAAGATCCATAACTGCTTTGAAAGATTATGAACATACCAAATGAGTTCCCCCCCCCCCTTTTTTTTTGTTCACATCCATTTTTTACTATCTCCGGGCAGGGTTCATCTGGAGGCCGCGCGAGATTATACAACACGAAGTTAAGAGCTCGTGTTTCATTTTACAGAGGAAACCAACGTTGACTTTGATAGATTACAGCGAGGACGAATTGTCCTAATTGAAATGAATATCATAATTTTTCTCTCATGGTATTTTTCTTGTCTGCCCTTAAAAACCAGACAAATAAGAGGAGACCCGCATAGTGCTCGCGCTGTAGTAATAACAGGGGTATTAGTAATAAATGCCGCACCGGTGTTGTGGTTTTGCGATCTCCGGGGGAAAATAACGGCCCGGCGTGAAATAAAAGGGCTAACCGATCCAACAGAAATATTTGTCAGATAGTCGGATTTAAATCTTTTAACACCGCGTACGCGTTTCTATAATTTGATCAAGTTGCTATCCAGCTGTACCTTTTTCTTCCAGCGAGTTGTCTGCGCGATGATCATGAACGCTACATTCGCACACACCTTGTGGGCTTTTTTTCTTTTGTGAACTTCCTCATAAACGTTTGAAACGCTGCCTTTGTTTGCCCATGTCAAGGAAACGCAGAGACATCCCGTGGTGTTTACCTACCCTGAGCTGTGTACGGGCCTGTCCTCTCTCCCCCTCTGTAGTTATTAATTTGCGTCGAGCTTATTTATTTTTCAGGCTTGTCTAAGCACTTTGTCTCCGCTGCGAAAACTGCTGTGCCAATAAAAATAAAAAAAAAGTATTATTATTATTGTGACTTTTCTTATTTACTTTGCGCTTAAGTAACCTCAGGAAAAGTGACAATTCCTGAAGTGTTTACCCACATTAATCAGCCGCACTCTGCTATGTGAGCCGCGATCCCCCCCCCCTCCTCTATGTGACTGAATGCTTGGACCCGTCCCGGGGCTGATGGGGGCAGGAAGGGGTCAGTGTGAAGCAGGAAACGGAGGGAGGGGGGGGCAAAGCCGATGATGACCAGCGGCCTGGAAAGCGTACGCCCCATCCATCACGACAGTCCCTATCTTTCCGCGCCGAGGCGACCCGGCGCAGGGTGCGAATCGATGTCCACAGTGTGTGAGCAGAAGTATAGTTTGCGTGTTGGGAAGTCAACACCGCTGATTGCTGTAATTATAGGCTTTACTCTTTGAGAACAGAGCGCGGAGGGGGGGGGGAAGAGAGTCCTTTGCTGTTCGGTAATTGTGTGTGAAAAGGTGGAAAAGCAGGGTGGGTGATATCATCCTTCCTCGGAGAGATGCGACTCAATATTCCCTGTGTGTACGAGCAAGTGTGTGTGTGTGTGTGTGTGTGTAGGCTCAGTATTGTTTGGCAGTCAAACATTACATTAGTGGTGCTGTGGGCTTTGACACACCCCAGCTGTACTCCGTGTGAGAACGCAGGTTTGCGACTATTTTGGATTTTCCATCCAGTCTGCGGCGCGCTGAGACGTAATCACACACCCATAGCAGAGCCCTGGTTATTTATTCTTTTTCACCGACAAAAACACACACAATCAAACGCACACACACACAGGAACGTTCAAAGTTATACTAAGAAGCAGAAACACGGAGCTACAAGAACAACAAGGGGGGGGGGGGGGGGGGAGAAATCATGCACAACTGCCCGAAGGCTGTGCAGAGGCGGCCACAGCTGCCGGCTGGTCGAGCAGGCTGATGTTCCGAGGCTATGCAGATGTTGGGACCCTGCAGCCACATTAACGTAGCGTTTAACCCCGCCCCCCCCCCCCCCCCCCCCCTGATTCAGCTCCCATCCTGTTCAGCTACAGCCGCCTGGAAGTGATGCACACACACACACACGTGTACATACGTGCACACACGCTGCTGTTTCACACGGGGACCTAGCTCTGCTGTTAGATAAGAGAGGGAGGTACATGATGTTCCGTTCCCTGCGAAACGCGGCGTTTGGTTCAGAGCTGCAGCGATTAGTCGTCAACTGTTCAACTCATGGTAGAAACGGTAGAAAAGATGTCTCCGACGTGTGTACTCTCTGGTTCCTTTGGCCCTCTGTGACGGTACGGCTGGATATTTTTGTGTTCTGGACAATTAGAGGATGCCACGGTTGAGTCATCTCGATGGACTGTCGGCAGGAAATCTCGCACTCGTTCTTGCCGTGACCTCTCCAGTCACCTCCGCCGTTCCATTAGATAATCTCTTTATTTTCTTAATTGTTGGTTTAATCGTTTGGATTTCAGTTTACTGTCCTACATGACCAAGAAAACAGTTCAAATGATTCGTTGAAACAAAGTTAATTGTCAAAATATTTGCAGATGAACACTCGAGTGCGCTGAACGCCATATTTATTTTGGTATTTTAGGATAATAACGCTTTAAAACTGCAGCTATAGAGTGAATTATGAGGTCCGGTGCTCTCTTTTTACCTCATGTACAGAGGTCACACGCACGCAGGCAGGCAGGGAAATATGCGAAAAGTCTTTGTGAATGAAGGCAACTCCGACTACAGAAGAAAAACGCTGTCAGCCCAAGTGGGGCTAGCGAGGCAAAGAAAAAGCACCAGGGCGGGCAAACAGCCATGAAATCCCCGATGCTCCCTGCCAGTGTGGAGATAGGCCCCGCCAACTGCCCAAATCCAGAGCAAGTCCTCATTCCTCCGAAGCGGGGGGACACCGCTAAAGCCTCTCCCAATGTCAAGTGGCATTTATTAAATACACGGAGAGGAGAATGTTTTCATGCGAGTGTCCCCAGTGATCTGTGTGGTCCAAGCAGGAATGCCAAACCCGGCGCTGCTGTCTTTCTCCCCCGTCTTAGTCTTAGCTTCTTCTTCTTCTTCTTCATCTTCTTCTCCTTGCCGGTTTTTGACGCCGGTCCAGATTTCCGGTAATCCCTCGCAGGCCCGCGCGCAAAGTCTCAGGTACACCTCGCGAGCGAACAAAACGTCCGATAACGCGGACGCAGGCTGACGGCAATGATAAATAAGCCATTAGAAGACACAATACCTCCGGGGAGCTCCATTCAGCTTTTCCAAAGAGACGTTTCATGCCACACTCTGAGGACTTGAGAGGATTTGGGTGCAAATCACATTTTGTTATTTTTCTCTCCTCTTTTGTGTGCTGTAATGTTCTTGGCGAGGGGGGTAGAGTAGGGTGGCATCTTCCATACCCGCCCAGTGGAATCATGGGTGGTAAATCTCCCCCCCCCACTAGAAATGCGGCAGTTAAAAATGAGTCGGGGTCTCCTCGGGGGCCTGGGATTAGCTCTATTTTTTACATGTTCGGGCCGTATGGTGTTGTGACGGCCCTGTGAAGTCACCGGATCTTATTTTCTGTTGTGCCGCAATCTGCCAGTGCAGATGATACTGGCTACAGAGCCCAAGTCAGCCGCTTATTGTTCATTTTGGCTACAGCTGTCCAGCAATCCCAAGAACATGGGAGTTCATATCCAAGGATAATCTGTTTTTTTATTTTTTTTTTCCACTTGCCGGCGATGTTTAATGCCGGGTCTCGGGTGTATCCTAGCTTTTGGTCAAAGAATAGAATTGTTGGAAAAAAGAGGGAGGGTTACAGAGAGACGAGAGAGAAAGCGGGCTTAGGAATACAGCCGTCCCTAATCCTTGGGTGACCAGTGGCGAGGCCCAGATGAGCGCTCACATTAAGGCGACTGGAATAGTTTTCAAAACTACCGGGGCCGCCCTTTTGTCTTTTCAATGCGCCGGAGCACATTAAGCAGAGAGCCGGAGACGAGGCGGGGCGACATGAGAAGCTACATTTATCAGTTCACAGTTTCAGAGGATATTGCAAATCAATTTATTAGATTATGAAGCCTGCTTTGAGCTCTGCTTTTGCCTTCCCCCCACCCCTCTGTCCTCTGCCTTCAAACGTAATATTTTAAAGAAAACCCTATTTCCAGATTATAGAGCACTTTATCGCAGAACAAGGAAGTATAAATTCTGGCCCAGACATCCTAAATCCTATTTTCTCTCTCTTTCCCTTACAGTAACGTGTCTTCATCTTCTCAAGGACATTGACATAATGGAGTTTGTTAGTGCTTTGGTCAATTGAACCTTTTAGACGTGGATTCCTGTAACAACACAAACTAAACACGACACCAGATTTATGTATTTCACAGACAAAGTGGTACATGAGAGTCTTTTTGGGCTGCAGAAACATTGCTGGCAACTTCATACGTCGCAACTGTCTTCCTCTCGGACGTTAAACTTTCACTTTAAGAATGAACAATCAATCGAAATAGAATTGGCTAGCACCGTTCGGCGGTTTGCACGGCAGTCCACATAAAGCATAAAGTGTAAGAACACGCGGCCACAATTAATCCTCCGGCAAGTGATCCAATTATCCAATTGAAGCCGCAATTTATGAAGGCTCGGCCCGCTATGTGCTAAGATAAAGCTCGGACTTCTCCAAGACCAATGAGACGATCTCTTAAATGGTATTACGCGTGTTTGGAGACGGTTTTCTTACTGGGGATTTTTCTCACTGTGCGTTTCAAAGCGGTCCGCGCATCCCTGCTATGAAACAGATAATTCACAATTGTAATCAGTGCTCTTTAATTCCACGCCTCTCTCGTGTTGGGCTGACTTAGGATAAGACCCTTGAGGGGAAGCCCCTCTCTCTGCTGACGGATGTCCTTTTTTTTTTTTTTGGATCGGGATTCATCTAATGCTGAGGATTAATGGGGCTGATGGATCAAAAACGGCTTGATGGTTGGAGTGCCAGTTTTATTCCTAGCGGAAACCAATCACTGACATAATAACTCTGTGCTGGAGGGCAGAAAAGTTGAGTTTTCAGGTACTATTAGACAGATTTTACTTCACTGTCATGTTCAAAATTTGGCAGTCAGTGGATTTTCTTATCCCATACGGGCATTTCTGGGTGAGTGCAGAAGAAACGGGAACTTAAATTCACGACTAAAGCTAAAAATATGATTGCAAAATTATAGTCTGTAAACGAGGCGTATCATTTGATGTATAAGTCATCGATTACTCCACATACTGTTGGTGTTTTACCCTTCAAACCGAGAGAGTTGGTCACCAAATAGAAAATGCCAAAACTGCTAATTCAAATCAATTACTTAATAAAACAACAAGAGGAAATCATCCTGCCTTCCGAGAGCATCTCATCTTATTTTAAAGAACTCGTACATCATGCATGTAATATTCTAAAATAAGTATAAAGTATGGCAGATAAAGTTTAAAAGTACAATATTAAGCACTATAATGCAGTGAAAGTCCTCCACAGCACTGCATTAATATTTAACCAAAAGGTCGTAATTAATATACGTTCAGTCAAGACCGTGTGAGAGAAACAAAATGTGTGTCTATAAAAATCCTTAAGATTTCAAAAGCCTGAGTTTTTAGAAAACTAATCAAGTTAATATCATCTGTTTCATACGTGAGCGTAACAAATTATCACCTCCAACACAAGTTAATCGTCACGCCCTGACACCTTTCAATCTAAAACAATCATCACTTGTAAAAAATAAAAAACACACACACCGGAGGTTTTGTTGCTCTCTCTGCTTCGGCGTGCGCTGAATTAGCTCCACAGCCCCGCGTCACTGAGTGGCCTCCGGTTTGTGTGTACCTGTCACATTTTATCCTATTAAAGCCAAAAGACCTGCAGAAGAGAGACAGTTCCCGTCTGCATAAAGCAGTCCCCCGCTGCTACTGTTTATCCAAAACACTGGCGTTTCACTTCCGCTAATGGACTGGGACTCAAATCAAATGTGACCCCCAGAATGAGAGCAAGCATTACCAAAAACAATATGATAATTCCTCTTTTTTTTTTTTTTCCCCTCCTTGCTGAAACGCAGCACAAAGCCGGTCTCCATTTGATGAAATCTTTTTTTTTTTTTTTTGAAGGAAAAAGAGCATAAAGACAAAACAAAGGGAACGTCGATGAGATGGCCCTCAAACTACAGGATATGCAAATCTGTTAAGGTGGATTTTTATTGATCGAAACAATTCAGTCGGCGCACAAGTTAATTAAACATCATTAATAAAGGAATCCGTGCCACATTTAGCGTCACGCATTAATGAGGTTTCACATGTAAATTTGTGTAAATACACAGTACCACATGGCAAAGGAGAAGTACTCAACAGTCACATTCTTCACGCAGACTCCTGGTGAATTTAGTCCTTTCTTATGTGACTAATCTTACCAGGTGGTGCGCAGTGATTTGATGTATTAACACAGTGTCTGTGGTTCTGTGAAGACATAGTCCTAATAATGATAATCCCGCAAAACAAACTGTTATTTGAGCTGTAATTAGTTTGCTTTACGAGTTCCTGCGCGCGCCGTCATTCTGAAGAGCAACCTGAGCCGCTTTTTTGGCACGGTTCAACCGAAATGTGCCAATTATCAAGTCACAATTTAGCTAAGAAAAACAAAACGGAAGAACAAACTGAGCTGCAGGGTTGATGAGCTCGTCCATCACCTCCGTACCTCAGCCTCTCTTCATGGGGGTCGTGCAAGCCATTGACTTCAGTCAGATTGGAAAGAGACAGACACATACCTGGACAGATGACGTACGACACCCAGGAAATATCATTGAAATAAAAATCAGACCAAAATGATGAAAATTACACGCAAGAATATTTTTTTCCAAATGATTTGTGTAGATTCACGGTAACTTCTCCCACCGTGACCTTTGACCCCCATTTAAATGTGTTTGTGCTGCTGCAGACGTAAGCGTTTAAAGATATTAAAGATTTAAGGCAGGGTGGGAAAGAATTCATATTTTCTTTGCATGTACAAATGAAAACACTCATCCTCGTTGGGTTCGTATCAGTCAAGGTGTTACACTTCTAATAAAACAGTAAATATTGCTTGGACTTCAGAAGATTTTTTTTCTTTTTTAAAAAAATCTGTTGCTATCTCTTTCTGCTGTGTTTTTATCCTGTCCGTCACTTCGTGTTTAACCACGGGAATTGGAAATAACTGCAAGCTTATCAAAAACCCAAACACGTTCTCGAAAAACCGCGCTCTCGACTGTCCACCTTAAGGGGAAGTGCAGAGGAGAGAGGAGAGAGAGAGGAGAGAGAAAAAAAAAGCCAGGAGAAGAAGGGGGGAAACTGCGGCGAGGAGAGTAAAAAGAAAAAAACAAAACAAAAAGGAAGCAAAGCTGATGAAAAGGACGTTATTAGCTTGGTCGCGGTCGGAGCCCATTTGTGTCCATTTGCATCTGGGCTGAAACCTGCAGCTGAGAGCATCTCCGCGATGTATAATGACCGGTTGTCACAACAACACGGGAGGTGGCCCCGCCGGCAAAATGACGGCCCTGTCACTCCTCCGCAAAGACGGAACGCTGGCAACCTGTAATTCCCCTTCGCAGCGCTCCTTCCTTCCTGCCTGCTGCCTGGTTAAATGGCACTTTTGAAGGAAGTAAATCTACAAAGTTGTGTTTAATAACATTGCTCGAGCCAAATGTTTGACGGGGTGAGGTGTGTTTGTGGGGGGGCGTCGAGCGAGAGGCTCACGGGGTTAAGAGGGATTTGTCATTTGTTTGTGCTCGCAGGCCTTAATCTGTTCATTGAAACGGCCCATCTTTTCAGCTAGCCGCGCTCAAAGTAAATGAAAAACAATTATACAGTGCGCGAGGAGGAGGCAACGCAAGGTGCAACGCCGCCGGCTCAGCGTGGAGGGGGTATCGATGTTGGATCCCCTCCGATAGCGTTCATCTATCCTTAATGTGGTTTTTGACATTTTTTTAAAAAACCACTCAGGCATTTAAAACCCAAGTCGAGGCTGTTCATGTGCCCAAAAACACACATCCCCCGGACTAAATGAATTCCGACGGCACGGTAAGAGTTTGCATCAAAAGTTAGGCGCGCGTTTTAACGTGTCACGTAGGAACGCGCGACATAAAACCGTCGTTCTAATATCACATGTAAACATATTGTCATTTACATACTACATGTAAATCAGCCGCCAGAGCGTAGGTAGTCTGTCATGTGCGGCGGTTCAGATTAAACGTCTCACCTCCCCTGTCCGTCCATCTGTCTGCTTCAAAGTCACAATTCTCTTCAAGAAAAGTGCAACTCCAGAATAGATTTTTATATCGCCCGTAATGAGTCAAACACCAGAGTTGACTCGCTTGGGTTGCAGCCTCCTGTCTCTGCAGATGTGAAGTGAAGTGACACATTGATATGCGGGGTGAAAAAAAAAAAAGAAAGAAGAAAACACTAAACACTAAAACTCACAACCAAAGGCCTCCCCAAAAGGCAAACACATAACTAAACCTGTGCGAGGAAGAAGCAGCGGGGAAATTAGCGACAAAGCATTATAATTTGTCACTGATGCATAAATCTTGCTGACGTGCTCAGTCACTTTAATGGTGCCGCGGCTGCTCGGTGGAAGGCTGTGCAAACTTGCGCAGTTGCAGAAAAACAGAAAAACTATATGTTCGAACATCACCTTATTTGCATAATTTACCAAAAGCCAATGAGGCAGCTCAAGGAGTGCGGGTGATAGTAATAAGTGTTTGGGAAAGGCAGAAAGATCACTAATGGTTTGCCTATGGGGATTTCTCCACGCCATGGGGGAGGAAAATGAGAAATATTTTTCAAACAGCGGGGGTAAAGGTTTTAAAACTAGGAGCACATGGGGAGATAAAGATGTTCCTGCCACGGGGTGCTACGCGGGAAAAATGCAACGGCGAGGATGACAAAAAGAATGCCCCCGTAATTTCGGCATTAAGAGGTAATAATCATGTTTCACCGATGATATTAAAAACGGTAACCCGCAAAGCCGGGGTAAAATAGATAAATATATAAATAAAAGTGGAGAGGGAGGGAGAGAGAGGGAGGGAAAGAGGAGTGGGCCCATCAGGTAGAGGAGGTAATGAGGTGGCGGGTGGGTGGGTAGGCGGGGGGGAAGCGGAGGAGGAGGAGGAGGAGGTGCCGGGCGCCCATCACCAACTCTGTGTGAGAGTAAACAAAGAGTGAGGCGAATGGGGGGGGAGAAAGAGTTCGGAGATCACGACCGAGCCGTAGATCTGCGGCTCCCCGCCGGGCCCCGTCGTGGATAAAGCAGGTCTCATCTGGCTGAAAGATGTCTTACGTGATGTACGCGCGCACGAAGGCCTTCTGCGATCGTGACGCTACGGCAGCGGCAGGCCTCCCGTAAAAAAGCTTGTTGAATGACGCAGTAACGCCCATGGGTGACAACATGGAGGAGACCGTCACCTCATCACCCTATATGTTGTATTGCACAGAAATTCTGTTTATATGACGGTAATAAAAACATCTTTTCAGCAGTTATAACAATAAAATGTAATATTTTATAAAGTAGCTGCTGATAATGAGCTATAGAAAGCTTCCGGTGTATTCTAAGATACATACCAAATATGTCCATGAATGTTGTCATCTGTGTTATTAGATTCTGACTCCTTGACCAGTTAGAATTTTTTAAATACGGTCTCATAGATCAAATCACGCCTATTTTTAAGTATAGAGTAGAAAGTAGGAGGTCCGAGGAGGGATGTGCAGCCAATACTAACCGCTATGTGCAGATATGAAGACGTATATAATTCAGAGTGGAAATATATTTGTGTCTTACAATGCTGTGGCGAGCAGCACGGGGAAGAAGCTCCCAGCAATGTCAACCGGAATTGTTTGACAATGTAAACTTTAAACGATTGAACATGTTTTTAACTTAAATCTATCGGCAGGCTGCTTTCTTAAACCCGTAACTTTATAAATAATATCTTCCTGTTTGGTCTTATCGTAAAACTCCATACAGAAATATCTATGTATATGTTTATGGGACACAAGCATTAGGTGATTGTAAAGCTCAACATAATATAACTGTCCTATAATATGCTATTTTTTATGTAAATATACTGTTTTATTGGATTTATACCGCATTTATCATTGACTCCTCACATGCTTAAGTTATATCTAGAAGTTACGAGCATTACAATTGAATTTCAAATTCTTTTATGCAAAATTATTCATTTATTATATCCTATTTTGTATCTTTTTATAGGCTGTGCTTTAAGAAACTGTACAAATGTGCCTAACAGCCTAACTCACGATACGTAACTGCACTCTGAAGTCTCCTAAAAGTTTCGGGGTCTTTGCCCCGATCACTCGCGTCCACTCTCCGAATGTTCTGCGACTGAACCTCTTGATTCAGATCAGTCACGTCAAGTCGCTTTCAGGCCTGACACTGCGCGTCGACACGACACCAAAACACCGAAGCGAGCAACTCAAGTACGGAGAGGACTTCCGAGCCACGCTGCACAAATGTTTTTCTGTCCCACGCGCCGAGGACAAGAGCCGCGGCGAGAGCTCGGCGAATGTCAGCGGACGCCCGCCTCCAACTTCCCATGAAGAAAACGATAAGCACGGAGCCGGTCGAGACGGCCGGCCGGCGCAGTACATTGTGATAATGACATTTGGGGAGGGATAGTGTTGCAAAGCTGTTAAGCTCTTTCATTGCACCAAGAAGATTAGTCGACGAGATGGGGCTGAATGACAGCGAAGGTAGCGTCCCCAGCCTCGCCTGCCGAGGACTTGGCATGCAGAGGTCCGTTAAAAGCCAAGCGCTTACTTTACACCGAGGACCAATTGTCCTTCACTCGCAAAGTATTGCAAACCCCCACAAAGCAAGGGCATTCTGTTGTTTGTGTCTCTTTCATCTGGCTGTTGATGTCGGCGGATTTACCACTGATTTCTACTTCTGCGCTTGTTTCTACCTTTTATTTCCTTCGTTCCTGCCCTCCTTTGTGGATGACTTTCGCTGAATGATCCGAGTTTGTTGCCTTTGTCCCCCCCCCCCCAATCACGCCAGAGCGCAGAGGTTTACGCACAGCCAGGGTCTGGTGAGGCCTGTCTGCCGAGGCTGTATTTAGTTTATCTACTCACCCAACCCTCTCTCAAACCCCAGTTGGTTGCAAAGTCACCACATTAGGCCTTGTTTGACCGCACCAAAGCTAGAAGCGGGAACTCTGGACAGCTTGTCCTATTATCTGGGACAGCGGCCTGCCATGCCTTTAACTCTTTGTCACATTGCCTGTTCCCATTATAAGCCTTTGGGGAGCAGGGGGGGGGCCGCCCGCCTGCATCCTAAGTGTATGTGTGTATACATCAACGTGTGTGTTGGTCTGTGGTTTTAACCCGCGTTTCCCCACAGGCTTCTGGAAACACTTTGTCCATCTCTTGATGTTCCGTGTCTCGGCCCTTCTTCCCTCCGCCCACGCAGGAGTCATTTTTATTTATTATCTCGTCTGACAGCAGAGGGAATGACGGGGAGTCGGAGAAAGCGTTTTGTCAGTTCTTAAGTGTCTGACAATCCGAATGAAGTTTAGCATGTGAAGAACAAGAGGGCAGGCTATTTTTTTATTTATTTCTCTCGCTGATGGAGAGATGGGAAGGGCCACTGAGACATGCAGAGAGAGAGAGAGAGAGAGAGAGAGAGAGAGAGATGGAAATGACAGAAGGAGTGACGGTCGCCGAACCCACCAGTGTATTAAAGAAGTCTCCTTCCTGTCATCGCGCGAGCGCGGCGATAGGTGGGAGCATCGCGCGCTGACCTCCAGCGCGTGCGCCCGGCTCCCTCCCGCGGTCGCAGCCCTGGGAAAAGCTCCGGGCGCGGCTCGATGAAACGCGCAGGCTGCCAGCAAGTGACAGCGAAACCATCTCAGGAGGGGATCGGTCGCAAAACATGCCGACTCCTGGCCTGTCAGCCACAGCTTCGACACCACCTCCTCCCCTGTTCGTGACATCCGTTTAAGTCAAATAGTCGGGCTGGTGATTGGCTTGATGAGCACAGGAACAATCAGCTGATTGACAGTAAAGGCTGAATATTTGCTGGTTCCAGCTTCCCTAAATGTTCCCCTTTTTGCCGTTTCATGATTGAGTATTGATCGTTTTTAGGTTTAAAACTGGCCTCGGCACGTGTGCGAGGCTTTCGGCGTGTTTATTTGTTTGCTGGCCTCTCATTTAGCCCTCCGAGAGTCTTAAAGGTGGTTCTGTTTGTTTGCCCTGAGCGCACAAATTTGGCCGCGAGGACACATCTGTCCAGGGTGATGTTTAGTCACAGTCTCTGCCTGAATTCCCAGGTGTGAGCTCACGCTGAGGCTGAGGCCCCGAGTGCCGTCAGGACGCCGCGGTGCGCGCCTCCAACCAGCATGTTGTTTTTCAGCGCGGAGGGTACGGCGACGGAGGCGAGATCAGGGTGTTGCGTGACGCAAGTTGCGTTCAGAAACGGCCTCAATATTGGAGTTTCTCTTGGCTCCTGGAGGGTTTTGTGATTTGTCTGTTGCCTCCTTGCGTGCACACTTGCTAGAGTGTTGTCAGGTGACGCCGCAAATTTAGGATTTGACCTCACCTACACGTAAACACGCGCGCTACAACTGCATATACGCACACACAGTTCGTACAGGCAAGACTTGGCTTCACTTGCCTCAGCAGTTACATAAATGCAGTCCTCTCCGTTGTAATTTGTGGCCTCAGTGGGTTTCTTGTGTTTTTTTTTTTTTTAATGTGATGTTTATCCCTGCAAACACAGCAAACAGATTCTGCGCGAGCGACGACAGCCGTGAAAAGCATCGGCGAGCACAGCAGGTACTCCTGAGCTGCGCTGTAACAAATACCTCTTAAAGACTCTTATTTAAATGCCCCATCTGCTTTGACAGGTGCTGTTTGAAATCTAACCCCACGGGGGACAACCTTGTAACTTTTTTACGCGCCTCT
Organism: Nibea albiflora; assembly: GCA_014281875.1. Classification (NCBI taxonomy): domain Eukaryota; kingdom Metazoa; phylum Chordata; class Actinopteri; family Sciaenidae; genus Nibea; species Nibea albiflora. The sequence continues at coordinate 2,802,023 of CM024812.1, read as the reverse complement.
TTGTAACCGCGCGAGGGAAAACAACGGGGAGCGATCTCCTTTGTCAACCCGTCGCACTTTGAAAAAAAAACATACTGTAGAAAAGTGTGTGTGTGTGAGTGAGGAGGGGGAGGGGGGGCCGAGGGGGTTGATGCTGATGCCTTCGAAAACTTTAACTCAAAGATTTCGCTCCATGTGGCGACTTTCCGCTCTCCCCACACACACACACACTCACCGACACACGCATCCTCAAGAGAGCATAATAGGGAAGATGATTTCTTTCTGTTTACGTTTGTCTCGTGTAAAACCCTGATTTGATAAACGTGACCCGCCCGCTGGATTACGACTAATAAACAGCCCTACCTGCTTTCCTCTGCTTTTCTCCACGAAGATGAATTACCCGTTTAATAAATAATGACATGCAGTGCGCAATGACAATTACCTGACTTATTTTTCATTTGGGGAGGGGGGGTGGCGGTGCGGCGGTGGCAGGGGGTGGGCTGGATGGAAGACACCTTACGCTGTCACGGATGGCAGGGCGCAAACCGCACGCTTTAAGCTTTAATTACCTTGTTGTTTTTGTCCCTCCGTCACGCTGGCCCCTGCACTCAATCATACCGCTGCCAAAGCCGCGGCTCCACTCCAGAGACCCCCTCTTCCAACCCCCCTCAGTCCACTGCAACACATTAAGAATCGATTAATAAACAACATTAATATCTTTTTTTTCACACACACACACCCCCTCCTCCTCTTTGTCCCTCTCTTGTCCTGGTTTTTTTTCCGCTTTTGTTCTCCAAACGACGCCTTTTCTTTATTAAATCTCCTCGCCGGTCCTTGTCATCGGGCTTTGTTCGCCGTTTAGAGGTTCACCAAAAAGCATCGCATTTAATTGCCCGCCACCCCTTGATTGCGAGCTCGTGGCTGTACGTGTGTGTGTGTGTGTGTGTGTGTGCGCGTGCGTGCAAGAGAGGCCGCCGCCATTAGAGCCTCCTGAAGGATAATTGCTATCAGTGTAATGATCACAGCGCTTTCATGTATCGGGCTCCTCCATCTTCCAGATATGTGCCATTAAGAGCAAGGTTGTCTTTGTTGCAGCTCATGCTTGGACATAGGCCAACCCCCCCCCCCCTATCACACACACACACACACACACTGTTGAAGCTTGTTGAAGACATATCTCTAATATGCCAAGATATTCTCCTTGGGGGAGCGAGGGAGGGGGGTTAGGAGAAAACGGAGACCACAGTTCTGCTTTATCTCATCAACAGCGGAACAGGCCAGCATCATCAAGGTAACATAAATAATTTATGGCGTCATTGTCGGGCCGTCATCTGCAGCTGAAAACCGATTACCTCAGTGAGTTAAAATCGATTCAACGGCGGCGCGGGAAAGAATCTCCCGAGCCAGGTAGGACGGACGGAGGTTGTTTTTTTTTTTCCGGACTCGGAGCGGTGACACCGCCGAACTTTGCGCGGGAGAAGGAAGTCTGAATTGTATTATTTTCCAACATTAAGAATGCAAGAGCGAGAGAGAGAGAGAGAAAACAAAAGCAAGCAAGGAGGAGAAAAAAGCACTAGCCAGACATCTTGGCATCTGTTACCATTAATTTACTGCTCACTGCTTTCAATGTGATTTCCTCCCATATGTTTCAGATGTGTCTTTGCCTTCGCCCCGTGAAAACAAACGGCTTTTTCTCTGAATTATTCACTCCAGCTACCCCACAACTCCCCCCCCCCACCCCCCAATGCACACACACACACACACACACACAGACGCACAAAACACACACACAGATATCCACACCCGTAAAAGCACCATAAACAATTCATCCGCGGCTTTATCATTAAAAGATGTCACACTGACTTTTCATGAAAGATACTCTTGGATTTTGGTCCACATGTTGTGCTCAGTATTGTAAAGAAAAAGACAAGATGAAAGGCACACACACGCGCACACACGCCACGCACATTATTGAGGACCCCGATGTACATCTGACACACACACACGCGGGGCTCAGTGTTCACAAATCGCAGAAGAAACACACCCTTGACATTTTGACACACTTAAAACGCACAAATGGGAAAACACTGACGCAAGTGCACAAGCACACACACAAAAAAAAAAAACCCAACATCTTCCAATATAACGCCTCGGCAGGATGCGTTTTTTTTTCGGAGACATTGTAGCCCGGTTCCATTTCCCATCAGATAAGCCTCAGGTGTGTCTTCTTAACGCCCCTAATATGTTTAGTCTGACCTCGCTCCCGAACACAATCTACTCCGATGGCTCACAATGAGGCAGGAACCGTCCCCCGGTAGCCTTTGGCTGATAACAGTCTCCACTGTAATGGCTCGCCATTGTTGTGAAAACACAATACCGTTTTCGGGCCGTGCCACTCTTTGCCGGGGCCGTGCCCGACCTGCCTTTGAAGTTCCCTTTCAGTCTCGGATGCCCCCGCGTCGAGCCCGAATGATTGATGACGCTTGATCGGGGGGGAGAGGCCACGGCGAGCGAACTCAGCAGACTTAAGAGACGCACGGAAGGCAGAAACCCCTCGCTCCAGATGCCAGCTCTGAGACCAGCCTCACCTTCGCTTTTTTTTTTTTCACTCTTCTTTCTCGTGCGGATGCAGAAGTCATTATATAGAGGTGCACTCCCTTGTTTTGTTTACAGCATCCTCCCGGTTCAGTGTTAACAGCTGAGCTCAAAAACATTAACATCCTGGGGGATTGGGCGGTATTTTGGGCAACAACAAAAAATAAAAAATGCAATTTAACTTTTGCAGGAAATTCCAATCTGATTTAGATCCGTTTACCATAATTAGTTTACTTTATTTGATTTATTTGATTCGAGGGCAGACACCGCACCAGTGTTTATCTCCCTGTGTCAGTTAGGAAAAAGAAAGAAAACCCGACAACCTCCCACTGTTTGTTACAGGTTTGTTCAGAGTCATATACTCCTGCTGTTTTCAGAAATACACACGGCCTTACAGGCTGACAGCTAATGAGCTCGGCCATCGTCACCGCGTCTCAGAAAAAGAGGTCGTTTAGCTGCACCGGCTCCACGTTTCGCCCACTGCAGCCGACCTTTTCTTTTTCTTGCAACTTAAGGTAATTGCAGAGTTGTAAAGAACAGGAATGCAACGGAAAAACATTTCTTAGGTCTTCTCAGAAGTGTGCGTGAGAGATGTCAATCAAAGTCGCTTAAAAAGTCTTTGGAAAACAGTTGTGACACGGACGTCGACGTACTGACATTTAATTGGACGTAAAGAAATTACGGAGCCGCGTTCACACGGCACAGTCGGCCCTCAAGGCTTTTCCTTTCCCTGTGCAATCAAATCATAACAAAGGCAGGATCGCAGCAGCACCGTCGCCAAATCCAACCAAAACACACAAGAGCATCTTTGTCGGTGAAGCGGGACTTTCCCAAACTCTCCTGTCCTGGCAAATGGTTGGTCATGGGGACGGTGTAATAAGTCATAAAACGGGGCCAGTGATAACAGGCGGCTGGTTGTACTGGGACAGAGCAAGGAAGAAGAGAAATACTATTTGGTTTAGTTGGAGTTTAGTTTGTTTCTACTGCAGTAACACAAGTAAATAGATGGGGGTGGGAAAAAAATCACAAGAACTTAGAGACGCGAAGCGCATGACTCATTTGATGGTGCTAAAATAAACCAGGCTGTTTATTTAGTTCTAGTCTTACGTGCGTGTCTGCTCAGTTCGCTACAAGTGATTTTACTTTTACTTAAAGGTCAAGTGCGTCTCTATTCAGATAGTTTGTGTCTACAGACACCGTGGGTCCTCTTCCATGAACCACCATGTTTCTACAGAGTGGGGAAGGAGAGGGTGGTTGCACCACCGATGCTTTTAAGTTGAGTCAACCGACACAAGTTAAAATGAGGGTAACTTTCCATTTTAATCTACTATTCTCTTTGTTAACGTCTGCCGTATCCGCTCCGGTCGAGTCAAATCTCGTAAAATCAGAGTGCCATTGTCAAGTTTATTAATCCGATTAGCTCTCCTCTCATCTGTTTGTAATCTGTTCTTTTGTGTCAGTCGGACTGTGCAGTCGGTAGATTTTTGAGGTTTCCGTCTCCACAGACAGACAAACTATCCCCAGTGTGACTTCAGCGTGCATCCAGACAGCCCTAATGTGAAGAATAGACATTTTTTTTTCCAAGTTCAAGTGCCACCAAAGTGACAGCAGAGAGACGTCTCGGGGGCAAGATGATGTCATTTATTGATAAGCTGAAGGCCTATCCGACAGAAGGACCATGTCACCGCTTTTTGCCTCGACTTATCCACCCATTTACCGTCACTGCTCGCAGCCTTATCAAACAAATGGAGATGTAAAAAGAAGTGAGCAAACGGCGCGCAGATCTGATTTTCTTCGATTGGAAACAGAGCGTTTTTTCGGTGCGGTGAGTCATCGCGCGCACGCGTCCCACTTCCTTTAGATGCCCAGCGCAGAAATGATACAAATTGCATTTTGCCCCTGTGAAACACAATAAGCGGCCCGGCGTGATGGAGAACATATTCATTTATTAGCGTGGAGCTTTAAGCGAAGGGCTCCCGTCCTTATCTGAAGGGACTCATCAGCTTCCTTTTTGATGGAAAAAAACCAAAAAGCGAAGAAGCAGCGGCAGCGGCGGCGGCGATCCCTCTGACTCAAAGTGGTCTGATTGACTGACTTGATTCCATCAAGATGTGGATTAACTCCGGAAATAAGATTGAAGCACATACATGTATTTTTAATTGTAATATCCAGACGGGCACTTCCTCTTGAACACAACTGATATCATTGCTCATTTTATTCAGTTTGTCTGAACTCGTTTGGATTTAATTTGTAAGAGTTTGGCCAGAGCCAGACTGTCACTGAACATCCTGCAGTACACTTCTTCTTTTTTTTTTATTACAGTCATACTGTAACATAATGCACTTATTAGTGGCTGTAGTAGCCATAAAGCAGCTAGATTCCCAATGGAAACACGTGTTAACAAATTGATTTGGTTTGTATTAGCAACAGCAGCCTGGCTGCTGCCGCCGCCGCTGTCTGATGTATTTCATAAGGTCCACGAGCTTGTTGACAGTTGTGGTCATCACCCCAACTTCTGCACGTGTCCCCCAGGCGTTCGAATGTTTCCCATTTGCTAATCACAGACGCATTTAAAGATCCAATCAATTATTTCGCCTACTTTCTTTTTTTTTTTTTTTTTTTCGCCGCGTTTGTTTGAGATCGTTAATTGCAAACAAATCAGAGACGCGTAGAGAGACGGCTCCTCGCTGACCCGGAACAGCTTTCCTCCCCGCTTCGGTCAGCGGATGGTGGTCGGAACAGAAGCGAGGTTTTGACCTAAACTTTTGACCCGCCGTGAGTGCAATTTGATCCAGATTACGTCCAGATGCCAGAGGTGATTTAAGGGTCACAGCCTTCAGTAAACCGCCGTGACCTTTGGGGCGTTGATGACTGAAATCCAGTTTGTTAATGAGGATTTAGTTTAGAAATGGGTGAGATGAATGTGAATCTGTTTTGAAAGTGCTCAACTCCCAAGGGGGAGATTATTTGCAGAAAAATATCCACTTTGGGGGGGTTTATCAATATCTCATATGTACAGATATGGATGTTAAAACAGCGTTTTGGTAGCTGCCAGTATTATGTTTGTTTTCATATGTCATTATGAGTTAAGGTACATGTTTTGGGCTGTTCGGGGTTGCCACACGTTGTAAGAAAACAATTTTCCAGTCATGGAAAACACGTGGAAAAATATGAGACGTTGTAAGTGGCAGTGACTCTCAGTGTGAATCGTGCATTTAGACATGTAAAGCTATAAATTCTAATAACAATATGAAAACAAGGTAAAAAAAAAGACAGTCCTGATCCTGATAAATGATCTCGAGAAAACCTCGTGAAAACGCTGCTCATAGGTCGAGGATCAACCCTGACCCGACTTTGCAAAACGGAACGACGCCGTCACCTCGTATCCACCCCGCAATGCGAAACGCGGCACAGTTTTGACTCGCAGCACCTTCAGCTGCCTGTGCGTCACACTAATAGGACCACATGATTCCCACCGGGGGGGCCGAAGCTTTGCCGAAATGCTGAAATCCAAGCACGAGAACAGGTACGCGCCACAAACAAGGCCGGATAATCACTTAAAGGCGTCTGGCTTTGCTGCTCCTTAGTCCGAAGCAGCGGGCAAAACAGACGCTCCGTGTGTTGCGTGAAAAATGACCTCATCCACTCAGAGGAGAGGTTGGATAGATGGATAGATAGACAGAGAGGCGAGTACACATTCGCCTTCACCCAAGGTAAATGTAATGTGACAGGCCAGGGTTTCCCGTGAGATTGTGTAATTGTATTTTCATATTGTCACGTCAAAGTCGAGCAGATTCCCCCGAAGCGTGCGCAGGCGGATGGGCAGTGCTGCATATTTTAAAGGTGACAAAACTCAATTTTACGTCGTTTTGCAGTGTTTTTCTGTTTCTCCAAGAGATTGGCACAAATCCCCCCCGTCCCCCCCCCCCCTCCCGCGTCTGCTTCCTATAGCATCCCTTCACGCCGTGGTTCACCGGCGTTCACCTCTCACCTCAGCACTGTTTCATCAAGCTGCCCAACCTGAAGCCTGGACAGTGACTGCTCTGCAGATCCCCCTTTTTTCTTTTTTCTTTTTGGTTCCTTATCGAAGCTCTCTTGAGGAAACTGGCGCCAAGTGAAGTTTACTTTGTGTGTCACACAGCAGCTCGGCCTGAAGGCCCGGCAGTAAAGCGACGCGAGATCAGCGTTCTTCGAAATCGTGATTTATGTTCTTTAGTTGAATCATTCCCGATGACAAATTTTATTCATGGCGGTGAGATACGGGGCGTTTTAGATGCTTTGTCTGAGAATCTAGGCTAAGAGCTAAAGGAGGCCTACACAACAACTATTTAAAGCACTCACCCTCATGAAAAAAAAAGACTTTTATAGGTTTGCTGAACAAAGAAGATTGTTTTTTCTGGACAAACTGGACATTTCTGGCTTTGTAATATTCAAATAGGGCGTCACATACCTAAAATTGCAGCAAAAATCCAACATTTAGGAGATAATAACCTCATAAAAGTTGAGCTGATCGTCACTGAAGACAGAATTTGTGATCGTCTTTACTTTTGCCGCGCGTGCGCGCGCTCATCCGACAGCACCGAGGTACATCGACTCAAGAAACGGCAGCTTTGGTCTGTTTCAGCCCGGCCTCCATCATAGCTTCAACTTATTTCATTATTTTTTTTTATCCGTTTTGGACGCGGCCTGAAGGGAATCCATTTTGACAGAAACCCCTGTAATTAAGTGTATTGGTTTGCCCTCTCGCTAAGCTAATGGCTTTATTTTGACAGTGTTAATTGTCATAATTGTCAGAATGGTACCTCTGACACTCGGCGCGGAGATGTCGGCGAGGAATTGTTGCGCATTGATGAAAGCGTTGTCATACATACTTCATCTCAACGAGCTAATGCGGCCTGCGCCTCGCCTCTCCCCGTCGAGCCTTATGGGACGCTGCAGCGTCGGCTTTCTAATTGCCTCTAATGAAACGCCAGCGAGGGAGGTGATCTACTCCTATTTAGATCTCTCGTCTTTAAAGGGAGACGGAGAGACAGATGGAAATGAATAGATGGAGGGAAGAGAGATGGAGGGAGCGAAAGAAAGAGCGCCGGGTACACCCCGATGTTGCGACAGAGGGGAGAGCGGGCAGAGAGGAAAGTTAAAGAAATGGAGGAAGAAGGCTTGAGGGGAAGTGAGAGGTATCAAGGGGAAACAAGGCCGTCTTAGATACATCTTCATAACGAATGCATGCTAATTAAGGTTTTAACCCCCTCTCAGAGTGCTGTTGTGAAACTTGACACAGTGATATGATTTCACAGCAAAGTGCCGCAGGGCCGCCTGGCTGTTTGTGCACGTTGTTAGTTTTGGAAGTGGGCTGCCGTTGCAGTGGAGACGTTCGGACAGCAGATGGTGCTGTGCGAGGCCCTGCCGGCCCCCGCAACATTGCACACACCACAGTGCAGACAAAGTTCCTGCTCCATGAGGTCTCTTTCGAAAATGTTTACCCCCAGCGGGTGACACCTCCCGTGGCAACACGCCCCTCGGGTAATTCAAACGCGGGAAAGTAAGTGCAAAGAGACACCGCGACAGCAATTCGTTACGTCCGTGAGCGAGGAAGAGAAATCAACATCATGCAACAATGTAATGATGAAAGTCCTGATTTATTAAAAAAGACCAAACAGTCACGTAAAGTAATCCAGTGAGTATAAAAGGTGGTCAAGAATGCCTCAAACAAGAGATTCAGTGAATTTTAGCTGAAAGAACAACGTCAGAGTGGTTAGAAATGATAAACAACAACCTTTTACGCTTTAAAAAGTTGTTTGTGACTCTTTGGCACGCAGAAATATCTGCTTCCCCAGAGTTTCTGGATCATTTAGAGGCTTGAAAAGGTGACACACATTTGTATTTTTTTTAAGATGAGAGAGAAGTTTGAAGAATAAACAAATTCACGGCCCAGAATTCGGTGTTTCTCATCATCTGATGACCTCCAGGTGGATGATCTCCGCTCTAGAGAGAGAGAGAGAGTTAATAATGAACGTGAACAGGAGATGTGGAGATGGCTCAACAAATTGCCGTCGAGGTGGATACCAAAACCCGAGAACCCAGAGGAGAGGAGTCATCTCTGACTTCACTGCAATAATCCAAGTGCAATTATTGCAGCAGCCGCAACGGCAACAACAACAACAACAACGGGGTCACAGAACAGATAATGCGCGCTGGAAGTTCAAAGGCACTGATTTGGATGAAACTGTGAGTGTGTGTGTGTGTGGTGTGTGTGCTGGTAAACAGCACCCGGATTATCCGGAGGAGGCAAATGGAAGGAGAGGCGAAAGGAGACGTAGACGGAGAGCGGCTCCTCGGAGAGAGAGAGAGCTCTCCTCTCTCCTCAGCTCAGGTCCAGATAAGAGAATTATGGCACGACAAGGAGAGTTGACAGAGCTCGCTAAGTCTGTTTATTAGCAAGCGCACTTCATTAGAAACCCAGATCAGGTCTGATAACCAGCCCCCCACCCCCCCCCTCCCCGTCCTTTCTGTCAGCGAGTAAATAAGCATCAGCCCTCCTTTGGTGGCTCTACTTTCTGTTTTTTGGAGACCTGAGATTCATAATCGCTCTTTAAACGGGCGGCAAAGTGTCAAGAGCGGCAGGAGAGAGGCTAAAGGGAACACACAAAAAAAGTAAAAAAAAAAAAAAGCAGCGCTAAGGTTTTTTTTTTTCTTTTCTTGAAAGATTGATAAATATGGTGGAATCTCAATTAGGCGTCGGGCACGAACGCAGATATTAAAAATTTGGTCAAGAATCTAATTAGCTGGAGGTAATTAAACAGTCTCACACAGGGTCATTAATCTTTCCCGTGGACCTTTGATGTTTTGCATACTGTCTTGCAAGTCATTAATAAAATTCATAACGCTTTTCTTTGTGGTGTTTTATCATGGCCGTTCACCCCACCTCCACCATCGCCCCCACCCCTCCCACCCCTCCTCTCCCTCCTCCTTCCGCTCCTCCTGTAAGAGAGCCCAGTGCAAGTGTCAACACATCACAAGGGCCTCTCCTCTTGAGTTAATTTACTTTTTGTGCATATTACATTTTAAAGTTGCACGCACCGCGACCCCTCCCACCCCGGCGTGCTTCAACCCCACCCCACCACCACCATCCTCCGCCACTTTTTCTTTTTCTTTTTTCCTTTTTTGAGAGCACAATTACAGCGGCAGATCAAATTAAATTCTTCTGCAAGCACAGCTCATTTGGAGTGTAAAACATTCCTCGGCAGTGTGCAGCCGAGTGTGCGGCGTGTCAGCGCCTCGCAAGAAGGGAAGAGAAGAAAACAGAATTGTGTGGCCATTGTGTCCCCCGTAATTAAATCCCCACAATCAGTCCATCTTAAATCAGTCACGCCGTAAATATGAAAAGGGACTGGGATGAGCTTGAGTACTTACTTGGCCGTCAACACAGCAGGGTAATATATGTTATGTAAATGTGTCGGAGATTATAACGCAGCCGCCTGACACGGCAACACCGCCGACGTAAATATGATGCTCTTTTTTTTTTTTATTCTTAAATGTGTGTGTGTGTGTGTGTATAGATACAAATATGTATGTTTGTTTGCAAAAAAAAAAAAGAAAAAAGTGCGTTTGTATGTGCGTGTGTGTGCGGACAAACTATAACGGACAAACAAACGTGTGTGTGCATACAGAGTGTGAATAATTTGAATAAATATGTGTGTGTGTGGCCGAGGGTGCGAAGTCAGCCGTGTGTGTCCTTTCTATTGATGCCTGTGTGTGTGTGTGTGTGTGTACACGCATGCGAATGTGAAGATGATGTCAAGTGTTAAGTGTGTGCAGATACCAGCGAGTGCACATACATGAACACAGCGTACGTAGGTGTGTGTGTGTGTGTTCCCTATAGCTTCCTGCGTGACAGAAATAGTCTGCACTATATTTGTCCGTGTGTGTGTGTGTGTGTTAATGAATGAGCACATACAGGCTTTTGGAGTGTGTGTGTGTGGTGTGTGTGTGAGCAGAAGGCAGTGAGTGAGTGACATTAATGCACAGCTATCATGGTGAGCGGGTAAGTGTTGCTGAACCCCAGGAGGACATGTTTCACACACTTGACAGCTGAGAGTCGCGCCGAACAAAACAAAATGCATTACTGACTAAAACAAATCCAAATACCAGTTTTTACATGTTTTTTTTTTAAAGTGTTTATTAGAGAAGGTGGACAGATAGCAGCAGTATCTCTAACTCGTGTCCAAATCACAGTTTTTAAAACACAAAATTACATTTTTTATGCGGTGACAGCTTTGTACAACCCTGATTTTAAAAAAGTTGGGATGCCGTGTACGTGAGGATTCACCAAAACAAAAGTTTGATCGGTTCAAACATAAATTATCTTGATTTTCTACCCTATTAAATCATTATTTTGCGTCGCAACTTTTTTGGAATCAGGGTCGTAAATTTTGGACCTTGTCTCCTGAGAGTTAATCCTGTTTGATGCGGGCTTTAAAAGAGGTAGTCTGCATTTTTCTACTTTCATTTTTGGCCGTTTGTCATCATAAACCGTCAACTAAAAGCCCCCAGCGTCACGTCTCACTCGCCAATCTTCTCCTTTCCTCTTTAACAAGGATGCCCGTTCATTCGTTACATGCGGTTCTGATTTGCCATCTCAGAGTTAAGCTACGCTTCCTGCAGGTCGCCGTGATACGGGATGATTTTCGATGATTATTAAATTCACTGAAGTGGGCACAGTGTGTGGGATTTTGCGGCATCTAGCTGTGCAGTCACTGAATTACAGCGTCCTCGCCTCGTCCTCCGGCATAAAGGGAAAAACATGTGGCCTTATCTGGAGTCAGCGTTCAGTTTGTCCGTTCCGGGCTACTGTAGAAACATGGCGGACTCTGCGGAAGGGGACCCGCAGCATCTGTAGAAACAGTAATGAAAACACAGTTATGAATGTTATCGTTTGAGAAACCCCTTTTCATTATTTTACAGATCTTTCTGTTTCAGTCTATGCGATACACCTTTGTAAAAACGATGCAAGCTGTGCAATAAATCCGACCCGATTGAAGGGGAAGAGTTCGTGTTGAGGCTGCCTCAGAGAGGTGTTCATTAAATGTAGCGGTCATTTTGCAGGATGTAGCTCCCGGTGCAGTTGTACTTCATCATATTCCACTGAGGGGTGTTATTAAAGCTTTGAATTATTTGAAAAACAGAACGAAACTAAGCATTAGTTTGTTAAAAGTTTGGATCCTTATGGTGATCTCCTTGATAACACGCTCCAAACTAATCGCGGATGTTCTCTAGAAGAGGCTCTGACAAGATTTGGCCCCAATTAAGCTCTCTGTGCGCAAATTCAGCAGATGGAGGGGGGCAAAACTTTCATATTATACTTTGGCTCAGAGGTTTCGTTCTCGTTGCCCCAGTCAAGAGAAATTTGGATGAGATGGCAAACTGTGCGCCTAATTAGCTGAGGAACTCTTCGAAAATATCTCTCTGCGTCCATCCCTCACATCCAAACACGGGAGAAAATCCACATAATATGTATCATGTTTCACTAAAACGTGAGCCGAGGAGTCACAGAGGACAAATTTAAAATCGGTTTGTGTATGTTTTTTACACGCTGCATCTGAAATGGCTTCGAGCCATTGACCTTTTTATCTATTTAAATAGCATAAAGCAATTAGTTTATCTGAGGTGTTTAGTGTTCATTTCAGCTCGTTAATGTGTAATAACTTCAATGAAAGTTTTGTTAGGGATAAGCAGTTAAGTTCAACAAGCTGATTCAATAAAGATCATAATCATTATTTATATATTACACAATATCAAGATGTATATTTAGTCCCTCCAAAATATTGATTTTTTTAAAAATATGGCATGAACCCTCCTCATTTTCCCAGGAGATCCGTTCTTCATTGAACTCTCCCGGTTTCACAATTCTGCCATATTCCTCCCAATTTACGACACATTTTAACACCCTTTATTCCCTTTCCGTCATCACACCTGTGTCTGGCACTTTCAGTCTTTAGGCTTTCGCTTTGAGTTGCCAGAAAAATTCAAAACTGCAGCGTACTTCAAGGTCTCAAGCATGGCGCGTGTGCTCCCTACGGACAGAAGTTTGACTTGTAATGATGGCCACTGTCAAAGTTTAAGAGGAACGACAAGAAAAACGGCCTCTATGTTTAACGTCTGCGTGGAGGGGGTTGTGCAACACGAGACATTTTTTGATTCTTCCCTTTGAAGGACAAAAAGTGATCCCACTTCCTGTGTTTCCTCCTGGATATTTTTAGTCCGCGCAGGGAGAAAAAGTCCCTCGCGTGCACGCAAAGGACACACACAGACACTCTGGGTTACCGTGTTTGCAAGTCCAACATCAGGTAATATCCTGAAATGTTTGAATGTATTCCGCGGCTCACACATACTCGACACACATTACCGACCCATAATGCAGGTTTACGTTCCCGCAAACCGTAATAAGCTCATTGTCAGCAAACTATTTATGCAAGTCATTCATTTAAACACACAAACGCTCAGCGGAGTTGCGCTGACAGACACATTACATGCACAGAACGCCGCGCCCCAGCCAAAGAAATGACAAAGTATTTAACCCTGTGATACCAAGAGAGCACACAGTGATGCCAGGCATGCCAGCTCCTCCTCCTCCTCCTCCTTCCTGTTCTCAGTCGCAGAGGTCATATGAGGAGCAGCTGGGCATAGGAGAAGCACTCCAGTCTGCGACCATTATATCATTTCCTGTTCTGTTTCCTGTCGACCTCAGCTGCCAAAAGAGGGAGGGAAAGAAAAAAAAAAATCCCCCTTTAATGGGCAATTTCCACAGGGCGAAGAGGGTAAACCAAGAGGGAGTGTTTAAAACTTCTTTATAGGGGGCGATGGGGAAAAGGGCAGCGGAGGGAGCGTCCGGGCTGACGCGGCACTCGTTTCTCGCAGGTATACGGTCACTTGTGCCTTCGCAAAACCAGCTGGTATTCACATAGGAAAAAACGACATCCCCGCTCCCAGCAACATCCACCCGAGGCCCTTTCTGTGTCATCCTCGCTCCTTTCGAAGCGGCGTATTGCTAAATATAAACTGGCAAACAGAGCGGGGCGGTGGCGGCAGTCCTCAAAAGCACATTTCATACGTTACGGAAGAGGGGCGCGGGAGGGGGGTGTCGAGGGAGGTATTCGCTTACCTGATAAAACCACGATTGTCTCCCCCCCCCCGAGAGCGCACGCAGATAAAATTATTTTGAGTGGGAGCACAATGGCGGAGGTGCTTATGTTAATCCTGACACTTTTTTTTTTTTTTTTTAAAGGAAAAAAGCGGCAAATAAGATAAGCTCCTGCCTCAAGGTAAAGAGCAAAGAGTGGGGAGGTGGGGGGGAAGAGGCCCCTACCTCCACTGCCACCGCCGCCATATGAACGATTCCTCCTTCAGCCAATTCACCGGATCCCCGTCCAAGTTTGTGTCAGAGCATTTATTTGCATAATTCACACCTACCCCCCCCAACAAACAATATTTCTCAGTGGAAATTAGTTGAGGTAAACCTTGAAAGGACTCACAGGAAGCACAGTCCAAACCAACAGATATGTCATTTATTAACTCTTAATTCAACTCATAGGCTGTCCGGCTTTCGAGCAGCTTTGCCTCTTCTCACTGTAGTGAAGCTAACCTCTGTAGTTTATGGATAAACCGGTTCCAGCTCTCCTTTGCTGCTATAGGTGTTCAAACCCAAGCAGACCGGAAACATTCTCGATGTTTCGTGTATCGTTTTATACACCTTTCCCCCTAAAAATGGAGCCTGAAACGTTCAGCATCTCAGCCTCATATCAGCCATCAGACACCTGAAGTGTCTGGCCGCGATAGCCTCGCGGAGAGGCGCTGACAGATGTAGTTAGCCGACGTCCCGAAATGTTGGACGAAATCTCGGGCTTCAGACAAAGCTAGTACACAAACTAGCACCGGCTCCATTTGAAAAACAAAACAACCCAAAAACAAAACACGGGCTTATAAACGGAACTGCGAACGCCTAAAACGACAGTGAACATTGTTTTTTTGTCGCCGTGTTCAAAATCAGATCTGTGAAAAGAAAGAAGGCCCGCAGCCAAAGTTCTGCAGAACGAGGACAGATTTCTCACGTCATAGCACGTAACGATCCACGCGACACGGTAAGCACCTATGGACGCGTTCACGGTTTAAACCCCACTTTTAACTGGCACAGAGATGAGCGGATGGATGTGTGTCGAAATGTCACGAACCTTTAGGATTACACAGCGTTGGGGGGGCCTTTAGCAGGCACAGTGCTAAACTTTTTATCAGCATCCTCGGGGGCGTTCTCACTCAAAGTTCATCAGATTTCCAAGTGCACTGACAGAAATAGCCGCTTTTAAACTTTTTTTTTTTTCCTGCAGCCCGAGCTCTGCGTCGAGATTTATCCACGACTCAAATGCTAACAAGGACTTGAAAGACTTTGACATTTGTGTAATATTCTCCTCACCTTGTTTGTGAGCCTTTTGAAAAGGTTATGTAACAGTTGGGGGATAATTTGTTTTGTGCTTTGAGACTCCTGACGCGCCGTGTTTTGTTTGCTTCCTTTGCTGTCATGTTTTAGGAAACCCAGGAGAGGCTCTCTCCGGGGATCAACGGTAACTAACTGCGGCGGTGGCAGCAGCCCGGCAGGTATTTTACCACACAAAGAGTGTTTGTTTTGTTTCACATGGACTATTTTTGTCTGTCTATCTTTGTTTCTCCCTTCTTTTATTTTTTTTCCCCTCTCTCTGCTATAATGGCATCTTTTTTCCCCCCTTTCCTGTTTGTTTGTTTGTGTCATAATGTCCTTTTATCCTTTCTGTCTTATTTCTGTCTTCCCTGCCCGTCTCCCTTCCTCTCATTTTAATAAGACGGGTTGGAGGAGGGGGGGTTTATTATTTAGTTTTTAGCTCCGCCAATGGTCTTGTAACTAGCATAATTAAACGTGCTTGTTAACAATGGCAGCTAATGAGGAATACAACAGTATTAACAATAGAAGCTGATTAGACAAAGACAGGCTGATAAAGCTTAGCGGAGAGCTCCCAGTCAGAGTTTCTCTACCTGAGGACACCTGTCCTCTGACGTCTTTCACCACACGGAGAGAAGAAAGCCTAATTGTTTTAATTGCAGCTGAGTCATCACATCCTTTGTCTCTTAGAGGTGTTTTTTTTTTTTTTTTTGGTACTTGGCGGCTTTGTCGCAGTTAATCATGATTTTTTTTTTTTTATAAACTCTTGTTATTTTTCAAGAGCAGTCAGAAAACAGGCACAACTCTCCCGATGAAAGCTAAGATGGAAGTTACTTGAAGGCGTCTCAGATCAGTCCTTGATGTTTTGTCTCCTCCATCTGTCACATACAGTCTGGGGTCATCTCACTCAAACCTATCCCCCAATCTTTAATCATCTCTTTAACATATTCATAGTGCTAAGTACCTATAGCTTCCTCATTTACCAACAAGCAGCAAATACATGAAAACGAGACAGTCTGCTCCGTTTTTTTCGCAGGTTATGATCCACTAAAGTCAGGCATCATATGAAATGAATAAACCCCTGTCTTGGGTAAGCGTCTCCACCATTCTCAGTGGAAGGGCCGAACGATTGCGATATCAGGCCAAGATCCACCAGTAAACAAATACAATGCACGTCATCCATTTCCACAGTCAGCGACTTGAAGACATTCATCCGGACGCCACGACTGCCTAATTTTACAGAGCGATCGGCAGCTGATCGACCACAGCGTCTCTGATTTGTGGCTTTTAATGATACTAATGTTTTGCCTTCTGACCCAGTCAGAAAAAAAAAAAAAAAGACGACAAGTCCTCGCCACAAGGCCCCAAAGATGTGAGAATCTGAGAAGAGCTTGCACATTCGAGAAACAGAACCTTTTTTTCTCATGAAATGACTCGAAATTAAAATCAGTAAAAACCCAAATAAAACCGCAAGCAAATGAAAACCAGCGCCGCAATGAGGATGATATTTCATAATCCACTCCAGATCTTGTGGATTTTGTTCGCAGCCTGTTTGTTCTAAATCTGTCTACGACGTAAAACCAGCACCAGATTTGTCTGATTAAACCCTCGTACAGTCGATAATGCCGCCGCTCCTTTAACATACTCTGTGCTAAATGTTAACATTCACACCAGAGAGCTGTATCTTTTATTCCACGTCGGCCGAGGTGGCCAAACTTCCGCTTTCCAAAGACCTTCTCTGTGTTTCTGTCACAGATTATTATTTGGGATTTGAACCTTGCTCAAGAGAAAACCACTTACATTCTATTATGTCGCAGTTTGTTCCTACTGTGTGTGTTACACTTACAAAGAAGTGAGCCAGAGAGGTTATTTACACCATGTTTTTTTTTCTCCCCCCCTCTCCCTGATATGGAGAGCGGAGACCTTTTGAGTGATACAATAGTGCATTTACACGGAGGAACAGCAACCTGACACACCGTAAAGTACTTCTGAAAAGCCCTCAAAACACGCCGAGAGTCGGCGGGGAAATGAAGGAGGCTACAGATAAGAGTCGACTTGTAAAACATAATTATATTCCCGTCGCCGGGGTGCGCTGCCGTTTGAAAGGAATGCATTTAACCTGTGATTCATGCATGGCAAGAAGTTGTCGAGCGGGGGGGGGAGGGAGGGGAAAAAAAAAGAACAGCAGTTAAATTGTGGAGGTAAGAAGCCTTGAATAAAGTGTAGCTAAGGTCATACCATCTTATGAGAATAATTTGATTCGGTGCTAGTCTTCTCTCCTGCAGGCATTTTCTACAGGGAAAAGGATTATATCTCTCGACTTTCTCTGCTCCCAAAGGATGGGGAAAGGTCTAGCGGTATTAAAATCCCGCGAGCAGGTTTGGGCCTGAATAACTCCCGAAAAGGAAAAGGTTGAAGTGTCTACTTTCGTGCGACAACTCTTAAAACCATTTCCTGCTTCTTTTTCCCCTCGACCGTGCACTTGATTGAAACTGGATTCGTTCATTCATTCAAAGTCGCTCCCTCCTCCCAAAGAGGTCAGTTT
Organism: Nibea albiflora; assembly: GCA_014281875.1. Classification (NCBI taxonomy): domain Eukaryota; kingdom Metazoa; phylum Chordata; class Actinopteri; family Sciaenidae; genus Nibea; species Nibea albiflora. Next base: position 2,784,438 of record CM024812.1, on the reverse strand, counting down.
CCTGTTGGCTCTTGTTTAAATTAATTCACAAAGGCTTCATTTGACTCGGGAGGAAAGTACAGATGGGTATCTTCCATACTTTTGTATACGACGGAATATTTAGATAGAAAACATTTTTACAAACAAGCGCAGCGCGTTTTATCCGATAAAACACGGGAGGGGTTGTCGTACGCATTCGGATTTTATCTCCTCCTCGGTGTACGTGTTGCTTACCTCCTCGGCTTCCGTCTATTTTAGTGCAACAGTAAACACGAGTGTTGCTTGGCTGGCGGTGACGGGAGAGCTTTCCCAGGCACTGACTGATATTCTGCTACTGAGTGGGGAAATCACATCCGGTTTCCTTAGCGCTGGCAGGATATCAAAGCCGAGGGACATTAATACACATTCCTGATGTTTCCCATTACCTCGTTTATTCCCAATAGCTAGTATTTCCTTCCATGCAGTGCATCTGTCACTCATGTTTGTTGCACTCCTTGGCCTCGTCCGTGTTAAAATCTCTTTCATGAAGGCTTGACGTCGGTAAACGAGGCAAAGACTCACCGACTCTTTATTTTCTTCTTTCCTCTTCGTTAAAATTGGGCCAACCAAAGGCCAGCAACTGTTGTCCATGGCAACCATTGCCGTCGAGCCCTGTCACTACTGATCGAAATGCAATGGTGGCGCGATATGATGAACAAACCCTCGGAGCTTTGACGTCAACTTTCGTAAACTGCCGTAAATAGTCAGCTGTTTGTTCAATCAGTTTACGTCAGCTTCACTTTCTGTACCATCAGCTTTATTTGTAACAGTTTAGTCCAGGGAGGTTTATATATTGGCCAGGCATGGCTTTGCACTACGAATGCTGTGAAGTGTGAATTTCTTTAGAACTTGTGAAACTAACCTGCAGGTTTCTGTCTCATTTCTCTTCTGCCCACAAAACAGAAAATTCTACCTTAGATTTCACATTTCCAAAGAGAGGATATATATATATTTTTTTTTACGGGCAGGTTTCGGGGTTATTTTCAGGTAATGCATCACAGCTGGACCTGATTTTCGAGTCGCCTCTCTCCAACAAACGCCTGAGCCCTTCCAATCAGGCAGATTTACAGTACTTGAACTGATACTCCATCTGGATCGCCTCCACTAATCAGGTTGGCATCGTTTGAATCAGGGGAGCTGCCACTGTCTGCCAGTCTTCGTACGTAAGGAGAACTTGTTATTCAAATTTATTCGGGACTTATTTTATTACCTAAAACGCGTACAGACGTAATTGTTCGCACTGCGAGGGGAAACGTATGAGTGGAGAAGCGAGTATTGGGGGACCTTTTGAAGTACATTTTAGGTCTGTCAGTCTATCCTGAAGAGATATTATTGGCACTGTCTGGTACAATATCTGTGAGCTAGATGTGAAAGATCAGAGCAATATCTAGCCTTGCGGGATTTTCCAACCCCGCTGGGACTTCAAATCGAGGTTAACCTCTATAGCTGTCACCTTCATCTGTCCCCCCCTCTCCTCCTCCTCCTCCTCCTCCTCCTCTTCCCAGTGCTCTGAACTCTTCCTCTGCCAGAGAGTTTCTGCTTAAACCGCACAGTGCCACCCAAGTTGGCCAAAGTGCACTCGCAGTCGGATCAAAGTCGTTTATTCTTTGGCGCGGCGGCGTGCGAAAGGTGATAACATTGCTTCGCGAGTCCTCCGGCGCCGCGCTCTGCGGTCTGGGCATCGCCATTTGCGCCCGCACCAGCCTCCCCCGACCGGAGACAGAGGAGGCCTCCTAAGCCTGAGCGCCGCAGTTCTTTTCTCTAAATTGTAATTAAAAGGGAATAATTATTTCTCAGCGGTTGCAGTCCAAACAAACAGACTGACAGCTCTCTTCTTCTTCTTTTTTTTTTTTTCCATTCGGCGAAGGCCCACAGTTGATATCTCCCTGGTGGCTTTTTTTTTTTTTCCAGCGGCTTTCTGAGGCTGCCACTTCTTGGTTTGATTATCTTTGTCTCCAGCCCTGGCCCTCCGCGCCTGCGCTGGCACTGTTGGCGCCGGCCTTGCCCCTGCCATCCCTCTGTTCGACGCTCAACTTTTTCTCGCTACATGAAAGTGGCCGCCCGCTGAGAGCCCCCGACCACGTGGCCTGGACTGTACCTTTCGCTCCCAAACTTTCCTGACCTAATTAGCGCCGAATTAAATCGGACAGGATGCATTCATTATTAATTTCCCCGGGTTGGGGGTCTTGAAATAGACATTGGACAGAGAGAGAGAGAGAGAGAGAGTGTGTTTCAGAGCTGTGAGGTTGAATTAGAGGCTCTCTGGCGTCGACTCTCCCTCCCCGTCTTGGACTTCATTTGAATGCGGTGCACAGTGTTAGCAAACCGATACGGAAACACAATGCAAGTTAATCAACGCACTTTGCATGCAACTGTGTTCCTTCTCTCTCTCTGTAGCTTTGGATATGCAGCCTGCCAAAAAAAACGTCTCTCATCTCCACGTGAAACTGCGTGTTCTGTTTCATGTCTCCTTTCCTGCCGCTGTTAAAGCTGAAACCTTTTTTTTTTTTTTTTTTGTCTTGACGGCGTCTTTCAACCACAAGGCCACGTTTCAGCGGCAGAGCGGAGTACCCGAAATAAATAAATTCATGTTTTCATTGAGAATTGCCAAACATTCGTTCTGCAATGCTCGGCAGCTTCTGCAAACATCTGTGTTTGGAAAGAGTTTGCATGATTTCTCGCGGGTGACAAACGTTAATTCCGTGAACAGTGAGAAAATATGTTCGTCAGTGATCATTTTCCCATAATGAAGACCAGGTGAAAAAACTATGACAATATGTGGATAGATATTTACTCAGAGAAAATCTAAGTATGGTTTTTAAGATTCTCAACCCGTTACAAGAACCAATCCGCACCGCCGACCCACAGAAATGTCAACAAGCCTCAAAATAAATCATAAAATCAGAAACATTAAAGTCGATATCGCCCGTACAGACGAGTCGTTGCCGACTTGAAGCTCCTCTCAGCTTGTTTTTGGTTGTACGGCCCTCAACTTTGCTGTTTTGGTTCCCCCTCATCGCTTTGTTGGCTCCACTTCTGGATTCAGAAGCAGCCCGAGCAGTCGTCTGCACGGACAGATTATTTGATAATGAAATAATCATTAGCTGCATTTCTAAAGACTTGAATCCTGGTCAAGTGGTGCTTGTTTTTAATAATTCTGCTCAAAGTTGCTCTGGATGAAGGCACGATTTGATCTGCGAAGAGGATTGATCTTCTAAAATTAGCGGTTAGATTGAAGTGCTGTATTCCCTTTGACTGATCAGTCGTGCTGGAGCACAGAAACTTTAAAAAAAAAAATTTTATTCCAGGAGAACATGTACTTCTGCAGACGTCGGTTTTAGGTGAAAGTGCTGATCAAGAACACTCGCCATCACTTTGCGCCGCTCTTGATGAGAACAGAACAGAGCAGCGTTGAGGCCTTTGAGTCCCGCTCTGGTTTTTGACAGACTCTTGCGAGCTGCAGGTCCTCCGTCTGTACATCTGTGGTGGGCTTGTGAAACGCCGCCAGCTGCTACCTCCTGTGGTCTTCGAGAAGAGAGCTGTTGACTTCCCAAGCGGTGTTTCTCTGTGATCCCGGAGGGTGGGAGGTGGAGGTTATCCCTCGGTGCAAATAACTGGAAACGGTGAAGGCATCAAGACAGATTATTTAAAAATGAACAATTGTAAGAATTAACGATTTTCAAATCTATGGTCAGACTGGCTGTCTGCAAGTAATCTCGTGTGTGTGTGTGTGTGTGTGTTGAGAGGATTTTTGAGGAACAGAAATACAAACCAGACGTCAAGCAGAGGAGGAAAGCGAAGGTCAAGCGAGCTTTGGCAGGCTGTGGGCTAAGCTAATTAAAAGCTCTCGAGTTTGGACTGAAATACAAACGTAAATCACTTCACGCTGGGGTACATTTAGATTTTTTCGATGCTTATCGCTGACTTTATAACACACGGCGCATCATATATGACTTTCGTATAAGAGAAAACAAGTCTCCCAAGTTGGAATCGGCAAACGAAGATCCCTTGCTACGTGCTCAAATCAATTGAACCTTTCAAATTTTTGAGCTTGCCGTCCATGCTGAAGCTCTTATACGATTCTTCTTCCTCTGTGTCACTTAGGGCTTCACCGATTAGTCGATTAATCGTCAACGGTTACACGAATCGTCAACTATTGATCATTGTTTAATCATGTTTTTAAGAAAAAGTGTCCAAATCCTCTGATCTCCGCCTCTCAAACGTGAATATATTCTGATTCCGTTCGTCTCCCTGACCATAAACTGACAAACAAGATACTGGAGGACTCACCTTTTCATAATTTTCTGACATTTTATCGACCAAACAACCAACAGATAAGTCAAGAAAGTAATTAATAATGGAAGTAATTGTTCGTCACTTACTGTGTGCTCAAGGATCTTTCAACGTTCCACAAACCTTACCTTACCCGCGGAGGTCGCACCGCGTTTAAACCAGATACATATTTCAGGATTGTTTTACTGGTCCATCTGTTCTTCCTGTTCATTGCATGTAATTTCAGAGTAAAATTAGTCATGAAAAAAAAATCAGCGTTTAGCAGCCATCATAATCGAGCACTGTAGCACTGCAGCCTGTTCTCTCAGATATTATTGCAGAAATAGAAATATTGAAGTCCTAACCATAACTGTAATCTTCTAAAGAGCCTGCCGATTCCCTGTCTGTTGTGGAAATTAGATGCCTAAATTGAGGACACAATCGAAATCTTCCAACCCGGCAACGCTGCAGCAGTGGAGAAAGCCCGTGACATAACAGACTTCCAGATGGCTCCATCTGCAAAACGATGCACCGAGTTCTCCTAGTCCATTTAGATCATGTTGTTTCGAGAGTCTGCTCCTGACGCCGTTTCAGTGTTTTCAACCTGGACACCTCGCGCGAACGCAAAGTGTGACACCCAATGGGGAATTCCTCATTCCTATGTATTTGCATGTGTTATAGGGGGCGTTTAATGACTCCTCTCCTCTGTAATGGATTTCATCTCTCCTTGTTTCCTCTCTGCTCGTGACCCACATTAGCCCCAAAAGGATCCGAGTGCAAAGACAAAAATCTGGCTTTGCCACGTGATATTTTCCTTTTGTGAAGTGGAACACAGATTCTGACTCCCGACTCTTAGGACAAGGTTTGTGACGTCTTTGAATTCCTTGAACGCTCCATTCTCTTTATTTGACTTTGCAGATAATGAATAACACATTTTACCGAATCCTCGTGGTGAAGGTTTCTACTGTCTGAAATGCCCCCCGAGGGATGGCGCGAAAAACACGACTGCACAGAGCAAACCTGAGCGCTAACGTGTGTTGAACATCAATGCCTCCTTTTTTTCTCTTTTTTTTTTTTTTGCCCGACCGTAGCGAGAGTCATCTGGAAAACTGCCAAAAACATCAAAGCGGCAGAGGTGTCACACAGGCTGAGAGGTAAAAGATTTTCTAAGTCGTCAGATCAGAGTTAGATTCAAACGTGGTACACAGACTGAGTGCAGAAAAACAGAGAGAGAGAGAGACACAGGGAGCGATATGTAAAAGAGAAGAGATCAACCGTACAGTCATGTCATAGCCCAAGGCAAAGAGCTGCAGATGTAACAAAGACAGGGCCTGCGATTGTCAAGAGGCATGGATAATGATAGCTTTGCATGTAGGGTACAAGGCAAACATCAAGGCCATGCACATTGCAGTGCAGGACTTTAAAGGCTGTGGCGAGAAAAGGGGGCCTTGGGAGCGAAAGATGGCCCCAATATGGCCCCCAGTGGCTCCCCTTCTGATGGCAGGGGCAGGTAACTGGGAACAAAGCAAATTGGACGGGTACAGTGTGGAGCCAGTGTCAGGGCTCGTCTCTCTTTCTTTATTATAAGGGTTTTTTTTTTTTTTTGGTGTGTGTGTGTGCGTTGAAAACTTTGCTTCTTCTGCTCCGTCTTCTCTTTTGTTTGTTTGATCCTCCCCGTCCCCTGGCATGCATCACGCCAACTCCTTCTGAGTGGACGAGCTGACGCTGCTGTACGACATGCAACGCTGCAAATGAGCACATGCAATGTAGAATGAAGGATGTAGGGCTGCGTTTTTTTTCTGAGTTTTCCAGTGCAACAGCCACGTTTCAGTGCAAGCAAGACCCCCAAATTAAACACGATGCAATAAAAATCCATACAGGACGGCAGTGCCTTATATCTGCCTTCTCTGTGATTAAGATACTTGTCAGGTATGTGCTATATTTCAAATGTTTTCAAAGCTCAAGCCACCCGAATCTCTCACGCTCTCCAAAGCCAACAGACTTTATTGGCGAAAAAAAAACTTTGGACCAGCAACTCCCTGTGTTTGGGAGGTAAGATGACATTTCTGTCAAAGACGTCTGGTCACTTTGAGAGGACATAGGTTGACATAAACGCGCAAGTTACCTGTCAGGCGTCTAAATATAGCGTAAACCTAAACTGAGACAAAAACATCTTGTCGCTGGCAGCTTCTGTGCTGGTCCACCTGTCTGCTTCTGCTACCGACAATGGATAAGTGTCTAATATAACCGCACTTTAAATAACCTTAACTCTTCCTTTAATGCACAAAAAGCACCTGCTTACGGTCAGGCAAACGTCCATCCACCCACATCTTTGATCCTCAGTCTGTAAAATGACGCTTTCAGTGCCTCCTTTTGAGGAATACACACATCTCAAAAACCAGCGTGTTTTATTCCAAATAAGCCAAATGTGTGCGTTTGTGCGAAATTAGGATTAATGTCAGGAATCATCTGCGAGCGGAAGACGGAGAATCATTTTTCGGTGCTTCCAAACTTTGGATGACATTCTTAAAAAAATAAATCCACAGGACTTTCACCATATTGGTTTTGTTGTAAATGAATGTGATGTGATGAGTTTTGAGTCACTTTTATAATAATCGGGAGCGGCTAAATGAATAATTTGAAAAATAAGAGCTTTTAGTCTGATAATTGATATTTTCCCGTTGGTTGCATTAACTCGATATATGACAGAGGATATAATGTGACTGGATATATTCAGAATAAAACTGTTTTTCCTTGCACATTTGGTCTAGGAAATATGTTTGCTCTTCTCACAGTTGGTGCATTCCTCGCTATATCATAGACTTCAGGAGCAATTAATGAAATTATGATAGAGAGCTGGAGTTAGTTCAGGCAAGCGTGCAGCATTTCCCCTCTGAGTATTTATGTCTTGATTTTGTGTGTATTTTGGTAAAGAGTGCAACTTTTCACTTGGCAGGACTCCTCTTAATGACCATTGGCTGCCAAATGTTTCTTCAGAAGCCATAAACATCATTTTTCCACAGTCTGTTCCTTGAATATGCACAACAAAAATAACCATCTAAACTTTATTCCGCGTCCAATCCAATTATGAATACTTTGAAAAGTTCATCAGTAATTGCCAGACACTGCACTCCTCCGTCGGGGCTGCCGGAGGGCAAACAACAACAGCTTTTTAAATACTCCGAAGCTGAAAGAATTGATTTGCTTGTGGGGGTCTGTGGATGACACAGTACAGTATATGACCCCTGACACGAAACAATACAATTACAGCCGGCGCTGTTGCAGACAGCTCTCCAGATCACTGGCCTCCAGCAGTGTGTTTGTATTGCACTTTAGTGAACAGAGAGGTCACCTGATGACACGGATCCTGAATCAAACTCGCTTATTCAGCCGTAATGTCGCTGTAGCGCCCGATAACTTTCTCACCCCGACGCACGTTTTTTTTTTCTTTCTTTCTTTCTTTCTTCTTTCTTCATATCTTAAATGAAAATCGGAAGCAGCGCTGTAATGTGCAGAGGAAAGTTTTTAGACGTATTATTAAGCACATTTGCATCATGTGTGAATCATGACACGCACAGGTTGGGGAGGTGTTAACTCAAGTACAAGAGGAACTTTTCACAAACACTTGTCAGCTTGTAAGTTGTCAGCCTGAATGGCATTTTAACAACCGATAATTAAGGCTGTACCAAAAGTACAAGAGGGGCGAACGATATCTAACCCTCGCGCTGAATTTAAGAAATTAGCTTGACGTCTCTTGATTAGATTTCAACACGCCGTTTGGACCACAAGCACTTTAACATTTGGCTTTATTGTTCTGTTATGCATTTATAAGGGCATGGAGAGAAAAAAAAATGAACTGAATGATGAATGTTCACCTCCTTGCAGCATCAGCCACCGCTGGCCGTTTGTAGATTTTCAGCTTGTCCTTCATCCTCCATGCCATCAGTTCGTCTTTTTTCACCTGGTTTATCAACCCACCACAATTACTGGGCTTTCCAGAGGAACTTCGGACACTCAGCTGTTGTGAAATTTCTTCGTCAGGGAATGCCGAAAGTGCCCGATCCAGTATGCCCCGGTTGTGACCTAGATGTCTAGACGTCTGCAAATTACCTAATCAGTGCTTAGTGAGATTTTGATGACTCCAGCTTTCTCTGAACGGAGCACCAAGTACTGCACGCTTGTTCCTAAGTAATGATTCATGCTTCCATTTCTTTCACCATACCTGATACTTTAAGACCCGTTAGTTTGACGTAGGGTTGGATAACCACTTTATTTTCACATGAAAGTCATGGTACGCTTGTGTTGGAGCTTCAGGATCAGCCCACCACGGTGCTGGGGGGGCTGTGAAAATCCCCAAGAGACCACAACAGTCACGACAAAAGGCATCTTAGCCCAACGCCACTCCTTTCCTCGCTCATCTATAGAGGGATGAAGGCTTCAGCCAGCAGGAGGGGGTCCAGCGTGACGCCCAGTAGGGGTGCCTGTTCGCCCTGGGGCCGGCGGTTGATCTGGCCTACTGATGGTTCAAGCTCAAGCGATGACTGAGGCCTTGTCGGCTAGACGGGACCCTGACGAGACGTCTGGGTCGTCAGGAATTGGCCTCACACATGTCTCGTTCAAAGGTTAAGCACACGATTATGGGCGTCTCGCTGAATTCAGCATTTGCGAGCCGGGCCGATGGCCTGTGGTGTTTTCTTCATGATTAGACCAGCCCGTCTGACTGGGCCCACTCATGAATGTTTGAGAGCTGAATGCCAACGAGGTTGTTAGCAGGGGACTGAATCCCGGAGCACAATATGTGACCGTCATAGTATAGGTTGCATATGTCCAGATAGGGGGCTTCATCTGTCTCAGACTGGTTGATTTAAAGTCATTTATCGACGACTGAGAGCCATCAAAATATCTTCTTTAGAAACAGGAATCAGCCTTCATACTGTAACATTTAAGACCTGCAGGCTGACTCAGTTAGGGGCTTTCTGTGTCTCTATATTTAGACTTGACTCATGAAGCTTTTATATGGTAAATTTCAATCTTTTCACTTGGTTTTTATTGTAGCTTTTTTACTGGTTTGGTTACATTGCTAGACAAAGTCTGCCAGTGGCGTCTGCTTCTGCGTTCCAGCTGCCTCCTGAAACCAAACTTCTCCCCCTCTGCAACGTCATCAATCACGCTGCAACAGTTGAGGTGACACTCTAATGCCACTCGAATAAATACATTTGAGCTTACATTACCTTCCACGCTGCACTCTTCAAACTGTGACGTTCACTCATCCTGGGTTTTGGCCCGGATGTCCAGATCGGGAGCAGACGGCTTCAGTCGCCTCAGCCCTGGGCCAAATTAAAACTGAAACACTTAATTACCCAGAGCGTTTGCTTCAGGCTGTCTGGATACCCAAATGGGTTGCATCTCTGACACATTACGACGCAAGTCAGGCAGTCTTAATAAATGTAATTGGAGGCCTTTCAGATTGTATTCGGTGCCAGCGTTGGCATATAACTTGTGCCCAGCAGTTAAAACTGGCATTGTTTGTCCATATTCTTATTAGTCACATATTGAGTCATGACAGATGAGCTTTTTATCATTTACATATCCCATTGCTCCCAATGTATGCAGGCCTTGTGTGGTATGTAAATAAGTTGGAAACATGTAAATACAGGAGGTTAAACAGAGTTCAAGCTACAAATAAGATCTATCCGAATTTCTTATATTCTACTCATTAATCTGTTTAGAAGTTGAATGTAGCCCTATATCATTATTATTGTGACACCACAATGAACGTTCAAGTCCAAAAGATCAAGGATATTTATTGAATTAGGAGCGTGGGATTTTATTTTGAAGGAATTTTTTTGAAGTGTCTGAAAGCATTTAAATAAACACTCTGGAGCTCTTTAGCTGTCCGACACAATCGAACACCGCATTGGCCCCCGTGAAAATAATCCCTCCTGTGTCGTAATCTGATTGATTTGACCCCGCAGCAGTGGATAATCTTCCATTAAGAGAGTTAAGACTCGCCACACAATGACGTCAATTAGAAATGCACCCCAAAAACGTGATGGTTCCTCAACCTGAGGGCAGTTGGGGTTGGGGCGACTGGCAGAATTAGAAATGTTTTGTTCATTTGGTTTCAACATGAAAGCGATCCTGTGACTGCAAACCTGATTCATTTCTGGCAATATAAAGGTTAAAAGACAGATCTATACCCCCTGAATGAGGCCTAACTTGGAACATTTACAGAGTATTAAGTGTGATACAGAGTCATAAGGATTCATTGAATTTTTATTACAAGAGTAAACTTATTAAGGGTGAGTCTATAGTCGGAGGAAGAATGAAATGTCATCCGCAGAGCGAATTTAAATGTATTGTTTGCTGATTGATTGTCGGAATCACTTAATTTATACGCCAAATGAAACCAAATGATTTCATGTTTTATAATTCCTTGCCGGCGTGCTACAGCAGCCTCAGGTCCTTCACTTGTCTCCAAAACACACATCATCACGCTCATAAAAAAAAAAAGCTCTCGGTTTTCATCTCTCTCTTTCCCTCTGAAGGGGCGCGGAGGCTCATTTTCCACAAGGGCCTCAATTCCTTGCCTTTTCTTTTCAAACGAGCGCAAATATTTGGAAAGGTGATTGGTTACGGCTATGAAGTGCCCGCCTGGAGCCAGGGAGACCTTTTCGATTGGAGACAAAATGCACCGTAAGTGCGAGCAGCATCCGAACAATGGAAGTTGCGCGGCCGCTAAGTGAGAGTTTACTCATGTGGGACTCCTCCGCTGATGAAAGGGAGCCGCCGTGCACACCCCGAATCGGTGACAGGACTCCTTGAAAGCAAAGAGCCCTTGCTTATCAATTTTTCTTTTAACATCACAAAGATGAGATGACGCGCGTTGCGGAGGAGCGGTTTGTTTTATCTCCCCTTCAAAGCTCGCCCCCCCCCGCCACCCACCACCCCACCCCCTCCCTCCCTCCATTTCGAGGCGTGAAGTAAAGGTTTGCGTAAACATATGCAGAGCATCGCCTCCTTGAAGGGGAAAACAAGTCGACGGAGTCACGTCGCCGCCGCATGTGTGATTCCTCATCCCGTCTCTCGCCTTTCTTTCCCGCTCCTCTCGGAGAAACATCTCTCAGGGCTTATGTACTCACCGAATAAGCCCGTTTTGACACAGCAAGGTGGAGAGGAACGTATGTAACAAGCTCGTCTCTCTCTCTCTCTCTCTCTCTCGTCTTCCCCTCTCTCGGCAGCTCTGTACTTTTTGAGAGGCCTTTCTCTCTCCGTCTTGACAGGGACAGCTCCCTGCCCATTTGATGTCGGCTTGACGGTCAAGGATAATGGTGCGTCGTGGGACCGTTGTCATCCCTGTCAATAGGATGGCCGAGGGGGAGCGGGGTGGGAGGAGGGGGGTCCCTGTGAAGCTACCTTCTTTTTCTGCACACGTGCCGCGTTGTCTTCCCCCGGACATACACGCCGGCCACTGAGGTCACTTTATTTCGACTTGACGCGCCCTTGCAGTGGCATCGTGTACGAACCTGATTTTCTGACGTGCCACCCTCGGGTGACTCGTCTCCTTTTTGATAATCCCCGCTCGAGCATCCCTGCGCCACAAACTTCCTCTCTCCTTTTCTATCCCCTCCACAAACACACACACACGCGCACACACACTTTCGTTCTCCTCTTATTTTCACGTTCACGTCTTCTCAATGTCAAACAAAGCCTTGAAAAGCTACTGATCATTTTTTTCCCTCTTTTTTTTCTTTTTTGTTTGGATTGAATCTAACAAGGATCCTTTTCTCTTTGATGTAATTAAGCTCCTGAGGCTTGATCTGGGCGTCAGAGTTAATTTTTTCCCGAGCATCGCGGGGAGCTATCAGAAGACTTCAGATGTCAGGCACTCTTTCAAGCTTCACGGCACCTCGTTTTTCCTCCACCCCGCATAAAGCATGGGGGGGGGGTGTGTGGAAAAACAAACGGACTTGCCTGACGTGGTGAATCCCCCCCCCCCCCCTCCTTGCTGCCCAACACCTCCACCGCCACCACCACCCTTCCCTGCTCTAATAGTCCTCCTTATCTCGACACCACGATCCCCCAGGCACCTTTTTGTGCAGCCATCAAAATTGCCCACCTGTAGCCTGAGGACAGAAGAGGAGGGAGGGAGGGAGGGCGGGTGGGCGGGGTGAGGGGGGGGCTCCAGGATGGTCTTGTCTCTGTTTTCTTTTAATGGGAGTTGGTTTCTGTTGAGCGAGCAACCTGTGTCACATCCACCTCCCCCATCACTAATGACGTGTCAGAGGACACCCACGGCGAGGCGCCCTCTTTTTAAGTTCCAACAAGGCGAGGCTGCCCGTTGCCACCGCTGAAATTATTGACGGCAATTTGTATATATGGTTCGGTAGTCACAGGGAAGGAAGTGGCCTACGGGGAGGTGCAAGACCCTCGCAGGAGTTGGTAAAATACGGAGGCGAGGCTTCGTTTTTCCTCCCCTAAAGCTCCCTGTGTGTGCAGGCCGCGCAGCAGAATAATCAAGCCGGGTCAATTTCACATGAGCGAAGTAACTCTTTCCCCGTTTGAAGGACTGATCTGTACTCGCTACCATGGCTGGCCATTGTCCTCTGTAAATTGAGTCAAAGTTCAGGAGGATGGATTACATTTTGTGGCTTGATGGTTGCGGAAGGGAAAAGACAGGGAACGGCTTAGGAGACAACGACAATGTCGTCTCGTTTCAGCGTTTTAAAGTCGTCCCTCAACTCAGGCTCAGCCCGACCCTTGGCTGACAGACACTCAGCCCGTGTTCAAAGAATAATCTTCAACCTCTAGGTAACGCCGCTCAGGCTTGAAAACAAAATCTCCATAAGAGAGAGAGAGAGAGAGAGAGAGGAGGTGGAAGAAGACAGAAGAAGGAGGAGGAGGAGGGGGGTTGGAATAAAGGCACATTAGACAGACAGTTCCTCTCAATTGCTGAAACAATAAGCCCTATTTATCGCCCATTTGAAAAAGGTTTGACGTGGCGCCGAAACAGAGGGGGCTTTCATCTCCCTGGCATATTAAACTGTCACAGTGCTTAACTTTAAATTAAGGTGACACGCCAGTGACTTGGGGATGTCACTAATAGTGCAATGGCGACCTGCTAATAGAAGTACAATATGACACGTTTGCTTTAACTAAAACCTCCGCTGTCAGATTAAGCCGGTGACATCTTAAACTTTTCATACATTAACGTGACACATGGAACAAATGCAATTTGGCAGCGAGATCGGGACAAAAGAAGGCGTACGATTCCAAGTATCGCGGACGGTATTGTCACGAGGTGCCTCGGCGTCAAAGGATGACATTTTCTTGTATTAGGTGAACGCCACGAATCACACGTGTGCGGTAAGCGCCTTGTGCGAGTCACGCGGCCTCGTCGTTTGCAGTAAGAGGTTTACGGGAACGCGCGGCGGAGGTTGAGGTCTACCACAGCCGAGGAAGAACCTAAACATGTCGGTTCCTCCGATGCACATTTCCAAACTTTGAGCTTCTCCGTGCAAGATGAAACGGAGCGCCCCCCCCCCCGCCATCCTGCAGAAGCGTGATAGCGAGGCCGTGTGTCAAAAAGCTTTGACCTTGGATTAGAAATGTGTTCCCGTTGTTTGAAACGCCTCATGACACGGACACGCTGAGCGCTACATGTCCGCGCTGTGGAGGGATTGAGGATTCCTGAACGCACATGTCAACAGTTAGAGGTCAGGGTGCAGGGAAAGTGATCACCGTCTCACAGTCTCATGAATAAATTGTCCACATATTGACTCGAGCAGCTGTTTAGTTTAGTCCTGGTTAAATGGTCCTGAATGAACTTCCACTTCCAGGAGAAAACACGTTGTCATGAGTCGGGCATTGTGCCTGACTCGCTAATCCGTTACTGGTGGAAAAACAAATTTCTTGTACTTTTTGTCCGTGGAAGCTATTTTTAGACGCTGTGGTTTCTTCCCCCGAGGCGCTGAAGGCCATTGAACAGCCATTGTCGGGTTCTTTACTGAGCTGATTGCCTGGCTGTATGGTGCACTTTACAACGTACACACTCTCCTTTTAAATGATCTTCACAAACAGACAATTTCGGTCGCCGGTGATTTAAATTTACTTCAATAAAGTCCCCTTAGTTTCAGAGACAGGCCTCTGATTAGAGCCGTGACGCTGACTCAACAATCTACGTTTCCAATTAACTGAAGGAGGCCTGGGACGACATGGGCCGCTGCCCTGTTCCCCACAAAAACACATACACTTAACACACACAACACACACACACACACAGACAGAGTTTTCTCTCTTACATGCAGAAATACTGCACAAACGCTCTGGCTTACACCCACATACATCTGTATTTACATCCACGCGAGCCAAACAGGAACACCCGCGCGCCGCCCTTCAGCCACCTCACCCAGTCACGAAACCTCAGCCGCGCACCCACAATGGCCTGGGGTCACCGAAAACAATCAGAAGAAACGATTTCAGGGCCGCCGGTTTACTGCACCGCGTCAAAGGTTTAGAGCTTTCCATTGACCCAAATAAACAGGAAGCATCCAGAAATACCAAAAAAGTTCAAAATCAGCGGCGATAATCACACCCTGGGCAACAATGGAGACTTTGTGAAATGCACAATTTAATACGTAAATATTTGATGGAGGAGAGGGTGTGGGGGCTCCTATAGGTCTATGTGGGAAAAAAAAAAAACCCCTACGTGGGCTGTGAAGCACAAAAGCCCTGTATGAACTCACAGGCGAGGTAAATCCAGGTAACTGAAACTCAGCGAGCTGCCCCCTAAACGTTTTAATCACGCAGTTATGACTATGACAATTAAACATTTAATACACCTCCGCACAAAATGACATGAATTCCTACCTGGCTACATGTGTAGAAATCTCCGGCTAATTGGAGAGAGGGGGTGGTTAGAGGGGGCGGAAAGGGGAAAAAAAAAAAAACAGTAAAATCCCCTAATTCCTGGATTATAATTTAAAATATTCCAAAATGCTAATCAGGGAATTGCAACCAACAAAGGGATAATAAGACGGTCATCCAATTACTGGCATTTTCTCCCCCTGTTTGGAGGGGCCTGTGCAGACCTGGAGCCCGAGCGCGCCTCGGCTCCCCCCCTTTTTTTTTTTAACTGAAGACAGAGCGACGCTGCTCAAGCTGTGAGCAAACACGGGCGCTCCGGCAAAGGGCCCTCCCTGCGTCTGCCTGTCTCACAAATATGTTAATTAGGGTCCAGATATTCACACACTTAATTAGCCGGGGCCTAGGTTGTTTCATTTTGATTGGGGGGAGAGAAAGAGAAAGGGGAGAAAGACAGGGGTGGAAAAAAAAAAACGAGGAGAAAGAGGGGTTTACTTTTCAATGGCGGATTTAAATACGGCCTCAAGGTGATGAGGAGGTATTGTTAACTACTGTACTCAAATGAACTTTTCTCCCCCCCCCCCCCGCCTTTTTCCTACGGCAGGAGGGAAAATCCAGCGTGGACGAGATTAGGCTGTCATTTGCCGGCGAGCGTTTCCATTTGGAACATGAAGTGATTGCGCTAATTGAAGTGGCATTCATTACATTACCATATTATATGTCGAAAATGAGACGGAGGCCGGCCCCTGTACCTACACACTGCACCGGGGAAGATACTGGAGCCGGTGTTCGGGGGGTGGAGAACGTCGTTCAAGAAAATTGCGACGCCGCCTGCCTCAATAGGCATCATTAGACATGAAATTAGAAATTTTTTCGGGATGAACCGCTCACATAAAGGACTGCGGGGATTTCGCACAAGCACTTTGATGTGTTGCGATTTAGCGAGTCTCCTAACTTCTCCCTGCCAAGTGTGCACCCAGCCGTAATGGCGCACAAGATCAACTTTTGGCCCGTGGTCAGAGGGTTAGTGTATAGCCGCAACGGGGGGAAATAAAGATTTGAATTAGTGTCATGAGAAAATAAGTGTTTAAGTGAGAGGAAACAAGTAGAAGAAAGGAAAAAGTTTGCCCGGCGCGGGCCCCTCTGCACTCTAAAATAAGCTTTCAGAAAAACAAAATTCAATTAGGCAAAAATGCTTAACAGTGAATCTCTGTTCCACCCCTCTCTAAACTGCAAACGCCAGAGAGGAGAAATTAATTTCTGCATTTGTGCTTTCAATTTTCTTATTTAGCTTCAATAGGGGGCAGTCCATTATTCAATTCATCTCAAAGGCGTTTTTCTCTCAACACCCAGCCCAGATATCACTTACACACGAGAATATTATATTGCTCATGTAAATCTCTCTTTTCTTCTTTAAAAAAAAACAGAAGAGGAAGAAGACAGAAAGCAGCTTTGGCATATTTATTGGTGTGTCGTTGCTGAGCCAGATACCGCCCCCCCCCAACCCTGAATCTTTCATACAAACACAATGACCCAAATACAGTAGGGAGGGGATGGAAGGGCCTCGACGTGGTTTTCTAAAGGGGATCCTCTGTGCCCCGTGGCTCCATATCAGCCCCAGGTATTTAACGTAAACGCCTTCCCGTTGCTTTTTTTCACTCTGCCCGGGAAGAGATGCAGGCAGTTTAACGTGCGCGTCACTCGTTCCTGCTTGGCTGTTCAAATCAAGATGTTCTCTCTCCGAAGCACTTTTCATGCAAAATTGTGTTTTTCTGTTTGTTTTTTTTAAAAAAAGGGTTCGGGTTGAGGGAAAACAAAAAAGTGAAAAAGTTGATGGGTTCATGCAGGTGAAATATGTTGAAATTTTAGTTTTTGACCCACGCAGACCCCCCCCCCAAAACACCTGCAGTCAAGCCTATTTACATGTCTGGAGGGTCCGCGATGTAAAATGCTAACACACAACACCTTTGGAAACTCGCAAGCGAGCCGCAGCGCAGCATGTGCTGCGAATGCCGCCCTGCACTCCGAGCTGTATCTGACCCCGTGGCAGACATCCACCGCCATCCGAGTTGCGAGAGGCTCTCAGAGATTCCCTGAATTTTTCGGAGAAACTTGACACGGGTCCAAAAAACCAATCCCCTGGCTTTGGGAGTATGTAAAACATGTTCCTTTTTTTTTTTTTTCTCCTTTCCCTTCCTCTTTTCTTTACCTACAGCTGACTGGAGCACCAGCTGGTGGCGAGCAGCCAAGACTGCAAGGCATTTGCTTTTACTTGTAGGCTAACTGCACTGCTGAACTGCTTTGGGATTTACTCTGCATTATAGAAATGGACTGCAGTATAGATTATTAACAGGACGAGTGTGTGGGCGCGCAAGCTCGGGCCCTCTTTCTCCTCGGAGTTTGTGCTCCGCTTGCTCTTTTCATCCTTTCTTTTTTTTTTTCCCTTGCTTGTTTTGTTTTCATTTGCATCTTGTTGCTTCTCCGCGCACGATTTAATAACCGGGCCTGATTGTTTAGCATGCTTTACATAGCTTACATATCTAGCGTCTTGATCTTTTGTGAAATGAGAGTCAGATCTGAGACAAGCCTCCTTGACAACTCGTGGTTCGCTTGGCGCCGCAGATGAAACAAAAATCACGAAAATGGCATTTCTGTAAAAACCTCGGGGCGTATTGAAACACATGAGATGACTGCGGGGTATTTCAACAACGCCCGCTGGGTTTTTTTTCAAATGTAAATAAATGTAAATACGGCATAATGACGGCCGACACTCATCACAAATCTAAAACATCCACGAGTTCACTGCTTCTAGGTCCAGCGTTTCAAACCTTCGAAAAACTCTTTTTCCTCACACGGGACAAAAGAAAAATGGCAGAATTGAAACTCTGACAGCTTTAGCGTCCAGCCCGTCGTGCTCTGGCATCATTTAACTGTCGCTCTTAACTTTTAAAGTCTGAATCGCGCCACCGTAATGAGGAGCGTTGGCGCCGGCCTCCGCTAACCGCCGCATCTGTACCGCGAGCTTAAGCGGCTCAGCGGCAATGAATTCAGCAGTTAAAAACACACTGGCAATCGCGACGGAAGATGTGGCAGCTCTCGCGCTGCAAGTTAGACCTCAGAGATTGCACAAGTTGGCGCCGCAGATACGAAAGTCCGGGGAATCTGGACGCATATTGAAAAGGTTTATTCCTTCTTTAATTTCGAAGAGCACACATGCTGGAGAGAGAGAGAGAGAGAAGGAGAGGAACGCACCTCTTCTCCTCCGTCTCCGGAATGTGCATGTGATGTGATTGGGTTGGATTTGTGTCCATCAGCACCAGTCAGGAATGAGCTCGCCCGTCTCTCCTCTTGTCAAAGTGTATTTATACTTTGATAGGGCAAAATAGAGCAAGAGGGGAGGAAGAAGGGGAAGGAAAAAAAAAATCTCCTGTCAGCTATTCTTACATAAAATATTAGAATTCTCATTGTTAGGAAGACTTGTGCTGAGAAAGCCTAAGCCTCTTGACTTATGAATTTTAAAAGTATCCAAAGAACAGAGAGAGGGGAGCCTCTTTTTTTTTCTCCCCCCCTTTTTCCCGCTGACCTTAATCTTAAATAGGTCTCAGAGACAGGTAGACTGATAAATGGACTCAAGTGATTCCGGTTGAAAAGAAAAGGAGCTAAGCCGCGCGGCAGGCTCTTATCGCTGGCAGGCGACAAACAGCTCCCGAACTCCAGGTTCCACAGGAGCGTTTGGGCGCGCAGTGCCAGCTGGGCTAATGCATAGATTAGTTTACAAGTTTGGCTCCAATGCCAATTGGATTAAGCCTCATCATGCTGGGGGTATTTCCACATTGTTTGACAGTCTACATACGGTCAGCGTCAGGCAGACAGCACGACTGTGATGGACTTATGCTAAATCCTTCCCCCCTTTTTTTCTCCCCACCCTCCCCGTGTTTATCTAAACACATTGCGACCGACAATGTCAGAAGGGTTGAGCGGTTCCCGTGCACGACTTAACTGCGCGGGGCTTTGGAGCGGCACCTTCAACCGCCGTCCTCAGCGGCAGGAAGCGATTGCAACCTTTTATTCCGAAGATAGGACCCATCTTTCGCCCTCGGGCTACGTCTTTAATATCAGCGCTCTCGTCACCCCGATCCCCCCCCGGTTCAAAGAATACCCGTGTCAATATCAAAATATCACTGACAGAGAGTGTATCTAATGCCTCTACACTGAGCTATAATCAGACTTATCACTTTGAACTAGTTCACAGAAAGGCGCTTTATTTTTCCAAAGCAAAATTGGTTTGGTCTCCTTTAAGGCTCTGAGGTTTATTTGATTAAGACCGGAGCGGAGCATGAGAAATCAAGGAGAGAGAGAGGAGGGGGGGCTTCAGTGGCATTCCTCAGTAATATTTATACCAATCCCTCAGCTTGTAAATCATTTATGCACTTTCCCACTCACGTTTGACTCCAAACTTCAGAGTCAAGCGCGAATTAGGTCCCGTAATAATAAACGAACCTCCTGCTCGGCCATTGTCTCTTGTCAGATCAGAGTAGGAGGGTCAAGAGCAACTGGACCTCTAGGGCACCCCAGGGACTACCCCAAAACCCCTAACAGCTCTGCGGTGGGACCGCCGCGGAGGCCTTTAATTGTTATTTCAGCAGCGACCCCCCCCCACCACCCGCCCATCCACGCCCCATCTTCACCCCTCCTCCCCCGCCGCGGTGACCGGGCAAACAGAACGGCCCTGATAGCTTTGTAATGAGAGGCAGTGTCCGGAGGGAGCAGGCTAGTGACTTCCAAATACATTGCCCTTGTTAGCAATGTTTGGCGCACTGCTCCGTTGTTACAGATGTCGGTAATAGAGCGCTAATAGAGATCCATTACCCTTAGGTTGGTTGTGCGTGCGTGCGTGTGTGTGTGTGTGTGTCTGGGGGGAGGGCAAAGAGCCCCCATAAGATTACCACACTCGCGTCTGACCTCTGCCTCCCTCCAAAACTGATTATTTCATTTGATCAAGCCCAAAGGTGGCGGCGAGTCCGGCACCGGGTTGATGAAGACGGCGATTTGATTAGCCGCCGCCGCCGCCGCCGTCGTTTGAGATCCAGGATTGTAAGTACAGCTTTGTAATCGGGAAATATTAGCAGAGAGGAAGCGGTGGAGAACAATAGAATAACAAATTGCGTGTTGCCCTCAGGACAGAAGGTAGACAGGAACATTAAATTAATGAGCCCAGAAGAACTTTGTCACAAATGAATCGTGTAAATACATTGATCTTCTCTCCTCTCTAGTTTATTTTCTTCGTTTCCTTTGCTGTTTTCGTTTTTTTTTTCTCCTCCTCCTCCCCTCCCTCCTCGCCAACCTAATGATTTCTTCCCCTACCATTTTTACATTGCAGAGGAGAGGAAAAAACCTGTTCTGTTTTTCACCGGCGCTGCCTCTCGGTAAACACTCTTCCTTCTTATCTGCACGCTGCCTTCTCCCTAGGCTATGGAGCAGATTTTTCATTTAGCTAAAAGCTCGGTAAGAGGTCTATGAGAATGATAATCCTACCACGGGCCGCAGCTGGCGTTTCCGCGGCGCGGATGATTAGTCGGGAGCGTTTTGCATTCGACCTGGAGAAATTCTCTCTGTGGGAAGTTAGCATCCGCTTACTGTCTTTTTTCGGCGAGGCCCCACTCATGGCCCTCACCCCTCCTTTTCTGTCTCCACACACACACACACGCTCTCCAGAGGAGGCTTTTATAATGGATGATGAGGGGAAAATCTAGCGTTTACCTCCCTCTCTCCCTCCTCTCCAAATACCGTCACTCCTGTCACTGCGCGCGACGCTCTGTGACCTTCGTCAAATATATTTCTAATTGCTTTTGACGCTGAATTGGCGCCCCGCTGGTCCAAAGAGCCCCTCTCGGCGCGTCACGGAGCGATGCAGGAGATCCCACTTTCCGCAGGTACGGGGAGGGATCCCCTCAGACGGAATTAAGGCGGCGAACAGGAGGAACGGGTCATGAATGCACTTATCTCATTTGTCTGACAGGTTTAAACGTTTATTAAAGGCCTCAGCCCTAATTCCCTCAAGCAGGTGTAAGCTTCCGCCGAGGTGTGAATTATATCCAATCGAGCAGATACGCTCATAATATGATGAACGCGGGCTAAGCTTTTCCAGGTGGAAATTGAATAACTCATGGTTTCTGGGCGTAATCCATCCGAGCATTGTCAAAGACAAATAGGAGGGAAGCATCGTTTATTCTGTCTTCGGCTTCAGTTGCCTTTTGTGCAGAAACACTTACCACAATAAACTGTATTAGTGGCATTACACGCCTCTCGAGTTACACAAATACGAAGCGCACGCGCTTCAAACTCTCCACGGTTCCGTATGCAGCGCGCTCTTGTCTGGGAATCCTCTTTCTAAAAGTACCTCTTAAAGGTCGTTGGGCTCCGTTCGAGTCATCCCCGCAACCCGGTCTGCATTAGTGCCATTTAAAGACACACTGGAAGGAACACATGGAGCTTTTTGCACTTTTGCTGCCCCCGGTCACATCACAACAGGCCCACAGTTGATGGACAATGTTCACCGATGCAACAAACACAAATGGGTATTTGCTTTCCTCCGAGCGTCATCTGCCACCTGGCTTTAGTTATGAATACAGCCATGATTATTCCTGGGAGAGTTCCTATAAACAATACAGACAGAGAATATTAATAACTATTAATCTGGATTCGGCCGTTCCTTTTTTTTTTTTTTGCGCCAGACAGTTCCTTCACGGGAGCTGCAGTGCATCGCCAGCGCCGGTGGCAAAACGACAACACCGTTGTAAATAATATTTATATCCTATCACCACTTATGCTTATGGACAGTCTAGCCTCAACAGTAAAACGGCTGTGCTGTCTCTCCCAACTCGAGGTCACAGTCTCCCGTCGGCTCCATAAAGGCATTTCACCAAAATAGATGTATAGGGATCATTGTTCGCGCTCGCCCCCGAGCTCCGCTCAAAGGTTGATTCTGAATTACTGTCCACGCCATTAGAAAATGAGAAAATAGCCCCATCAGTGCAAGAATTAGCTGCATAATAGAGCTATATATGGAAAAATTGCGATAACAATGTTTTAGTGTGTTAAGGCCGCGAGTTGGTTAACAGCGGCATCTGTTGTTTGCTCGGACGCTTTCAAATTGACCCGCGATCGCGGCGCCCTGACGAGTGACCTCGCCGTGGTCATCCACGAATGGCCCGAGGGGCAAGAGCGTGACGTCACGACGCGGACCCCCAAGTGCTCTTTCTGCGGAGGAAGTTTGGATGGATGATTGGGCAAAACATGTGACACGCAACGCAATTAGTGACTCATTTTGTACCATTTATATGAGGGTTTTTTTTTTGGGTTTTTTTTGGTTCCCGGCACTGACAAACAACCTATTTGTGTCACTTAGGTGTGAGAGCTTGTTGGGTTATTGGGAGTGAATCAGCCAAAAGCCGCAGGGGGAAGAGGAAGTAAGGCAGCGTATGACTGTATCAAACGGATTAATTGGTTTTCGCCGAAGACACACGGCCATTAATAATGACAACTTCTCGTTTAAGTGCGTTGCTCAAGGGCGGCGCAAGGACACGGCAGTTGTTGGCCCTGCCACACCAATCACACTTTGCGTCGCAATGCCCGAGTCATCTTTTAATGCGTGTTTGCACGTCGTAAAAAGTTGAACGTTGGGGCTGTTTCACAGCATTTGGCACCGTTTTGTTTGGGAAATTCTCGATTTAAAATAGTCCTGCCGGATTACGAAAACGTGTGACCGTTGTTTCTTGTCATTCGGAATCTCCAGCTTTTAGCAGGACAAAATGTGAACACGCAGTTTTGCTCTCAGCGCAGAAGTATTTATATTTTTAAACCGAAGGAGGTTACGACCGAGCGTCTGCGCTATATTTACCTCTCAATGGAGAAATGACTTGTGACCGCGTAACAAATGTTTGACTTCGGGTGGGAATTCTGAGAAGTTTCCCCAATACTGAAGCCCCATTGTCATCGCCGGTGCAAAAGAGAGAAAAACATGTTGGATGAATACAATCATGTGACCAGAAGTAATGACAACCGTGACCCATTTGCACGATGATAATTAGCCATCCACAGCCACAGGGCGCTGACCTCCAAGCGGGGATAAAAACAAGTCCACCGATTTAAAGCTCTCTTTGTCATGCGGGGGGGGGGGGGGGGGGGATGCTGCCATACTGACATCGCTCTACATTGTGCAATATCTTTAAATATGCCGTATTATACATAAGCTATATATGCAGGCTGTGCAGAGCAGTGCATGCATAGTTTACAGTCTAAGCTCCCCTCATGTCTGACCTTGACAAATCTCAAGTCGTCATCTCAGTAAGTTTCCATCAGCTGGAACAAAATCAACCCTCGGTGATCAGATTTAACGTCGCCGCACATCAAAACAACAGAAGCAGAACGTTGCGTCGGCTTCCTGATCGGCGCGTCATTTCAGCCCCCCCCCCCAGGCGACGGGAGATAAAGACTTCTGTCCCGTTCAACGCTACATTTTCAGCCGCGGTTGTGTAATCGGCGCGCCCCTGCGTCAGATGTGAGCGAGTCCCGCCGCGAAGTGGCACGAACTCTGAACTTATCAGACGCGGAAATCACTTCACCAGCGCCGCGCCCGTTTGTGCTGATGATGGAGACGTTTAACAGGCTTGTGTGATCCCCGACTCTTATCGAATGCACGATCCTGATATTGAAATCGCGTCACAATCGAGTGAAACAGCAGATTAGAAAAGGCCATTTTACTTTTTTTCATTTACACATTTCCAAACCTCAAGGCAACATCTGAGAGCTTTGGTTGAACTGCCTAGACGTAAGGACGCATTTATATGCATGTGCGATCAAAGGATTGTTAAAGTCTTGACTTTTTAAGGCCTTTATGGAGAGCTGCAGTGATTACTTGAGTTGTCAGGCATTCAGTTTCTCACCGTTTTGGTAACCGATTCATCGTTTCGAGTCATTTTAAAAAACAACAACATAGACTTGGAGTTTTACGACCAACATTTCCTGTCACGACAAAATAAGACATTTGAGTGAAACTGATCAACTTTGATTAGTCAAGAAAATGATCAGGTTTATTGATATCTCCAGAACATCAAGAAACGCCATCGGGGAATCTGAACACAAACCACTAAACCTAGTTTTGATCCTTGCGTCATCTCGAACCTCGAGATGTGGCGGGGAAAAAAGTGAGTGAGCGAGTGAGCCCAGATTAGGCGCCGAGAACCTGGCGGCGCCGCGGTGAGCTCTAAGCGCCGGCGCTCGACTCTTCCTCCGCCGCCGCCGCCGTCTGCGCTGTAAGTCGGCGGAGTATCGCACCTACCAGGCAGATAGAAAATTCAAACACCGAGTGCCAAAGATCTTTATGTGGATTCTCCACTCCCAAATAGCTTAGGATAATTCTCCGTCTAAGCTAATACCTGGTGAGGAAGTAAAGCCTGAAGGATGGGATTATTTAATATGGCATTTTTTAATGTGTGACATGCTAATCACATCTCAGAACAGGAATACTTCAACCATTTAACTTTCGTCAGGGGAGGAGAGACGGTTTTTGGGGGGTGGGGGGGGTAAGCCTTCAAAAGAGACCCCCTTCCCTCCTTCCACCGCCACCTCATACCGCAGAAACCTGCTGCAAAACCGCAGTGACAATGACACATTGTCGTGCCTTGGAGGGGGAAAGCGAGGGAGGGAAGACGACAGAGACAGAGTAACCTCGAGTGCGCGAGTGAGGGGAAGTTTTTATTCCGACTGTTGTGGTGAACGCACGCCGGCGTCGCAGGGAGTCTTCCCTAAGCGTTACACATCAATCCCGGGCCTAGACGGCAGACAGAATTACTCCAGTGTGTTCCCGATAATGATTTCACAATCCCCGCAATACCGGGCGCCCCGAATCTCCTGCGGATTTGAGGATAAAGCCGAGTTTTCCCCGAGTTTAACAAGGTGAAGTCGACGAGCTCCGATGTGACCACCCCCGAGCCGGGCGGGGAGGGGGGAAGCTAATGCGCGACTCAAAAAACGTCAGGCGAGGTTCAGACGCGCTCGTCCCTCTATCTCCGTCATCTGTCTGTGATCATTAATGGTTAAACATCTGAAGCGTTGCTATTATATCAGCATGGAAAGTTATTAAAACGCACACACACACACACACACACACACTCTTGCCCTCGTGTCTCTCTGTCTTTAAGGATCGCGCTCTGATAGTGGTGAGGAAATCAATGAAGGGCCTGAGAGCAGCCGGTCTGGCAGACTTGACACGCAACAGAGGAAGGTAAATTATTGGAACTTTAATTACTTTGATCCGTCATGCATTGTAGCATTGTGTCAGGGAAGTCAATGCCATGACAGACGCCGAACAAAGGCCAGCGCCGCATTTTCATAACATCTTCACTCCCTTTTCCTAATGCCTGATTAAAGCCGGGTGTCGAGGACCAAAAGCCCCCAGCCCCTGTTTTTTTTTTTTTTTTCTCCTCCTTTCCTTTCCTCCCTCTCCTCCGCGTCTATGCACTGATTTAGAAACTCATTTTGAAAGCTCTGTTTACCCAACTCATTACTGAAGTCGGGGATTGAATGCTGGTCTATTATGGGCCTCTGCACCACGGCTTTACAAACAGGCACAATGCGCCCGTGCTATCGCCATTATCACATTGTATGACCGTAATGTATCGCGCTGTTTGCCACCCATAAATATAAGTCCGTGTTTTCAGCTAAATTAAGAAGGATTTTCCTCCACAATGAAGCCTGTCCTTTTCTGAGTGGCCGCACACGAAAACAATGACAAAAACCCCACAAAGTAAATGAGCAAGAGTGAGAAATTCCTCTTTTTTTTTTTTTTATCATTAAAGGGTGTACAGAATTACTCCTTTCCCCCCCCCCATTTCATGAATATTCTGCCACTTAGCGTTGGGATGAATCTGCAGGATTGTTCTCGGAGCTGATAAATGGCCGGCATGTGCGGTAATTTAGGAGCGCGCATTAATCTCCAATCGTGGCCTAAGAAGGGAATAAATAGGAAGCCGAAAAAAGGTAATTGATATCTCGCAAATGGGCAGACCCCCCTTTTTAAAATAAAATAAAAAAAAAGAAAAGAAAAAGTTATGCGGCTGTAACTAAGACGATCATCTGAGTTATTAATTGCACAAACTGCACCGTGCGAGCCGAGCGGGAAAGAAGAGTGCTTTGTTTGAATTCTTCATTCAGACGTGAAGACAAACCGTTGTTTGGCGAAAACGGCTCAGAGAAATTGTCAGCTGTCACCAAGAAAGGAAAACGCCGCTCTTGACTCTTGAGTCTTAATTCATTAGCGGATCAGGGATTTGCTAACTTATCCTAATCATCCGCACAGTTTTTTCCCCCCACTGATGGTTTATATTTCTGTCTCTGAGTGATTTGTATTTTATTGTATTCCAGCACTTCGGGATAATCCGGCACAATGTGACCAAACGGGCTTTGAGAGTCTTTCTCAGTTGTAGAGGACATTGCGGACACGAGCTGTCGCTTCTGTTGTTGCGTCCGCGTCCGCGTTGACGTGCTGCAGTCAGACAATGACAGCAAACTGCCACAGCTGCACTGCATTCCTATAGAAATAAATACACACAGACATGTATATCTTTGGCATGCGTTTAAAAAAAGACCACCAAGTCCGACAAAACTCGACAGACTCGACTTAACCGTGACTGTTTTTCAGAGGGAAATATTCTACCTTTCACCCCACCACATTACAGATTATGATTTTACATACTGCACAAAATATGAGCAGCTTATAACCTCCACCAGCTGCAACATTTAAAAGGCTGCTTACACGTTAATGCATCCGTAATCCCATAATGTAATCTATACATACTGATTAAACTGTGAAAGGGCTGGAAGGAGAGTCTGCTGTTCGTATCAGCTTTTTTTTTTTTATGAAAGTCAAATTGTGAACCACTTTTACCTGAATAAAATATCCGAATACTTTGAATTCAGCCTAATTTCCATAGAGCCAAATCATTCCAGAAGTTATTTCAGGACACCTTTCATACAGAGCAGTACTAACAGTAGTTTCCTCATCAGTACCTACAGGAACGTAGGACATTACGATCATGTCTCGCTCACGTCTGTACTATTTTAATTGCCTCGCTAACTCGTTGTAAATCAGACTGCATTGACGCGACACACAGGCGCAAACTAATTTTCCAACAGTCAACAATTCCGTTCTGGAAGTAAACTCTTAATCCAGCGAGCTGGATGTGAAATATTCTGGCCTCACGCTGTGTTTTTTTTTTTTCCTCTCGCGTCCTCAGCTCCGTGTTCTGTGTCTGTGGCTGCAGAGCATTTAGTCAGCAAAATAAAATGCTGAAAGCCTCAGCCTATTGCAGATGGACGATATATTTGTCCGGTCGCTCAACCCGAGTGCTGTGCTGCATTATGGACCTTTTTTTTTCTTTTCTCGAACCCATTGTAAGTCTGTAAGCGGTGCGGTTGGAGTCCGGTGCCACGTCCGTGATGCATAATCTGCACGCAGAGTTTGTGATGACTTCTTTTTTTTTTTTTTTGCATAACTGCGCACACGCTCGGAGAAATGCACCCAGCTTTTGCTCTCGCGACGCTTGGGAGCGCACGCCACTGCGACGGCGGAGACGACGCGGGCTGACGTCGCCAGCTCCCCGTTGAGAAAGTTTTGAACCCAAACCGCCTCCGCGGGGGGAAATGAACCCTCGCTCTCTGCGTAAAACTTCAAATGTTAGGACCCTCAGACAGAGGGGAAAAAATCATACTTCTCCCTTAATTTGTATTGATGGCCTGGAAGAAACCAGCATGCTTTGCAGTTCTGTAAGGGGGAAGATGTTTAAGTGGAGATTAATTCAAATTTCTGCTTGCTCAGTACTTGTAAAACTAAAGCAATTTATATTCCTTCTCTTAACGATCCCCCCTTTCTCTGATTGCGGTAATGTAATCTAATTGTAATTATGATACTATCTGAATCATGCAGACCTTAACATGATTGGAGCTACTCATTGCATTAAAAACTAATTTTTGAATAATGATGAAAGGAGCACTGGAAAATGTGGAAGTATTACATTTTTTCTTTATCTCTGTTTTGTGGGAGGGGGGGATCTTGTTCCCCCCCTCCTTCGCTCCCTCTCCCTCACCCCTCTGCCTACAGTCATAGTTCTGGTGTAAATGACAAGGAGGAGTGGATCCGAAGAGTGGTGGGAGGAGGTGCAGGAGGGGGGAGGCTGGATGGGAAACGGACCACCCCAATTAAACCTATCAGGCTCATCAGTGGCTGCAGGATAGCAGCGCGCAGCCACGCGCAAGTTCAGCGCCGTCCCACGAGGTTTCGCTTATCATTTTGCATGTGCCTCCTACGCCGTGCATCACCCCCCGTTTAAAAAAAAACGTTGTACGGTTGACAATGAGTTCAGGGATTGTGTTTCGGCCCGTGCGTTCCGCCTCTTTTGCCCTCCACCTGCATGCAAACCAAAGCCCGCTCAAGCGTGATTAGTCTATACAACTCGGACTACAAACAACAAACTACAAACGCTTCAGGTACGCTAAGATCGTTTCCCTTGCCGACAGGTCCCGCATTGATTGCAGATTAAGCAGAAGAAGACTTTGTGGTCAGTGTCTCCGGGGATACAATGAAGGCTCTAAAAAAGCACAAATCACTGAGCAATATAGTGACAACAGCTGCAAAAGTGAGCAATATTTGGGGAAAAAGTCATGAATTAAAGAGCTGCTGGGGCAGTTTCAGAGAGCTTTTTAAACGCGAGGTGAAAATGTGAAAGCCTCCGTGTTGAAAGGCCTGCTGTGAGCCACTGTTAGCTGTTTGTTTCCGTTTTATATTTAGTTAGCAGCTGAAGATGAACCAAAAAGAAGAACCTCACTCTAAAGAACTCACATTTAAAATAAGTTTAGTTGTATTTCAATGTCATCGTGAACCAGAGCACTCTTCATTTTCATGTAAGGCCAAAAAAAAAAAAAAAAAAACAACCTGAAAATCTATTTATATAAGAGATGTTTCATTTTATGTTCCCATCTTTGCTTGGATGCCGTAAAGCTTCACCTCACATGCAGTAAATCATTGCAGAACTGGCTCCGGCCGGAGCACAGCGGCACCGCTTAAGCACTAAACGGATCAGGAAGGTGCTGCACCTGCAAGCCACGTTAGCCGTAAACTCCAGGGTTCAGGATCTTTTTATCACAATATGACTCTTGGACAATCTCATTTAAAGGGGGGCCAGTGTGGACCACGAGCCTGTTCACAGCGGTTAAAAGCAGACACGAGGCCGAGGTGAGAGAGCAGGGAAGAGGCGAGGGGAGGGCTGATAACTCAACAGCTTTCACACTCCTGAAGTTAAAGCATTTAACGTATGAAATGAGGTAGTAATGCAGAAGTCGCTGGCATGGGCGGCGGGGGCTAATGGCCATTTAGACACTGTGAAAGTCTCTGTGGCGGGGGAGGGCTCTTTAAATCATGCGGGGAAGATAATTCACCTGCTGTAAACAGGTAGAGCGCACACTTCCGGAACCAATCCGCCGCGTGAAAAGTGGGAAACGGGGGAAGGCGGTCGCGTTTCCAGGGTTTTGAAAGGCCGGGGAACTCGAATGATCAACGCCGGCCGAGGTAGAGAGGGCGGGGAGGGCGTCCAGAAGTGTTGCAAACAGGATTGCAAACAAATTTCAAAGGGCTGATAAGCGGTTGTAGGGAACGCTTTCTGAACTCAGGTGCCCCAAAAGAAAATAATAATCTACTTTTCTCCAAGTTTATTCTCTCCATTAGGCCCGTAAAAAAAGAACCGAAAAAAATGATTCAATCAAAAATGATTTGAAGCTCCTTCCACTAGCTTCAGATGTCGCCCCGTGTCACCTGAGTGGCACGCAACCGAAGCAGCCATGGCGTGAATGCAGCCACGAATCCTGCTGCCAACTAACATAGCTGAAGGATATGTTTTACACCCCCTCCACCCTCCACACCCCCCAGCCCTCAAACTCCATCTGTGCATGTGTTTTTTTTTTTTCCCCCCCCCTTTCTGTTAACGCACAGCCACACTCCGATCGTTCAGCCATGGCAAACACGCACAGATCTGCGGCCGTCCCCCCCCCCCTTCTCCCCCGATGCCCTCGACGTCGCCTCCTCCGTGCCACCTGGGTGCTCCAGTGGCTCCGAGGCGAAGACGTGCGCGACGCGAGGCTGTGCGCGCGCGCGAGTTCGGTTCGCCCGCCGAGGGCACGAGCCGCATTTTCACCGGAAGACGGGAAGAGTCGAAGCGAACGCACAGACGGCTCCCGGTTTTCTAAGTATGTCACCTCATCAGGAGCTGAAGGACTTTCCAAAGTCCTGTCGTCTTCAGATTTTCACTTAGCTTTGGTATTTACGCTGCCACGTTTTGCTGTTTTTTCCATTTATATTTGGGAAAAACTGAACTAAATATTAAATAAAGACAATAAATGGCATGTTTGACGTGTCAAAATTGATAAATGAGTGTGTTTTAGTGCCATTTTCCACATTTTAAAAAAGAATATTCAACGTTACCTTGTGAATTCCCCAACAGAAAAACAGCCTATAATTATGAACTCATCAGTATGGAAATTAATCTCACCGGAGAACCCGAAAAAAATACCATTTTCTTCACACCCTTTGAGCTAAAAGGTCGTGTTTGTTTAACATCTTCCAGGTAAAAACAACCTAATCCTCCTTGACCAATTTTGTACTTGCGGACTAATTGAACTCCCGCAGAGCAAAGGGAACGACGGAGATAATCTTGTCCTGCACACCTCTGAATCTATCAGAAAGAAGCTTTCAAGTGTCCAAAGTTTCCATTTCACGACGATTCGGAGAGCGACGTCACGGACCTTCACATATGGACCCTAACACAATCTCCCGGCACCGTGAAGGAGCTAATTCAGACAGCGGTGCCCTAGCCGTAGGTGTAATTTACTGATGATACCAATCTGACCTCATTGTATTTCCTTAAGTACCCAGGAATTAGTTTCCGAGGAGCTGCGAAGGTTTTATTCAGCGCGGAAGGGTCACAGGAGAGCCGGAGCCTTGATGAGACAGGATGATCAGGTTCTGTCTCTCTTACGTCTCAAGGGTTTCCTCTCTTCTCGGTATTAAAGACTCCCTGATTGGACTCTGGACACCCTGCAGATGTTACCAGCTGGCGAAGGGGGAAAAAAAAAAAAAAAAGGGAAGTCACGTGAGCCCTCATCGTGCCTCGCTAGTCGCCTTTAAAATAGCTAATAAACGTGGGCGCACACATGCATATGATTACATATAAAGCGATGCAAAAAGGAATCTACATATCCGCGGCCCCGCTTATTTCACCGCCGCTCACCAAAAGGGTGCGATGATTAAAAGAATCCAAACATTACTTTGCGTGGAGGAACAATATTTGCCAAAGTCGAAGGACGCGGACGAGAGGCGCGTCGAGGAAACGTGTTTGTACTCTCGTTGGGCAGGAAGGCCCGTGATGAAAAGAAAACAATTAAAAGTGAGTTTGGGGGGCCCGTGTGTCAATTAATTTCACCCTGGCAGAGCAGTCAGGAGGCCACGCAGGAGGAGAGGTGGGATTGAAGGAAAAACCCCCCACTGGTCTCTTAGCAACAGCATCCCTCCACTCCTCCTCCTCCTCTCCCCCAACATGTCAGAAACCTTTGCCCCCCTCCGGCGCCAGAAGGCGCAGGGAAAGTTTCCCTAGGTGTCTTTTACACCACCGCTGCCTCGCTATTGGCTGAGGGCTTCCACTGGCTGTCAACCGCCTCCCTTAAGGGAACCTGGCAGATCTCGAGGAGGAGGGAAAAAAAAAAACACAGAAGGAGGGAGGGGGGGGGGAGAAAAATCAATTTTAAGCTCACATGCCCCACTGGGTGCCAAAGCCACTTCGGGGATACTGAAGGATGCCCGAGTTGACAGGATTTGACTTCCAGAGGTAGAGAGGTGACAAACTCTATCACGGGTAGAGGGCAGCGCAAAGGCCTGGGAGGGCTAACCTGTTCCCAGGGATGGCTGACCTGCCGTCATATTGAACCTATCTATCTCTCAGCACCACCATAGGTACCACGGGGGAATCTGAGAGCGAAAGGGGAAGGCGAGGGAGGTGAAGAAAGTTGTTACTGAAAAGAGAGACGATAGCATGGCGAGAGGGGAGGGAGAAAAAAAGAGAGAGAGAGAGAGAGGGGGGGGAAAAAGTGGCAGAATTCAGGGGTGTAAATGATGAATTACTTTTCATCAAGTGAAGGGAAACATACTCCGGAACAATCCAGAAAACGGAGCAGGGAGACTCTGACCTCGTGCTTCAGAGCAGCCAATATCTTCATTCAAGAAGACAACCATGAAATTACACAGAAAATGGGATTGTCATGAGCGGGCCCTTGAAAATCTTGGTGTACAGTCATTATGGCACGGGAAAGAGCCTTCATCCACACATCATACCCCGTAAGAGAAGGGAAGCAGTGTGTGTATCCACAGGGACAGCTGCTAGAAATGAGAGGGTCGGGGTTATTTTAATGAAAAGAATGTTATTCCGTTTCTTTACTTTGAAATATTCTACAATATTCCATGTCGTCCGCTACCGGGTGCGCAGGACGTCGAGACGGCCATCATCCCGTAAAAACCGTGTTTTATTTGCAGACGTGCGTCCTCGAAGGAGTGTTAACAAATGTTGGCGAGGCGGTGTAATTAAAGGGAAACGGTTGTTTCTCTCACATATGAGAAATCACACGCGCAAAAAAAAAAAAAAAAGGTTTCACGAACAGATGCACGCACGCCGAACACAGCGCCTAATGAGCAATCAAATAATAATTAGGGAAAACCAAAGCAGAGGAAAAAAAGACTGAAGCTTTGAATGCAAGATGTTCAGGTTGACCTCAGAAATATAACTTGGGGAAAAGGAAGTTTCCGGAACGCTCGGAATGCCTTCCAGTATGTCGAAATCAGTTCGTTAAAGGTTCATTAAGGAAAATCTGTAGTTTCCCGTGTGTCTGCATAGTTTTATGACTTACCCATGCTAATGTAGTGTATAACTATCAATACAAATGATCAGAAATCCATGACCTCTCATGGGGAACTGAACATTTTCAAGTTGGGAATCCTAGTTTCAGCAGGAAAGGCCTGAAAAAGTGAATCTTAGAAGTTAAATTAAGATAATCAAATACGCAATTAGCATCTTTGGGTTTGTAATAAAGTCTGAAGCAAAACGAAGAAAGGAAGCTTGAGCCATTAAGTGACGTGAAATCAGATTTTCTCATCTAATTGTGTTTATTCATTACATTTTATTTTATTGTCGTGCCACGCACGTAAAGTGCTCAACCCTCACGGCTTTACATTAAAGGTAAAGTTGCATTTATTCATTAATTAATTCATTTTTATTTTTAACATTTTAGTCTCACACGTTTACATTTAGGTAAATCAACTTCACTCCAAAAACCAAAAGAAACCAACAGGACTTGGAGACGTTTACGTAAAAAGTGCGTCCTTTTTCGTACGTCCCTGTAGACGGGACAACAAAACAAATGATGACACAACAAAGTCCGCCTTTATCTGTCGTGGTCCTCACTGAACACAGCTGTGCACATAGGGATCTTTGTTTGTTTTAAGGCGGCGGTATGAATGCAGTTTCAGGGCGACGTCTGGCCTCGCGTGATGGAAACGCGCCCATAAATCCTCTCGGACCGACAGTCACATTTAAATACACTTGATATATTTGGTAGCGGCAGAAATGATCAGTGATTCATGAATTACAAATGCTCGGGAATTTTTTCCGCGCGGTTCCTTACCATCACGCTGAAGTTATACATTCGGGACAAGGGGCCGCATTGTTTCCAGCGTGAATGACGGTTTTTCATCGAGGCGAGGGGAAAAGTTGAGGAGAATCCTGTTTACGATAGAAACTGGGAGAGAGTTTGCGGGGGTGAGAGTGGGAGGCTATCTCCAAATTCTTCTCCCTTGAATGCCGGCTGTGCTCTCAAAGCACAGAATTAACGAGACGAAGAAAAAAAAAAAAAGGACTCGGCGGCGGAGAAGCGATATGTCCGTGGAAAGTATTTTGAAGGATCTGTAATTTTCAAAGTGCTCTGCATTTAAATGTCCCTTTTATTCCTAAACAGCCTTAAGACACTTTTCAAACTGCTCGATTCACATAATTAGATGGGGCCAACAGATGACTCTCTCACTGTGCCACACAGCCATTAGAAAAGGGGTCATTCTCTTTGCAGAATGGCTACTGTTCTCACTTGTCATTAATTTGCCACTTCAAAGCAGCGAGAGCATGTGACACCGCCGACAAATGAAATAAGTTACACTTATCTCAAACAGCCGCCATTACGGCTGCAAACTTTTCAACTCCAATCACACTCCCGCTTTTTAACAGTCCTTTCAAAGTGCGCTTATGTCCTCCAGTTTAAGATGGCATGTCAGAGGAGGGGAAGGGGGGGAGGAGAAAAACGCGAATCCTCTCCTCCGCTGAGTCTCCAACTGGATGGAGTTTGCGGGCGCGTGCATCCGTTTCCCTGGCAGCGGAATCAGGAGGGACGCGGCACACCTTCGACTTGTCCTCGTTTCACCGCGATGCCGCGCGTTTCAGACGACCCCGAGCCTTTTTTGTCAGGTCATTAAAAGCCGACATTTTAAGGCACCGCGTCAAAACGACGCGCGGAACGAGACCCTTTCCTCCAGCTGATCTTCGATGTCAGGGTCAATAACGTCGCCGCTGAACTCGCGGCGAATTCGCTCTCGAACGCGCGCTTACTAATATAGTCAAAACACAGTGCGTTCCTATCAGCGCGAGCGCTTTGAAACGTATGTTCTGAACGTACTCAGCAGTTTGAGCGAAGACAAAGTACATCACACCATACTTTGCTTCACTTTCCTTGATTGTCCCCTCAGGGGGGAAACTGGCCTTACAGTGCACCATTAAAAATACAACAGAAGACGTGCTTCAAACATCTTATAAGATGAGATGAAGCCGCTCGGGCACACTGTTGCTTATTATTACACATTGATTAAAAATAAAGTTTTGAGCTTGTTTTCACGGATTATTTAACAGGAACGCTGACACAAAAATTGAACGTATATGTTTTAAACACTGACTAAAAATGTACATTTTCCTCAAGACTTCATCACAAAGTTTGACTGTATGTATGTTATAATGGGAGAACACATGGACAACATGTGGTAGTACTTCATTAATAATTAAAATATGGCCCTCATTTGTATATTTTTGCGCAGTGCACAACGAGATCTGTCAAATATTGGCGACCTTTATGCAATATAGCAATATTTTAGTCTTTCTTTGATCACATAAAACACGACTCTCTAACCTACAACCTTCAGCTCAACAGTTTAAGCCCCGTTGGACTCATAATTTGTGAAATGTGCGCGCAGTACAATGAATTTCTGTCCTGAGCAGCAGTTTATCAGTATCCCCTCCCCTTGTCTTTACACATAGCCCTTTGTCAGTGGACCGTTGCACCACCGAGGCCCAAATTTCAATCCCGCCAAGGTTTCCTCTTTCCTCCCCAGAATGTTTGAAATGCTATCAAAGAGTTGGCGTCTTCATCAAAGAGGTAAACTTTAAAGGGTTCCACCTTTGCCGTTGCCTCCCCCCGCCTCTTCTTCCTTTAATCTGGCAGGGGTTTGGCAGTCAAAGGTAAATAAGTGTGAAATGGGACATGTGTTTTCCATCCTTTCCCTTTGTCACACATGTTCTCCTCTCTCCATGATTAACATTCCACCTACTCCAGGTCCCCTTTTCTTGGCGATCGGCGGGCCTCGCGCAGGTCGGCCTGCCAAAACACTCCCTGGCCACCTGGAATTACAGAGCTTTCAAAGCCCACACTTCCTGTCCATCTGAAATCCATTGAGCCTATCAGAAGCCCCCCCAAGTGTGGGATGACAAGATTCTGGCATATATGTTTGTACTGGAAGACTTTGCTCTTTCTG
Source organism: Nibea albiflora (assembly GCA_014281875.1). NCBI lineage: Eukaryota > Metazoa > Chordata > Actinopteri > Sciaenidae > Nibea > Nibea albiflora. Next base: position 2,748,344 of record CM024812.1, on the reverse strand, counting down.
ATCGACTGTTTATTGGTCTTCGTTAGACAGTGGTAATTATTTGAATAATAAGCCAACAAAGATGAATCCTCCACCAGCTCTCGCCGGTGCCAGCGGCAACATCTTGAGAACATCATGAGACAGGAAATAAAACTAAAAAAAAGGGGGCAAAAAGGATAAACACATTTTTTTTTTGAAATCACCCAGTTCTTGAGTCACATGAATAAAGAATGAAGTCCCTCCCTTGTCTCAAAGAAGCGATATTCCTCCGCCAGACTGCCGGAGATTTCCCTCGCCATCGGCAGCCGCCAAGTGACTACAGGCCTGCCTCGGGGCCCTGAGCTTGGCGTGCCAGTTGTGTTGTTTACCTTCAACCCGAATGTCCAAGAGACGTGCTGTCGGAGGTCTTTAACAGAACCAGTCTCCTGTTGCCGCCGCCGCCGCCGCTACTGGTGCCTGTGTTTATTTATTTCATTGTTTGCTTTGGCATGCCAGCCACATTTGGGACTGTCTAAATAACTCCAGACGTCCCAAAAAAAAAAAAAAAAGCATTTGATGGACACAGGCTGTGTTTGATGATGATGGGCTACGATTTTTAAACGGCACTGATGAGATTATTACCGCACTTTAGGCCACTCGGCTGACAGAAGTGGAGCAACGGGCAACTGTCGTCTTTGACGCGTCGAAGGTTTTTTTTTTTTTTTTTTTAAGGGTGTGCTGTGCATCGTCTGACATGAGTGAGGTGAGGAAGGGCACGGAGGAAAGTGACTGCACTTGCGGAAAAGTTTGCCAAATCTTTTCCACATGGCAGAAAAACCTCCAGCGTCCGTTCACGTTGCAGCTTTTGCGCCGATAATTACTTCCAAAGCGTGAACGAGAAGGTCAACGGCGTTGTCATTCTTTATCCTCAAACACAGGAAACTGTTTGAAACAATTAGTTCAGTTTTACAGGACCGGCTCGCCGCGCGGTGTTGTTTTAAACACACACCTTAATCTGTAATCATTTGGAGCTAGTTTTTTTTTTTTTTTAAATCACATTTTGGAACAAAACAGCTCACATGTCCTTGAAAAAGGATTCAGGAGCCGCTCGGGTCATTATCCGAAATCACAGCCACGTTCTCTCCCGTTCGCTTGGAAGCGAGCTGCTATTCTAACCGTCCCCGAGAGCTTACCTCCATATTTTGAGTCCTTGTACCTTGGCAGGCGGGTCCAACCATATGGCAGAACTAAGTGTCGATTATCAACCAATCTCATATATCACACACAGATCCGATAAAGCCGGATATTCATCACTCATGTAGCACTTTTTTTTTTTTCTCTCTCTCTTTCCCCTTCACTCACTGTTAAGTAATGACAGATGAACAGCCTACCTACAGCTTCACTGATCCAGAAATATCAAATGTGTTTCAGGGCTGTGCCAATAGTCTGTCTTTTTGTCATTGAGTCACAAATGTTACACGCCGGTTGCGGTATTGCGTTTGACACATTTCGCAAAATTTTCAGTTCATTATTTTGATCTTTGGGCGTAAAGAGTACTTTTCAAAAAAAAGGTTTCCTGCAGTATAATTTGTGACACATAATTGAACCCCCCCCCCCTTCTGCAGCATGACAGAGAGCTAGGATAATGACTTCTTTCCTTTACTTTGGTGTGTTATCGCGTCCACAGAATCAGTACTGTTACAAAATGTTGAGCTTAGATTTATAAAACATAGTGAAAATATCAAAAAAAAAGGGGAAATCAGAGACTTCTATGCCTGCAGACGTAGCATGTTTCACAAAAATAAGCTCCTAAAATCATCAAACACACCCGTGTAGGTAAGAGTAGGTTTTCAAACGTCACTCACTTCACGTTCCCAAACACAATGTAAAATATGCAGCGTCCTCGTCATGTAGATTAGAGCGCCTATTATCATATGTCATGTCAGCGTGATCAAAAAGCTTAATGAGTGACACAGATACCATCGTTACCTATGTGCCTGTCTTTGTACGGCAGCAGGAAGGCTGCCATTGCGCCTCAGTTATTAATGCAGCACTTAATTAGTCATAATTTTATACAACTAATTTACTCGGGACGCATTAAATAAACATAGACGTCTAATTAGAATATTGTGTTAAACTTGTTGGATGGCGCGCGGGCACGTGGCACGTTGCGCGCCCTCACAAACGCGGATACCTTAGCAACTGATGCCGCCTTCGGCGTAACAGAGGGAGAGTGATTTGCATACACAAACACTCCTGTGCGGTGTATGTATGCATTTCATACGTGAACAGTACAAGTGTAGGATGAGCTCTAATTCCTGGATCAGCGTGAAAGTGAGCAATATAATGGAGGTGAAGGGTTGGAGGCGCAATACCGCGATGACAGCTGTTTGGTTATTGTTGTTTTTGCGTCCGCGTTTCTTTAGCTTTCGTCTTTTCGAGTTTATAAATGCACGGTTGCTTCATTAAAACAGCAGGCTGATGTCCTGCCTCACCAAAAAAATCAGCATTTCAGCGGTGAAACATGTCAGCCTCTCACATTACATTGCAAACAAAGAAGGTCTCCTTGTCCAGCCCTCCACAAATTAAACCAGACGAACAAATGGTTCCCTTCCTAAAACCGGGCTCAAGTTTCGTCATTATTCAAGAAAAGATTCAAGCATTCAGCTCACGAGTAGCAAGAAGTAACAAGATGATGTCTGTGTGGTCATTTAGAAACACCCGCACGGACACTGACTGCGCTCGCTACATTTTTTTTATTTCATCGTGTAACTTAAACTCTGAAGAAAATTCAGTGTTGGGTTCCTCTACTTAAAAAACAACCCCAAAAGACATCAGCCTCAAAGTGGTAGTTTGATCTACTCGCTCTGGAAGGAAGTCGCCTCTCATTTGAAAAGACGGTACCGATTTCACCCCTCGATATTGATTCGCCCCCTCATTTTTGGCACAGATTTCCTGTCAGAGAGCATTCAGGAGTCGCGCTTAATTCGTAAGGTATCGCGGCTGGCTGTTGGCTCTGTACCGTACAGGCCACACCGCTGCAATGTTTATCCCAGCTCGCTGTCCTCACAACAAAAGAACCTGCGTCTATATCCAGCCTGAAATGTGTCAATGTCATGCGTGATATGATGCCAGTATCCGAGCAGTCGACACGGCTAAGAAAAATGCATACTCACTGACACGTACAGAGGCTCCCACCCACCTTGAGTGAGTGTGGTGTTTTGCAGCCTGCAGCATTCATCAGCAGGCAGCAGCCGGCAGGCCGCGGCGCAGGCGAGCAGTAGGACAGTGCATTAATGAAATGTTAATGGCTGAATTAAGACTGAAATAACCAATCTAGCCTGGACTCCTGCGCGAGTCCATTAGCATCCGTGCGCCATGCTGGGGCAAATGACAACACCAAACCGCCCCCCCCCCCTGCCTCCTACCGTCGCAACCTCCATCCAGGGCAGGGACCATGGGGCCGGGGGCCCATGCAGGTAGATGGCATTGGAGGGTGGGAGGGGGGGGCGGAGACAGTGCTCCATCTGCCTGACCTCTGCTTGTTGGCTGCTGGGAGAGCGTCAACAAATGATTTACAAATGAAACAGGGTGGGCGACGCGCGATCGGGCGTCTCGCTCCGTGATTGATGAGTGACATCAAGGACAATCTCGGCTATTTCCCATGTCGTGTTGATGGCGGAATTTGTTGTCGTGTTTTTAATTGCGACGTCGCTTCTCCTCCAGTGGTGGTGCCATAAAAAACTAAAAAAAAAAAACGTACAGGTTTTCAGTCTGTCCTCACCAGAACCTGGCGAAGCAGCCACAGAGGGAAACATTCAGATTAACCAATTAATCATTGAGGCTACATTTTTTTGGATCTTCAAATTAATCTTTTTGTCGGTTCCCAAACCCAATGATAAATTTCATTTAGGCTGATTTGAAATAGTGAGGAGCAGAAGTTGTTGTAGTGTTGCACCTGATTTCTTATATGCAGAAGTTTTTGTCTTTCATTTTTGCAAACAGTTACAGCGAATATGCCATGAGTAAACATCGGTACCTTTTATCCAGAGTATCGTCTTTGTCGGTCAGCACGTTTGTAACGTGACAGACGTGTTACCGATTCCAGCTAAACTCTTTCTGCTACGTTAACTTTGCAGTCAGTCCTCGGAGGAACAGGAAGTAGCTCTTTTGAAATGTTTAAATTTCATCTAATAGTTCACCTCATTTTCCCATAACCGTATTATACATCACGCTATCGGATAATTAAATAATATAAGGCTACATTAAAGACGTCAGTTACACGTGTTTTATTGCACCGTAGTTGCCTGCATTGTGTCAAAGGCCTCTCATGTTTTTGTGTGTTTTTATATATAGCACTGTGCACAAGACAAATTTCCCCTTTGATACAAGAACATTTACTCTACTCTGAAGCGCCTTGTGGTCAGCTGATCACCTGAAGTTTTAACAAGAAGTATCAGTGTTTTTGCAAGAATTTAAGACAAGTGAAATTTGAAAAATAAGCCTTAAGACCTTTTATAAGGCATTAAATCTGTGCTGCTTGAGGATATTTTAACGTTTTAACTGAGGCTCCTTACCTGTGTCCTGAACCAGCTTAAAATATCTGTCCTCGGCGATGGTCGACCTTTGGACTCTGTCTCTTTAAGAATTAACCAAGAGGTCAGCCCCGTCGCCCATCCGTCTAAATGAATGTAGCTCAAGATCACTGGGCTCTGATCTTGATTTGGATTTTATTTAATTACAAGTATATGAATGCATGTCTTGCTTTGCTGTAATGCTGTTATTCTACATCATGGAAAGTGTAATTGAGACCACACGGGGCATTACAGGGCAACATTATGGCTGAGGAGCTGAGTGATGTGTCTGCGCTTGACGCGCTGCTCCCTGTTTCTTAATTAGAAACTTAGATCACGATGTCGGTCCGAGAATCACACTAGCGTGTTTTCCATTTACATCTCAGGAAGGAGGGAGGCGAGCCGGGGTGCCACGGCCCGGCCCCAGAGCTCCCACGCGGCAGAGCCTGTCAATAAATCTGCTTGCAAACATCCACGGATACTTCATGAAAAAATGTGAGGAAGATACATTAGAGCTCTTAACCTGGTAATGTCCTCTAATTGGGGGGAAGCTGTAATTGGTTTAAGCATTAATCAGATTTGAGCCGGCCATGGTTAAGTGTTGTGCGAATGCGAGGTTTCCTGTCGAAGTATGAAAAGAGTTTTTGTTGGAAATAAATGTGTTTGTACCGCTGGGGCCCTCTGGAGCACATTATGTGATCATGATGACCCTTAGATTCAATGACCAAATATGCACTTAGCGATTGTAATGCTCGTACGGTGCGCTTTGTGGGTGAATTTGTCTTTCTAAACACACTCAGGGAGGGGATTTCATTCCTGTGAGGGGCTGCTCCACCTTATATATTATGCCGGGGTTTATTGACATTGCATTTAGTCATTTGAATAATGACTAAATGCAACGGCAGACTGGAATATCCGTTACAATGATCTCTTTAAACAGGATAAGCAGACCCAAATAACCCCCATGTCTTTGTTGTTAGAGCATATCCCATCAAAAGTGCATTAGATTAGCAAATTACTGCGCATACTCCAGGTGCACACTTATGTAATAAGCCTCATAGAAATAAAGGGCAGGTTAAGGTTGAAGGGCTCAAAAACAGTTAGACGCATTGGCGCCAAAACTAATCTAAATTGGAGGCACCCAATGCTTGTCGATTGTAGATGTGGACTACCAAAACCTTACACCCACACCTGACTGACTGACCGTGGCGTCTACGAGCCGCCACTCATCTGGTAAGGCGCGCCAGATCGTGGAACCTGGTGGAGCGCTAGCGAGGCTGGACGCCGTTTTTTTTTTTGGAAAGACCCGGCTCGCAGTAGACGTTCCAGTCCGTCGACCTGGCTTTTCGCGCGTGGAGCCAAAGGACACAAAGGTGCGCGGACAGCTGGCTACGAACGGCTGAAATGGGTCTCGGGCTACATTTAGACCGCCGGTTAAAATTAGCGGTTAGCTAACTGAAAACTGCTCCATCGGCTCGCCTCACTGAGATTTAAGTCAGCCAATGAGATAATTTCAGCCTGCAGTGCGGCTCTGCCTCTGAGGAAGGTTTGCATAATTAAAACTCTGATGTACAGTGTCATGTCTTGGCTGGGTGGTGACATGCAGTACAGTACGCTCACGTGGGGATCAAACTTGTGAAAGACACGTCTCCAGCTACGAGACCACTCCTCTGTCTTAAAGCAAATGTCACTTTGGACAAGGGGAGGAGGAGTTTTTTTTTTTTTGCATAATGCAGAAAGCATGTAGATTTGAAGGGTGCTTTCACAGCCAGCGATGCACAGTGGTATAATAGATGTAACATCAGCATGGCTTTCAGAAAACAAGACCTGGGGTGGGGTGAGGCAGTCGGGGAAAAAAAAAAAAAAATCATATAGATGGGGGGAAAAAAGGTTGTCACCTTCACCTCGCGTACTTGTCATTCGCCCAGCGTCAGGTCATTAAATTCACATTAGGCCTCTCTGAGGGACCTTCGGATGCTGTTAGTGCACCTAAAGCTGTGTGGCAGTAAAAAGAATCACAACTTCCTCCTCTCCGCGATGGGGGAAAACACACACATAAAAGCAGCTATGCGGCACTTTGCATTCTGACACTGGATCATTATGGTCTCTCATGTCTGTTTTTTTCCCCGTTTTCTGGGGTCGATAATGGAGACCGAGGGCACCGGAGAGACGCCGGCCGTGTCCATTTGTCCGTCCCCTGGAGGACCGAGCTGGATCCGAGTCAAAGTTTTAGATCGCTGCCACTGAGATGGCATTAACTCCCGGTCTCCTGGGTCAGCTGCGTGAATCATTTATTAACAGAGACCTGCGATGGCCGTTTCAAATGTCAGATCACGTTAGGCCCGTGTCCCTGGATTATTCAAAGCACGAAAAAAAAAAAGGTCGCTAGGGGTGACGCTTTGTCATATACGGGGCGCTTACCTCGTGCTACAAAGGACAAAAAAAAAAAATCTGTCACAGCTGTGCAAGTCTGCCAGGAAAGAATGATGGAAATAAAATTAATCAGACAGCTTACAGCTCTTTGTAGCTAACAAGCAGTATGTTACGGTTACACCCCGTGTCCAGGGGTCGTAAAGGGCCATCCCAGAAGTCTGCAGCCGGCCAGTGCGATCAAGTCGATCCCCAGAACCGTCAAAACGTTTGTCGGGGTAAACCTCCGCCCGCCTGTACAGCTTTGTCTGCAGAAAGCTCCAAATCTGCGCGGCAATCACCCAGTAATTTAGGAGAAGTGGCTGGGTGGCGGCGATGACCTTCGCCGCGCTCGTCTGGCCACGTCTGACATTGGCCCACCCCATTTGCCCGCATATTATTGTTTATGAACAGGCGTTTATAGGTTGGTGTTGGACGGACAGCTGCTGCGTTTGGCTGTTGACCAGAGGCCTAATAACTACGGCATGAGTGGGACATTACCTGTGAGCAGCTGCCATCCAGTCGCATGATACTCTGCCCAACAATAACCGTTCGAAAAGCGAATAGAGTCACCAATAATGATTTGAGCGCGTCGGGCTCAAGTCGTTTGAACTTGAGTTTGTAACCTCTGGCCACGTCCGAACGGATGAAGAGTAAATGGCTTTTCTTTATTGTGCTGCCTGTTATGTCATAGTAAGAAAAGCTCCGGATCTGAGCGCAGCAGCTCTGCAGAGTTTTTGACTTCTGGCAGATGATACTCGGTGTTATTACTTTTCTTTTCAAACAGTTCTCCTCTCAGCCTGCCGCGTGTGTCAAACACTCGGCGTATTGGTTTATCCCTTTTTGCTTCTCATTTCTCATCTTTACACATGAGTTGATCGCAGCAGCTCGATTCCTCCTCCTCCTTCCCGCCACCGCCAGCCCCCCCCACCTTCAGCCGCGTCCTGCGAGCGAGACAGCTGTGAAAACAGTGTGGAATCTGTGCGACCGGCAGAGGAACCGGCTCGTTGCTGCATCTTCCAATTTTAACCAGATTTTCCAGGGATATTAGAGGAAACAAAAGATGTGACATCCCCGCGCTCCGTCGCTCAAAGCCCCACTCGGGAACTTTGATGCGAGATTCGCTGCGAATAAAGGGAAGAGGGGAACATTTTGGATGGCTTCCTTACATTTAAAGTGAGGTGACACCGAACTGGTCCATAAATTTGCATTTGATATTGACATCTTTAGCATGCATAATAAGAATCCTCCCTTAAGATGTGGAGGTCTGGAAACGGAAGAGATTCCACGCCTGTCAAGATAAGACACTTTTCACGCGGATCTGACGGAAAGAAGACAAAGTTGTTGTTTTTTTTTGTCACTTTCCTTTTTACCTCTATCACAAAAAAAAGTCACATTTTGCCAGCGCGAAACATCTGAGCAAACAAATGCCAAGCGTTTGTCACGGTGACACCGACACAGAGGCACGCTGATGGTGAAGTTCATAACCAAAAGAAAAATGACACAGCATGCTTCAGGATCTCACTGACACCAAGAAGAGAGAGCGTACAAGTGACAATGAACAATTAATGAAATACGGCGGAGGAGGAAGAAGAAGAAGAAGAAGAAGAAGAAATGTGTTCTTTGAGACGGATTTGCAGAAGTGCAAACTCGGCCCGTTCGCTTCTTCCAGGTGCTTTTACAGGATTCAGAATTCTTACAAGTTGCCTACATGTTAATTATCCTCAGCAGTGGTAAAATGAAATTTCTGCAGTCACAAGTTGCGAAGGTGTTGCTTGCCAGTCAATTCAAACGCCGCAATTAGTCCCGTCGCTGTTGCTATTTAAGGTATTTGTCTTGAATTACCTTGACTGGTTTCGGAAAAGCTGTCCACGCCTTGGCAAGCGCATCATTAAAACGCAAAGTTAACGCAAGGTGCATTTTCATTCCCTCTTTATTTTGGCCGGCTTTACGAGATGGAAGCATTTGTCATGGTTTCAGTCTGCCACAGCATTTAAACGTGACTGTAACCGTCAGCCCTGCGTATCAAACCACAGACCTTGAATCAACCTCATCAGCCAAATGAGTGGACCAAGACAACAAGTAGGAAAATCGATTGGGAGGCATTGTGTATAAGTCATCTAAGTCATATAAGTCAGGGGTTGCATTAGACTTTCATTCGTCATTTTGACAGACGGACAACAAATCTGTCAAATCATTTATTATTACCCATCACTTTAATTATAATTTTAAATGATAATGAGGCATATTCAGCGTTTCATTTTCCAAAAGGGCTCCATCACGATAACATTTCATCTCCATAATAGGGCGGTTACAGTGTTTTGTTTTCATGGCACAGTTCATCAAAAGATTCAGCAAGAAGTTAAATTGATCTTACAGTTTTTTGTCTTTCAGACATCCGGAACAAAATTCGGACGCTCGGCTAACGTGACATTTAGCGGTAGCTAGGCTACGTAGCGATATTAGCTTACCAATGTGGTGGCCAAAGACAGCTAGACGACGAGGTCATGATTTGAGATCAAGACTCCTAGACAGTAGCTGATTATTAATTAACCTGAATCTCAAGTGTAGTTATGCTTGTGTCTTAATTTGGCTGGGCAGAGAAACGCGCACTCCGTTCAAATATTTAGAGTATGCAGTACATGTGTCCGTGTCCAGGAGCTGGCATACACAGCCCCGGTTTATTTTATGTAAGCGCGCCAACGTCACCGGGACAAATTCCCGCAAATTTATAGTAGCAGGTGAATAATGTGATTAAGTCAATGATTTGCAGTAAACCACCAGTCACTCCGCGATAAGAGACCGCCTTAAATCAGCCGGAACTGAAAAAAAGTTGTCAAAATACAGTGCTCCCTGCTCGCTGGCGGACGGGCACCGGCCTCATTTTATTCCAGCCCATGTATAAAACACAATGTGGGAATAGGTTTGACTGATCTATCCCATCTAATATGCGACTTTCTCTCCCTTTTTTTTCCTCCTTTTTTTTGCTCATAAGTTGCAAATGGCTTCATTAAAACAAAAGCACGACCATAGGGAGCACATAAAACATGCTGCTGCTACCTAATATGGTATTTATGACCAGGGCTAAATGTAGAGTGAATTAAACTTTAAAGGATTGCAGTCAGGTAGACTTGCCGACGTTTGTGGAGGAATGTCCATTAACAAGATGAAAGAAGAGGGGTGTGTGGTTATGTGCGTGCCCACGCGTGTGTGTGCGTTGGAGTGTTATTCCCCCATGGCCGCCGGTGGAACGTCGGCTACTCAGCTAGACGGCTGGCTGGACCTAGACACCTTACAACCGCACGTGAAATGAAAAATCGACTGACAGTTTCGCCCAGGAGCGCCCCCCCCCCCAGCCTCCTGTATTTACAGAAATAATTAAAATGTAATATCATCAAAAGTGACTTCTCCCACTTCCCTCCACCCGTTCGTCGCCGATTCCTCCCTGTACTCATTGCCTCCTGCTCGGCGAAAGAAGTTTCATCTGCCGGAGAAAATAAACCAATTAACAGCTGATGTAGCCGAGATGCAGCGAAAAGGAGGTTTATGCCGACCGAGGCGTGATGCAGAATGCTTATTAGAGAACAGGTTCAGGTCTAAATAATCACAAGGCACGCCTGGAACCAATTCTACATTCATCAGCTCCTGGATTTCCCAGTGGGGAGGCACACAGGAGACGCTGTAGATGCCTCAATCTTAACCTGGCCGACCTGCTTTTTTTGGGTGGCTGGAATCAAGCTCAAATAAAGACGACCTGAAGTCTGTATTTAACCGGCTCCGTTCAGCGTCGATGACTCGATCCTGCATCGTAAACCGTGTCAAACAAGCATCAACCAGCTTGCGGGCTGCTTTGCTGATTCCTCTAAACGTTAGCGGCTCCGTCGATGCATGAATGTAATATTTTGTTCAGCAAATCTCTTCTGCGCGACTGCAGCACTTAACAGTTAACAGATGGAGTTTTTAAAGTCAACATAGTTCAAGTTTCACTTCAGCACCTCGGTGCTCTTTTTTGTTGTTGTTGTTGTTTTTGTTTTAACAACTCGTCTTTTCAATCTTAACTTTTTTTTTTTGGGCGGCGGGCGGGGTGGGTTTAGGAACACTTTGTTGTACACAGCTGCACCAATTATCATTCTAGTATATGGTAAATGGTGCCCTTGCAAAATGGCTTTAAAATGGCCACATCCCCCTCAAACGAAAAGCTAACAGCTGCTAGCTTTGTTGCGCTTGTACTGTTCGCAACCAGTTTAGGGTGACTTGCATTTTGTGAAAACGGTAACACCAAAACAGTTTATACCAAACTACGAACCAGACCACGCTACCTTTGATAAGCTACAGGTTGTACATACTAATGTTTGTTCGACCGATACCTGCAGATCAGCACAAAATCTGTTTTCATGCGTGATATCTCAGCATAAAATGGCTCGGAAATGAAGGCAGAGTTGTAGGTTGCAATTACATACGCGTTATTAATGATGTATGAGTGTTGGCGTAGACATGACGGCTTGAGAATGTGATTTGTAAGTGAAGCGAGCGGACGTTGATCCCTTTTCCTTCCTCGGGAAAGATTCGAGGTTTCCTTGGGCAGAGCGTAACCTGGATAGAAGTCGACATTATCTTGGCGTTTGGCACACTTTGAGGTTTAAGCTTATGAGACGAGCACATTTTTGAAAGTATGTAAATATATTTCCCAGAGCAGCCTTATGCGGATATTCAATAATTAATGATGTGAATTCATATTGTATATTTATGTAGTGTCAGACTGATATAGGGTAAGTCAAAATAAGGTCTAAAGAAACTAAGCAAATTATTCTCCTGAAAACATATTCATATATTCTTCTTTATATTAGTGTTTGTTTGCCTCACGGCCATCACCGACTCCGGTTCAAAGTTGACCCAGTTTCTGATTTTACCAGTACAGATGTGATCAGTGTAGAAAACCCACTCAGTGCTGCCAGTGTACGCTGCATATTTGATTCATTTACAAAGAAAATGTTCTCACAATGACCGATCAAAGCGTTAATTCGGGGCCATTCAAGTTTTGGGGCTAATATTTTCTAACGTGGTTCTGTGTCGGATACGCGCGTGACCTTTGCTACCACTACATCGCGCGACAACCTTCCAGCTCTTGTCAAAAACATCATGTTTTATAGATTAAAGTCACATCTTGCACACAGGTAAGTGTACACATTTGAAATAGCCACAGGGATCACGCATGTGTGATCCGCACAGCTGGTAATGGCTTACATCCTCACTCTCTCTGTTCCCTTCCCATGAGGCCTTCCCACCTTTTTAACGTTTCAGCTCGCGGGCGGGCGAAAGAGGCCCCCCCCACCTCCTCCTCGCATTTTCACGTGACCCCCGTTGAATGTAAAAATGTGTGACACAAAGTGGCGGCGTTTCATATTTGCTTAGCGGTGACTGGCTCGGCGCGCCGGCATAATGGCACGGCTCCGGTAGCCGGATCACCGGAGGCGGTGCATCGGGGGACAACCTGGGATCACCGTGCTGCTGATTTATGCATGAACCATGTGCTCGCTTTGCGGAGACAGACGGAGGCGACGTTAACAGAGGAGACATTCGGACATTTTTTTTTTTTTTTTCCCGTGACACTCGACAGAGTCAACAGGGACGGGTGGAAGCCTTGACAAAGAAATTACGTATTCTGTTGTTGTAGCCATAGCGGCTACCTGTCTGCTTGAGCCATCTGTCATGTGAAATGAGGAGCACGGAGAAAAGAGAGCCCGTAAAAGCAAAGTTCTCATTCAGGCAAGATATGAGGCGTGTTATTTCTTTTTTAAATTTTGCAATTATCTGGTCAGTTTTGCTTCATATAAACATAGCGTGCAGCCTCTCTTCTTTGTGTCAGTTGGCATTTATTAGATTTGTCCTTTTGAGACGGAACTTGAAATCCTCGTCTCTTTGTTTTCGGAGACAAACCTCTTATTAAATTTTAGATTGCACAGCTTTTCCTCAGCAGCAGAGCGATCTCTCACTTAGCTTCACGGGACTTCATCAGCAGCCGTTTCCGAATCGCAGATAAACCGAAAATGTAGCCGTCTTGTTAAACCTGCCGTCTGGCCGATATTAAACCTGACCTCCGCAACGTCTCACTTGCGGCTGCTTGCAATATTGATAATCCTCTGAACACTTTATTTTAAAAGAACAAACACAAAACAACAGAGCAAATCTTTGTGTGTGTGTGTGTGCGCGTTTTTTTTTTTTCTTTCCCCGTGACATGTTGTTCCCGTTAGCAGCCAGCATGCTCATACGTAATGGATGAGCTATCAGCTGAGTGTCCATCCCAGGTGGCCGTAACATACTATGACATGCAGACAGCACAAACGCATTGTAAAGTACCGCGTCAGTACAACAGCGTTTCACTTGGTGATCTAGAGGCTAAGGGTCTGCTGCCCTTCTGCCTGTACTGGCATGACAATAAACCCAGGGGGGATCAAATAGGTTGGCTAGACCGAGCCAGACGGAGCGCATAAATCTTAAATAAATTCAGATGCATGTGACATATATAAGCAAACCATCAAAAAACATCCATGAAATGTTGCAGTTCTTGTTTAGACTTTCTCTAAATTAGATTTCAGTTCATGTTTTTTGGGGGGTTTTTTTGTGGCGAAGCAACCTTTTACATCTACATCTGGATCACAGCGAAGACATGAAACTATGCTGTAATGATTGTGACAGATGTAGACGCACCTAAATCACATCCCACACAGCAAGTATTAACTTCCACCGGGGAGCTCCGCGACCACGCCGGCTGTAATGTTTTCCAGTGCGCTCATCGGGCCGCGGAGCCTTACTTGGATATTTGAAATTCACCTCTGCGTTCCAGTGCGAGTTACTATTTCAGGAAACAGCTCTACCTGTTATAAAGCAAACCCAAAGAGCTCGCTCGTACGGCATTAATCCAAACACTGCAAATCAGCAAGGAAATCTCGCCCCTTTGAGCATCCCCATCCCTGTTTATCTTGACAGCGCTCTCCTTAAGCAGGCCGTGTATTCATATTTGAAGGCGCCACCGGCTGCGTAGGTAAAGATGGGAATTTGTAGTGACAAGGGGGGAGGGCATCAGCACAACAGAGGTACTTAAGGAAAGAGACAACCTCTTCCAGCAAAGGCAAATGAGTCTTGTCAGCCGGCAGTTGGTGCAGTAATTATAAAGGGTGCGTTGAATTTCCCTGGGATTCCAGGAGAATGGCATAATGGAGAAAGCACTAAGAATTTTATAAGCCAAGCTGGGGGAAATAAGACAGAAAAGACATGCAGCATCCACTGAAGCCTGGCCTTTTTTTCCTTCTTCCCCCGAAAAACAAACATCCAAGTTGTTTGTGATATTTAAGTCATTTTGCGAGCAGACCTGCTGATTCTGTGGAACGGCGGCGGAAACGGCTGCCGTTTGTCCTAAATTACCAGTTAAGTTGTTGCACATTGCCTCGGTAATTTGGTGGATAGCAGGTGCACCTGCTTGCCGAACCCTTCCCCATTTCAGCGCTCTGCCAAAAAAAAAAACAGGAAACACGACAGCTGACGCTGTGATCACGGTATTTTAGTCAAACGTTACCTTGACGGATCGCTCGAAAGACGGCACGCTATATTAGTCCCAACGGGGGATTTGCAGACTTCTTTGGTGTCGGCCATCATTAAAAATGTAACATAACTGCGTCCTGTCATCTTTTTTGGAATAAATTATTTTTAAAAGACGCCTCAAAGTGCTTCTCCTCTTGAAGTTTTCGCTATATACAGAGACTAACAGATATGATCGCGACCAGAGCATAATCAAGGTATCATTTATAGGAACCATCAGAAGGTTTTGGCACCGTAATGTGTTATTGCTTTGTGAAGTGGGATTATGTCATCTTCTCATAAAGACGGCATCAAATCAGTTTTATTTATACAGGCCCGTTATCGCAAGGTACGGCGCTGTCTGTCCTTAGACTTTGATTCAGAAACGCCGCAAGAGCAACACAGATGGCATTGGTCCTCCAGGATGGACAATGACAGAACGGACCATCACGATTGGCTGTAAACACAGTTATATAAAGAAGTAGATCCTGAGACGATGCAAGCGACTTCCAGGCGCTGCCAAACCTGGAGTCCTGCAATGACCTGGACAGTTGACAAAACACACAAGCTCGAGCAGACACACAGAGAAAAGACGGCACGTTAAAATTCATTCAGGCATTCAAATTCTGCACAGGTACCCCGCTATCTTTCTAAAAGTGAATTGCTGTGCTTGTTTGTCTCGGTACAGTCGAAATGCAGTTTTGATGTTAAGCGCTGAGGTTCCACGGTCACCAGTACCACCACTTGTTGATATTTCTGTTCATAACTGTTGTTTTTTTACTGCCGGGACGTTGTGGTGAGATCTTCAGTCAGTGAGTCTGCAATGGAGCCCGAATCAAGGAGCTGTAAAATGAATTTCAGTGGTGTGGTTTTCACTGGAGAGTTTTACTGTCCCTCAATGATCTTAACACAGTTTTAGAGGCTTTTTTTTTCACCTTGGCAGGAGTGATACTGACTGCCTGAAGTTTCTCTCTATGTTAATTGACACATTTAAAAGGTATTACACATCGGAGCATCACATCTTTTATCAGCAGCAATCCCCAAATGACTCTGGCTTTGCTTTGAAGCACCTAAACCGAGTAATATCCAGCCGGAACGGTGCGCCTCTGCTTCCTTCTACCAATATTTCCCCAGGCCGGCACCGTGAACGTGTTTCTGCTCCCGTGTTGTTTGATAAAAAAGGGTTAAAAATGAATTAAAAAGCAGCCAGTTGTTTACCTAGCCTGCTAAAATAGACCTCAAGCCTCCTCGTGGGATTTTGTTTTCCTCTGGATCGGTGCGCACTTTGTGTTTGTTCGCCCTCCAGTAACGTTTGCGTATATTTGACAGTTACATCTGTTCAGGTATGCATCGCCTCGAGCCGCATCAATGAAACCGCCCGCCAACTCGCCTCGCCGTCCCCGCGCACCACGTTTCTCCGTTCACCTCCAGACCTCTCTCTCTCTGGCTTGGTCGGGCCCTCCCCGATCCCCCATCACTTCGGAGAAAACCAGATGTAAATCTCACCCGCCCCGCCCGCGTCTCGCGGACACACCGACGCTCACCGCCGACTTGGAGGTCCCTCAGCGACAACTGTCCTGATTTCGAGTGACATCAGAGTCAGTCCTCAGTCACTCTGATCCTGTCAAGGAGTCGGCTGAGATGAACTGATGGAGGATGGCCTATTTATACCCCAGTCACCTGATCTCTCACTCCCCCACAGGCCAGGAATATTAAATTGACAGCAGCATATTCTGAAATGTGTGATTGCCCCCGAGCCTGCAGATACTTGGGGGTTATCTGCTTTTTTATTTTTACCTTACCTTGATAAACACATGGTGGACTGTTTGTTACAAGTCGCAAACACCAGGCTGGTGGTTTGATTCCTTCTGGGAAACGTCCTGAGAGATTCACTCAGTGAAAACGATGATGAAAGTCATCGGCACATCCTGTTTTCTCCTGGAAAATTTCTCGTGCACCTTCTCGTCCACTTATTCAGTCATCGCCATGACTGGTTTCCTTCCAACAGGCCCGTTTTTCCATTCTTTCACTCACCTACGAGTAGATGACGAGCTAATCATTGGTGTATGAGTCGTCATCCCTCCCTCGTCTCCTCTCCTTTTCAGAATGTTAGTCATGTATTTATTCGTCCGTCCGTCTATTTTACTTGAACAGTGGGTGGTTTTCAGGAAGCCCTGCAGCCTTGGATCCTTCCCTCCAAACACAGGAGAGGTGTTGACCGACGTTGGACAGATCGCCATGGCATCAGAGCAACCCAATTGCTGTAATCACATTTACTTGGCCCTTATCTGCGTGTTTGACATTTTGTCTCAGCGGCACGACAACCAAAGTGTAGGTCGAGCTGAACCGCGAGCTGTCAAAACTCGCCGCTCGGCCCGTGCCATGTTAAACACCCGACATCTGGGTCCTACCGTAAACACTCGCCCCCCTCCCCCCCTCGTAATCAGCTCCACATGTGGCCGCGTTCAGGCTGCACGTGCTCCCGTCCGACGCCTGGACATGAGGGGAACTGTCAGGTCCATCAGAGGCTTTGCCTCGTTTGAAACGGATACAGCGTCAGGATTAACAGGACGATATGAAATATCCAAACTTCAGCACTCCTCCTATTATAATTAAGGCAGGTTTCATGCAGGCCTCCTATGTTTGATCTCCACGCCATCCTGATACCGAGCTTAAGATGGGACATTTATTTAATAACAGCTGCACCGCAAAACCTCCAGCAGCTGGCAGTTAAAAGAAAACCCCTCCCTTGGATACTGTTACCCTCCTAGATATCATCAATCTGTGATTTCAATGCATTCCAGGAGTTATTCTGTGATGAAGTGGTTTAACTTACATTTCTGCCGAGCCCGCGTTCCCTCAAACTGCCTCGTCTAATTGTACTTCAGTTACTTCTTCCCGCGTTTCCCAGAATAACTTTTGACAGCCTCCAAAGATAGGGTGTGATCCTGTTGCTTAGATACGGCTAGCTAGCCAAGTGGTTCATGAATGTTTTTTTTTTTTTTTTTTTGGCCGCAAAATCTGCAATCGTTAAAGCTCTTTCATATTCAAACCCAGTCTTTGTTGTGGCTGCGTTGGATTCTGGTCTACAGTATTTCCTGCTCCTCTGGGTGCAGAGCCAGATCACTCCACCTCCCCTACCGTAGTTTTTTTGTGTGTATAATTGTTGCAAAGGCATATGTAAGAAGTTCTTCATAGTGCAGTCTCAGGGACCCACCATTTCTTCACTATAGTCCAGTTATCTGTAAAGAATGAACTCTTATGTTATCTTTAAGACTCCTGCATCTGTTCCAGGATGCAGTTTAAGGCTTTTTACAGAAGGTTAAAAGAATTCACGTTACTCTCAATTAAACCCGCCAAATTAAGTCTGTACGTACCTGAACTCTGCTCGGTATGCATTCTAGTCTTCCAACAACTTCCTCCGAGTCTCCCAACCCCCTCAGGTTCGGGGCAGATGTTCTCAATACGGAGATCAATGAGGGGTTCATTTCACTGTCTTTGTTCCCGTCTGTTCACCGCAACACCCGTGCTACTCGCAATAATTCAAGAGAAGTAACACAAATGGCATATACGAGACCATGTGGTAGCCCCCGATGCATGAGACTGACAGAGGCAGGAGTCACGAGAGAGAGAGAGAAATAAGAGAGTGAAGTAAATGGAGAGGTGAAATTTACCATTTCAGCTACATTACCCAGATATGATTAGACCCATACTCGACCCTAATTTTTTTAAACTTTCTAACCATGCATCTACTTCTCAACCCTGCTCACTCTTAAAGTCATCAGTCCTCACAAAGATATAGCACAACATACACACACACACTTTCCCTCCATTCACACAGTTATCTGCTGCTTTGATATAACTTGGCACCGGACCAGAGGCAGATGAAAAAGTGACACAATGAGCTTATCTAGCCTGCCACCTGAAATTTATCACTGTGGCGTATCTCAATTTGCTCCCTAATCTGCCATCTTACATCAGGTTAAACGCCGCTAGTGAGCCTCAGCTCAAGTCCTCTGATCTGAAAGCACTGGCTGTCCGCAGTGTGGAGTGTGCTAAATTTAGATCAAGTAGGAGTTTTATGTGAACCAGCGGCAGTCACTGCTTCAAACTTATTGGATAATATCTTACTGCATGTGCTTCACACTGTGAATGTAAGGCTTCCGTGTACAGTCATATTCCTGTACTAGGGTTCAAAGGGGTGGCAAACTTCCAGTAAATTTCCAGAAATTTTCTATGGGATGTCAAGTTGGGGGATTTGGGAAATTTTCAAATTGGAAACTTTCCGTGGGAATTATGGAAATTTATGGGACTGCGACTGGGACTTAACTTTAGTAAGCTAGCATCATGATAAGATAGCCTCATAAATGGTCATTGAAATCATACTAGCTATAGTTTATTAACATCTAACTTATCAGGTAGTTATCTACTGTGTGAATACATTTTCATTCATTTCAAGTTAAATATTAATAATATTAATACCATACATGAAATGTATTTACTCCATAATATGATCAAAACTTGCTTCACTTTATATAGTTCACAGGATCAAATCTCAAATCTGTGGCTTCAATAGTCTTATATATATATATGAAAACGAATATATATATATATATATATATATATATATATATTCCCTGATTATTCCGTTACCCATGGAATGTTTCCAACTTTGAAAATTGCTGAACTTTGCAGTCCTATCCTGTAGCATTGTCAGTTATCATTTTGCGTAATGAGCTGACCAATCACAGTGGCGTGCGCTAACGTTGCTAGCGAATGTGGGGATGAGAGGTTGTTATCCAATCTGTACAGTCAACGAGTACCGGTTAACGCCTATCCTTAGTATACACTGTGGATTGAAACAGTCTTATATCAGATGTAATGGTACAGATATTATATAATACATAGACATCATACAACAGTACTGTTTGTATAAGATGAATTGTGTATTACCGCTCCCCCCACTGAGTCAGCTGATGATAAACTGCTGCTCCACCACAGCCCCCACCTCTTCATACTGTGACCCATACATTTCCACTTAACCTGTTTCTTGTTCAAAATTATCTGTTGTGTATGATTTTGACCCCGTCCTTAATCTCATCTATATCCTTGTTTTCTTTCCGTTATTATTTCCACTCATTTAAAGTTTCATCTTATCTGATGAAAGATGTGTTACCACGCTGACATGCTCCGACGCTCTGTGCATCAGCGCCCGTCGACCTAGGTGTGTGCATGCGTGGCTGTGTGTGTGTTGCGCTGGGGCTCCTCTCTCGGCCCAAACCTATACATCATCCGCAGTGACGACATCTCCGAGCGCCAGACCGGCTCGATCCGGCCCTCGGGGGTCAATCTCTTAAATGAGATTTCAGCACCGCTGACCCATGCTCTGGTCCTCTCACCTTTTTCCAGGAGAACAGGAATGACCTCTGACACCTGCTTCTGTGAGCAGCCACTGTCTCCCTCCAAGTGGCGACCCCTCAGCTGCAGCCGACCGTGCCTAAGCCGGGAGGACAGAGTGAGGAGGTGAGGCCTTGGTGTGTGGAAGAGCACAGAGGTGTGAAATGAAGAGTTCACTTCCAAAAAGAGATGTCCACATTTTAGAAAGAGGGGCACCTTAAGAGTTAATTCTAGTTCCATGACCAAAAGATGAGTAGAATGAAATAGGAGATGTGTCAAGGGGTCTAAACTAATAAATGATCTACCAACTTATATATAATTTAATGATTAACTCAGGAATTATTGGAATTATTGTATTTATATGACATATTTTTGGCATGAACTCTTCATAAAAGCTTAGATTGAACGTTACGGTTGTACTTCCTGTTCATAAACTGTTAGTACCTTTAAAAACAATGAAGTGACTAAGAGCCTTGTTGGACTTCCCTAAGAAGAAATTAGTGTTTCATACTGTAAGAAAAAGGAGCCTCAAGTATTTGCTTTGACTACTGTACATCACGCTTATGTAATAGGGAGATCCACACAGATGGATGTTTTCGATGTAGCTATATCTTAAGTCAAATCCTTGTTGGGCTTGTACTCTTTGATCAGCCGCGATGGAGTTTGCATTGAAATTAATGTATAGGAGCAGTGTTAAGTTCAAAACAGGTTACAGTGTGTTACAGTGCATTAGATATGTTAAAGCTCCGAGGCAGATAATGCAGAAGAACATACAGTATTTCCCAGAGGCCGGCCTTAGCCTACATATTGTGCTATATTCATGCCAGTACAAGAGCTGCACACACACACACACACACACACGCACGCACACAAGCATACTGTATAGAACAGCCTTTAATGTGCATATGTGCAGTTGTGTTTCTTTCTTCCTGACATCTTGCAAGTGCTGTATGTATGTCATTAATTGAGTCTCCAGCTCCCTGGAGTGGTTAGCTCTACTTGCACTGGGAAGATAGAGGGGGAGATGCTCTTTGTGTGTGTGTGTCAGTGTGTGCTCTCGGTAGACGCACACACGCGAGCCCTGATCGCCTGATGATTATG
The DNA here is from genome assembly GCA_014281875.1 of Nibea albiflora. Lineage (NCBI taxonomy): Eukaryota > Metazoa > Chordata > Actinopteri > Sciaenidae > Nibea > Nibea albiflora. The sequence continues at coordinate 2,727,330 of CM024812.1, read as the reverse complement.
CTTGATCAGTGTCAAACACAAACTACTGCAGCGGGTGCTTTGAAAAAGGAATATATTGTGTACTCGGGCTTTTTCAGACCCTTAGTGGTGTTTTTACAGAGCACGGTGATTTATCCAATTCACCCAGATCTGAGAAATATAATCTTTTCAGTGATGCGAGCAACACAGACGGCGTATCCATCCTAATTTCTTTAAGAGACAAGCAAAAGGAATCAAAGTACAAGGAGACAGGAAAAAAAGACAACAACAACACCTCTGGTGTGTTATTCCGAGAGAAAAGATCAAATCAAAATTTGTTTGCAGAGATGTTTAAGGCACACAATAAAACACGTACCATCACAGCATATACACCACCTGGGAGACATAAGCTAATAAGACCAGACAGGGAGTCAATACCTCGTTATAGAGCAATAAAAACTCAATCATCGCTGCAAAATTTAAAGTACTAGCATGTACACAAGGAGCTACATTAGCTCATTCGTCAATTAAGTCTTTCAAGAGGAGGTATTATGTAGCTCAGCTGCACGCTGGACCTGCAGTTGATATTTCTTGGGGCTGGAAGCACTTGTATCGGTTCAGTAAATGTCAGTGGTGTGTTGCTAACTGGTAAACCTGAACATGAAAGATGTTAGTCCATCCGCTGTAGTGAGTAAGGTAGCGCCGATGCCTTCTCCCCCCACCCCAGCCATGTTGTCTAGATGCTATTGAGGGATTCCGAGGCATTCCCAAGCCAGATGGGATATGTAATTCCTCCAATGAGTTGTGGGTCTCCTCCCAGTTGGACTTGTCCCAAATACCCCCACGGGGAGAGGGGAGGCATCCTGATCAGATGCCGGACCACCTCAACTGACTGTTTTCGACTTGAATGGACGTCTGACCTCCGCATCCGCATCACTGTCGACGCTGTACCAATCTGCCCGTTGGTCTCACGCTCCATCTTTATCTCTGCTCGAGCATAAAACCCCAAGATGCAGCAGAGTACCATGGCCTTAGATTTTGCTGCCTCTCTGTGGAGGTCACCGTCCGATGAAGCCGCCAACAAAAAACAGAACTAGATCATCAGCAAAGATGCAGTAAGACAGTGTTTGAATGAACTGCAGTCCATGAAGAATGTGTTGAATGACGTGAGCTCTCTTTACCAATTGTCACTCAGTGCACTGAGGTGCATCTTCCAGTTGGTTTAAGCCAAGGAAAGACTAAATGAGGGCTAGTTTTATTTGTTTTCCAGCGGCATTCAAGCCATGCAGGGCCCAATCAGGGGAGTGTTTCTTGTGGCGGGGCAGGCCCACGGCGCTGAGCTGAACGCGATAGGGGTAAATATTTGTATCTCAGCGGTGGATGAACAGCTCTGAGGTCAGTCGTCTGGAATCCCTCGGTTGTTTAGAGACCACTGTTGTTTCAGTTGGGCTTTTTTTCGGGTATAAAAAGAGGCATGGGAGAGACGGAGGGAGAGCTTGCCTCCCTGAGGGAGAAAACTGAGCACTAACACTAAAACAAAAGAAGAGAGAGGAAAAGAAGTGTGAAGTTGGGGGGAGAACGCTTGTCTGGTTCATATCAGAGAAACCTCAGCGATGACTTCCTTACAGTATCTACTTAGTCTCGTGTGTTATGCCACAGATCGCACTTCAAATACAACAGCACAAACATCTTCATTGCCAAAACACGCTCCGTAAAGTTCATGAAACATAAACCCAAGTCTTGCAAGCGTCACTTCCTGCACATCGATCCACACACAACATATACTGTACATACTGTAGCTCTGACATTTATGGCGCCATCATGATTTGTGAACATCTGAAGAGTTTTTATCCAGGAGGGGGTCGTCCAAGCTCCTCCTGCAGTGAAACTGCGTTGCCATGTTGCTGTAACTTGACATGTTCGGTGCTGTAATCCTGTCAAAAGTGAGCTCAACTCCTTCAAGCAGTGTGCTGCAAAACTCTATTCTCAGAACTGACACCTTTGTCATCTTGTATCTGGATTTATGGGGAGTTTTAGCATCTCGTGATGGTCTACATGCTGTTCCTGGAGTAAAATCCACCAGGAAACGCCGCTCTATATGTCTTTGGAATGACTCCACCGTGCTTTTATGATCATAACGCGAGCCAAAGGCTGAAACGTATGAAAGAAATCACCTCTACAGACTCTCCCTCGCTCGCCGAGAGTGCAGCTGTAGCCCGACCGCTTGATGAAAACGAATCAGTGCGACTAGTTCTGCCTTGTAGGGATAGAGAAGTGAGCAACATTAGCGGGGGTGTCATGTTTGATTGGGGTTTATTAGCGCCGCCTGTATTGTTCCTGTTCGTCAACAGACTCCCAGGTAATGTGGTGATAATCGTTGCGGAAGCCTCCATCTGCTCATTTGGGGAAGGGGTGGGGGGGAGCTGCCCTCGTTTCAAATCCATTTTCCCAGGTGCTGATGGGAGGCCGCGGGGTGGAGGGGGTGGATGTTGGGAGGAGAGGAGGGAGTAGTGTAGAGCCCTGTTTCATTTACCCAGGAGTGTCGACGCACTCGGCAACCAGGTTGTCTCTGCTTGTACCGGCTAATGGTTCAAACCCAGCTGGCTTCAATTGGGAGCTGGGCTCTTGAGTAATACATTTTGCACTTTGGCTCGCTACCAAGTGTACGGCATTTCGGTTCTGCACGCTACGCTGAGTTTATCACTCAGGTGTTTGGCGCGGGCGCCATAAAATCCATAAACAACCCGGTCGTTGCGGCTCCGGGTTGTCATTCAAGGCACCCGGGGTCAAGGTGCGCCATATTGAGGAGCCGATCCGGAGCGAGCCGGCGGGTGAAGGGCTGTCTCCGGCTCGGCCGTTTGTGAGAGGCAATTCTCCACGCTTGTAATTACACGTCTTTAATTGATAACGCGGAAAAACTGCATTGATTTGGTGTCAGCCGAAGGAGCGCGGCGGCCTGGCCTCTAATTACTTCTCAGTTCTGCAATGTCAGGTTCGGTTTCTGCCGTCGCCTCCGCGCAAGGAAAGATGCAACCGATCACACCTGAACCGCTTGCTCTTCTTCTGTCCACTGCGTTTAACTGAGTGGAATAAGAAAACTGAGAAGATGAAGTTGGCACGTTGGAGATTTATAGGGGAGGAAAAAGCCAAAGTCAAGCTCGCGTATAAAAAGACCTTGCTGAAGTGTCCTTGAGCAAAATGCTGATTTCCTTCCTACTCCAGGTACTACTGCTGTTTTGGAGATGTTTTGCCACTTTTAGTGGAGGAGGGGACGAGGAAACAAGGTTGATAACATATCACATCAGTATTATTGAAGAACACTGAGACAGAGAGGTAACAACCTTACTTTTTCAACCTCTTGGAGCCAGTTTGACGCCCCAGTTTTTTGTCAGGTTTTAACTAGTTTCGAATGGTTTCGAAGTTCCACGTTGTGTTGGTGAGTCCAGGCGGTGGGAGGTAAGTAAAGAAAATAAAGCAAACAAACAGATGAAAAGAACAGGAAGTGGACCAGACTTCATGGCCTGTTGACCCCCCCCCCCCCCCCCCCCCCCCCCCCCCCCCCCCACCCCCTCCTCCTCCTCTTCCCTCCTGCTTGTCAGCCTTTTAGTCAAGCTATCACTGTAAATTTCCTCTCGGGCTGAATCAAGGCGAGGGGAACTGAAGGCTTGTTACCCGATTGTGCATAATGCCGCTAATTTCTGGGAGTGTATGAGAGCGCTGTCGCCGAGGTGATGACAGAGCAGAACCAACTGGCTTTATGTGGGACTTCCTGAGGGGCTAAACGGTTTTAAAGTGGAGGTGAACTAGAGTTTGTTTGTTTTGAGTGTTTTTTTTAAAGATGCTTTTAATATCCTGGGAACTTTCGCCTGAGCGTTTTCAGCCACGCTACGCGCCGCGTTTGTGACGTCATGAGAGGTTCAGTGCCACGCTTAACAGCCGAAGCTGCAGAAGCAGAGGTCTTAATGAACAGGACATCACCTTCTTTCTTTTATGAGGGCGGTGCTGTGTCTCCCTGGCAACATAACCCAACGGCCGTCATCAGATTGCGATTCTTTGTTCATCTGACTGTGCAAATACAAACACGCTGATAAATAAGCAACATTTTAAAGGATTTGAACACTAAAATATCAAAAATGGAATATTTTTCCTCATCAAATCAAGAAATTAAATGTTATTGTTTACATATTTAGTGTCAAGAATCGACTACAATGCCCCCCCCCTCCCCGAAAAAGACAAGGTCATCATTTCTTTTGCTGGCATGTGATGATGATGTCTTTGCGCGAGTGTGAGCGCGCTAACGCCGATCCCGTCTGCGCTTGACACAAACAACGATGCTCAAAAGCAATTTAATGTGGTTTTAATTAGATTTTAATTGCATTACCTGATTTTAATGGACCTCAAGAGAGAGGGGAAGCAGGATGATGCTGTAGTGGTGTTGTGTTTTTTCTTCCCCCCCCCCCCTCCCTGTAAAACTGTAATCAGCATAAACATGACGATTAGCAGAATTGAGAAGACACTGGAATCTTCTGCGGCGTTCGGTTCATGTAAGAGCCGGGAAAGAATGAGTGTGTGTTTTTTAAATCAATGAGTGTGTGTGTGTGTGTGTGTGCGCATGTGTAAATTTGTGTGTGTGTGTGTGTGGTTTGAGATTTTAAAGGCTGGAAAGTGTGTGTGTGTGTGCGCGCGCGCGCGCATGATTTATGCAAGTGTGTGTGTGTGTGTGCAGAGAAAAAGTAGGCGAGACAACTTGTGTGTTGTGTGTGTGGTAAGATAGGAGAGAGGAAGAGTGTAAGTGTGTGTGTGACACAGAGAGAGAGAGAGAGAGGGAGAGAGATATTTTGTGTGTGTGTGTGTGTGTGTGATCTCTCGGCCTGTAGATGGAGCTACACTCTACACTTCTCTCTCTCTCTCATCCTCCATCTGCACACAATGAATGCATTGTCCTCCACCCCCCCCCAACCCAACCCCCAACCTCCCCTCCACCCCTTAACGCCCCCTCCGACACACACAAACGCGCGCGCGCGCACACCACACACACACTTCCCTCTCCAACAGATTTGGTATTTATGTTAATGTACACCTCTGTGGATCTCTTGCCTCCCAGTGGTTAGATACCCTGTTGATATGTGGCTTTGCCTGCGCGCGTGTGTGTGTGCGCGCGCGCGCATGTTGTGGGTGGATATGAGCTCAAGAGGCAAGCTGGAGGGGCTGAGGAGGGTTAAGGGAGTCAAAGGACAATTCCTGGGACTTTTCCCTCCCCTCCATAAACCAGAGAGGAGTAAAAAAAATATCCTGGCACTAGATGGACAACCGAGCCGTCAATAAAAAGCTTTAATGCTTGCAGTCGGCGTTGTTGTCTCTCCGAGGCGGGCGGGGTTCTGGGGGAAATGAACTGCCTGCGGAACAGTTATGAAGTGCCTGATGATGTGAGCCCGATGTGAGACCCAGTCGTATCGGCGAAGGTACAGATTGAAAACGCTTGCGCCGAAACGAGCCACGTCTCCTGCTTTCTGCCAACTTTTGCCGCCACCACGGGCAGATTTATGACGAGTTGTCTGGTTGCTCCAGATGATCTTCGGTCTAATTGGGAGGTGCAGGGCCTCTTTCGTTTGTGAAGGATCTGTCTCGTGCCCAAAGCTTTGATGACGCGATGCATCATAACATCATCACAAAAAGGTTCGAATCCTGGTCTGGCACAGGTAGGCCTCCTTGGGATCTGGCCCAAAAGTGACGACCTCGATCTCAGCATGCCGCATCCCTCAATGAGGCGCGGCGTTGCGCTTGTACTAACCGACTGATATCAGCTGTTTCATCCATGCTTCACAGCCACTGGCTCGTCCCTTCAGTCAGCTGACCAGAAACAGCCAATCAAATTCAGGCAGGTGTGCGACGCAGCCCCTTTAACCTGCGACCTCGTCCTTGTGTGCTATATGTTTTGTACTAACTAACTAATTGTAAACGTGTTGTACAGTAATATAAAATATCAGTTACGCCCCCCAAAACCTCACTTTTGTTGTCAGTCCCGTTACATCCCAGGATTCATCACCCAGTAAGCTAGCTTGGAAGATGGAAGCTTTTCTATTCAGCAAGTGGAAATAATTCTATTACAGAATAAGGAAAGAGGTAGTCGCGTGCAGGTAGTCGTGATGTGATTCTCCGCACAAACATCGACTACAACAGCGTGAAAAATGAGCCCTCCGTGCCCTGGGAGGGCGACTGTAGGCGCCGACCATAGTTAAACAACCAAAACTAGATTTTAATCACGACCAGCAGGCTGCAAGTGACAAAGAACTAATGTAGCTTGTGGCCGATCTGCGGTGAACGAAACGTCTCCACCAATGACTCTGTCTTGCAGACAGATTCTCGGGGGAGATACTGGTCACACGCAGCAGACGACCCCCGTCCCCCCCGGGTTAAAACGAACATGTGCCTGTTAACTTTGTAGAGATTCTTAGAGGGCAGAAACAGTTTGAAGCCCTCGCCGGGCGACGTTCACACAGAGGCGCACGTGAGGTCTGAATTCGGAGGAGAAAGAGTAGGAGTGTGGAAAGAGTAACAGGCCCAGCTCTGTTTCGAAAAGATCAATTCCTCGACACAAGGATGCGTCTCAAACCGAAATGACCGTCGAGGCATTTTAATGCGCCCACAAATGATATTTAAAACAAACAAAACGATTAAGATGCAATTTAAAAAAACAGTCATCTCGACCTCAGAATAAAGAGTCACAAACAGTTTTTGAGCTTTTAAAGTTTGCAAACGACACCGCTGAAGCGACGAGTGTGACGTGTAGGGCGGTTTAAAACGCTCGGCTATCATCTCTCCCATGAGTGTTTATGATATCACATGTGATGTAATATTTTAGGATAATATCGCGGCTCGGAGTATTAAAGAGGAAAAAAAAAGGCAGTGTGCAGTGGTAATTCTCGCCACTCAAACGGTGTGTGAAATAGAGCTACAGTCAGGTCATTGTTGATCCCCACCTCTAATAGAATAATCAATCTTGCTTTTGGCAAGTCGGTGGGATTAATTATTAAGGGCTAAACATTTACCAGCTCAGCACAGCGCCCGCCCGCCCGCCTCGTCTACCTGCTCCCGCCTTGCGTCCTCGGAAGAAGCCGCTCAACCCGGCGTGAATTGATTATCTGCACGCTTATCTGCCGCAAAACAACCGCCGCCCCTCCGCCCCCCTGCGCCCCTCCACCTTTAAAACAATGGTATCTTTCCAGTTTGTCAGTCACAGATTTGTTTCATGTAGAACACTCACAGAAGGGAGGATTAACGGTATCTACTTATACGCTCGCGATAAACTCTTATCTCCTGCCTTCCCCCCAGAGCGCTCTGTGGGTGCACGTTGACCTGTTTTCCTCCCGCTTTTCTTCTCCCCTTTCTCTGCTCCGTACCTCAGCGATTGAATCATTTAACCATGTATAATCTGGGCCCTTTCCCAATTTGTGAAATCCTCCTGCAAGCGGGCGCGTTCCTCTCGGCTTTGCTTTTTTTTTCTCTCTCTCTCTCTCCTCTCTCTCTCTCTTTTCTTTGAAAGACCTGCAGGAAGTTTATATGTGTGAAAAGGTGAGCGGGAGGTGAAGCGGCAATGGATGGGATTTCATCGCGAAATTAGCTCGAAAGGACAAACAGACTGAGAGTGAACCGCGGCGTAATTAGGCAGCGGTTTATAAATGTGTCAACGCGGGGAGTTTTCCCCCATCTAGCAGGTACAGTACATCACAATACAAAGATGACACGGGGTCGAGGAAAGGATATAAACACGGCCTGTATGTTGTGTTTATGCATGTGCGAATATCTCCGCGCGTGTGTGTGCGCGCGCTTCTGCTCGTACGTGTGTGTGTGTGTGTGTGCCCGTGGTTTACATCTGACAGGTAAACTTTGGGCAGCTGCAGCATCCTGTGCGCTCAGCGGAGGTTTACACAGCATAAACGCATCACTTCCTGCTCATTTAGCGTGATGTAAACCGAGCGCGTACCCACCGGGGACACCGGCCTTCATCCTGCAGAGGCAGGAAAAGTGACGTTACCTTCGGCCCTCCCGCTCTCTGGGTGGCACTGCCACGAGGCGGCCTGGGGATTAGCCCGATGACAGTTTGTATCCATTAGGGTTACGGGTAAAGTATTCACATCCTCTCACGGCCTCTTAAAAGGGCATTTTTTTCCCCCGTCCGTCACCGGTCCACATAGGTGGAATATTTTGAAGCCTTTCTAAATATTCAGAGCGTTTGCTTACTCCTGCTTGGAGTGGGTGGTTCTGCAGTTCCAGGAGAATACCACTGTCATGTGGAGTTACAGATCATTTGCTTCTGTTTATGTCTCATTTACATTTCCTGCAGTGTTTCTTTTTTTTTTCTTTTTTTTTGCAATGCTTGCTGTATGTAATTAGATTTTTTAACGTATGCATGTTTTTGTCTCTTTGTGAGCTAAAAAAACAGAACCACGGAAAAAAACCTTAGCAGGGACAAGGAGTGCGGCAAATGCCTATGTTTTTTTATTTCACAGCGACTTACCAAACTAAAACCTCTTTATCTATGTCAGTGTTTCCCGGTTCCCGCGTTGACCAGAGACGGCGCACGATCCTTCGCCGTAGATTTCGTGGCTAGTTCGACGCGCGGATGTTTCCCTCGCAGCTGGATTCACTCAAGCGGTTTTACAGACTTCCAAGAGGTGAAACTCAACAACCAGCAACAAAGATTAGAGGAAAAATGCTCCCGCGTCCCTTCAAACTTACGCCGCGGCGCCTCGGGAGTCTTGACGCAGAGGTGCGGATTCGCTGCTCGGCGTCGCGGCGTTTTTACGGGACGTAAAGGAAAGATAGAAAAGTTGCTTTATCACGAGAGACGGCGCAGAATGAATCACGCACGCATCAGGTCTTCGGTCTTCCGGGTATGCAACACAAAGTTTTGCCGAAGACTGCACATCAAATTTATTCCTATATTTTTCATAATTCTTTTTCTTTTTGCATGTGCAGCCTTTTGTTTTGCCCGGGCTTCATCGTCGGAGCTCAGTTTACCCTGCACATACAGCGTGATGATTGTTGAACAAGTGCCAACTTGTTCAGTGTTTACAGCGCGGGCTTTGACCTCAAAGCGGTCAGTATAGAAACGCCGGAGGGGGAACCTGCCTGTATTTTTAGTTCCGAAAGGATCAGTTTGTTTTGCCGTGCCCAAGACAAACTCTTCAGGAAATCTATGCAAATTCACGATAAAAACCACCCCGGATGGCAATATGTAAATATAATATATTCTAAACCTTTAAGTTCTCCACATAACACACCACAGCGAGGGGGGGGGGATACACCTCTTCTTGTATCTTAAGAGTGTGGGTAGCAGAGGATGCATGTAACCTCATTCCACATCCGACACTCAGTGACAAATACATAGTTTGGGGCAAATTTCCATTTCATGTTCGACTACACCGCACATCTCAAATTAAGAGCGCGGCATTATCATCGACAAGGAAATACATCGCGTTAATATTCCCGCTTCACAGTTGCCAAAGAATTAGTTCAGATCTTCGCATAAATTAACGGTGGCACAGTTTAAAAATCGGTAGCTCAAGGCCATGCTCTCAGAACAAGGCAGTGAGTGCCGTGCCTTAATTCACCATTTGTTTTGATGTCTGCATTTGAGGAGTTTGTTTCCACAGTGTTATATATGCGTTTATATACGCAGAGGGGAGAGGAGAGGGGGGGAAAAAAAACACAGAAATCTCATTACCTGAAGCTCATCATGCCGCATCTCTAGTAATGCAGAGGATCACGTCTGGAGAGCGCTCAAGCAAGAACTGACATTAACTGCTAGTTCCTCTTATTTTGGGGTTATCAATCATCTTAAGGTGTCAACAAAGGATGCATGATATCTACCACTCCAAACGTCCTTTTACATACCGGAATTGACTCTGTTTTCCATGGCTGGGTAAGAAGAGATGTCAGATTTTCTCAACAACAGCCTAAATAGTGCTTCCATCTTTTTATCTGCGCGGATAAAAAAGTGACAAAACTGAGCTCAAACTGTTACCAGACTCGACAGACTACCTGAAAAATCCTCCACGTCGTCCGACAGGGTGGAAAAGGAAAAAAAAAAAACCACAAAGTCCACCTTTCAGTATCTTCACGCGGCCTTCACAATCCCGTCTTTGCCCGAGCCGCGTCCTGCGCTGCATGTTGAGTGTCCTCCTCAGAGGTTGCGGGGCTCGCCGCAACCCTGCTTCGCATTCGCCAAGAGTCCTCAGCTGCGGCACCAGGTGCATGGCTTTAACACGGCGGCGTCTCAGCGATGATTTAGTGGGGATAAGGAGCTCTGGAGCCTCAAGGGCTCCTGTGTGACACCTCTGTCTGATCACTGAGAGTCACAGAGACGGCCCGCTTCGAGGCAGGACAGGAGTCTCCGCGGCTACCTATGAATGAGAATTCATTTGGCAGCTGCGTGCGTAACTGTAGGGTAACGGCAGAAGGGCTAAAGTAGCAGCCAGTGTGGAGTGCGGCGCAGAAAGAACCTGCCAACAGTCGCGGCGTTTCAAGGGGCTTCTCCGGGAAGCGCACATCATTTGCATGGCCCGTTCATTCGAGTGTCTGACGCCACGAGACACGATCTACACACCACATACAATTTCAACCCATCTGTCACGGCAACCTGGCAGCCGACAACCCCCGATTCAAGAGGCATGTGCACAGCTGCTCTCTCTGTAGGCAGACGCGGCCACCTGACCTACCGACCAACCTCGCTGTTGTCAGGATGTCGGGGCAGGGCGGCGTTTAACCTCGAGTCCACCTGCAAATGTAGGCAGACAGATTGACGCATTTTTTTAGCGGAGGGCGGGTACGTAGCATTTAAAGCAAATATGATATGTTATAATACGGTGTTTGCAGCTAGAGTTAGTAGATTAATATATTTAAAGTCGTGTAAATTTAAGGTCTTATCCCAGGGCAGGTTTATATAGTTCACTCACCTCAACTGTAAGGCACTAAGTAGGTTTACTCCTCAACAGCATGCACTTGCAGAGCGACCCTTCCATGTATTCCTAAAATCAATCATCAAAATTCAAAATTTGGTATAAAAATGTTGATTTTTTTTCACACTTGCTTGAATATATTTGCATATCCTGCGTGGCATTTTGAAATAGAGCCTTAAAAACCTCAGGTTCAGTGCCCATTATGATTAATTTCATATCGCGTCAGCCCCAAAAATGTGATTCAAAGTCAGACTACTTCACCCTGCATGCGTCCATAAAATGTTGGACATGTTGCCACTGATTTGAAGCCACTCTCGAAATAAGAATATGAGCTGCTCAGCTGCTGCCTCACTGCCAACAAAAGCCGTCCTTTTCACTTGGAGTTTGTGTACCTGTCACGCAGCACCGGTTTCCCCTCATTCACTGTCCGCGCTCAATGTCAAGGGGAAGTGCTCCCTGTGGGGCAGCGCGGAGGTTTCTCTTCCTGTCTGTATTGTACTCGGCCCTTGACGCGACCTGTTCATATTACTGAGCTCCGTGTCTCTCCGAATCCATTTCCTGTCCAATGAAAGCCTTGAGTATTGTCGAGTTAGCAAGAGCTGAATGTTTTGAGCGTGTGTGTGTGTGTGTGTGTGTGTGTGTGTGCGGACGGGCTGTCAAGGCCTCACGGTTCATTACTGTAACTGGACAAGATGTCGGGGGACTCATTTGTTTTCCTTTTTATCAGCCCGCTGAAGGTAGACGAAACCTGCTGGGCTCAGGAGCGGTTCAGTCGGAGATCTCGAGGAGGTTCTCAGAAAGACCTCCAAGATTAGGAATGTCAACAAGACATCTTAAATGTCGCGTAGACCGCCCGAACTGATCACATCACATCTCCTGAGCCGATTACGAATATGATCTTGGGCGTGATGTCCGATGTTCCGCTCTGGGTCAGTCGCTGTTGACCTTTCTGATTGTCGTTCTCATAAAAGGTTTTATTCAAACACGTTTGGTGTTTGCATCAGTCATCGGGACATCACAAGGCTTCATTTTAGCGGTGTTCACACACACACACCTCCAGTTCCCTCTTTCACTCCTCTGCATCCGGGATCTCGCCAAACTCTGAGCATTTTTCCTCCTTTTTTGGCCTTATCGGCGCGAGCTGACGTCAGTGTTTGTTTTGGTAAAAGAGCGCGCGACAATTTGCATTCTCCTGGAATTTCTGGGGTCATTTACTGCCAGAGCGCCAGTCATTAATGACCAGTTGTCAAAGACACACAAAAAATGGATGCAAGTTTGTTTCTCCAGTCTTTGTAGTTTTTTTCAGGTTTTAAGCAGCATTATGTAAGTTTGGTATTTCTTCTGCGTGCTCCGCTACTTGGGATCAAAAATTCGCAAGCTGACAACTTTCCTCAACCCCCCCAAACGTCAAGCAAGACATAGCAGATTTACTCTTGCTCCGTCACTCTCTCCATTCTTTCCCCAGCTTCCTCCCTCAACATCCTCCCTGTCCACAGAGAGTGCTCAGCCCGGTTACATTGCTGCTCGGCGGTCTAAAGTTCCCTCGCCAGCAGGGCAGACCCCAACACTCCCCTGATTCCTTGAGCTCCCAGCACGGGCACTGCAGATGGAGCTAACTAGCTTAGCGGCCAGCTTACTTTAGCAGCAAGTACAGCTCTCTGTCCGTCAGGAGTCCGAGGCCGAGCAGCTGGAGGACGTCAGGGGGCAAAACCAGAGAGCGTTTCCTCCATAAAATATGACCCAGTTCCACCAAAACCGGCGACATTCATTCAGCACTTCCCACAGGAGGTCGTCGCTTTAAGTCGCCTTGGTCGTCATGTGTAACTAGGGCGGATTAGTGTACACGGCAACAGCTGTTGCCGCTGTTATTTCATGATGTTTTGTCTGTTTACCTGTCGCTCCGCTGCGTGATATCCGAGACCCGCGCGCCGCCGCTCAATGTGTAACATTATGCAACTGTTAAATCAACAGCCCGCGTGGACGCCGTGTCTGCAGTGACAGCCGTTGTGTCGACGCCAAACCAAAGATTTCTTCACAGAAAGGTGCTTCCTGTGTGTGTGTGTGTGTGTATCTGTATCTGTGTGTGCGTCGAAGTGCATTATAACCTGCCAAAATCAGTGGTCAATTATATCTTCCTGTTTACAGCCGGGAGGACTACAAATTTTAGTTTTAGATTTAGTTTTTGGATTGACGAAGGTGGTGAAGAGATTTTTCACGTTGTGGTCCTGGACTTAGAATTCAGGTTTAAGGTTAAAGGTTAAGGAATAAATAGAGATATGCTGTGTGTGGTGTGTGTGTGTGTGTGTGTGGTTGCCTGCACTTCTGTGGCCTTCCTGTTGCTGTCAGTGAATAACCAACCGCCAAGCCGACACACCGCGACCGACATGTCAGGTGCTGTTACATCACACACACACACACACACACAGACACACACACACACAAAGTTGTGCTGGGAAACTGCTACCAAAAAGGTAATCAGCCCCGAACCTGATTGCTCCCTTCAGCTGTTTTACACCGACCGGGCGCCTCAAACGACAGACAGGCGGAGAGATTTCTCTCTTTCCTTTCGCGCATTCATCCGAGGCAGGACAGAGGGAACGCGAGGAAAGAAGGAAGGGAAGGATGGTCACATGACGAGTTCTTATCCCCCAAGTTTACATCACAACATTTAAGTCACAATTTGAAATTATAATCCGTACATTTTCTTGGCTTTGGTGTTGAAAAATGCTGTTTTAACTACTTCATGCTGTACTGATGCGGTTTAAATGAACTCCACGCTGCAGGCATTTTAACCTAATAACTCTTTAAAACTTGCAGATAGTAAAACGTCTGTTTATGATTTATATCTGACGGCCAGTGTGGACAGAGGTCAGTGGGGTTAAAAGAAAGAATCCGATGATTCACCAGATCTGATATTGACATTCTCAGGTCAGATCATGACACAAGAAAACCTTAATATTTATCACTTCTCGTGGATCAGTAAGTAAGAAAAGCTACACAACAACAACGGAACGAGTTCAGCGTATTTGATATTGTTCTATTATTAACCGCTAACAGTGAATGAATGAGCGTCGAGCAGAAAATCTGATTAGTGTTATCACGGGGGCGCCGCATCCTTCAAAACACGCTGCCGCTAATGCACGCTAAGCTGTTAGCATGGAGCCGGCTATCACTCGACATTACGCATGTCTCTGGAAACGTAGCCAGCAGTCCGCACGGGCCATTTCATTGTCTGTTTTCATTTCTTAAGTTGATCAACGAGCCGTTCTTGCCCCTTAAAAAAGTATTTCTTTTTTAATTATCTCAACTTTCCTCCCCAAGCTGTTTGCCTGTCAGCAACTTTAGCTTCGGCCTCATGCTCCGCTGAGCAGCCTCCATCCCTTCGCAGCAACTTAAACTTGGCCGAGGCCTAGAACTTCTCTCCGAGGGGGCTGACAGCACTTTGTTTCTCCCTGCCCTCGTTTTGACTGGAGTTAAACTCCCTCCTGGGCCAAAAGAGAAACTCTAAACAAACAAGCCGAGTTGTTTCGAGGTACTTTACACAAAGTTATGAAAGCGCATCCGTTTTTGTGTTTAATCGTGGCTTCTCACAGGCTCCATCATCCTTTACATCCATGGTTTCCAGCCCTTTCTAGCTGGATTTTCATGCCTTTGCACCGTTAGCAGCTCCATTTGCGGAGTTTTAGAAGCATCAGATTGTGGCCTGGTGGTCCAAAATCTTGGGTTTGGATCATGTAGCAATGTGGAGCTCTACAGAATATACATAGTACTGTCAGAAAATGTTAAACAAGACGATTTTAATGACCGAAAGCTGCTTGAGATGGAATAAAAAGGCAGGCAGCAGTATACAGACTAATTGTGGACAGTAAAACTCGGATTTTCAAACAGCTGTCACTCACTCCTCCCACCTGCTGGGACTTTGTGATAGTTTAACTGTCTCCAGGCATTGTCATCAACTAATTACCCCCTTCAAAGGTGTAACTTGTGGGAATGCGGTGCGTTCGGAAAGAGCCGAGGGAGGTGGGCTCGGGTGGGCGGCGTCTCTGTCAAACGGACATTTTATGTGACACGAGCCCCGCCTCCGTCCCACGGTTTAACAGGAAGTTTGATCAGCTTTTTGTCACAGCATCAAGGGGTGGGGGTGGCGGCGGCGGCGGCGGAGGCTGGGTAAGGTGGGGTTGCGGTGGAAAATTATAGAAGTGTCACCCCTCTTTCGTCGGCGCTCATTCAGGAGCGATCCTCGATTTGAGCGGCCGGGGCACATTTTCATGCAAATAACGGCGTCGCAATTTTTTTTTTTTTTTTTTCCCCGGCGTTTCCCTAATAGCTTCTTACAAATGATGTGCCATTACAAGGAGGTTTATTTAAACAAATTTAATACGTCTTTAATCAACCCTCGCCGAGCGCCTTTCAAAAGGTCACGCGCCACATCAGGACGGGCTCGATACAATCCCCGCCCCCCCCCTCACACACACACACACACACACACGCACGCCCCTCACATCACTGTATTAGCTCAAGGATGGAGGGGAGGAGGACGACAAGAGGGGCGGAGGGGAAAGAGAATTATCTCATGGACAACTCATTTTAAGCAAATCTTTATTTACATTTTTATTCAGTTATTAAATTTTATTTCATCGCACGACAGAAAGGGTGGAGGTGGGGGGGGGGCTCCCTCCTTTCACCTCCACTCTCTCTCTCTCACACACACACACACACACACACACACACACAGACAGACACTCATTTGCTTATGAAGTCATCTAATCTCAGAGCAGGAGGGCGTGTGCGAACCTTTAGTGTCACGTCTGACACGGCAGGGCCCCTTGATCTTTTGTGTTTGTGTGCGGAGAGACGGAGACGAAGGCGTGCGCTGCACTTAAACCGCGCGCGATAAATGTGCGGAGAAGCTATTTAGCATCATTTACAGGTAGTCCATAAAAGGGTTATTGAAGGCAATAAGAATTTAATGCAGGACGCAGAGAGAAATGGACGGAAAGTTCATTTGGATTGATCTGGTCGTGTTTGTGCATACACAAAACAAAGTCTGAGCATCGCTGCTTTTAATTTTAGCTTTTCCGTGAAAACTTAAAGGTCCAGTGTGTAAGATATTGGAGTATTGGCAGGAGTGGACTACAATATTCACTAGTATGTTTTCCATTAGTGCATCATCGCCTGAAAATAAGAATCGTTGTGTTTTAGCTGCATTTAAAATTAGCCCTTTATATCCACGGTGAGGGCGGGTCCTCTTCCACAGAGTCCGCCATGTTGAACCGCCATTTTTCTACAGTAGCCCAGAGCAGACAAACCAAACACTCGCTCTAAATACGGCCTTTTGCTTTTTATGTGAGTTTTTCCGTGAAAGGGTGTTCAGTCGGTCGCAAGCTGCAACTTCACCGCTAGGTGCCACTGAACCCTACACACCGGACCTTTAAAACCTTTGACAATTTTAAATCCTTTTGTACATCCTAAGCATCTCTTCATCTTTAATTCTGATGTTACATACCAGAAGAGCGCCTTTCAGTTAGTAGAACTTTTTCGACCTGGTTTGTCAGATCAGATAAATCAGCTTGGCTCCCGCATGCAGTTGTTATTATAGGTTGTGTTGAAAGAATAACACCATGTCATTCGTTCCAAATGACACACAGGGCTGCCGTTGTAAATGATACATACTTAACAGATCCCACTGACTCACTCGTCCTTGCACTCTGCGCATTCTCTTAACTCCTGTTCTGTTGTTGTTTCATTACCGCTGGCACACACGCGACCCCGACCAAAGTCAATAAACAAACCCATTTAAATATGTACGGCAGCCAAAGCCGACACCGCGCTCCTGAGATGGAGATATTTCAATATGCAAGATTGGGGAGTGTGTCATATTACCTCGGCTGTTATGCGCCGTGTCCCAGAAGGTGAATGGCGCCTCCTAACCCCCCCCCCCCTCCCAATGTACTTTGCATATGCAGGCTCAGAGCTATGCTGCAAATGTATTTTACATGCCAGTAAAATATTAACCCTGCTCACAAACGCAAACACCAAATCCTCCCTGCGCCCCGCTTGTTAACCCAAGGCTGCACTGTATGTTCTCATCAATGCATGCCTGATATAGCTGTCCATATCACCGTGTGCATTTCATAGCTGGTAAATACGAGAGAGTCACTCATGTGGAGATCTGCTGTTTGACAGCGTCTGAGTCATCAATACTCTATTACTGAATGCTAAGTGTGAAGATTCATCTCTGTTTATAATAGCAATAGCATTATAGCATGGCCAAACCTCACTCCTCAAAATAATCAAATCCCACATGGCTGTTTTGGGGATGAAGTTATTCGGGGGACTTTCCGTGTGTCGGATCACAGCAGCTGTGCCGAGCAGAGCGTCTTAATTTTTTGGGGAGGGGGGTTAACCCTTTCTGTGCTAATGCCTTTTTCTCAGGGTGGCATTTACACAAAATGAATTGCTTGCTTAGACACAGCTAACTAAATAAAAGACAGCGGGGGCTGATACTATGAAAAATGGATTTTCATTACTGTTTCATTGATTCTAGTAAATAAGGGCCCCGGGCCTGCACCGCAAAGGCTGCAAAACGGTAATAATTTAATCTAAGGTGACACAGACCAAAATGTATGTGGACAAAAAAATCATCCCTGAATATTAAACAAGGCCCCCAAGACAAGCGAGAGGAGGGGGGAGAAAGTGTTTGCAGGCGCATTTAAATGTATGCAGATTGCCGTCCAACCTATTTAAAAACAAGAATTAGGTATTCCTGTCATAAATCACGTTTGCCGCTATGGATATGCCTTGTTATGTCGGTGTTTAACGGAAACCTGAAAGGTTAAAGTACTCGGTGCATTAAATTGTACAAGGATAATTAATACTTTTCTCCTGGCTATTTATAAAATATGGAAAATAGAGTCAGCTGAACTGTGACAACACACTCGTTTGAGGAGGAAGGCGACATAAGAAAGGAAACGAACACACATCCAGGCGCACAACACACAGGATATCACACCACTAAAAGAACAAATACCTTCGAGGCTGCACGTCGAAGGGCACTTTTTATGTTCATCTTGTTACAAACGGGTAAAAGGAAAGCATATTACAACTGGGAGACTTTAATTTAATTTGTAGACATCTCAATTGACTTTTAGTGCAATTCAATGGACGCTCAGCCCCGAGAGCGGCAGCAACCTGACCAAATAATCTCTGGTTTGTTACAGAGGTTACACCCTCGAGCCAAAAGTGCTTCCTGACTTCCCTGATGTGTGCGGTGTCACTAATTAGTGCCTGTTAGCGGTAAACTAGTGCAAACTCCCTAATTTGACAAGTCTATTCCAGAGGTGTTGACCTCTCACTCACACCGGTAGCAGCTCCGTCAGAGCTGGCACCTCGCGGAGCGACTTGTCGCGTCTACCTGGCTCTGTCGCACCTTTCCCAACACGCTGTCAAGGTTCGACTCATGCCTCGAGCGTCGGCGCTGACTGTCGGGGTACTTTGCGGCGGATCAGGCGGCCACTTTGCAGAGCCGATGTGTGAAGGCGAACGTTCACCGTGTAGTTGTTATGCAAAGAACAGTGGGTCATTTGGCAAACGGCGGCCCTCCGTGTGAGCAAAAGGCGACTTGACAAGTGTCCGTGCCCATTACGCCGTGTTAGTCTATTCACCGACTTGTGCTCCAGTGGTTATTATGTGCGCCTTTAACATGCGCCGAGGCGATCATGTCACGCTGGGGAGATAATAGCCCCAACATACAAAAGCACAACATCTGGAGCGAAAGGGGAGGTTGTGCTGAACCGTAGCAAGGGTCCATTTCATCTGGGCAAAGGTAGCCTAGATTATAAAGGTTGCACGGTTGGTGCACAATCTTTCTATGTCACTTTCCTTGCTGAAGGTGTTCAGGCTTCACGGGAAGAGTCCTATTAATCCGCCTCTTGAACATCCTCAGCAATCTATGCCCACGATAACGCGGACTGCTTCCTTTGGCTCGCCATGCATGCGAGAACTTTGCACACTTCCCCTAACCGGGCGCGGTGCTTAGTCACTAGTCGACCTCTCAAACTGTGTTCATTACAGCACAGGAGAGAAAAGGGAGGAATCGTTAAACTGATGACGGCACCGCGCTCTGAGCAATGTTTCAGTGAACCGTCAAAGCCGCTCAGATCTGTCCCTGTTCCCCTCCCCTCGCCGCAACCGCGACTGACCTTTTCCACATTTGCCAACGTCTGAGCGCCAGCCTTTGTCTGTATCATTCTGATTAGGGCGATTCATTATTGGAACGCCGCGTTTAGACTGACGCTGATTCCCCTGCCTCCTCCGTTCAGGCAGGAGGGTAAAAAAAAAAAAACATGGGTAAAGTGAAATGGAAAAGGACCAAAAACATTTGCTTTCCAAACTGAATGGTGCCAAGCCTGATTCACGCCTAATGAGGGAGGGACCCCAGATACACTCGCTGGCTTTGGTCCAGCGCACATAAACATATACACACAATATGCACACACACACAGCGTTTACAGCACAGAGTTATGTCAGGACTGGGAATTGGAAGTCCCTGCACCGGACTCAACCCACACAGGTGTTTTCACTTATGTTGCCCTCTCCTCAGAACTGAGTGGATGTAGACAAACTGAGCTTGATTGACAGCTGTTTTGTTTTGTTGCATCTGTCTGGGCAGGACAACTTTATCTCGGCAATTAGTATGTGTAATTATCTCCGTAGCGGCCCTACCCTTAAACGTACTCAACCTGAGCAGATGTCTAATCAACCAAAACCTGTGGGTGTACCATTCAAATACTGATATCACTGTCTGCAGATTTAAAAAAAAGATACTCGTTGTATCATTTTTTTGTGCTGCACCAAAAACAGTAAAATCGAGGATTGACCCAACAACCTTCACAGTGCTTCTCCTCCTCATGCTTTCGGCGTAAATCATGTCAAAACAGTAAAGTCAATTTCTGCGTCTCTGTGAACTCACACTTATACTCCGGAGATCGTTTCAAATTCAGGTCACTCCTTCTGCGGATAAAGTACGTTCTTGGAGTTAATAAAGTATTTGCCATTTGCTTGCAACAATTAGCACAAGATAAACACAAGCCAAATTGTTCTTGTTTCTGCTAATGGTGCTAGCCTCTGGCCACGCTATAATTATTCCTATTAGCAAATTAAGTCGTTACCTTGCCTCCTTCCTCTTTTTTTTTTTTCCTTTTTCTTTTTTTTTTTTTTTTTATCAAGCAGTGGAAATGACTTGAAAATGAACACAAAGCTGCAGTTGATTTGTCTGTTAAGCTTCCGAGTGTCCAGATAGAGGATTTCTAAGTGATGGATGCGCTTTATCAAGCTGCACTCTGCACAGCTGAGATATCCCTTTTAAACATATCGCTGAGACGCTACAGCACCAAGACAAAGAAACACATTTTTCAGGATTGGATTAAGCGAAAGCTATCATCCAAGATCAGACCCAAGCACCCTTTAAGGCCTCAAGGTTTTATGTGCACCGACCAGTGTCCACGATGGTCATGGCCTCCACGTGCAGAACACGCTGTCCAACGTGGAGTCTTAATTTCTTTGCGGTTTGTGGTGTGATTTCATAAGAAAGGCCCTCCCAGGCCACAGGTATCCTCTTATGTCACAACCGATGGGAAGTCTACCAACCACAAGCCTTGCATTGGGCAACTGCAGTGCATACAGTGGGACATCGCACCTTCCTCAAAACGGTTGCATCTATTCAAAGCTGTGGTGGAAACACCTTTTCTTGATTTACATGACATATTCATCACGTTATTACTCTCTCTCTCACACACGCACACACACACACACACACACACACAAAGGTCTGCCACCCCCTTTGTGAACGTGGTAGACGTTTCTGCTAAATGTATGCATGATAAGCATAGTGAGCGTTTGGTGTTGTCACTACAGCTAGATAAAGACGCATCATCTTTATTGCCCTTCAAATCTGTGATACCCCTACTTGAGACTTCAGCATTGAAGGGGGTGGAAAGTTAATTTGGATGCATGAAAAAATAGTTCTTAAAATGTGTTTTTACGGCTTGATACTGCAAACCTGAATGACACGTCTCAACTTATCGCAACTTCTAAACTTTGACTGACTTTTTAGCGACACACAAGTGTCCAGTTGCCTACGAAATAATAATCACTAGCTGAATATGTGTTCTTTGAAAGCATGACACCGCCCGGGGGTTGTACTCTTCTCCCTGCAGAGCCCACTTACTGTATATTGATTCATTTGGGTCCTTTTCAGACCACAAATCAGCGTAAAAATCACTTGCCGGAGCTCCTGATTCCACACAGATAAGAGTCTTTTTATGAGAAGCTTCCTTGTGACTTCACTGCGAGGGGTATTTAGGGCAACGAGGATGTGGTCCAAGGCCGAGAGGGGTGAAAAAAAAAAAAGCTATTTTTTTCAAATGAGTTGGTTATTTAGTCCAAGAAATGTCAGAACCTGGTGAAAAATGTGACGCCTCCAACCCAGAGACGAAAAGATCCTGTAACATGCTGTAGCATGGTGGGTCAGATTAAAGAAATACAAGTGGAATAGTGTGATTTCTTCCACTATTAGGCACCTTCTCCACATCTCCACCTGACATTTATTTTCCCTGGATTTTTACTAAGCTTAGTGTCACATTTGGTGCTGTTGGATGACCTGACTCGAGTCGGGAAACTACCCAAATACTTACATACATTTTGGGCTGCAGCTGGCAGGTTTGCCAGCCTTTCCAGCTGCTTTGGCAGAACACTAACCATCATTTGGACGGTCCGCTCGAAGTCTAGTTGGCTTGAGGAATAGCAGAAGGGGTTGGCGAACTCTGGAAATGACCGGTTGCTGTTCAGAAAGGTGAGCTTCCTGCCCTGCTTGCGAAGGGAACGGTCGTAGTGTTTTCAAAGTTGCTCGAGTCGGTTAGATGACTTTATATTTTTTTGTTTCAAATCCAGCGTGTCGGTTGGTGGACTGTCATTGTCGAGCAGGTTGCTGGAATACCTCTTTGTGGTCTTTGTGATCTGTTTGACTGACAACCAGTCGTGGCAATGGCACTCTCAGTGTGCGCTCACATACCAGTTAACGTTAGACAGACATTTTTATTATTGTTCTGAGTCGTCATATCAAGTCACGAGTCTTTAACGTCTAAGTCGAGTATTTTCTGTCAAGCTAAGTTGACTCAAGTCGACATCTCTGGCCAGACATGCGGTATCAGCCCCTCTACCTTCAGCTGAGTATAATTTACATCGTTTTTGTTCACACTAGTTAGAACACATGAAGAAACAATTCAGTATGTGTGAGTCCTCACATCCTTAATCCCTTTGGGATTGTTTCCTGTTGTTTCAGATTGATATCACTCCTAACAAAAAACACTTCAACACGCAGTTTACTTTGAACAGAAGAAAAAAAAATCCACATCTTCAAGTTTCTCTCTTCTCACCTGGCCAAAAAAATACAGAGCCAAAGCATAAAGTACCTCAAGCAGGCATGGTGTTAACACACCCTGAGTGGCAAACGCGAGTCTTTCCGCTGATATTACAATGACAGAGTTGACTGCAGATGCATAAAACCTGGCTCCAGTCCCGCATTAGCATTGCCTGTCCGCTGATAGATTGTCTCTGGCTGCATGTGCAATGCGTTAAGAGGCCTCCCGCCGTTGGTGGAAAGACACCTGCGTGATTGATGCACGCTATTTAGCAGCGGGAAAGAACAAGTGCACCTCCGCTCCAGGGAGTGTTCGCCAGCACCTTGTACTGGACAGCTGTGGGTGGCCAGAGGGAGATGGAGAGAGAAAGTGAGGGATGGAGAGCGAAAGAGTCGGGAGTAGGGCAGAACGGCGGAGAAAAGAGATAAAATGCGGGCAGGCAGAAGAGAGCAAGAGAGAGAAACCTGAAAAGAAAAACTGAGATGAAATGGAAGAAAAATGAAGTAGATGTGTGAGAAAAAGAGCAAGCGACCTACATCTGTTCGTCATTATCCTTCTGGCCCCCTCTCTGGTAATCGCTCCATCTGACATAACTCACAGCAGACCTCACTTTGACTACAGATGGGAGTCAATGGGAGGGGGGTAAAAGTTATTCAAGGCAAAGATGCAAAAGGTACGACTGATCTCTCTCGCGCTGGACGCAAAGAAATGGGAAGCAGAAAAAAAAATCCCCTCTGCCCCCAAAGTGCTCGGCTATTAAAGGGAAATTCCAGTCCCATACAACCTGGGATTTTATCCGTCCCCGTTTTGGACATCATTCCTGTAATAACAGCATTGTAATCACCGAGTTAATTGCTAAAATCTGGCAACGCCACAACATCGCTAAACAGAAGTCTGACTGGGCAGGAAGCGCAGGCGGCCAGATGATCCGACAGGTTGTAAATAAACTCCCGGGTTAGCCAGATTTATTTAGAGGAGAAAACAACAACGGTGGAATTATTACCCAAACCATCAGTTGCCATTTCAGTTTTACCTCCAGATAAACTTGTCTTTTTTTTTATGCGCCTTCGATGCCGATGTGTACCCCGATCTCTGCCAAATGACGACCAAAACTAGAAAAACTGGAATTATCTTTTAAGCACGCCACTTGAGCAGCACTGACCTCGATCTCTGACGCGTCTTTGAAGTGGAGGGGCAGCAAAAAAAAAAAAAAAAAAAACCCACAAACTTCCTCAGCAGAAGGGTGTCCCAAAAAAGAAGAAATTACACATATGCAAATGCGAAACGGGCGACAAATAGCGTGTTATTATAATCAGATTCTCCTCACTGTCTTGCAGGTCATTGAATTCTTGAGGATGTGCAGAGGCTGTTGAGGCCTCTTCCTGCACTTAATCACGATGTCTTGAAATGAGATCCGTAGTTGCGGCGAGGAGCTCCCGGGGGCCCGGCGGCCCACTTGTAGACTCGGGAAGGTCAGGCCCCTATTGTGCTCCTCGATGGTCAAGTGCTCTTTTTTAATCACGGAGCTGCTCACGCTCAGAGTATTGCAATCATACAGTTACCAGAATCCTGTTGTCAAAGCGGCTGACTGTAACAGCTTTTAAAAATGCGAGTTGTTTCTTTTTTGTGTGTGTGTGTGTGTGTGTGTGCGTAATTAAATTGTTGACACCGTGGAAGCAGGCAGTGCAACATTTGGCAGGCTGGCGCGGCGTTTACCACCTGTGACACGACTTCATTCTGCCATTTGCACCCAAATACCTCCAATTTCACGGAACATCTCTGTACAATTCAGCCTTCAACTGAGCCTCCCTCTGCCATATATTCTAACCGCTTACGTCTCCTATGGAGGAAAATAGAAACCATACTTTCGGTTTCCTGTTGACACATGCGGCGCAACAAAGTATGTGTTATTTATCATGGCTTTTTAATTTTTTTTTATGTAAATGATGTCAGAAACGAAGGTATCAAGAAAGCTAAATTATCTTGTTCTTGCTTGTTATCTAGCTTATTAGTCTCGTCTTAAGCTCGAAATGTACTTTGTATATTAGGTTTTCGGTTACTGCAACTGAGAAGCAAAGGCGCCAATTAAGATCAGTAGGTTTCTTTTTGTTTGGCTTCTTTTTATGTACAAAAGGGGACGGTCGCTTTTAAAATTTTTGGTTTATAACATCCTGGCTTTTTCATCTCAACTCCTATGAGAGGAGACAAAGTCGGCCTGCAGCATTTGTAATTTTCTACAATTAATGGTCCACAAATTCACACCAATACACACGCAGATCTGCACACAAACCAAAGGCCGATTTGAGATGATTGGCCCACCTAGGCAAAGAAGTTCAGGACATATTACGTTTGTTAGTCTTTGTCGATTTCTGGCTGTAATCTTTGCAAACGTACGTCTCCAGTTTCTACCTCCGTCCCAGCCACATGAGATAGTCCAGGACAGAGCGAGCAGAGTTCCTGAAGGTGTGCTTTGAATCCATTTTTTTTTTTTTTTTTTTCGCCAGAGGGTAAAGGGATCACGCAGAAATTTCACGGAGTCGGAGAAAGGACTCCGCAGCTGTAAAAACACACCGAGACTCGCGCTCTCGCACAGCAACCCGGCGGCGGGCTTTGAACGGCGGCTCCAGGTGACTGCGCACCTTGACTTCCATTTATCAAAACCCTGTTTACTCTGGCTGACAAGACGGAGCCGCAGAGGAATCGACTTCTCCGGGAAAGATGGATGCGGCACGCTCCGCAGCTGTGAGAAAAGCCTGGCAGCTGTGGCCAGAGGCGATCCTCAAAGATTTGGAGGGGGAATTGGTGTTACACTGAGGTGGCAATCTGGTATGAAGGGTTTGTTGTAAAAAAACATATATATTAGCTTCAGAGAAAGAGCATTTTGGAGGCAGAGCAGCTTTTTTAAACTTTAATTTAATATTTTGCTGAGTGTAAGGAATACACTCCATACACTGGGGCTGCCCATTTTAATAAAAGTCCTCGGATTTAGCCGGTTAGGAAAACAGAGGAAAAAGTGAATGAGTAATGCCCCCCACAATTAAGTTCAGATGCCCTTAAGGCAAGGTACACAACTCCACATTTTAGTTGGAGCCGCTCAGAAGAAAACGTTTGTTGGACTGGGCAGCACTGAGGTGTGAAGTCATATATTTTTAGAAGTAAAGAAGGTCACCACAGACAAATTCAATTAAATGCGTAATTGGAAGAGAGCGCGTCTCGTTGGTTTTTCCGAGACAGAATTCGCCAGAGATTAAATGGCGATAATCCAAAAGTCAGCATTATGATCTCCAACCTCACTAAACCCCTCAAACATGTCCAGGATTAGCTTGCCATCGCCTACTCCTGTCTATTTTTTTCTTATTTAACAGTCATATTTTTTAGATAAAGATATCATGTCAGCCGATAGCAGGTTTTAATGATGCATATTCGCAAACAGACCCTCAATTAAATTTGCACAATCCAGTTGACATACAGTAACCTTAGAGCTTTCAGGGCCCCTGGACTTGTTGGGGGGGCCCCAGGGGCAATTGCCCATTTTGCCTGGTTGGTAATCCGGCCTCGTTGTGAACAGCTTGAGGTCTGCTCATTCCCTCCTACAAGGAGAGAAAAGACAAACAGGAGTGAGATCAAAGGTCAGCAGTACAGTTTAGATTTCACCGCAGAAACAAATTATGCTCATAAATACGACTAAATGATAAATAATCCTTTCCTGGACCACCGCTACTTCCTGTCGGAGCAGGAGATCAGCTCAGTTTCCCTGCCCACACAGCTCACACTCTGGCTTTCGTAGGGCAGCAAACATGTGACACAATAATGTAATAAGGTAAGCTTCACTTAAATACAGGAGAGGCGTATTAGATATTTTTATGGCTTAAAAAGAATGCATAATAACGTGCTGCTGAAATGGCCTCTGGGAGTTGGGTAGGAGTGTAGGAGGGTTGGGAGAGGATTGTACATGTAAAAAAAAAAAAAAAAAAACTCTTTCCTTTGCTGGGTTCCTGAGCTCAGATAAGCCAACATTTCCTCCCTGTTTGGGTTTATTTTCCTACGGCTTTAGAGCCAGGCTTCATATCCCACGCTACAAAGCCTCTGCTCAGTTGAAACCATAGCCATCTAAAACCTGGACTAGCGGTGTCCTCTTCCATGACCCCCACCCCCATGTGTTGACCCTCCAGCTGATACCCCCGTGAAGTACACAGGAAGCATGCACACCATCACGAGAAGTACATGTATAAAGCACGTACATGATTAACATTCCACT
This sequence comes from Nibea albiflora, assembly GCA_014281875.1. Lineage (NCBI taxonomy): Eukaryota > Metazoa > Chordata > Actinopteri > Sciaenidae > Nibea > Nibea albiflora. The sequence continues at coordinate 2,700,733 of CM024812.1, read as the reverse complement.
CGGATTTACAGTGCGCGCTGCATCGCGCAGAGACGGCACCGAAGACGGGGATGAAAAATAAGAAAGCGCGAGTAGAATTGTCCTTTTTTTCTCTTTAGTTTGAAACTTTTGCGTGAAAACCAAACAACTCCGCAGCATCACAAATAGAAAATACACAGCGGCGCGACTTCAGGTTTTGGTCTGTTAATGCTTTGTCTCGAGGTTAACGGACACGTAATGCTCCCAAAACTTCAAAGAGCACCTTAACTGCGGCCGATCTTGGGTAACCTGGGAATGGCGTGGGCGCACTCTCACATGTAAGCTGGTATTTTCTTTTTTCTTTTTTCCTGTTGCAGAGGAAAACAAACCACCGTGGAGCCCCTTTCCCCTTCAGGCTCTCTCCCACGTTTCAACGTTATCCTCGACATCTGTAATAATAAGGGGTCATTTGTTGTGATTACGGCTTTTATCTGCGACCTGCATCTTACATCCACAACATCCCCTCCGTTACACCTTCCTCCCCGCGCGGCGTGTTTACACTCGCCACGATAAACTCTTGTCTGGGGAGGCTACGCTTAATTCGCTGGTACTGTGACGGATATGCATGCACACTAACGTCGTGCAATAATATACAGCAGAGGGGTGGGTGGAGTACAATCCATGCTGATGCACGCATCCTGCAGCTGCGGCTGTTCTGTTCAGGTGAGCTTAAATGTTAGTTTAAATAAAAAATAAGAAAAAATCTGCCTTTTTAAAAATGTGTTGGCTTAGATGACAGCGATTACTGCCAGTCTTCATGGGATGACTGCTACTTCCTGTGTTCCTTTGGGTGCCTCGGTGGCCTTGGGCTTCAGGTAACATACAAACACACACAAAAAAAGACCCATTTGCTACCTCAGAAAATCCACTTGACCATAATGTGTTTTTGAGTTTCGTCCGCGGACGCTACCCTTCGAAAGAAAGTGATATCTTTTGTCGGCGAGATGGGCGAGGGCGTCTCCCGGATTTCGTTGAGCGCCGAGGGAACTGTCTGGGGACGTGACAGTATTGTGTCGGGAGAATAATGCAAGTTGTCAGGGCGGTAAACAGCGACGCGAGGAGTCGTCCTGCGAGGTGACGAGCAGCAGTAACCGTGTCAGAAATGTCGACTGCCCTGACATAATAAAAGGCAATTACTCCCTCATGAAGGCCGGCGAGAGCTGTATGAGGAGAAATGAAGTTTTATAGTGAAGAGAAATGTCTGTATCCTTTTCTGTTTTGAAGTTTTAAGGGGAAAAAAACAGCATGCCAGCAACATAAACATAACTTATTCTTATTTCTGGTGTCATTTCTCTGCGCTTATTGTCTGCCGTGTTGTCTCGCAGGCATATTTTGTCGTTTATTAACTTGTCTCCTTTATGCTTTGAGTGCTGTTTTGAGATCTTTATAAACTAATTTGTCTTTATATGTGTACTCGCGCGCATTACGGGGCTCCCTTTTTATTTTTCCTGGCAGATGTTTTAGCACCACTCGTGAAAACCTTCGCTCGCACTCCGTTCCTTGACTGTACCGCGCTCCTATCTTCCTCCATCTCCATTATCCCCCTCCTTCCACACCTTTAGAACAGATTAGAGCGCCACTCGCTATCTTCATCCAAATCTAACAGGATTAAGCGGATAAGAAGACACACTTTTACGTCTCCAGACAATTACCTTTTTAAAAAGCCCACTTCGGTTCATTTTTCTCCCACCTTTTTTTTCCTCTTTTTCTTTTTTCCCCCCTCAGCAGATACAAATCAGCGGTAATCAGCGATGCAGTGGTGAATCAGAAGGTGGGTGAATCCAGGCAGTAATCATCACTTAAGCAACCATCAGTATGAATATAGGTGGATTATATTTTAAGCTTTTATTTACCCCTTAAGAAGCGTTATTGCCTTAAGGGTTGGTTCACCCAAATTGCAAATGAAATCACACCATATTTCCTCTCTTACCCTTAGCGGTGTCTAGCCAAGCAGGGACTGTAGTTTTGCTTTAATTTGTCCACATTCTGAGAGATTAGCCTCTGGGACTTGTGTCTGCGACCCAATATAACAGAGGTGGATGCATTTTCTTTGAAAACGTCTCCCCCCCCTCGCTTTGAATTAGCCACAGAACTCACTCTCAACAGGACTACTTTTTTCCACATCAGTTTTACTTTTTAACTTCAAAAAATAGAAATAAAAATAAAAATGGCATCCTGGGAATAAACTGGCACGCTCATCCACCCCACATCTGATTGCCCCGCTTGAATCTGGCTGCAGAATAAATACAAGAACAGGAACATGTGTTTGTGTATTTAATACAAAACATGTTGTGTTTAGTTGAACTAGAACAATACGAGATTTTTTCTTTTCTTTTTTTTTTTTCCTCTTTTCTTGCAAGATCAGATACGCGAGGTTTGTGAATGCGATTTACTCTAATACATTCCTGAGAAAACAATATTTATATTTAGAGATTAATATCTCATTCTCTTTGTCAGAGACACTCAACGTCAGTATCCCTGTGTTTCTCACACACACACACACACACACACACACCCCCAGTGTTATATTTACACATTCTTGTACACTTCATATCAGGAAAATCCACTCGCTTTATGTGTCTTTACAGACATGCATTATTAATTGCGCGCAATTTAGCATATATTTACGTGGCTACACATGTAATTTCCGTCTTCCTGTGGTTTGTATGACTTTATTCTCAGACCTACGTTGTCTAGGAGCTCTAACTTCAGCCCCTACCGCTATTCTCATCCTCCGTCCTGAGCTACAAAACTAAAAGTAGAACCCTTTGAAGGAGGCAAAATGTCCCCACTTCCTGCCTCTCTGGCTACTCCTGGCACCTGGCCTTCCAATTCTGTCATCTAGTCGAGTTGAAGGGACACAAAATTAGGCCAGTCCAGGTGGTTTGAGCCAGACGAGCCCCCCACCACCCCCCCTCTTCCACACAGACACAAACACACACGGCCCCAAAAACAGCCCTAGCGTTACTTCCCTAAACCCCCACAACCATCCGAGTGTAGACAGTCCCCCCCCCCCTCTTCATTAAATCCCAGCCCTAGGTGAACTCCTTCTTGGCTCAGGCCACTGCCGCCTCCTTCAGCAGCAGCACAGAGAGAAACTGGGGGGCGGGAGGTGAGATGATGGTGGGGGTGGGTATTGTTTCATTCATTTTCCATGCCTCCTTAAAGCAGCTGCACCAGGAATGTGTCGTCAAGTTAGCATCTTTGCTCAAGTGAAAGTCGCTGTTCTGCATCGCCTGCAGCTCTTTCATCTACTCCCTCTTTCTCCATGACTCCCTGCAATGCCCAGGATGACCGCTCCTTCACAATAAAAGCCAACTCGTGTTTCATCAGCTAAATGCTTTTAATGTGAAGCTGCAGCAGCGAGAAACGTTCAGTTTGCGTTAGCGCTAACTTCGTACAGCATTTCTAACGGGGGAAATGAGTAGCTGGCTGTTTGGCCTGCAGCTCGTGGAAAGCTTTGTATGGAATCATCTAGCAGTACAGGCATTTTGAGGAAGATGCTCTGCCATCAGACAGAAGATGTCTCACATGAGCAAGAATGTGCTACTAGTTCAGGAACTCCTCTGCTAATATTTTCACATCTAAGTCTGAGAAATTAAATGTTGGTGTTCGGAGGTAAATTAGCTGTTTTTGTCAACGGAGCAGTGGCGGCTTTGAACGCAGCAACAGAACTGCTGTTTCTGGTTCAACAAAAATCAAATGTGGGGATCCTTTCCCCACTTTCCAGAGCCCGAGTCGGTGGCAAAAACAGGCACCTTGAGTGGATGTACATTGACAGTCGCCTATAAGGATTAAGTTGCAGTCGGTGTCGTGGCTGCCGGCTGCAGCGCTCTCGCTCGATGCTGGACCAATTTCAAAAATTGTCGTCCCCATTAGTCACTTAGACACAAAAATACTGCGTAACAGCGTCCAGATTGAACGATACCGAAGTTACCCTTTAAGATAAGTATTGATGTGTTTTCTTTGCTCTGTTTTCTGATCAGAGTTGAAGGTGCTCAGGCTCGCCACCCAAACAAGCACATCGGCGTTCGGATGCTGCACGAGCAGCTTTATGGCCCGGTGGCTTTCAAATGATGTAACACTAAGCGGTTTCCTAAACAATGGTGCTGTTGTTTAGGACACACACAGACACACACACACACACACGCCACTCGCAGGTCACTAAGATGATATCTGAAGCCGCCAAGCTGTGACACTATTGTTGCAATTTCCAACAGTGAAGAAGCCAGATGTAGCGCGAGCCTCGGGGCTCTATATCGCTACACACTTCGGCGAGACAAACACATAGTGTATCATCTTCAGTCCAGTTGATGTGATTGTACCCACATAATGTGAAGTCATTGATTGCTTCCCTTTGTCGGGACCGTCGGCTGCAAAATGGTTGTTCTGGTGCCGCTAAGAACACACAGTGTGATGGAGGGCAAATGGAACAAGGACTCATCTGAAAACTTTACAATTCCCCAAACTTTCCTGTAATCAGAGCAAAATGGACTGATATGAGCAGCAAAGCACAAAAGACGGGGGAAAGAAAGTTAAAAAAAACAAACAAAAAAAACATCACAGCTGGCAAAAAACAAAACAACTCCCCAGAAAGAAACATTTTAGACGTTTTAGCCGTTGCTCTTAAACTCATGGCAGGTGAAGTGAGGTCCTGTTACGCTACATTAACCACAGATCAGACTAATTGTGGACCAATTAACCTACAAACAAAGTAAAACAAGTGATATTTAAAGGAGAAGCTGTTTAAGTCTGAGAAAGGACTCACGTGACGTCACTTGAGTCAGCATCATTTGGGGCTGATAGATTAGAAGATTGAAAATGAGGAAGGATTTGACGCTGTGGAAAGAAGACCCCTTTAGCTGCAGCCACGTTAACCGCTGTTTTCCTAACGCGCCCCGAATCTCTCAATGTCAGCTTTTGAGATGCACTGTGGGAAATGTAGGCATCACTGCTGGGTCATTTTTTATAATTTTGTCTGTCGATCACGGGTCTGAGAATATTAGAATAATAGATTAGAGTGTAATGCTCAATCGTTGGAGGACTGTTTTAATTTTGACAAGCAAGAAATGATGATAATAAATCATGAGTACCTGATTTTCCACCTTGTACATTGTGAGCCGCTGTAACAGGTGAATCAGACAGTTATTATAAAGATGCAGGAGGCATGTTGCAAAGACCTTTGGCCTGATACGGTGTGGTTTCCAAGACTCTTAAGCTAAAGGTTACCGACATTCTCCGCCGTACTAATTTAACCAACAAGCTAAACGCATTATAAATGGATACATAATGAATATACATTTTGCAGAAATCCCGCTGTGACCCCCGAACTGCCCAAAGAGTCCTTTCATTCCCGTTCAGATCCTCATGTTGAGAACGGCTTTGTTAATGAAAACCAAACAGAGAGAGAGAGAGAGAGAGAGAGAGAGAGAGAGAGAGAGCAGACAGAGCGTTGCTTTTGAAGTAAGTTTGAAAAGTGAAAAAGTAGACAAACAGCACATCAATAGAGCGAGTTCAGCAAACTGAAGAAAATACAAACAGAATGAATGTGTAGTTCACAGCAGGTGGTTTGCTGTTTCTTGTCTTTTTCCTACAGGCATAAGAAACTGTATGGTTAAGTGTGTGTGTGTGTGTGTGTGTGTGTGTGCGCCTCCCCTGCATTCTCTTCTCTGTGTGTTAGCAAACGCATCGACACGCATCCTTGCATGTAAGGCTGTGTGTGTGTGTGTGTGCGCGTGTGTATGTTTCATCCTCTCAGGCGCAGAGGAGAGGTATGTGTGTGTGTGTGTGTGTGTGTGGTTGTGTAGTATGGATTGAGTCAGTGCAACCAGGCATGTTTTCAAACACAAGCTAGCAGTCAGATCAGGGTTCCTACACAGGTCTGTCAAGTGTGGAAATGTATAAAAAAAAAAAAAAGAAAGACAGCAGCTGAACAAATATTGGTTATGTCCAGGTCTTGATGGGTTTGGATATTACACGATACAAGCTAAGGGGTCGTTTGAGGGGAGAGCACCTTTTGGAGAACAAAAAAGCAAAGACATCCTGAGTCGTTTGTTGTGATTTGCTCTTTTAGAACAGGGTTCATAGTTCAGAGGAGTCGTGATCTCAAGAAGTTATTCTTAATTTTGCGTGGGATGAGAGAGTTTCTCTTTGAGCCAAGACACTGTTCAATCTTTCATGTTGTTCAGGTTTGCTCAACAACAAGCTGCCAACACATCACAGGTAGGATGCGATATCAACCCCAATGATTTATGTATTTTTGGTACCAAACGCAATGTGTGTGTGTGTGGACCTCAAGTCAAAGCAAAAAGTAGATGAAGACTGAAAGCCGCTCCGTTTCGGAGTTGAATCGTAGTGAGTTTCAGACTGTAAAATGATTTCGCATCGAGCATTAAGAATGCAAAAAGTCTGGCAAAAAAATATATATATGGTTACATATTCAAAAATATGCTTCCATTACTAAACTCTCGTTTTCTCTGGGGAACAAACCCAACTAAATAAGAATATGGTCCATCCATCCATCCATCCATCCATACATCCATCCATCCATCCATCCAACCAACCAACCAACCATCCATCCATCCATCCATCCATCCATCCATCCATCCATCCATCCATCCATCCATCCATCAACCAACCAACCAACCAACCAACCAACCATTCATCCATCCATCCATCCATCCATCCATGCCAATTAGTTTCTTCTACACTGTACAGCTAAAGGTTTTGGATTGGAACAACCCTCATACCGTGATCATTCATCCCTATTACCATGTGGGTACTTAAACTGTACACAATAACCAGCCCAAATAAGTATAAGTACTAATCAATAAGTTAAAGCAACTTACTCTAACTAAATTTCTAATTAATCTACCAAAACTGTCAGAAAACCAAGAAATGCCATCGCAATTTCACTTTGTCCAACCAACAGACTGAAACTTCGAGATAATCAGTTTCCTGTCACACAAGACCCCAAAAAATGCAAACAATTTTTGGGGCATTTTTGCTTGAAAAATGATTTTCTGTAGCTTCACTAATTGCTTCAAAGATATGAGTACAGAATACGAAGCATACGATAATATCATTTGGGGTATGTCTCTGCTGTGAATCTATCCAAGACAGATATCCTTTTCTTGAACAGGGCAGCCATGTTGGAAGTCTTTCACTCCTTCACCGTCTGCTATCACCAGAAGCTCCTAAGTCCTTATCTCCGTTTGCTCTGGAAGAACAGCGCCCTCCTCCTGTTTCGTGCCGTAAAGCAGTCCAGCCGGTTTCCCTCCAAAATCTGAACAGGTGGCTCGTGTGGTGAAAAATGAGCGTTGGACGGGCTGGCTGGTAGCTCCATCACAATATTCTCCTTTATTATTGTAATGTACCAAAATGTGTTCGGTAATGACTTATTAATATTAAAATAATCATAGCTAATGCGGCTGCTAATTTCAGGTAGAAGCGGGGTCGATCTGGCCCCAGTGCAGCAGCTTAAACACTGCAAAAACACTTCAAAGTGCTCCCATAGAGTTTGCATTGAGCAGTGTGTTTGAGAGCAGAGGGGGACTTTAGCACACCAGATGGACTCTGTCACGCTCCGGCTCGAGGCCTATCTGCCGGCCTCAGAATTTCATTAGTAGCTTGGCCCCGGTCTCAAGTTTGAAGAGCATAAGAGGTTCGATCAAAGGATTAGCAGCACATCTGAAGCAACAAATGGTCCACTTTTTTTTTTTTTTTCCTTCTCCTTTTTTTTTTTTTTTTTTTTCCCTCTTTGCGCCCTCCCACCTCCACAAAGTGCTTAGACCTGGCCAAAATAGATGAGGGGGGTAAGAGAGGATGGCAACAGAGAGAGAGAGAGAGAGAGAGAGAAAAAAGATCAAATATAATCATTCAAAAATTTTAAAAAATGACAATTTAAAACAACACTGCTAAAAAGATGTCTGTAGATTTTACGGCGAAAGCTGCCAAACCATGACGGGAAAAAGCTGCAAAATATGCCGTGGAATATTTCAAAACCTTTATTTATACGGCACTTTGAGGGAATTCATACAGAATAAAGCAGTGTTTTATATTAGTGAGTTTTAATTGTACAGTTAAACACTAATATTTAATGTTACATATTAAATATGTATTGTACGGTCTTTTACTCTCACGGTTTGGCAGTTTTTCACTGTAAAATCTATAGACAATTCAAAATATGGAATAAAACAGCAACCTTAAACATGAAATCAACAGTACTAATCTCTTTTTAGTCTAGTTTAGAAGAAGTTATGCTGTATTATTACGGTAAAATTCTGGCAACAGGATTTAACTTACTAATATTAAAATGTGTTAATTAAAACGCTTAAATATCTCAAATTAACCTTTTGCTGCTCTGTTGCGTGCTTCATTTGTGCCAGACTTTGTCGCTTAAAGATCATTTTTTTTATTTCACTTCACGTCACCTGCCTTCATTTATTACAAAAGGATATTTGCGGTGTCCTTCAGCAGTTGTGATTGGTTCCAACAAGGTGGCGGTGTTTAAAACCAGCCTGAACTTCCCAGGTCGAACAACATGAGCAGGCTACTTTGGAGTTGCTTGAACGCACTGTTAAGTAACAGTGTGTCCAGTATTTTATTTATTTTTTTTATTTCCACATCCCTCTTCCTTCTCTATTTGATCAATGAACTCAATTACAGCCGTGTCCTGAGGTTCCTCTCACCACGGCACTCTCTCTTCCTCCCCTCTCCTTCTCTCTCCGATGATGCATCACACGAGCCACACCTGACACCTCCACCGGCCCCTCCTAAAAATCTCGTCAATAAATAAGAGGGGCATGGTTGGAGTGCCCAGGCTTTCTGTTCCTCTCTATCTCTCTGTCTTCCCACCCCAGCCCTCTCGCACTCTCCCTTCCTAACAGCTCCAGCGCCCAGCCTCCGTCTGATTCCTCTCCGCAAGGGTAGCCTCTAATAGATTCCCCCAGCTCCCATGTATTATTAATGCTTACTGCTCTCCAAGGTGGCAGTGACAAATAGGGAGCAAAATTCACTGACTAGCAGTGAATGTACTTTTTAGTCATGCTTGAGCTTCCCCTAGTCCATACTGCTGCCAGTTGGAAGATTTCTCTCTTCTCTTCCCCTCCTCTCGCTCTTCATCTTTCTACTTTTTCACCCCGGCTGCGAAGGAGCGCGCGGTTGACCACAGACGAAGTCAAAAACGAACATCCCTCTCACGAAATGTTCACAGGAGTTTGATGTAGCGTAGAGAAGGTGGAAAAGATTATTATTGCAAGTTTCCTATTATTCCTGCGTTGAAATAACGATGAGAAGAAATGCAAAATGTGCCATTCATTTTCCAGAAAATGAAACGCTAACAACATTTGGTTTTTACCTTATTGTTTATGTCTCGTAGCAGCCGGTACGGTTTGATGAAACCCATAAAAACTCCAGATATTGGCACTTTGGACCCGGTTAACAGCAAAAAGTTGATAAATAGATGCATGAAAAGTCCGAGAAGGCAGACAGGTGCAAACTTTGAAGTTGACATTCAGGTCTGTTGAGCATTTTAGCTCCTTGTTTTGGTTTTAAAGCGCACAACTTCACAGTTTCCAGGTAGCAGTCCCAAAAAGTTGTCGACTAGCTGGTGTTGCACAGTAGAAGTCAGTGTTTACAGCTTGATTTTTTTGCCTTTTGCTCGTTATTTACAAGGTAAAAGTTCGAACAGGCCTTCACTAGAATCATCTAAGCCCAATACAAACACAGGGAGGGCGCTTGCATCTCAAAAAGGTATTGAAACTATCATAATAATCACCGTTTCCTTTTGTGTGTGAAACCGAAACTTGCCTTAACCGTCTTATTCACCGTGTAAATACAGTACATGTGAGATTCCTGCTGTTTGTTTGCGGTGGCGAAGTCTCACAGTTACGTGGGGGATAAAGGCTAGGCAGGCGTGTGGCAGACTCCTTTTTCCGAGCTCCATACCCTCCAGGGACGGCATCTGAAGAGGTTAACCCGGATTTGTGCGTCTCTCTGGGGCGCCACCTCTCCCTGATCCCCTACCTGGATGTGACAGAAATAGGCGCAGCACTCTGTTTGCCCTCTGAAGAACAGCTCAGCTCACAATGAGTCACACGTTTATAACCTGGCAGGCTTCTTTTTTTTTTTTTTTTTCCCACCTGGAAGTGATCGTTTGTGCTTTTCACTGGAGGAAAACTCGGCGAGTAACAAAGCATATGTCACGCGGTCAGCACCTTTATCTGAAAGGGCCTCCGGGAGCTGTGACGGTGCCTCACCTGTTGAGCTGCACAGAGTGGACTTGAACTCCTCGGTTGAGTTTTCGCGGCAGCACCGTGCGTCCTCAAGCCACAGTCCAAATGTGTCGTGCGCGGGCCTTATTAGAGCCGCATGTAAAAACGAAGCTGTCCCGTTCAAGTGAAATCGACTTCCCCCATTAGCTCTACCCGAGGCCCTTCCCCTCTCTGCCCTGCCTTTCCTGTCTTTCTGTTGTACTATCAAATAAAAGCAAAGTGCAAAGGGATAAAAAAAAAAAATCCATCATTCTGTGACCCACAGGACTCCTGAAAAAATATTAGCACCGCGTTTTATGTCGTAGGGCCGGCAGGACAGAAGAAACAGTCGCCTGCCTTGACAGAAATATTCTATTAGAGCGGAGTAGCAGCGGACTTTTATTCCCCGCGTATTAAAATAGTGGGGGGAAAAAAAGAAAAAAGGAGGTCTGTCCATTTAATATGAACCTGTTAATATCTGTTTAATTTGGGTTTAACACGAGCACTCCTGCCCCCGACTCTGTCAAGCCATCGTTCACAGGTTGGCTCTTTGGTTCAGCTGAAATAAGTAATTACGGCGGCGGGTCGAACCTTTTCTCGGCGGTTTGGAGGACGGGGGGTTGGAGGGTTAGGTGCTCTCTTGTCTCAGAGAACCCCCCCCCTCTCCACCCTACATCCTCTATCCTTCTATGCTCCCCCCCCCCCGTGCCCGCCTCCGTCTTCATTCGCCGAGAGCTGTGACGCGAGAACCCTCTCTACAGCTGTTCCCCTGTTGATCAATTAAAAACATGCTTTGGTGAAATAATTAGCTGACATTTGCTCCTACTTAACAGATGTTTCTGTGGATTCTGCCTGTAAAAAAAAAAAAAAAAGTACGGAGGTGGAGGAAAGGGTGTGCGCGCGCGCTCGCGTGCGTGTAGTGTCGGTGGAGGCGTGGAGGAGGAGGGCATTTACACATCCTCTGCACACACACTCACACACACACACACACACACACACAAAAAAAAGGTTCCTCTGCTTGCATTTCAAAGTTGTGTACATCCTTTAATGCAATTATGAGAGGTGGGCCCTCCGCTGAAATGATCTGAATGCTAATTTGAGCGTTAATCATCATAGTTAACCATCGTTTACATAATTACCCTGTAATTAGCATCGCATTACAGCAATATTATTGGCATTAAGCAATTAATTAAACCCAAATATGGATTGTTGCGTTGCATTGTTTGTGTGCGCGCGCTCCCGTCGTCGTTTTTAGGAATTTTTTGTTGTTGTTGTTGTTGTTGTTGTTGTTCTGAACCAAACCAAATCCAATGCTTCGATTGCCGTTTCGACAACTATTTTCACTTGGCTACTTTTGGCTGCCTTTGAAGGCTCCTGGAGTTGGAATATTGATCCGGATCCCACTTAGAAAACAAACAGAAACAGGATATGTGTGCGCGCGCGTGCGTGCGTGCTTGTGAGAGCAATCATCTGCCGTGCGCAGTGTCCTCCTCCCTCTCGTCGCCGCCGTCGTCATCATCATCACCGTTAATCAGATAAATACGCTCACATCCCCTCATCCTCTGCGTGACATCTTCAGCAGCGAGATGAAATTCCCTCTCCAGACATTCTCTCACACACACACACACACACACGCGCGCGCGCGCAGACGCAGCGAGAGAAGTTGAGGAGGAAGGGGTTGGGAGGGGAGGAGGTCGGAGGTGGGGAGGGAGGTGCAGCTTCCCTAATGGCGGACGGCTTGTCAGGATTAGGGCAACGGGGGCTGTAAAATCTACGCCTGATGAGGTGACTAGCTCTCCCTCTCAGCTCCAACGCCTTACAGATTTGCCCACCTCTCCGGAACCCCCCCTCCTCACGCCACCACCATCTCCTCTGCCGCCCCTGCTGCCGTGCTTGGGTGCAGCCCCCCCCCCCCCCTCCTCCTTTTTTTTTTTTTTTGAAGTCCACTTTGGAGTGCATGCTTCGATGCCATCCATCCGAGTCCCCCCCAACTTTATGTTTCAGGCTAAATTGGCTGATTTCATTACCATTCAGGTGAAGATGTGTGTGCGTGTGTGTGTGAGAGAGTTTGGATTTCTTCTTAAAGCAGCTTCTCTTTAAAAAAAGAGAGAGAGAAGCAGCAGTGGGGATGTCAGCACAGGGTGAAGCAGGTGCAAAAGGTTTAACCGTTGCCAGCCGAGACGCCAGGCCAACTCTGGCAGCTAATCCCCGAGGTATTTAATGAACTTTTTCTCTTAAACCGCCTCTGCTAATACTCGGAGGCCGTGCTCTTACACGTTGCAAGAGCACTGGAAGCCACAAAGACGACGATAACGTTTAAAAAAAAAAAAATTTTTATACCTGTAATGGAGGTTTTTGTGGCGGGCCCTCTATTTGGAAAATGATTTAAACTTGCAGCTCTCTTCAACTTTAGGCTTTAGCGGGGAGAGAAGCTCGCATGTAAACAGCGCATCCTTCTAATTATCGTTATTATTATTATTATTATTGATTCCTAAACTGCGATGGGTAATCCAGCGGATGTGTGCTCTCCACGATCCCCGCAGTGCGGTAGATATCTGAGCTCCCCCCCGCGCCTCTTTTGTGGTTTTATTCATGAATTTTGAACTTTTTTTGTTTTCGCTGCCTCGTCTGATTTATTAGCGGCCCTTCCACACTTCCAACCCCCTAACTGCGCGCGCGCACACACTCGCCGCGAAGGCGAAAAAGAAACAACCCGTACGCCAAAAGGGAAGATCTCGCGAGCGAGGTTGGCTGTCAGAGCGATTGGGAGCGCTGGAAAATAAAGCTTTCCTCGCTGGCGAATTACCTTTCTCCCTGTAATTCCAGAGGTTTTTTACTGAAACATTAAGTGAACAGGCAGGAAAGAAAACAAAAAAAAAAAAAATGCTTGAAATATCCCCGGGCTATTTCTTTTTGCTCCAGACGTAGAGAAACAAAATGAACTCCCAAGTTCAGGTTGAGGCTCAGCTTAGCCCCGAGGTTCTACCGAGGAAAGTGTGTGTCTATACCGATGTGTGTGTGTTGTGAGGAGATTCGGCCTGATTCCCCCTCCCCTCTTCTCTCACCTCACGCACACAAACACACACACACACACACATCTACCCATCCCACAATAAATGAAGTGACAGGACAATTTGCATTACTGCCCCGGACTTGAGTCTAGCATTCAGGCAAACATACATGCACAGGACGCGCCGCCTCACATTTGCACACATTCATCGCAATGAGCAACGAAATCCAGCGCCGGGCGTCTTTATTTTACCTTACACGCGTTCTCCGTCTGACACCATGAATATGCAGCTGCAAGTTTTTTAAGCCGAGCAAGATTCATCATCCAAAAAAAAAAAAGTGTAGTGTTTATGCCCGTTTGTAGTCATGTGTCACGTCGGGTTTGGATCTCTCCCGTAAAGCCTCGGGGTCAGGTGTTAGGTTCAACACTTGCGCAGAAATCAGGATGACCTGTACGGCCTCGGGGCGTACAACACCAAACGCAGCGAACTGACAGAGGCAGGGCGCCATAACACTGCCCGGGTGGAATCATGGGCAGAGCAAGGCATTCATTTTGTCTGAGGTTTGGTCTTTTATTCTGCGAGTTCCGGGTTCAGTTCCTCAATGTACCAACGGCCCATCAACAACAAAACTTCTTATTTCTTTAATACAAGTGTTGATTTCATGGACAAAACCAAAAAAAAACCATGTGGAGGCTTGTTTACTTGCTCGTTCGCCATGATGAGGTCAGACTTTGACACATATTTTTGACGGGCTGTCACACTCCGAAATGGACGGAGCGATTACGGCCTCTCCGGTGGCCTTTCCTCACATTTTGGACACCCTTGGAATTTTAGACTTGTGATCGTTTCATTGTAATTAAAATAAGATCAATCCAAAATCACAGAAAGACAGAAGAACAGGAGCTTACCGTGATGACCGTCATCACTAGGTGGAGGTTTTTTTCATCAATCTAATGAAAATAGCACAACGGAAACACTTAAAGACGACCAAGTTCCACTCCGTCTTGTAAAAACCGTAACTGTATACGTGAAGTCTTTAGTTTTATTTGGTCAAAGTTCGACTGCAATGGAAGACGAAATGCTAAAAAAAAAAAAAAAGAAGAAGCGAATGACTCAAAGCTCAATCGAAATGAGATGTCACGTCTAAGAAAGCTTAATACACGGCGAAGTCACACAGCAAGTGTGTCAGGACCTGAAACACGGCGACGGGGAGCGCTGTGGCCCGCGCGACGAGGCCCACAGAAAATGAGGGAAAACCGGCCCCGAAGAGAATGGCGTCAGCTCCTCTCTGGCCGTCCAGCCGTGGCAGATCAATAGACCCGCCAAGCGTCCGACACACTGCCTTCTCTGACGGAGGCGTGCTGGAGCGCGGGGGCCCGGGAATAAGTCGAGGGGTTCAGGGCGCGCCGCTCCATCATGGCGTGTCACGGCGATGAAATGAGTTGTCTCCAGCCACCAGATCGATGGCTGACATAAGAGCGTCTCGCCGCGGAGTTCTGGCGGCTGGAGGGAGGGAGGGGAGGGAAGAAAAGAAAGGGGAGCGGGCGTCCTGAAGTTATTACCTCCACCTCGCTGTCAGAAATCGCGGCGTGATGCATTACATGTGTTCCCTGTTGTGTAGTGTGTGTAAGGGGAGCACAAACAGAGGGGAACGGGATGAAAAATGCAGTTTCCGCTCCATTCGTCTCCCATATACCGCCGCGTTCTCACGGACGGGCTCGAGTGTCCCAGCGCACTTTTGTTTGTAAATAGGCATCACTCATGGCGCCGTTTCTTTCCCCGACAGCAGCCGAAGTGAAAGATTTACATCCACATTTGGAGCTTTTACGCGTCACTTTCATTCGTAGCGAGCGTGACGGATCTGCAGCAGGATGAGCGGCAGCGGGGGGGGGGGGAAAAAGTACTCACCTTGTCGCTAAATGTCACTTTTGGGCCGTGAATCTCGCGCCGCGTCTGGAATTAGTTTGTTTTTATTCAAAAATATTCAGCTTAATTTGATTTTTTAAATAGATTTCTCAGCAAGAAAACAGAGGAATGTTTATGCAAAAGCATGGTAATCACCCATCAGAGTTACTTCCGACAGTCGCACACGCTCACACTCGACTAGTCAAAAACAAAAGAGGATGAAATAACTCTTTAGCACCGAGGACGCCTGAATAACAATGCGCTGGTTCACCCTCCGTGCACGCGACGCTGAACGCCATTTAAATAAGGGGAGGCCACGCCCCCCCCCCCCCCCGAGACGTTTGACGACGAATCGATCGTGACATGCTAATTTTTCAAGGCTAATTTCCAAAATGCGCCTCACACGTAACGTCTGGACTTATTAATACAAGCGGAGGGGACTTCGTCTCCGCGCTCCCACCCCACCCCACCCCACCCTTTGGCATGCGACGTCGTTCGTCTGCTCCTGGCAATAATAAATCACGGCGGTGACAAGTGCGGCACTCTTAACCTTGATGGACTGAGAATCAACGACCCCCTTCAAATAAAGTCTGATTACGCGATTGGCATCGATCATTGCTCTTGTCTGCTTCAATAAGGAGGTGCTTATTCCACTGCTTTGACCCCGACGTCCGGAGCCGAAATAAATAAATGAAATTTAACATTTTAAGAACCTTTAATGACGAGAACAGCAAGAATGAACAACATTTTGATGTTCAGGGTGAGTTCAATGTTCTTAGTGACACTTTTAAACAAATGTGTTTGAGTTAAATGTTAAATAAAATACAATTTGATTATTATATTGGATTTTAGATTCAATTCATTCGATTCAAATGAAGGAATCGGCTCAGTTCAGGTATTACAAACTGTCCTGATTGGATATCCGACAGCTTCCCCTAGTCAGGAAGCAGCCAATCAGGACTTGCGTGGCCTTACCTAACATGAAAAAGCCTGAATTAATTCATGAGAATGCAAAATATTTTTGGATTTTTGGTTAAAATCAAATTAAGTCCAGTTCTTTGATCATTTTAGGTGTGTATTCATAGAAGACGGTTTTAAGGCTCCTTTTATTGGTATTTCTTTTTTGGTATAAAGCCAAAGAGTATCAACTTTTTTTTCATCGTAACATATTTCAGGTTCACAATCCCGTCTGTCGTCATGCGAAAGAACAAAGCGGCGTTTGTTTTATTTTTACTTTTATCTCACTTCCAGCCGTCCACCCACCCGCCCACCAAGCGAGGCCCACGGGTGCTACCTCAGGTCGGGGCGCACAGACCTGTCTGTCAGTGTTACTCACAGGGACTTGAATGTGCCGTGACAGGTGCCAATCTGCGGGCGCCTGGCGATAACGGCGTCAGCCGGCCCGGCGGTCTGAGGCAACCTCAGCAGCCGCCTTTAACAGGACGCAAACATTTGAAGTTGTCGGATAGTTTGGGGGGGGGGGGGACAACAATGGTGTTATTGCTTTTTTCCTTTTCTTTTCTTTTGTGGGTCCTGAAATGTGTCTCAGACATTCTCTGTGGTTGATTTATGGGTTCTGAGATGAAGTGATAACCTGTGTTAATGCTCGGATGGATATTTTTTTGTGTTGGTGTGACATTTACCTTTGCTGGCATGGTTTATGCATGAAGCTCCTGATGCTTTTGGACAGTTGAGCTGCTGTTCCTGTATCATATTTACATGATCCTGGAATCTCTCATTCAAATCAATATGTGTATTGTATTGTCTCTTTTTTTTTTTTTTTTGATGAATGAAGCTTTTATGTGTCTATTTGACCTCCGAGACGCCGCTCAAAGCAGCAAATGTCACGGCTTTCACTCTCTGGATATAAGTCAGCGCTCTTCCGTGTCACAGCAAACGCTGATAAAGATAATTACAACATCGGCTGGCATGAACTTGTAATGGATTATCAGTTAAATGTGATGCAGTGTACTACATGTCAGAGGGGGCAGAAATAGAAAGCTCTGCGCTGTTTCCCAAAGGAGAGAGTTGGCATTTCTGCTCACATGCAGTAAGCCCCTTTTCCTGTTTACACGGCTGTGTGCGCGAGTATCTACGTGTCGGGCGTAGTAACAGGTGTCTGGAGCGAGCTCACATACATGCATGCACACGTAAATTATGCACATTCGCAGACATGCAGACACGGAAATGCAAACAGGCAGCTTAAAATATAATGTAAACATCTAACAGTTCCACCCTAAAACGGTTTTAATTTCTAGAACAATCAGTTACCATTGTGTTATCATATTCCTTTAATTTCCTGCTGGTACGGCAAATTTCACCTCTGAAAACTCGTATCGAAGTGCCACCTGATCTAATGTGTACCTCATGAAATACACCCCAGATTTACCGTATATTCTATAATATATAATAATTCAGGAAAATTCATATTCTGTGACTGAGTGGCAGTGTCTGTCTATAGTGTATTCATTTACTACTGCACATCACTTGAGTCCACAACCGCACTATTACCGTTAATGCTCTTCATACTGTAAATATACAGATATTTATATATATTATATGACACTTCACACTGAAACAGTATATCGCAGCTAAATTTACCTGTACTGCATAATTCCATCAGTTATGACATTTATACTGCAATGTGTATACTGTTACAGTTAATACTGTTTATGTTATATACATAAGACATAATTCATATTTATATTGCTCTATTATTTATATATCCTTATACACATGTACATAATCTTTACTGCTTTTTTGCACTTCTAGTTAGATGATAAACTGCATTTTGTTGTTTCAGTACTTGTACTCTAATCTAATCTGATCTAATCTAATCTGATCTAATCTAATCTGATCTAATTGAAAAATGTCAACATTCTAGTTGTGTGTTCCAGTCACAAATTTGACTTATATTTAACTTAAAGTGAGTTATATTACTAACTTTAGGGAGCAGTGTGTAGGATTGTAGTTGCCTGGAGTAAAGGAGAACCCACAGTGGGCGCAAAACATAGAAATCATGAAGACGGTGTTTAGTTTGTCTGTTCTGAGCTCCTGTAGAAACATGGCAGTTCAACATGCTGTACCACAAAAACATGATTAAACCTCATACCGAGAGAGTTACTCATCGGCAACATCGGACGTGTTTGTAAGACTGTCCCTCTGCATTCCCTCTTATCTGCAATGTCGAACATGTTGCACTCGCTCTGCAGAGTTTGGCTACCACTTTACACACACACACACACACACAAAAAGTCCAGCCCTGTCTACTACTTCTTCTTCTTTTTCTTTTCCTGCCCTCCCTCTCAGCAGATTTCCCTTCAGAAGCCTCCCTGCTCCTCCCACACACTGGAGATCAATTTGTCTTGCCGACAGGAATCCATATTTTTCTCATCGCAGGTACCGCTTCTCGCAGGACCCCCCCCCCCCCACCCCCCTCCCCCCCCCCGCCCCGCCCCTTGCTTTCCATCCACCCCACCATCACCTCTCTGCAACCGTCCACCCCTCCGCCCTCCCGGACTCCCGTCCAAGTGCAGCTGAATCAGCTCCCATCCCCTCGCTGAATGGACAACAAACCCACAGCCAGAAACACAACATAAACACTCCTGCTTCTGTATACTTACATAAACGCATGTCAAAAGCCTAGAAAAGACACACACCGCTGCACATCCGCTCACACACACACACACACACACAACTGTCCTCCTGTTCATGTTCAATTTACAGTGTCTGAGCGGTGAGCGCTGCCGGTCCCTGCGGCTGTTTTCCAAAGGTGTTCCATCACTCTGCGGTGAAATCTGAAGGGGGGGGAGAGGAAAAAAAAAAAGAAGAGTGCACTCAAAAGTGGGTAGAGGAAGAAGAAAAAAGCAGCAGCTTGATATCAACAGGGGAGTGGATGAGGGAGGAAGGCATTTTACAACACGTTTTTCTCTCACCGTTGTCTACCTTGGTCCGAGGAAAGACTGGCGGGCTCCCTCGTGGCAGCCGCCGCGATCAATACTACACAAGAGTTGAATTAGACCTCAAGTGGAGTGCACGTCTACCTTGGCGGAGGCAGGGGCCGACCTGAAATCCCTTGAACATTTACTTTCTTTCCACCGAGTTAACCAATAACTGGATGAAATGAGAGGGAAAAGAGCAGCTGTCTTTCCTGTTTCTTATCTCGGCTTCTTTTTTTTTCCCTCCTTCTTCTTCTTCTTCTCCTCCACCCTCTCCGTCTCTCCTCCTCCCGTCCTCGCTCCTCGCCGTCGCTCTCGGCGCTCCAACTCTCGGTATCTGTTTTGCCTTAAAAGAGTCACTTGAGCAGAAATGAAATGCACAATTAGCAGATATCCAGAAGAAATGGGACACGCACACACGCACACACACACACACACACACAAGCACACTGTGCGAAGGGGGGGGGGGGTGCATGCATGTGGAAGCATTGTGACCGCACACACACATTTCTTCAACGTATCCTTTAATTTAATCATGTACTCCCATTGACACTGACTCATGCTTGAGCGGCTCCCTGGGACAAATGTTTTTCAGGGCAATAAAAAGTGAGACTCCATCGCTTTAATGTAGATATTTTTAAGAGATTACTCTGATCAACTTCATTTTTACAACTGGTACATGGTGCACCTGTTAATCAAACTGAGTGGGCAGGGCCATGACATCTGCTTCTGTAGATTTGGGTTAGGGTTAGGGTTTGGAGTTAGGGTTAGAGGGTTAGGGTTAGATGGTTGGGGTTAGGGTTGGGTTTGGGTTAGAGTTAGATGGTTAGGGTTAGGGTTAGGGGGATTTGGACGTTGTTGGATGGACGAACTTGCGTTCTTTCATCATCATAGCGCACAGATGAACCAGTCCTACCAGTTTGTTGTGCTACATCACACAATAAATAATTAAATCAATCTAAGAAGTTGGGAATGTCACTGATTGTTCTTACCTGTGTTCCGTTGGCAGGACGTGTTCGGCGTTTGGTCACCGTCGTCGCATTTCCATACACCCCTTACGCGCCTGCCTCCTCTCTCAGGTAGGTGCCGTTTCCGTGCCAGATGCCTCTAACTGAATTTGGGTCAGGAACACACACACACACACACACACGCACACACAGTGTGCCTCTCCTGGATCAATAGGAGGCACTCAGTGCAGCTGACGCCCTCTCACACCTGATACTGCGCCCAAACACCCTACTAACCCCCCGCAACACGCACACTCCAACCTGGCGAGGGACCAATTACACCAACCGCAGGGAATTCCGAGTCCCCCTCTTGTCTGGAGTGATATCTCCGAGGATTACAGGTACTTAGCTCCCATTATGTCTGCTCTATTACCTGCCCGCTGCCTCTTAACACACACCGGCCTCCTTTGTGTCCGCCTGTTTGCACAACAATCCCTCCCATCGGCCCGCTACCTTTTCACTTCTCAATGGCCGCTTTGTGGGGCTGAGAAAGGTGTGTGTGTGTCCCTGTGCGTGCGCGTGTGTGTGTGTGTGGAAGAGGAGATGGAAAACACACTTTTTTTTCCCCGCTCCTCTCTCCAGGTACATGCTGTCTTACTTAGCGCATTTTCACGCTTGCAGTCTTTATAAACACACACCTCTACCCACTCTTGTCACACAGACTTTCTGTGCAATCCACACACTCCATTCAATTAGAGATGCACCTTTTTGTAGGCTAACACTCGGAGCGCGTACCGCTCCCCGGCACTCATTTGTGCTCATGGCGTCGACACACACCTGTATGCACGCTCACTGTTACACACACACACACACACACTTCATACAAATGATCTCCTTGTTGCCAGACACACGCTCTCATTTTATCTCAATCAGAAACACGCCGTGCCTCGGCGCGCGCTCATAAACACACACACACACACACTCGCCCGAGAAGAGGTAAGCTGATCTCTCTGACAGACAGACGACTGGCAGCTCGGAGAGCCGAGGGCGCTGAGAAGGTAATTACCCGTGACAGACGTACCTGTGTAGGTTTCACCTCCTCCTCCCCCCTCTCCTCCCCCCTCTCCTCCTCCTCCCCGCCTCACTCCAACCTGCACTTATCACAGTTACCGTCTCACCGCAGCCACTGAAGAGATTTAATTGGAAGATTAAGGTGTTTTAGGCATCGATTTCATGTCGACTCTGTTTATTTTTTTTTTCTCCCCCCTCTCCTCTCCTGGGCGCAGAGGCGCTTTCCCGCCACTGGAGGCGCTGCGCTGCGTTGCCTGTGGAGTAATGGCATGCTGTAAGGCTACACAACTTTGCTGAGGGCAAAGACACGGTGTTAAATATAATATTAACCATAGAGGTATCTTTTAAAAATCAGTTTCCTCTTTGCAGAAAGCACAGTTTGGGTTGTTTTTTGCACTTTCTAAACCAAGACTTATTTAAATTAGACAAACCTGTTGAGTGGAGGCTGTTTTGCTCAGCAGCTGTTTCCTTCCTGTTGTTACTGGTTTCCAGGAGTCATTGGAATCGAAGATGTGAATGTCTTCTTTAGATGCAGGTCAGGCATTCGCTGCCCGATGACGCGCAGTGTTCATTATTATGCCCGACAGTGAGTGACGAAGCTGTTACCGGTTACATCTTTCACTTCCACAAATGTTTTAATCAAGATATCAGGCCTTCCTTTGATTCCTTAGTTTCTCCCAGCAAGACGTTGAGAGAGGTTTTCCCACCACTAACTGATGGAGGGTTTTTATTGGTATTATTGAAAATAATACTTTATTTCTTGGTGTTATTAAGCCCTGGAATCGCAGAGAACAGACACAGTTTTGGACAGTCTGGTAGAAACTCTTACATGCAACTTGAGAGTTGATGCGACATTATTACAGTTATTTACATGACTCAGCGTTTGTCACTGTCACATCATATTAGGAACAAAGCGCCAGGTTTGTTCCTCTGTTGCAAGTTAGGATGTTCGGCTTTTAGCCTTCTCTCATATTTGTGATGGATAAATCATCAGGAAATGACTTCCCCATCTCCTCTTGAGGCATTATTTTGACTTCTGTTGGACCTTAAACAAGAGTTCATGTGCGGGGATTCAACATTTCTCTTCAACACGGGCGTGATAAACTATTTTTTTATGTACCGTTTAACCACAAGTAAACACACAGATTCAACTTTCCTGGAAGTCACACTTGGACCAAACTGATATTTGCACATTGAAACTGTGTGCGGAAAGCATGAAAACACACACCTACTGTTCCTGCACACATTTACATACTGTTAATAATTTCACGTCTCTTTTAGCCAGGTGTTAAGGGGTCCCTGAGGTCGCATTTCATCAGGAATCAACAACCTGTTATAAACACCAACTACCTTCCCTTTCTTTCCCCCGACAACCGCAACCATCTGGCACCAGGCCACAAAAATAGACCTCAAAATCGTTGGTAACAATTAGTAGTCGCTATAGCCTGGACCCCCACACAACAACCCACCTGATTTTCATACCCTGTATTTCTTTGCCCCCCCCTCCACCACCCTCATCAGGACGCTATCAATAGCCAGACACCTGTTTCCTGCCAACGCAAGCTAGGCCCTCTATGGCTGCACCTGTATGTGCTTACACAAGAGCCTCGAGAGGAGTATTTATGTGGATGGGACTGCAGGGCTGATATCAGGCTCTGCTAATGCAATCACAGGAAGGACAGGGAACACTTGACAAGTGTGAAGCAAGCCAACGGTGGGGTGAATTCACTCGAATCAAGTCAGGATGTGGATTTTCAAAAGAAGCTCAAACGGGAAATCTTTTGCCCCTAAAATGACTATTCAGATGATTAAAATGATTGGTGCGCATGTAGAAAAAGTTGTTTTGAAGGGACAACGAACATTAGCGCGAGTATTTGTCCAGGGGTCTTTAGTTTTCCCGGATGCTGCGATTTGAAACCAATTACCGCTACGCGTGACTCACCTCAGGGCGTTTTTTCTGCTGCTGAAGATGTTTAAACGATGAAGCCGCGCTTACAAACCAAAAAAAAAAAAAATAAAAGCGAATGTGACAGCAGCTTTAAATCAGTATCAGTGATACACCATCTTTACCAACCGTCTTTGTGAATGCTTGAAAGTAATCTGATTTTTACAGGCAGGTGCTAGCTTACTGGAGATCCGAAACTGCCAGCTTGGCAACCAGTCGGCCATTCGCTATAAAAAACTGGCAACAGTCATTCACAGTGGACGAATACGGGAGAGTAAAGCATGGAAAGGGAAAGGGAAAGGCAGCTGGCCTGTCCAGCGATCAAGTATTCTTGATACTATCCAGTCTTCACGGGAGTTGGGTTCCACATTGGATGATTCTCTACCTCACTGTTTCCACTGCTCCCAAGTAGTGTGCCCTTTATGTAGCGACACAGAAAACAATTGCGCGGAGGCGGTGGTGTTACGGCATTGTGGTTCACGCGACTTTCAAGCTGGAGCCAGGAGTTTACGTTTGCGCAGCGGTCCTGAAACTAGCATTTGTTTTGGTTTTTTTACGAAGCGAAACCATTCCCTGACCGTAACCAAGTGTTTCACTTGCCAGTAGTTTATCTGCCATAACCACACTCTTTCTTACTATACTTAAGTTGTTCTGTGCAGGTACTGGATAAAGCAAGAATTTAAAAACATTGGAATCGGAGAGAAATATAAAATGTTCGGACGTTTGGTGTCATTCAACCTGTGTGGTCTGAGGTTTTAATCCAGTAGATTTCAGGCTGTCAGTGTTACTTTGTAGTCCTTGATGCTGTTTTTATCTCTGTTTTATTAGCATTTATTGTGTATTACACGTATGTGTCTCTTAAATCCAATTGCACTCTTCCAGGACTGTATTTATTGTGCTTGTGGCGCCTATTGCATGTCTGTCAGTCCCGGGATATTTCTTGTGTTGCTCCTCCTGAGGTTTTTCATCTGGATCAAATGTCTATGATAATCGGTCTCATATGTGATACAGATTGTAAATCCTCTGGGTCAAACTTGTAAACTTGCGATTTTTGGGCTCCTCGACTTGACTTAACAGTTAACCTCTCATTCTAGATAGTCGTTCAGCCCTGACTGATGACCGTCTGCCTCAACTCAACTAGAAATTCAGGCAGTTATTCAGCGGGGAAACCAGTCAGTCAGTCTCCCACACAGCCAGCCATCCATTACCTCTAAACCAAACAGAGAGCCAGACATCGAGGAACAAACTGCAGAGTCAAGCATGGAAGGGCAGGTGATTAATGCCAACACAGTGTTTCCCTGTTCTTGGCCAAAGTGTTATTGATTTGATTTTGGAGGGGCGAGAAAAGGTTAGCGTTTTCAGGCCGTGGCTTGAGGTCGGCGGCCTGCGATGGGAGGAGTAATGACCCCTCCCTCCTCGGTGAGAGCTACCGATGCGGTCAACCAGGAAATGGAGACAATCCCCAGCCAGGCGCCGGGCGACGTTGCTGTCCTTTACGCCGCCGATATGTGTGAAGTGGACATTCGCTGGCTATCGAGTGCCACACACTCCTACACCTAACAGCCATTATGGAGCTTGAAACGGCCAAAATGGCAAGGCGGTGTGAGGTGGTAGAATATAGGCTAATATCACTGTGGCTTTTAGCGAGGGCCCATTTTTAACCTCACTAACTGAGACGCCATGAACCCAAGAGGACTTACCAATGAGGGAAATCAGCTGGCAGTAACACAGTTGGTCAGTTTTTAGCACAATAGAACCTTTAGAGTGAGTGATGGCACATTTTGTTGATATTTAGATCCCAGGACTGCGTGACACATTTTGGGATCTTGCAGAGTTTGTGCATAATCAGCACGTGCAAAGAGGCTCGAGGAGGTTCGACGCGTTTCCAGCATCGCTGTTTTGCGTCACTTCTCCTTTCCATGTGACTGGAAGCTGTGATCTCGCTGCGCCCTAACCACGGAAATTAAATGACTGCAAAGCGTGAAGAAACGTAAATAAATGAGATTCATCCAAAGCAGGGTAAGACATGTTCCCTTGTACATCAGGTACATGACAAGATCACACTCCCAGAGTCGAGTTAATTTTCGTACCCCCACCTCCATCCTTACCCTCCCTCCATTCTCTGTCATTTCAGGGAAGAAGGTGCTGTAGCCATATGACAGTAATTAACAACTGACAAAAATATCCCCTCCCTTAACATGAGGTGGGAAATCACAAAAGCCGGAGTTATTTTCTCATTAATTTACCAGCCCTGCTCTCTTTTACTCGGAGACGGCAACGCGAGTCCTGGCGTACGCGTTTAATAAGGCACCGCACTGTTTTGTTTGTGTGAGGTTCGGGGTGGGAGAAGCGCCGCTATTGACATACAGTGTGATCCTTCAGGTGGGGCTTACTGTGAATCACTTCCCACCAGGATTCAGTGTTTTAACTGCTAGCATCAAGGCTAACGTGGAGGCGTATTCTCCCCCCCCCCACGTTTCCAGGCTGTAATCGTTACATTTGTACCCCTTTGTTGTCCCATCTCGTGTGAGCGAGCACCAGTGATGAGACACGAGACGTTAATCAAAGGTGTGCATTATTCATAAAAAGCAGACAACTGAAGCAGGTCTATGTGTGATGAAATCAGTCTGATGAAGAGCGACGCGGCTGTTTGTGGTGATAATAAACTGTTTTTGCAGATTTCTGGGAGCTGTCAGCGTGCAGACCTTACTATTTTCTTTTTTTTTTTTTTTTTTGCTTTGCAAGATGTGCCGTAAAAAAGTTGGATGCAAAGCCTCGCAGGTGATTTCTACACACGAGGCACCCGTATCGCGCCGGCGAGGTTAGCGATTCGCCGCAGCCGCGCCGCCACTCTCAGGGACAGACAGATGGTTTGATATTCACAGAGAGCAGGCTTTCTCCTTCTACCCTCCCTCTGTCTTTTTGGCTACCTCCACTCCCCTTAACTTTCCTTCTGCCTCAATCAATAATAGGATTTGACTGATATAGATTTTTGAAATCCACTCCTTTCAGATTGAAGTTGGCACCACCCCCTTCAGCGCCATAAAACAGTGTTTGGCGCATGTATTTGCAGGTTGGCACCTCTGATTGCTGTTAAAGAAAATCAGATACTCCCTCTCCGTCATATAAATGGACAACCCTGACTTGACTGATTTTTTTTGTGAAACAACATGATAATGTCAGACTGAACCATCTACTTCTCCTTTTAATCTCTCTCTCTCTCTCTTGCCGTTCTGGCTACGTGTCTCTCGCCGTCGGAGAGCCAGACAAAGCCTCATCACGGCCATAACTACACACAGAGAAAGAAACACCTGCACGCCTCAGGGAAGCCAGAGTTTGTCTTTCACGTGTTAGTTCTTTAACAAGAGGGGAAATATAAGACAAAGCCCCTTATATACCTTGAAATACCCCCGCAGCCCGGTCACCCGCCTCTTTGCTTCCCAGCCGCGTTGCATCAGACTGAGGGGATAGGTGCTATTACGCCTGCATATTTAAAGCCACCTAAATGTGTGGAGCAGGTGGCGCACAATGCACTCTTGTTGTTATTTGGTTCGCGCAGTCAAGATGGCAGATTTCATAATGCTTTCAAATGGCACATAACAGGGAGAAGCCTCGCAGGACTGCCAAGAACAATTTTGCCAGGAGCCAAAGAGGAGCAGCAGACTGCAGCCCGTACCTTTTCAACAAAGAGAAAAAGGGAAAGGGGTGGGGTGGGGGGTGGGGGGGTCTACAAATGCAGTATGGGATCGTAAATCACCTTTTAACTATCGGGCTTGTTTGCTGAATTCTAATAAGCTTTTTTAGTAGCAGGAAAACTATGAATGATCCAGTGCAGCGATGCCAGAGAGGAGCGAAGCAGTTTGAAAAACTTAGATTGATGCAGAATAGGTGACGTCTGCATGGAGAATGATGTTATACAAGCCAACAAGTGCCTCCTAAATGTAGTAGCGTTATAATGTTTGCTGGATTTTGTCCTAAAGAAGGACGTTTGGAATGATTTCAATATGCAAACCAACGAAACATCAGTGATGGATTTGAAAGTCAGCTGGATTTGTTGGGAAGGGTGGAAAGATGGGACTATTTCTGGCCATAGGTACAACATGACATCACTATTAGTGATGTCGTTTTCTCAGGAGGGGATACCGTTACGCTATTATGACACTTAATGTTTTGGTATCTATTGTTACAGGGTTGTACATGATATCATAATGTGGGAGATTGGCCAACAAAGTCGTCTGTTGATGCTGGTTTTTCTCGGACTGTGTTTTCTCACACCATTAATAGTACGAATCGCCCCCTTCTTACCCCAGAAAAACAAAACAAAAAAATTAAAAAGACTTTAAAAAAAATGATCTCAAACTGACAAACTCCTCTCCGTTGGTCTCTTGGCGAAGCCTTGCTGCTCCGTGGAGGAACTCGGCAGGGACTCGTGTCTCATCCACCCGTTCAAATAAGCCCACAGATGTCGAGAGGACTCCCCCACCAACACCACGGCACGCGCACGCACGCACACACACACACACACACATTCGACCCACCTCCAACACTGTTTGTAATGAAATCTAACACTTGGAAGAGGAGAAGTGGACGGACCACCTGTGCATCCAATTGTTCGGCATTCGCAGACACACAGGAGAGAGAGGAGAGAAGAGGAAGAAGAGGGGGTGAGGGAGAATGGCTAGAGGAATCAAAGCGCACGCACACACACACGAGAACACACACTGATGCACGCATGCAAAGAAGAAAGGAATGCAAGCCATTAAGGAAATTTTAAGAAAGAAGATGGGTGCACAAAATGTTTTAAACTTTAGAGTGTTATCACAACTTATGAGCTGTATCAAACACTTAAAGATTCATTTCAAACACGCTATAATGTATCTGTGAGCACATAAGGACATGAGTTATTAATGCAATGCATATCTTCCCCTCTTAAGGATAAGTAACTGGTGTATGAATAGTGTATATCAGCTATACATGAACAAATACTCGTGGCTTATACTGCACATGATATCAGATTTCCATTACCTTTTAACACACGAGTTGCCGTAAGTGTAAATGCATTAACAAACACATGGAAATGTTCTTTTAGCATGCACTGCTAACACATACATGAAGCTTTTAAATGGAGGTTGATGTTCAGTGCCTTAAATCAAGTGGAAGAACAACCAATAGGCTACAATCTGGCATGTGGATTCACGACTGATCAGACATTTTTGTATCACATGGATAGTTTGGGTTGTTTGAAGTGGGGGTTGTATGAGGAAGCTAGGCCATGCATTGGCTGTGGACGAGGCTAGCCGCCTAAAAATCTAATTCATGTAAGGATAGTTGCCAGCAGACAAACCTTACCTTACCTTTCTTTCCTTTGGGGAACATAGGAGTTGTTGGTCCACCATTGCCTCCAATCCGCAGCAACTGACATTAGTCATTTTTGTGGTTTTGACCATTGATTCTATTAATAACAATGTACTCACTAGGGTAATTGCTGAGATCTGAGAGTGGGGCAACATCGTAAAAGTTAAAATAGTTCCCAAACGGTCTGTTTTAAATAGTTAAGGGGAGGTCGTCTGACTGCTCGTTGGCCTGTTGGGCGTCATTATAGCGATGTGACCATGTAATAACTTGGTAATAAATAGAAATTATGGACAGAACTATGGAAATAGAGTCCATAAATTGAAGGAAATAGTGTTTGAAAGAAGAAAGGCACAGTAAAGATGACAGGATGTATCTTGAAGTGCACACCTTGTACAGAAAAAGGGAACAATGGTTTCTTTGAAACAAAGCTCGAAGGAAAATTGGTATAGAAAGACGCCAGTGAGCGGGCAAACGCACAAAACGACACACTTGCAATCGCACACCCACACAGACGCACCTACACACACACACACTCTCTTCTCTTTCTCTGTTTCTCACACGCACACACACACACAAACAAGAAAGAAACAGCAACTACTTAGAAATGAGCCCTGACATTGCTTGTCACAGTCAGAGGCCTTGATCAGGATTTGCTCACAGGACCTCCTACTCAGCACACACACAAACACACATGCGATCTGGGAGAAGTGAGGGAGGGGGGGGGTAAAAAAGCTGAGGGCCATGTTGGAGGAAAAAGGGGAACCCGGCAACATCTGCAGTCTCCGTTGTTGATAGCGTTGTTGCCAGCTTGGAGTCAGATCACAGGGCTGGAGATGCTGCAGTCTGGGCTCTACCTCTTGGCCAACCTCCCCACTCTTCAGATCCATACTTCCAAACCTCCTAGCTACCACCTGTTAGTTAATTTGCAGCGACGAAAAGGACACCGTGATACTGTGAAGTCAAACTCCTTCCCTCTATCTGTCTTTCTTTCTTTCTTTCTTTCTTTGTCTGCATCTCTTCCTTCCTCTGTGCCGATCTCTCTCTCTGAGGTTCGGTACACCCACGACAGAATTTTCCCGGACTTGGAAAGGTTCAGGGCGATGTCCCCCCCCCCCCCCCCGTCTTCCCCCTTGAGTTGAAGCTTTGATGTGCGAGTCTGGAGTCACAAATCCTTGTCCATTTACCATCAGAGATCATCCCCTAACTCGGGGCTTGGCACAACCCCACATGGCTAACGATTTGAGATACTTTAATTAGGCCAAAATGTGTCTAAAGATGCAGTTTCACCCCCAGACTTCTAGCACTTCCCGTGCTAAAGAGATAAATAGACTAAATTCCTATGTAGCAGAGATTTTAGGGAGTATTTTCTATCGTTTCATGTCTTTCAGCGTTTGGTAATTCCCCGCTGGAGGCCTCCGTGTGGGTGTGGCTCGCGTTTTTTGGAGCCATCCAATTGGACCCGATGTTTTATAAACTCAGCTACTCGGGTGATGATTTGGTGAAACATCTAAATGCTCTGTTGAATTTCAGGATCTATATATAAATGCAGCAAAACATGGCCAAGCACAGATATCCTGAAGAGGTGCATTTCTTTCTCAGCAAAGCGATGTTTCTTTTACTTGGAAGAAATTCTTTATCTGACGGTCATTGTTCAGTAACATGTGTTTAATCTCTCTCAAACTGACCTTCTTACAGTGTTTACAGACTTAACTTTGATGTTAAAACCAGGTTAGACAAAACTAGGAGATAGAAAACATTAATTAACAGTCAAAACGTCGCAAACGTAGTGGCAAATTTCAGGTTTTGTTAATATTTTTTTTAACATTTTAAACCCACAAAATCTCCTGTCTTGGATTACTCA
This sequence comes from Nibea albiflora, assembly GCA_014281875.1. Classification (NCBI taxonomy): domain Eukaryota; kingdom Metazoa; phylum Chordata; class Actinopteri; family Sciaenidae; genus Nibea; species Nibea albiflora. The sequence goes on along the minus strand of CM024812.1, from coordinate 2,670,429 downwards.
TCTAATTAACTCCCAACACTGCAGTTATTAGGAGTAAATGGAGAGACTGAAGTCAACAATTACAGGAAAAGTTACACAAAAACTTAAGAACTAAGGTCACAAACCTAAGGTCCCCTTCTCCTTGCAGCAGACATCACAACTTTGTTTCTACGCTTTAAGTTACAATCTCGCATCCATGTGGATTTCCAGCAATAGATAGCACGCTTTTTTGTGTCAACATTGATTTTTCTCTCCCCCCTCCACCCCGCTCTCCTTTTAATAGAGGAGTGGATGCTTCAAAGGCCCCTGTTTGCCCAAAGCAAGCTTGAAATTCTTGCCTTTTAAAGCGCCATTCCTTCTTTGTAGTTACGATCCCCTGTCTCTTCTGGTGAGGGCGAGGGAGAGACGAAAACTTCTGAAGGTACCAAAGGTAGCACATGAAATCCCCCCCCGCCCCCCATCTAGGTGTGTGAAGTTCTTATAGTTGTGTCCGACTTGGAATCGATACGATAGCCCCCCCTTAAGCCTGAAAAGTATGTGTTTGTACAGCCAAAGACAAGGTATTTCCAGACCTCAAATCAAAGGGCCTCTTCTTCACAGATTCCGCGCCAGACAACTTTCTCCAAGCCAGGCCAAACAACAGCGCAACAACTTCTGAAAAGTGTTCACAGAAGTCTCGAGTTGTTGTTACATCCAGTCTTCTGCTGTCTGCTCAATTACAAGTTGTTGTTTCTTTCTCTCTCTCTGTCTGGCTGTCGCCCTCTCTGTCTATCTCTCACTGTCTCACTCTCCTCTCAGACTACTGTGAGGTGTTAAAAAGGAACCAACGGGGGATCTGTGCTCCATTATGCAGGTCTGTTCCTGTGCTGTCTGTTGCCGCCTCTTCGCACCTCATATTGCATTTTTGCCCGTCGAGACACACACATGCACACAATCTTTGACACACGCACACAACCACACATACTCACAGGGAATTGAACTTTGGCTGCCTCTGTGTATCTTGTGCCAGGTGTAAGGCTAAGAGGTGCCTAACTTCCTCTCCGCCCCCTTAGGCCATACAGGCATGCTCGAAGAGGAAAGAAAAGTGGTTGTGTGATCCAGGCATCCATTACGCGCAGTGTGGGCGATGCTGCTGCTCGTGTTTTTGTTCGTCTCTGGCCCGCTTTTGCAGAAATGGATGGAGTCTAACTGCGAGAGTAAAGGTGCTACATGTAGCCTGGCATTTGTAACGATCAATATATCATTGTCACATTAATTGTGATCCCTTGCTGTGATTACACCACCAGAGAGATGAGACCAAGGTGGAGATGACTGATAATGGTGTCTTGTATCTCAAACTGAGGAGGTGTTACTGGTGGTGTTTCTCAAAATTCAGACATTAAGCCTTGTCGCTTTTGGGAAGATTTTTAGCTATAAAAAAATCTCATACAAAATATCACACTCCTGCAGTATGAGACTTTCCTTTTTCCATAATATGTTAAATACAAGGACCAGAATTTATCATTATATTAGCAGTTATATGTTTCACTTATTGAATCCTGTGTGATCAAAGTCTACTGACCAAAACGTTCAAAACTCAACAAAGTGAGCGACACTGTGTCGACTGGGTTATGAAACGTTAGGAACCCCAGGCGTAGACTGTGCGGCACACCAACAATCCATGGCTCTGAAACTAATGATTATTTCTATTGTCACTTATCTTTTTATGATGTTTTTTTTTTTGGCCAAGTTTACTGGATTGAGACAGCTGAAGAGTGAGAGATGAGGAATGACATGCAGCAAAGGGCTGCAGGCCGGATTTTTGGACCCTGGGCCGCTACGTCAAGGACTGAGCCTTGGTACACGGGGCGGATGCTCCACCAACTGAGCTCATCGACACCCCTATTGTCAACTATCTTAATTCATGAATTCTTTCATCTGTGAAATTAATAGTAAACAGTGCCCATCGTAAGTTGGCAGAACCCAACGGAATGTCTTAAAATGATTGTTTTTTTTATGACTAAAAGTTCAAAGGCGTTTTCACAATTCATAAAGTTTCAAGGTCTTGTCCAATAATGTTATGGTGACTGACTAATCGATTGTTGACTATCTAATTCATCTCTTGCAGTTACTCTAAAACTCATTTTTTTAATATTGTGTTAATGCAAATGAAAATCCTGTACACCAAGCACATGAATATAAGATTTTATATAATTCTATATCATTATCCACTATTGAAAAATAGGCACTGAATCCCAAGAGAACTGAATTCTTACAGAGGTTTGACTTGGCAACACGCTTCCTGTACATACTGTATACATACATATATTCAGCACTATACATCCATTTTTGTAGCTGCCTCCCTCACTATAACTCGAGTGTCAATGCACACTGGAGGATTTCCTGTAAGATGCACTTAGAGTTTCAAACTCGCACAGCGAGTGCTCTTGAAGTGCAGTATCTCCCGTTTTCCCCAAGCTGCACCGCCAGGAAATGAAAGTCGACATTGACCACCCTGCCCACATCCAAACCCACTTGTACGACTCAACAGGAGCCGCTGTACTCCTCTGACCCCCCCCTCTAGCCCCTCATCTCCTCTCCCTTGTATGAATAATACATGGCGCCCCCGCTACCTGTTTCTATGTGTACATGGAGGGTCGCGCAGGCCAAGCTCAAACACATGAAAACACACACACACACATTCGACGCAGGAAAGCAGCCAGCGAGCCTGGCCTCTGAGGCCTGACCCTGCGCAAGTTTGGCACAACACACATGTGCAAACCTCCCGTGAACACACACTGACATCGACTGTACGCCCGTAGACACACGTGCGTTTTTTTTTACGCACGCTCGAACACACACAGCAATACGCACGCTGGCAAACAAAGCCCACACACATCCACTGTGTACCTTGGAGGCAAGGTTGGGGGTTGAAGTGATCACTGCTGGCAGTAAGGTGAGCAGCTGTGCAGTGCCGTGGATGAAAGACGAGCATCAGGAGGCCTGCACTGTGTGTCTCGATGTGTGTGTTTGGGAGTGTAAGATTTGTGTGAATCTTACAGAGGCTATCTGAGAGAAGATGTGTGTGTGTGTGTGTGTGTGTGTGGGGCTTAATAGTTTTCGCGGTACTGTAGGTTCTCACTGTTCTTTTCACTGTTTGTTGGAATATGTGCGGCGGTCGCGCGGCCGATCCTTCCACCGGTGAAGCTAGCTCAACTTTTACTCAACTTATTCGAGCACAATATGCCCGAGCTTCCGTCTAAATTCAATTTTTTAATGGTTATAATGGAATGATTTGACATTGCTTGCTTGGGCGAGCCATCAAAATACTTCTTCCAGTTGTATGTTTACGGATATTTAATGGTTAATCGTGTGTTTGCTTGCATGCAGAGCTTCACACTGAAGGCAGACACACCAAAACGTGTATGTCCATGTCTTTTTACATCTTTCACTCAGTTTCCATATGTACATATGGTGAGAGGCTTGGGGCGGGGGGGTAGAGGGGGGGGGTTGTGCCATGCCTGGAGCTATACCCTCCTTCCATGCAACCTGAATCCTTTTGGAAAGGGAAGTGGAGTGTGTAAAAGTGAGATGATCAAATAAATCAACTGGATTTGCCTCCTCTGTCTCAAACATGAATATTAAGCGCATTAGGATCATGAGGGGCGGGGGGTTGAGGGTGAGTGAAAATGCCACGGCAGTAATCCCCAGTGATCTGCCGGTCAGTTTGGGTTTGCGTTGCAGGGGGCAGACGAGCAGCATTTGCTCGAACGCGCGAGGCGTTTAGGTGACGCTCTCATCCGGAGTGACTCAGTGATTGTAACAGTAAGAAAAGGCAACAGTTCCCCACCCCCCACGCATCTTCTGGCCCATGATGCAGTCTTCCCTCTGGGCCAATCAGTAACAAATATGTCAGTTTGTGCTGATGTGTAATTGTAGTGCTCCCTCGTGACAAATAATGTGATTTGGACGATCCAGAATGCATCGTTTTGTCAAAATCTAATCACAAGTGCTTGAAATCCAACTTGGCGGATAAATTAGCAAACTGACGTATGTTCAAATGTATCGGCTGATGAATGAATGTACAAATTGATTTAGCCTGCAATGAGCCGCCTTTAAACCTACGCTTTTAACATTAAAAGCGGCCAGAATCGACTTTTTGCGCATTCATTTCCATCCCTGATTGTGTTTTTTTTGTTTTTTTCTCCCCCCTCCCGCGCCCCTGCTCTGTTAATAGTTTGTCTCTTGCGCACACGTGAATTGCAAGCGCACAGATGGGTCAGTGTTGTAGGTGTGAAGTGCAGAGACGGAGAGAGGGGAAAGGTGAGGCCAAGCAGGACGGCCGCATGTTGGCGTGCAGCGCTCATTAGCATGAACATCCACGTTTCCCTCCCGGTTTAATTCACTCCGAATCCCTTCTCTCCCACGAAAAACAGAGAATCAAAACTAGAGATCAACAAGAAAGTAGGAAGAAAGAGAAATTAAGAGTACATTTGAGCTCTTATAGGTTCTTGACAGACCAATATCTTTCTTTTTTATCCTTAAGATCAGCATAAGATGCTAAAAACCAAGGCTAATAAAGCAGCATTTCGGCTTTTCTTTTCTCTCTGCATTGATTTTCCTTGTTTGAATAGCTAAAAAGAGGAACCGCACTCATATTGCAGGTTGTTCTGGGCCAAAGACAAAAAAAAAAAAATCAAACACAGAATCAGGCTTAAACAAGATAGCAGAGCGTCTGCACTCCCGAGTATTTGCTTCCTCTGTGTCTATTTTCTCCCCCTTCCAAGTCACTCCTGGTTGGCGGGTTCGCCACACAGCAAGGCGACCTGTGCAACACCTTCCGCAGGCCAGATGGCGGTGTCGAAGGCGACAGGAGCAGCAGAAATCTGCCAGAGCAATCTGCTGCGAGCAGGTGTCGGCTAATTGTCTCCGAGAGCTGAGGCAGCGACGGGCACGTGCCAGCGCTACCTGAGTGGAAACAAATATCTTCATTTACCCCCGGTTTGTCGAGGGAGCGCACTTCCAAGCTCCGAAACATAATAGGCCATGCCTAGAACAAGAGGGGAGCGGTGGGCTGGGGCAGGCAGCCCAACAAGTGTACCTTTGTCAGAGAGAAAGAGCTGCAGTGCCTCTCGTAGCTACCGATGGCAAAACCCTCTTGACAATCATAATCATGCTTAAGTGGATACAGAAGGCAGCTAAAACAAACTCTGGCAACTAGCAAAGGAGGTTGTGTATGAACACAGTCTGATATTTATTCAGGTTTTACGGATAAAAAGCCAGAAGAAGACTTCCTTAATCTATCTATTGCCGTATTCTCCAGATTTTACTGCAGCACGCGAGCTATGTGCTGGGGCAAGGATTGCAGTTTGTTACAGCGAGGTGAATTAGGCCTTTTAACATGTATAAAACTGTGTGTTTTCACATTTAGCCGCTGCACCGTGTGTCCCCGCATCAACCTTTTAAGATGACATTGTTTTAAGCCAGTACAACTTCTCCCTTATTATGTCTGTGCAGCCTTCAGCCGGCGTTCACACATGGGTAAGGAGAGCGAATTCCACATGCGCTCCCTGATTTATTCAGGTACCGGCTCGCTGCTTCATAGACTCTGACATTCCCATTGTGTATTTAGGAAGAAAGGAGGGGCTCCGGGAAGGGGTGTTCAGTCTGACAACAGAGTTTCTTCTCCTTGTCAAGAGATCTTTCAAACGGAGCCCTCCGACCGTTGAAGGGGAAGCAAAGTGCCTCTAATTTAAGTGCTTCTCTTTCCGCGGAGTTCTCAGAACAAGCTGTTGTAAAGTCAGTCAACCTTCCCTGATGGTAGTCACTAAACATTTTAACAGGAGCCCGTTTGGTCACTTTAATGCCTTTTCTTCCCCCCGTCAGGTATAGACGCGGTGAGGTTGTGTCCACGCGTGACGTTTGAGCCAGTTTTCAACCCGTCCCTATTGTTCTCCCGCCAGCTGAAAGTTCAAAAAGTTTACACCCCTTGAAATGTAGGAAATTGCAGTGAAGTAGAAGCAGATGAGGTAAAGAGTGTGCGCCAATAAAGTTAATTACAAAAGTAAATTACGGAGCTTTTACAAAATCCCACCAGGAGTCCATCGAATGATATGAAATGGCGCAAGAACATCAGCGAGTGGAAATTTCTTTGGAGCTACGGGGCTGCTGCTGCCCGTTGCGTCAGTCCAGATGCATCCTACAGAGCGCTCCCCGCGATGGGAGAAGCGAGGCCGGCTCTATTTTTAAATCTCAAATAAGAGTTGAGTCTTTAAAAGCTTCCCACGATACCGATTGATCCCCTGACCCAGCTCTCCTCAGGCTTTCCCCTGGTCCATTAAGAGCTGTGTCACCGGAGGAGTTATAGCATTACCATGTGTGGCCTCTGTTGTTTCTAAAGCAGGAAGTGCCCAGTCAGGTTTAAGTGTGCTGTTTCCCCACAAGCCCCTGTTGAGATCTGACTTTAACCCTGCTTCCTGCCGTTTGGAGCTCGTAGGCTAAACAGCCTGGGTCAAGCCTCTACAGCCTCTTTGCTCTCTCTTAGACATTTTTCTCTGTACATTGCCTGTTACGCCATCAAGAAAAATGTACAGCATAAAATATTGATTGCACTGGGTATGACCGTAGAGCTCTTACAGATTCTAATTTTTACAAAGTTAAGAAACGGTTGGCCTCATATATAATCAGACACACACTGCGGTGCAGACACAAAGAAATCAAAGTGTAGCCAGCAAAAAAAAAACTTCCTCTAAGTTACCACAATCCAGTGCTTTACTGATGGTTTTCTATCTTGTGTGAATGCTGGAATTTGTAGTATTATTCTACCTGTTGCGGAGATGATGGATAAAGTGATTTTCACTGTGGTAGAGAAAGTTCTGTGACGACCCCAACTGGAAAGAAAACTGGAGAAAAGAAAGGTCTTTCAAGTCATTCCTGGATCGTATATTATCCCGTCAACACCTAAAACAGCCAGCTCTCACCAGCACAGTCCTTATTTTTCTTTCTTTTTTTTTTTTTTGTCTTTAGATACTCTTTTGAGTCTTATTTTCTCTTTTTTTTTTCCAGAGCAAATTGCAGAATAAATGACCTATTTTACACGGGAAACTAGGTCTTTCCGTTTTGGTGCAGGAACACTCAAGGAGCTGGGTTCCCGCAAGATTTCTGGAGCGCCCAAAAATTCTTCTACTTATCCTCTACCTGCTAGAAAATGGTAGTGTAGCAAAGCTTGCCTACTGTAACCAGTTTGATGAGACGCTCTTTGAACCTCCCGTTATAAAAATCAGCTTTATTTTCTTGTCCGTTAAGTTCCGTAAACGATTATCAGCCGTTGGAATGACGGACCGGTGCATGTAGGAAGCATAGAGGATAACACATTCTGTCAGAGAACGCATTAAATAAACATCCAGGGCTTTGGGGAAACCCTGTCTACTATCAATTCATTTACAACAGTGTTTTTTTATCCTTCTCTTTGTACATTTGAGTGTCATTTTACTGGGAGACCATAAAATGCAGTGTTGATCCAGTTATTTTACACCATTTTTTATATGACAGGCTTTATTGTGCATTATGTTGTAGCTCATTCCTCAGCCCTATACAACAGCTAGCCGGTGTGTAATTACAGCTTGTAGCGAGCAGCCAGACGGAGTAATACGTGCAGAATCTGTGGGAGCGCGTGATTTATGGAGCCTCGTCGCGCTCTATCTGGAGTCCCAATCTTGTTGCTCACCTTACCTCTGGGGCACGACGCCCAAACATTTGGGGTAATTAGTCAGGTGGAGGGTGATGGTGGATGCCCGGAGTTGCAGTTGAGATGAATTCAGACTGGAAAAAGGGCAGAGAGACTGTCTTGGTAATCTCATGTCCTCCTCTTCACGCTCTGACATGCCGAGTATGATGACGCATTTTACGAATTTGTGCCCAAATATGGAATAATATCCAATGCAGCAGCAATAATGCATGACCCATAAGAGAAAAACCTGAACTACACAACATCTCATCCATTTGTATGTTTCACTTCTTATCATGGTGGTTTGGTAGGACATTATATGAAAGCTCAAGAGTTGTTGTTTTGTTTTTTATCAATAGAATATCATAAACTTCAGGTGTTGCGACATCAACATCAACATTAGATTAGTTTGCCATATGTACCTTTTTTAACAGATTTGGTTCATCAAAGAAAATCCAGCCGACCTCCCGCTTTACATCCTCAAGCACTTTTTCAATTTAACACGATTTACATTTTCTAATATGTTTCGTTTCATAATTGAAGTATGATGACGCCGCCATAAGCTCGCCCGGGCAGCACAGCTGTGTGTGCCAGCGCGCTCGGCTGAAGATGAATCAGTGTGTTTAACTGTTTGTCCTCACAGTACCTTCGCCGCATCGCGGCAAGTCAAGTGCATCAATCCAATATGGTGTCATCTGCCGCGCGCGCTCGGCACAGGTGCTGCGCAGGAAATGCGGCGGCGTTCATAAATCTGCTCGCGTGTGAGGCGTGTTTGCAGAGAATGTCGTCTTTCAGAACTTTGAACCACGCTTTTGTTATTCTGAAAACATGGATTCCTTCTTGGGCAGGATTCTAACATCTCTCTCAAACAGAAAAGATGGTGCGGTTGTCCAAACTCAAATTAGGAAGGAACCTCCTTATGTGGTTTCCAGTGAAAGTTTATAGACCGAGTCCACATGAGGGAATGAACTTTCTGAAGAATGTTGTTTTCCTTAAGTGTAGTGAGTTGAAGTGGTGCAGTAAATTATATATATATAAAAAAAAGACAGCATCCCAGAGCAAAGTTCTCCAAAAGTGGTTAAGTACAAATGCACTGCATTATGCTTGTCCAATCCAATCTCATATTAAAGTATTAATATGTTCTTATGTCTAATTCATGCTTAATGATCTATGGAGGAAAGTGTCTCTTTCTTTTGCTCCTCTTTGTCTCAGTCCGCTCTTTACTGCGGCTGCGACCGCGCACTTTCTGGTCACTACCCATCGAAGAGCAATGGCCGCGTGTCCACCGTCGCGCTCAGCGGCCCCCCGCTGATGAATTTTCATCTGCTAATTGGCGATGCGTCGTCGCCGACATTTGCCACTGTGAAAACAGAGATTAAAATGTATTTGCCACTCATAAAACGTATTCATGTCCCCCGCTTTGCCCTTTGAGTTGGCCCATGTTTCACGAATCACTTGTGACCACGAGACCTTAACAGACCACGAGTTGGACATCAAACAGCCTTTGGTCTGACCTTTGATCACCCCCGAGGGCACGTTTGACCAGACGGCTTAGTTAAAATCGGCATTTCATCCATGGATAAAGTAATTTTGCCGGAGAAAAAAAAAAAAAAAAGCGATCTGGCGTCATTGATGTCAAGGCTAATAATGGCTTTTATACAGGTGCTAGATCAGAGTAGGAGCTGAACTTTAATTCTCCAGGTTGTTAAATGTTTGCGTGACCTTTTCCACTGAGCCTGGATGAGTCCCGACGTCGTGATGAGGAAGCACAGATGGAAACTGCCTCTGGGCTTATTTAATGCAGGTGGAAAAGCATAAACTTTCACGCTTGTCAAATGGAAGAAAATGCCATAGAGAAAGCTCTTAAATGTACAGTACGCATCGTTCATCGTCACTACATCTTCATAACCTTCGAATCAGAGACCTTCCCTCTGTATTTCATCTATTTAAAACAAACTGACTTGTTAACGGTGTCTTATAAATACTTGTTTTTCTACCCAGCATACAGTGCTGGTTAACCGGCAGCTCGACAGTCCACCCCTACTCAATTTGACTCCCACTGTGCCCCTGAACGTACACTAACTCTCTGCACTTCCTTCCACAACGATTTCCTTCCCTGGCCTCTTAAGAGCTACATGGCGATTATACAATACCTCACAGTTGGCTGGGAGTCGCTGCGCTTTGTGTGACTTAAGAGGGAAGGATGGAATAGAGTCAAACAGTCATTTCACTCTCCGCTGACTCTTTGGCCCTCGGATGAAATGTGCTCCTTCAGTAGAGCTGGCTCTTTTCGTTTCCAGCCCACTTTCTCTGCATCACTCACACTCTGAGAAAAGTTCTGTGGTTCTTTCACATTTGGGATAATGAAAGAAAATGTAGAAAGTTGGGAGGTTTACACACAGATAGGTCTGGTTCTAATTATATGCTTCGATCTGGACTTTCCTTAAAGTGTCCTAAAGGACATTAAAATGACTTGTTCAGATCCCAGTCTAAGAAACGTTGCACAGTTAAGGGCGTGTATTAACTGATCTCCTTTCTCTTAAAAATGACATGCCCTTGAGCGATGTATGTAAAGAGTCACTCAGGCATAGGTGTAATTTTATCAGCGGTCAGGAGAGCATTCACCCTGACAACCCTGTGCGCTAAATTCACAACGCAAGCAATTACACCTACTAATGTCTTTTGCAAGACGTTGTATACCCCTGTGAAATCCTATTGGACGTTGTCGGTCGATGGTTCCCTTGCCCCTCTTTGGAACGTCACATGCAAGCGTTCTCTGACGATCGCATTAGCAGGACAGCATCATCCGTCCAAAACTGTTACAAATCCGTTTTACGACTGTGACAACCCTATGGTTAAGGTTTGGTTGGGTTTAGGGACAAAAGCGTCCCGGTTAAATTCGGGGAAAGATCATGGTTTGGCTGAAAAGAAGTGCCTCGTTAAGGGTAGGCAGACACCGTAGTTTGGGTTTAAATTACCACTTTGTTAAGGCGAGGGGACGTTCGTCATCAAGGTTAAAATAATAAACACGGTTCATGGTCACGATTTTAAAAGCGGCGTCATTGACTCACGGTTGGGAATAGGAAACAAGCTCCCTACGTAAGATTTGTTGTAATTGCGTTGGGGTGATCACTGATCCTTTTCCTCTGCACTTGTTTCCTTTACAAGCTTTGTGATGTCTGCACATGAAAGACCATTAAAAAAGACTTTAAATAGAGAATTTGTGTCCTCAAGAACCCTACGTATAACTCTGAATCATCTGTGGGAAATTGAGCTAAATTTATAAAAATCTAAAGAAAGGTGAGGTGTCTTTCTTTTTTTTTTTTTTCACCCAAAAAATGTGCAAAAACAAAACCTCAGCTTCTCAGTCTTGAAAGTATATTAAACCCGAATACCTGGCAGTAGTCTATTTTCATAGGCACCAGTTTTCTCTGCCATGACTTCACTTTTCCATTGCCTTCCACTGTAGCACACACATCATGGACCAGAGCTGCAGATACACACACTTCATAGATTTCTGTAGCTCTTGTTTAGGACGATTCCAACTGCAACAATTAAAGATGCACCTGAGTTACCTCATCTGACACCGCCTCGCCCGTAAAAATGACTCCCCATTGATTTGTAATGGTCTTTTCTCTATGAGAGCCATTTAAAACAGGAGCCCTGTTACCCGACTGCATCACCCATTGACCCTGCGGTGCTATGGGGAATTCGCGCGACTCGATTGTTTAGACAAAGGTGAAATGTTTATTCCTATTAGCCAGCCTCCACACAAGATACAGTATTGACCCGGGACGAACGTCTGATCGGCTATCACAAATTACAGCTGCTGCGCGGACGCCGCTCTGCTCCCATGCTGCAGAGGCATCAGCGAGCAGTGCGGGGGACATGCAAACACAACCTAGGAGGAGAAAAATCAATGGAGTCTAGTCAGATGTTAGGTAAGTTGTCCCCGACGTTTGCTTTAGGGACAGTCACAGTTGTTTAATAAGACCTCGAGCATCTCCAATCAATGAGAGCCTTCCATTTCCCCCCGTTTTGAAATCAATGTGGCTGCTTGATTCAACACCGCTGACTTCTTGAGAGGTGTCTTCATCGTTGCTACTGTTGTACTTGTTTGTTTTCTTTTTTGATTGTGTTGGGTTTCTTTTGAGGTATTGGAATTAATGCAGAAGCTCCAGAGTAGCACAAGTACATCTGCGGCATGCGTAATTTACAGCGGAGGCATTGAGCAGTGGAGAACCTGAGTGAACTCTGATTATGAATCCATCAGCACTAGAAATAAATTAATGAGCGTGCGTGTCAACAGGTGAAATATGTTTCCTGTCCGAGAATATTCATGGAAAAGATATCAAGAATAAAAGTAGAGAAATGTTCGACCGCGAGCCCGTGTTTTATTGGGTTTTTTTTTGGTGTGGCAGGAGAACCAACCAGCAAGATTAAGTACGTTTCAAAGAAAATATTAACATGGATTTGTTCATCTCCGATGCACATAACCTTAACTCATACAGAGAAAAGAGGGAAAAAACACGTGGACACAGGCAAAGCACAACATGCCCCGAATCTCACGAAATCTGACGCTTACTGTATTTTAATTTGCCCCCGGTTCTTCCCTTCATCCTCCTCCTCTCCCCCCCCTCTCCCGCCACCCCTCTGCCCTCCCCTGTCGTATTGACGCGCGCCCCCATGTAGCGTCCCCTGCACTACCAGGTATGACTAACTGCTATCTCGCTCCCGCGACTCTTTTGTCATTTATCTTGCTCCGCTATGCCGGCCGGCTGACTGCACAGCACGACAGCATGTGGTGACAATAATTTGCACTGATCGGACCCCTCTGCCTACCCTGCTGTTACAAATGGCAATCGATTATCATGCGGTAGTGCTATCGACTGTCCAACACTTGTATATGTTTGTGTATGTGTGTGTGTGTGTGTGTGTGGAAAGGGGGCTCGGTTTGTGCTTGTCATTGCCGAAGTGTGGCAGTGCCTTCCGCGACTGCAGATTCATCTTGGGGTGCTGGACACATGTCATAAATTAATCTGTGTTGAATATGTTTGCAGACTGTACTCCTGCATTTGACGTGCTCGGTCAGTGAAGGCTTGTGACATAATCTGGGTTTGATTTTCCCCCACGAGCTGCTAGCTAGTTGTGCAGATTTTTCGAGCGGGCCCACGACTTTTTGTCTGGATATGTCGTATGGATTTCACATCCGATCACAGGCGTTTGCACTCGCAGCTAATAATAAGTGCGTTTTGATCATTTGTCAATATGCAAATTGGGTAGGTGGGGGACTTTTTTTCCCTTCGCTTAGCTTGCTTGAGATGGCAGAAAAATGCAAAGTCGACTCTGATTCTTGTCTTGAGGATGCGGCCAAACTACATATTGCATCAGATTCTAATGCAACCTATACCTCCCACATGGTCTGGCCTATCTACTAGCGTCCAACTGGATTCTGCGAGCATTCCTTTTTCTTCCCATGTCAAAACCACATGCAAATCGAGGCTAACGGACGACCCTGTCGCCTACTGCGAGGTATGGTATGGTGCACTGGTGCCAAACAGGAAGTGTTGCATCTTCCACCACGATCGGTGCAACCTCAGCAAGCGCGTACCTATTTATAGGCACCAACAACTGGTGTTGATTGTGTTAATAATATGTCGGTAACAGGGTCGAAAGGGCAACAGCGCATCTGATTGGATCAAAAGAGGAGCGGGCAGCGACCAGTCGAAGAAATTAGCTTCCACGGGTTAGCCTTAGCAGTTGAGCATCAACTCAAATCCTCCAAAGTTTCAACCAAATTTCAAGTAGTCGGTGGCAATTCTCCAGTCTGTGTTTATGGAGACACAACTAGACACTGGAATATTGCAAAAACGTCATTGTGTCAGTGTATAAATGTAAAGTTTACCTTAAACAGATCCAACCGTTACAGATTGGGGGAAGTTGACCCGGTTAAAGCGTCAGGTAATCCCATTTCCAGCCGTGTGGCGGTTTATTCCCTTTGATTGGATGAAACATGAGCGATGATCAACAATAAGTAGGAGACTGAGAATTGCTTAATGATTTCAGCTGTCAAACATTTCCTGAGCGCGTCTCTTCCGGCTTGTTGCGATGGGACCGCGGGCACTCTCAGGCCCCTGCACAGCTGCACTACACCGTCCGTGTTTCCGTCGTATCTATCCACTTCAAGCAGCAGCGTGACTTGAACATTGGTGTCCCGCAAATAGAGTGTGTATAATATTGATGACCGGGATATGTGCCGTTTAATCAGCACTATCGACCCGCTCGGCACCGTTGCCTTGTGCAGCCGGGGTGGAGGAGTGCTTAAAACAAGAGGGAGCGTTTGATTCCCCTGTTGGAGCTACATTAACGGCGCCCGGGCCCTCCCCCCTCAGAGCTCCTCTCTCCACCTCTCCTGTAACTGCATTGTGCTTTCGCTCAATCAATACTTGCAGCAATTGCTCAAATTAAAAGGAAAAAATAGGTTTGCTGAATCCTCACCCGGTGGCTTCCTGCGGACTCCTGGCGGCCGCTGTGGATCACAGAGCACTTACAGGAAGTGGGGGGGAAAGGTGTTCGACGGGCTGATTGATGGGCTGTCTCAGCACGGCGCTCACCCACTCAGCCTCCACCAGACTGCCAACTCCCTCTTTGTGCAAGACTTTCCTGATTCACAAGCGCCTCCATCAGCGGAGGCATGCGGCGGCGTCTAATCTCCACCTGTACAAAAGTCCATTTGAATATGATTTTCTGAGGCTTACCTTGTCTATCACGCGACATCTGTGGTTTAACACGACTGCTTTTTATCGACTTTAATAATGGGCCTACTTTGTTGTGGCCCCGTATCTGCAGGTTTTCAGGCAACAGCGCATATTTCAAAGGAATCAAATGTCAGTGTTTGGATATAGGTGATTTGAAGGATACACTTTCTCTTTTCCTCTTTTTTTTTTTTTTTTTTTTCACCGAGTCTGTTACCCGGTAATCACTCAGCCAATACCTTTTGAAGTCGGTGGAAGTTCAAAGCGGGTGTCAGTGAGGCTGTGGAAGACGACCCCTTCGCGTTCTAGTCGTTTTATGTAATTGGTGCTGTCTACCGTCGAGGCTGAGCCGAAGGAACACGGCCCTTTATTAGTACAATCGCAGGCAGGTTTGGCTCACCGACAGTAATATGTTCCAGGCACCGCAAAAAACACGCACGAGCGCGCGCGCGGCGCATCAAACAGACAGTGTCAAATCACCGATGGGTGGGTGTTTGGCTCAGGAATGCAATTACCGTGGTACGAGGAGAGCTGCATACATGGAAAACACATTTGGTGCAATAAGGTGAGTCGGCTTGCTTTGCTGTAGGTCTTCCGAGGTGGCGCGGCGACGCTTCATCTGCAGCAGGCGTTTGATGTCTCCGAGAAGGAGCAAGTGTAACTGTATCGGGCCCAAACACACTCAAACTGTTTACAGTATAATGTTACAGCGGTTAAAGCGGCTTTGGAAACTTTGTACAGCAGACAATAGATGGGTGATAGATTTCATGTGTCTTGGTAGAATTCAGAAATGTTATTGTGTGCAATTTAGCAAAGCTTGGCAGATTTATATCTCCCTTTTTTTCTTTTTTTTGCTGTAATTTATCTTCATTGGAGTGTGCTACAATCACAAAAAAGAAATAGACCAGAAGCTCTCATACTCCCTTACATAAATTCACACAGGAGCAAAACTTCCATTCTTTTTTTTGTGTGTGTGTGCGTCTCTGCTGTTTCTTGGCACAAAGACACTTTTAACGTTTAATTCGTTGTAGTATTAAGCGCTGTTACTATCATGAATTTGCCTTTAGGAAGCTCTCGCTTCAGATTTAGATTTTGTTGTTCTTGGAAAGATTCCTTTTATTCCTATCGGCTGTAATTGTTTTCCCGCTGATTGCGGATTGCGTGACGTGTCCGGTAAACGGGAACTCGCAGTTGCCGCGAATGCTCCGCAGACGGCTTCACGTCGAGGCTCAAGAGCAGGTTTGTCGGTGTGTGATGGAGAGAAATATGGCCGCGCAGCGACAGAAATCGAAACAAGCCGAGTCTTTAATTTGAGTTTTTTCAACGTGTGAACAAAAGGAAATGAAATGAAATTATTCAAAATATAATTCACACTTATTACTCTTTTTTTTTTTTTTTACCCCTCCCCCAGCTAAAGAGCTTCACCTCACATCCACTCGTGCGTTCAAACATACAGTACATGTGTGCTATATGTGTCCTCTCTCAACCCTTTAACAATGCTCACTCACAGCCCTGCAGACCAGCATCCGGGAGGAAAGAAAAAAAAAGAAGCATCACGAGTCAAAAGGCCCATTCCCTAACCCCCATAAATTGCACGTAACTTGATTACAATGAGACGATTATACCTTATTAGCAAGGATATTATGGCGTCTTCTTACTGGGCCCTCATTATATAGACTCGCATCTGTGACTGAACGTTAGCACTTCCTTTCTGCCAGTGTGCATGTGTGACCTGCCAGCCATTACTGCAGCTGGAGGACGAGGTGGGGGGTAGAGGGCTGATCAGGATTCATGTGGTTTGGTCTTTTTTTTTTTTTTTTCTTTTTCTCGAGGCAGTTAAACTCCGAGTCTGAATGATTTGACTTTAAACCACGCTTATATTTTATATGTTTTTATGCATTTCTATAAAACTCTTATCGAGAGCAGTTTACAATGAGCAGAGGGGCCTTAAAATTAGTTAGTTTTTTTTTTTTTTTTTTTTTTTAAATCCACATTTGAGTCATTTGCAATTAGTGCACTGGCGCTAGAGAGGTTATGTAACGTCGCTGTGATTAAATGGGAATGAAGTTCGAAGGCGGTAGACGCAAAAAAAAAGAGTTGCGCAGGTACGGGGAGGGGATATTTCGGAGAAACGCATCATTTTGATCGCGTATGAGCTGTTTTTTCTTTTATTTTGGGGCTTTTTAAAGCAAAGCAGCAGAAATCAAAGCAATATCTGCTGGGGAAAAAAAATCGTTTTAGGACTTCAAAAGCAGCTTTAGACGATGTATTTCACATTATTGGGTCAATTAATCAGGAGTTGTCGGCACGGTTACAGAAGAACGACTGGCCCGATTTTCATGAAACGTCAAATTTTGGATACAGACGGAGATATTTTTAGAGATCAGTCGCAACACCTGTGGTGATTAAAGCGAACGTGTGAACAGAGAATGTGTTTTCGTGTTATTTATAATGTTCTAAACATCAGGTTCTGGTGTCAAATCATTAGAATTAGATAGCAAAACTGTTCTCAGTTGTCCTTTACATGCTAATGTACCCATATTTGATTGAAATTAATACCACAGTGCCCCTTCGGAGGGTTTTGTCTAAAGGCACAAGGTTAGAGATGTTGAACTGAAGTAGTTATGGCTCCTGCCGAATGCAAAGCAGGACTGTGCGGCAGAAACATGTGCACGCTCAGCAAACCTTCCCCCCGGATAAATAAAGGTTTAAAAAAAAACAAAAAAAAAAACATCCCGGTAATAGCCGCTGGTGATCACAGAGGCAGTTTGCGACTCAGCCCTCCTCCGACGGGCGCATATGCGTCGTGCAACTGCCACGCGACCAACAACAACAACAACAACATTTTCCTGCGTGTCAGCCGGCAAAATGAGAGCAACTGCCATATAATCTGTTTTTAATAGATGCTAATGCAGGAACACCTGTCATAGCCACGACAGCATTTTTCCCCCAATATAATCCTAAGAAGATTACACGTGTCGGGAGCAGGTACTCCTGGATTAATTATTGACAGAGACTGAATTATGTGTTATACCCAAATGTATTTTGGTAATGCATTTGTATACGGTATGCCAGCGGTTCTGTTCTTTGTTAATTCTATCCTCACTCATAATAGGTTGCTCAGGCGATAGCAGACTCACCTCATTTGACTTTAATTTGCAAGTATGGGCCCCGGCTGTGATAAGAGTGCTCATACCTTATGCACGGAAAGACTTTATGATTAAAAAATGTGGAGTAAAATTCACCCCTAGGCAAAAAAAAAAAAAAAGAGACATACTGGACACATTTTTGAGAATATGACACAACAACGTCTAACGTCAGACCCAACATACACCCACGGAACCGATGAACAGGAGTCCATGACAACAGTTTGGCAAGTGTGAAGTCAGATAGCAACCAAACAAGTGGACAAAAAGAGCAGAAAAACAGCACTGGTCATTGGTTAAACACATATTTACTTCTTCCTATGGTTCTGCGGGTCACCGATGTCTCTGAGAAGTATCGCCGAGCTAAGCCACAGAACCGTTTACAGAGGATGTTGGGGTGAATGCTTTGTCGTACAGAGCTTCTGTGTTTGACGAGGTCATGATCTTTCCCTGACCTTAACCCAGTGAAACTCTTGTTGTCAGCGTTAAACGAGTACTTCTGCTTACCCGGAGTTTACGCGTCGGAAGAAGCCAACGTTTCCGTTTGAGGATTTGCTGCCACCGTCAGAATCTGTTCTGTCTTCAGTGGAATGCGCTAACGTGATCCAGTCCCGCCGAGATCGGTGAACATTAAGTTGCAGAACAAGAGGTCGACGACGATGATGATGATGCACTTTGCATCGGGGGCGTCCTTTTTCTGCTTCTTAAACGTGCTCCGCGGCACGTCACGAGTAAATCGCCTTCCCTGCGCCGAATCCAAACTTTCCTGCATGAACTCCAACGGCGCCAACCTTCACTCCACCTCACCTCCCTGCTTTCTCGACTCCCCCCCCCCCCACCGCCACCACCACCACCACCCTCTGGATGACAGCCCGGAGCCGCAAATGAGTGAGGCTCCACCTGACAAGCCACCGGGGGGGGGGGGTGAGGACACGGGTATAGGTACAGCAGTTTCGGGGGAGGAGGGAAGCGTCTGCTATTTTAGATCTTCTAAGGAGCTCATTAAGCGAAGGTGTGATCAGCACGCCTCCGCTTAGGTGATGCTACCGGCTTCCGCACCTTTGCTTGCCACACCGCAAGCCAGTCAATTTTATTCACTGTTAAAGGAGGAGGAGGAGGAGGAGGAGGAGGAAGAGGAGGGAGTGTGTGTGTGTGTGTGTGTGTGTGTGTGGCAGGTGGGAGGGAGCACACTTAGCCAACAGGCCCTTTTTCTTTTTCCCCTCCATCTCCCGGAAGGCTCACCTCGACTTTCAATTGTCAGACTTGTTAGTGAGCCTGTCTGACATCGGGGCCGTCAAGTTATCGGCTGGATTGCACTTTATGACGTGTGGCATGATAATATTTTTACCTTTTTACACCGAGCGAAGAGGGGGCTGCTCTTCTATCTGTAATTCCCCTCAGCCCCGAGCCCCCCTCCCCGTCCCTGCTTTACCTCTACTGGAGATTTTTTTTTTTTCTTTTTTATTTGACTTGAGAATTTACTCTCGCCTCGCAGCACCATCCTTATTCCCAGCAGCACAGGAATCACGCGCCAAGGAGACGTTGACGGATGTCTTCTTCCATCCGCCGGAGAGCTGTCGCCCCGGACAACGCCGACGATGACGAGGAGCCTCTGACACGCTCTACTCCAGCTCCCGTCTCTTGACACGAGCCTCCTGCCGCCATTGCCAAGCGCGGGCCGCCACCAGGGAGGATGCTGGGATACGCTGCAGTGATTCACCTATTACAAGCGGCTTTTGGAGATGTGTCACACGCGCACACACCTTGACTGTGGCGTACGCGCACACACACACACACACACACATCCACGCGCACCTTCTGGATAAGCTGCTGCCAGGAGCTGCGGAGGGGGCAGGCCTCGTGTGCACAGAGCAGATGTACGAGACAGGAGGAAAGAAATGAAAAAAAGAGGGGAGGGGAAAAAAAAAAGAGACAGCAAGTGTGTGTTATTCCGCAGACAGCTGAGAAATACACACCGATGTCTAAATCGAACTTCCTCCCACAAGCACAATGGAGAGATTACTTGCGAACTGCCAGGTAGACAACAAGACATGAGCCGTCAAACCTCTCGTAGCTCACCGCCGCGAGGGCTAATCAGGTTTGAAGCACACCCAGGTACACTATCTTTTGCTTTTGAGTGCGCACGTTTCCCGACATTAATCCCCCCTAAGCCTTTGCAGCTAATGTAATCTAATTAATGACTTTTTTTTTTTTCTTCCCTGAGCCGGCTGCAAACATGAACTTCACATACTATGTATCGTTGTTTTTTCCGTGCGTTTACCGGAGAGGGTAGAGAAGAAAAAAAAATGTGATTAGTTGCGAGTTAATCATCAACCTATTTAGCAACAAATGCCAACGGAACAGAGTTGATGTCGAAACTCCAGATTCTTTCCACTGCGTACCAACAGATTTGCGCAAAATTCCAGCTTAAATGTCACGAGGCCCATCATGGCCCACAACATCTACCATTTCCTTTCGCTAAGACAGCATGGTTACATTATGGTTGCTCAGATTCATTCCCTTCAAAGAATAAATCAGCGGTGCCAGTTAGAACTTTGTTGAAAAAAGAAACTTTCCATATTTTTCTTGGTCCCGACTCCGTGACTTTACAGCCGCGGCCTTTATTTTAGATGCTTTATTGTCCTTTTCATATCCGCTGAACAATGCCAGAAGTGTTCAGAGAAGAAATATTGTTTCCCTCCAATAAGAAACATCATTAAATATCATCAAAATATCGTTTCCTTGTGGCTTTAATCGGCAGAAACTCCTGGAATGTGCCCAGAAACAAGCAAAGAAATGAACCTGGATCCCACAATCTATTAAAGAGAATGCATCAGACTTTACCTTTTTTGCAAAGTCCCTGACCTGCCATATTCAGGTTTCCTCTCATAATTTCCCACCGGACACATTTTCGAACCATGCCATACCTCGACAAGGCTTTAATCTCGGCGTCAGGAGACTGACATTATAATTAAAGTTGGAACATGCCCTGTCTTTCCTCAAAACGGCACTCAGGTGGTCTTGATTCCGAATGAATTCGTATACATTGGGAGTCCTTACATTACCTGCTGTATCCCGCGGCGGGGGGGGGGGGCTTCACTCTGCACCAAACGAATCTCCTCTAAATGTCGGTACACGCTGGTTATTTCCAGAGCGGTTGGAAGACTAGCAAGCAGTGTTAATTTCGAGCCACAGAGCCAGAGGGGCTCCTCGTGCTGCAAGTACCAGGCATCAGTTGTGCTGTAAATATAAATAATTCAACGCATTCAGATTAGGTTATGTACCTTAAGCATGAGGTCTCTGAATATTTCATTAAAACGTGCATTTTGGCAAATTAGCCCGAGCTTTCATATACTGTATGTCATAAAGCAACACCAGTTCGTTCCGGTTTACTACCTTATTTACCTTCCTCCTGCCGCATTAGCTTTTTTTAATTTCTGAACATTGCTCGGGTGATGCTCATCATTTATATCCTAGAGTTATTTCTCCGTCTCCATCTAGAGTATGTTACTTGCGTCGTATCACACGCTTGCATGTTTATTTCGCCTTTCGGGGTTTACCAAATGGTTAATTTGCCATTTGTCTTGTGTTTAGCATCAAAAATACGAGACACCGGTCGTTTGATTTTATGTGATGATTGAAAAACAGCAGATATCGACGACCATGTGACACTTTGAACACTCTGGCTGTTTCTCGCGCAGTATTTGAGTAGTTCTAAACCTTTCTGAGACCTTCTGAAGAGCTCAGTATTGTTATATAACACTGTGCCCACTGCTGACATACTGCATACATTCAGTCAGCACCATTGACTGTTTTTGGTTATCGACTCGTCTCGTTCAGATCTTGGATCTCGTATCTGTGTTGCAAAACAGACACTGACCCTAATGAGTCTTCCCGAGGAAATAAATCTTAATTAGCTCGCTGACTAACCACCAGTGTCAAGTCATGTGATACCATCACCCAACCCGATGATGCTTCCGGTGTCGAGCGGTTGTTGAATATGAAGTTAAATATCAGTTTGGCATGAGTTTGCTGGTGATCAACACGACAGAGAAACATCTAACTTCAAGTCCAACAACTCTACTGAAAGAATTTTTCTTTGGTTGAACCGTCAGCAATCGCGCTTATATGGAAAACTGTCAATACCTTCTGTCACCGGAACATAATCTTCACATTTTCCGTCACTTTTGTGATGCAGTGTTTTGAAAACTGAGCTTCCCTTCTGCTGCCGCTGTTATTGTCCTTCCTGACATCTTCGGGAAAGCGTTCCATCCTGACCTCAGACCTGCGTGGTGAACACACTTTTACTTTTTTTTAAAATTTATTTATTTGATTCCATGACAGGAACTGTCACCGTGGATTGAAGTGGCACACCACTGTGGAGCAAAATAGATTTTCAGTTCACACAAATACTATTATCCACGGCAGGTCTCTCTTCCCTGGCTCATCCTGTGAGCCCCTTCACCCTCCCTTAGCAATTTCCACAAACAAACATTTTTTTCCCCCGCTCTGTACAAAATAGATCAAGAAAACACACAATTATCTCTAAAAACTGGAACAGATTTTTATTAAATTAACCTTATTAGTGCATTACGGTAAGCAAATGCCAAAAAAAGGAGTTCCTCATTTGCATTAAGATAGATTTTTCAGGTTGGCTGCACAATTTAATTAAAGAAAAGATTAAGAATCATTAACCAAGCTGCTCTACCTTGCAGTAGCGACAGGCTCACATCTGACTCAGGTTAACAGAAACCCAGATGGTGGCTCTCTAACTGTTGAATCTCCGTAACTGAATCAGAATGATCCCATTAGTTTCCAGGGGTGGGGCGGCTGGGGGGGAAGTGGGGGAGCAAAGTGAGGGAATTCTGGAAATTTGCAACACTTTGCACATGGTGCAGCCGGCGGGCCAAGTTTCATCTGAGGTCCCCGGTTGACTCTCTGGTTTTTCTGTGGTTGGGGAGGGGGGGGGGTGGGTCAGGGGTGACTCAGGTGGCCAGGGTTCATTTCAGGCTTTAAAATCCAAATGGAATCTCTGCGCAAATGAAAATCGGATTTGTAACGCTTTGCATCAATTTGGGGGAAGCGATGGCGTCACCTGAAAGTTCACGGAGCAATATTTCCAGCAAATAAACGACCCTGCATGCAAATGCGGCGTCAAATAAGGACTCCGCTAACCTGATACACTGCCAGGACTGGTTGCATGTTTGTAACAAATGTTTAAAGTGGAAATAAGAGGACTTATATTTGCTTGAATTTATTATGAAGCAAATGTTCAGATCTGGGGAAATGATCTACGAGATCAGCGTTGTGACTTTTCTCCTCGTGCTTTGACTCCGACCTCCACCGCGACACCCACGCCTGCTGTAGTTACTCAAGCGATGCGCATGATTACACCTGCTGTAGTTACTCAAGTGAGTCCTCAAGTTCAACATAAAATCGACCTCTTTACTAAACGGCGCTTCTTCTCCCTCTTCTTCTTCTCTCTTGTGCGGATGATGATGATGGCAGCCGCAGGAAAAACGTCCCCGCTCTTTGGTTGTACGTGAAGTTTCACATTTGCTCTTGCTAAAATGTTTTTTGCCAGTAAGGAGAAGCAATAATATAACTGTGAATTAAACTCAAGATACATGACAGTTTTTTTATTTCTAAACACGTATACTAGACTTATAGTCAGCACGGCAATTCAGTAGGCTTGGATTGTCAACATTACAAGCAACCAGAGGTGAAGAATACAGAGTTTACCGCCATGAGACCCTGCTGGCAGTAACAAATATTTGTCTCCCTGTGAATAATTATACTGTATAAGAAAGAGAAGTGACAGAGAAAAAAAAGAACAAGAGGCAGGGAGAAAAGCTAGTTTAGTATTAACCTCTTTCATGTCTGACTTTTATTTATTTTATATATCTGCTGTGATGGAACTAAGTCAGCGGTCACAGGTCTGATGCACACGCAGAGCAAGCCGAGTGGAGAGGATTTGACAGTCCTCTCTGACCACCGTAGGGTTAAAGAATTTGGTATGCAAATTATCCGGGAAGGATGTTGTTAAAAGTGTTAGAGAGAAAGAGACAGGGAGGGAGAGAGAGAGAGGAGGGAGGAGAAAGAAAGAAAGGAAGAAGAAGAAGAAGAAGAGAAAAAAAACAGGGAGGTACACATCCAAACCCCTAATCCTCTTGCTTTCGCCAAAATGACAAATGCAGGAACTGAGGCATAAAAGAATCACTCATGTATGGCGCACTTGAGTATTACTGCGAGGCACCTGCATTGGAATGAACAGATACAAATAAATACAAAATAATGCAAGGGGCGAGGGAGGGGGGGGGGAGAAGGGGAGGAGGGAGGGGGGGGATCACTAAGAAGCTTAAAAGAGTCTTCGGCGTTTGAATGCAATCAAGCGCCATTGAAATGATACCAGGTGCCTGGCAGGTGGAGGGAAACAGATGCGCCGGGGGTTGGCAGCCTCGGCGGTGTACAGGTGTGAAAAGAAAAAAAAGGAAAAAAAAAACGTGCCTGCTCCCTAATTACCGATTTAAATGCTTAATTTCTGTGTTTCAATATTGATTGCTACCTTTCTGCTCCTATTTCCCCACGGAGCGGACCGGGTATTTGTAGGGAGGCCTTGTCAGTGTGTTTTATTCCCTTTTCTTCTCTCTCTCTCTCTCTCTCTCTTTCTCCTTTCTCTCTCTCCCCCCCCCTTAAATACCCCCAAACAAATCTCAGCTTTTCTCCCGAGCGTTTGCTCTGTGTTCATGTTTGGATTCCTTCCCAAATCATTCCTGAGTGATTAAAGGGGGGATGTCTTCGTTATTTGATGGCAGGGCAGCAGAAAGGCCCGCTCGCAGCATCGCTCCTCTTCTCCCTTTTTAGATTGGATCATATACTGGTAATGGGACGCACAATCAATGGCCGCGCATTGATGCCAAAAGCTACCCCCGCCCGCCCCGCGCTACCACCTCCATCCACCCCCCCCTCTCCTCCTCCTCCTCCTCCTTTCAGTGGATCCAGATGGATCTTTATCTGGCGATGTATTGATGAAAATCGCTCCTCTCATTTGCTGGCCCTCCTTCCTTCCTCCACGGGCAAATGATAGACTCACGTACCTGCTGTAATTTCTACTTCAGTCTGAGATTTATAACCTGCTGCGCCGCAGATTGCGCCGAAGCGAGCCGGAGGATGGCGGCGGCGGCGAGGATGGTGATGACGGCGACGCTAATTACGGCTGACGGATCTCGATAATTGCACGCGAGACGACGCGGGTGCGTGTGTGCGCTGTAATGCACCGGACACCTAGAGGCGCGGACAACGCCGATCTCTGTCAGCACAAAGACTTCTCTTTCAAAGCCATTGATTGGTGAAACCTCTCATATCCAGGTTACCTATGGCAACGCCCCCCCCTCCCTCCTCTTGCTCCGAGACAATTATGCTGTTTATGTATTTTGAAAGCACTTTGTGGCAAAACTATTTTATTTAGGATGAAGAAATAAAGTCGGTGAAGACGTGCAGGGCTCATATTTTAATGATGAATAATTCATTTAAATCTTACAATTTGTTTCACTGTATTTATTGATTTTGGTATCACATTTTTTCCAAGAAAGATCCTTCAAACTCGATATTTATGTCGTCGTTTTTAATCTCAGACAGCGCGGCAGTCATTAATGCTTCAACTTTTAGCTCCTCTAATGGCACTTTCACCTCTTCCAGTGTGTTGCTGTGGCGACCCGGTCCAATGAAGGAGATGTACACCCTTAAAGTAAAAGTGTGTTTTGGCCTCGATCTAACAGACTCCACCGAGATGAATGTGTCCTACTGTAGCTCCGGCGTCAAAGTGGCAAATGTTGACATGTGGCTTCAGCTTCAGTTGCACCGACTTGCATAACGCGTCTTGTTCAATAAAAACTTCCGCCGCGGAGTGACTGCGCGGACGCTGGGCCTTGTAGCTGGCACCTGGCAGGGCATCACTTAAAGTAAAGAATGGAAAAGTTTCAAATCCCCGAATCCCAAAATGTATCCCAGACCATTACAAGTACCATTATTTCTCTCACTATTTGATGGGGAAACTGTTTTATTTCCTGGAGGTAGCATGTCAGGAACACGACAGGGCAGTGCATGCTGGGACCGGTCCAGGCCCACCGCGGCGGCTCCCGTTGCAGGCCAACAGCTGCCTTTCCCAGGTGGCCTGACATTTGAGTCGCAGCCGGCCAGATTAGATGGAAGGTGTACGAAGAGGGACAGAAGGCAGGAGGATGATGAAGGCGGGGGGAGACTGGGGGAGGAAGGGATGGGAAGGGGAAGGCAGGACGATTAACTTAGTGCCAGGTCCTTGTGCGTACAGGGTTGGAAGGAGGGGGAGCCCAGGGGACAACCTGAGCCCCTGGATTTCAGTCCAGATGGCTGGCCAGGGCACCCCAGAGGACCCCCTCTTATTGATTTAGGAGGGAAAAGAGAGAACCTGGCTTTGCTTTGGGGCCCGGCGAGCAACCAACTGTACCGTACAAGACCTGCATGGCTGCGCGTCTCCTCCTTCCCCTTTTTTTTTCTCTTTTCCATCCTCATCTCAGGTTATCTGCGCTGACCCGAGGGGGGAGCGAGCAGAGGATGTGCGAGCAGAGCGGGGAGCGAGGGGCGAGATATGAATATAAGTCGGGGTCTGATGTAAAACGGGTCACACTTTTGCAGGTCTAATCCCCTTTTCTTCGCGGTCAAATTGTGCGCTGATATGAGACGGCATCGGCTCCCTGGAACCAAATAGAGCCTGAACGGTGCAGGTCTCTGTTAATACAAAGAGCTTCTCAGCTAGTGAGCAGCCGAGAGGAGATGTGCAAGATAAGATTTGTAGGAACACATGAAAGGGGACATGGGTATAAATATGTATGCACCCCTTGGAGTGGAGCCCTTTTTGTATGCCCATTAGTACAGTTTTTGTGATTCTGTCTGTCTATTGTCAACGTGCTAACGCATATAGCTTCACCGCCCATCAATTATAGTCCCCGCGTTACATTACAATAGGAAGTATAAGTGACTGAACATACAGTCAGTGCTGCATAATATGAATAATTTAAGGCCGCCGTTCCTGTTTAGAAAACAAATGATAGGAAAATATTGGAGATCTGAGGAGTTTGACACCAACTCTGACGCGATAATAGAGAGCGCACGTTAAAACTGCGATATTTAAGCTGCAAAAAAAAATGGATCATCTGTCGACGTGGCTGTATTTTTTCCCACATTTCGGAGACTTTAAGGCTCCAAAATTGATCTGGTGTATTATGAAATATTAGAGCGAAACCAAAGTTATTTTTCAAAGAACAGATGGGAGTTGAAGTCCATTAAGAAAATGATTGTAAAACACTTCATTCCCGACACACGAGACGTATATTCTAAAGGATTTTCTCAAAGTAGCGCGCATTAATTTTAGAGATGAAGTTTAATAAAGTCCGTCCCACCTAAAAGCGCTCAGAGCCACTCGCCGTCTTTCCACCATCACAAACAAAGAGTTAACTGCAGCTTATGGAGTATTAGGATCTCATACCATATGATATTTGTCAATATTGTCGATTAGCTATGAAACAGATCCCCTTCAGCGAGGGACCGGAGCAGGGAGGTATCTGTAACCGGACGCCCACGCACCACAAAGACTATCGACTGACAAGGTGGACCTCTTTGTGTTCTTTGGAAGACGACCACATCTGCGTTGTTTTTGTGCACCGGGTCCTGTGTTGTGCTAATGAGCCTAATGAGCTACTGTTTACATGTTTGTGCTCCTCTGGTGCAGACACCTTAGGCATGAAGGGAGTTTTGTGTGCACGCCGCATACCGTAGATCCATAAATGTATGGATACACACGCCTTTGTGTGCACTCGCCGTTGCTGCGTGCTTGATAATTAGAGTTTATGCTCGATAAGGCCATCATGCTCACTTCCTGCCCACAACACTGCCGGCTTTTGTTTTGTTTTGCTTTTCTTTTTCTCCCTGTCAAAAAAAGAACACCGACAACTGTTGAAAGACATGAACGTGCACATCTGTCTTTGTACCAATAGATGTAGAGCGGCTCCAGATGGTAACGACGTGAGATTACGCGATCGCGGCGCCATTAATTCCCACCGAGAGCGATGTCGGACTACATGTTGGCGCCTCGAACAAGCTGCATGACGTGGGAAGGCGGTCAGTCAGGTTAGCACGAGACTCGGAGAACCGCCGTGCACTTTCTCCCCTTTTAAATGCACGTTGAGTCCGCATAGACCCAAAGCTGTTATTCATCTGAGGCCATGTTCACCGTGGGATCTTTGAGATAGAGTACCTCATCCTTTTTCTTCTGCTTCTGTGCTTGTTTTACATCATCAGTACGTTTCTTCGAGGCTTTACTAAATTGAGGGATCGCCCTAAATAACCAGCAGAGACGGCGTTCTTTGCTTTGTTGTCTCTTGTTTTCCTCCATATTTGTTCCAAGTATCCACGTGGTCCTGAAAATTGTGACAGTTTTTTGTGCTCGCTCGTGTCAGTGGCTATGAGAAGTGCCTCCGTCTGGGGGTGTGTGTGTGTGTGTGTGTGTGTTTTTGTGGAAACGTTTAAGTGCGCGTGATAATTGAAGCCCGCTTGCTCCTGTGGGAGCCGCGCCGATGCCGGAAAGGTGTGTATTGTTTTATCACTCACAAGCGTCGCTGCGGAAAGGAGGAGGGGGGGGGGTGACAGCGCTGCTAAAACCTGAACCGAGTTCAGACCTGTTTGTGGACCTCGGGGGAGAAACTGAGAACAATGAGCAGTTCTGTCTTTTTTTTCCTTTTTCCTCCTCTTATTTTTATTTGCACCTTATATCTACCAGGGGAACGGTCCGCTGATCACGGATGTCGTTTTTTTTCCACCAGCTTCACATTGAAGTAGGTGTACAACTCCGGTTAGGGACTCTTATCAATCCCCTAACCTTGCCAGGGCTCAACGATCGTACCTTTAGCGCTCCTAACATCCATCTGGACCACCTCCTCATGGTAGAATAACAGTGTGATGCAATTTAACGCAATGTCACCACCCAGGTAGCAATCGCGTTTCATGCAAAGCATGTTTTTCCAGCGTAAAGGTAATTTGTAGGTGACGGGGGTTCAAATGTTAGTTGTGGAATCACTGACTATAAAATAGCATCAAAAGTCGTCTCTGAAACTCATAAATCACCGGTTCAAGTAAACTGCTGGCACATCTGTTTTGACCCAGAGCCTATTGTCCCCCTTTTTTCTATCTGTTATGGTTATTTAGTGCCACGTGGTTGTAAAATGGCTGCTTATTGCCCCTGTAATGCTGCTGATGCCCCCTCCCTATGCACTGTAAAGCTAATGTCTACATGGCAGTGCGTTCAGATATGGGATTTGTAGGTCACAGCTGCAAACACAGCTAAGGGCAACGTGCTATTGTTCTTTATGCCTCAGTACAAGGTGTATTAAACACACATATGCTCCTAAATGAATATTTAGATTACTACCCTTTATTATTAGTCTGTCCTGGAAACATTTGAATATCACCTCAAGCATTGTTTTGCTTATCTCCCCCACCACCACCACAACCCGCCTATGTCCCCATTTCTTTCTGGGGGGAAACGCCACGGCGCGCTCAGTGATGTATAATCACCTTGAAATTAATTAATCGTAACACAACAACGCCTGCGATAGCATCAGTGCCCGTGCGGTTCCCTCTTTTGTCTGGCCACCCGCTCTTTCTTCAGGTTGCTGAGGTTGCTGTCCTGGACGCCATCGAGCTAAAATGGCTGCTATCTCTGAGCTGTATGTGTGGGGTCTCGGCAAGTAATTAATCTCAATGAAGCCCATAGCTGAGGTAGGTATGACGGCCCGGAATTCAATTACCCCCCCCTCCTCACCCACCGGCGCCGCCGTGCACCGACGCTTTAACGGGAGGAAATATGCCGCCTCTATTTTCTCAGGTTAATATGAGCCACCTGAGCCTTATCATCATTTAACCAGCATGGAGATATTGTCATAACACATGCAGGCTCCTGGTTTTTACTTTAGTTTTTGTCATTAGTGGCCCTCAACGCGTTTTCAATTACGGCTCAAATAACACTTGGGCGCAATCTGAACGCACGCACACTTCTCGGGAGCATGTGACGTGCATATATGAGCGAGAAAGTGATATGCATAAGTTTACTTTGCAGATCCATCCGCAGCGAGGAGTGACATTTCACTGTGAAGTACAAGCAAGCGAAAACATGAATGCGCATTCGCATCAATCCGATGCGATGGGATCTGGTTTATGGATATTGAATGGCGTCCGCATCGGATGAGGGTTCAGTATACGTTTGACTCAGGATGCATCTCAGGTAAATTAGATAAATATGGAGAATTTGTGCAGAATTACCCAAAAAATAACAAAACGTATGATAAATGAATAAGCTGCGTTCCATTATTGTGGAATAAATCATCCAGTATCGCGATATACTGGCATTTATGATAACCAGTGATGTTTTTTCATTGAAATATTGATACAAACCAGCAACTCTTTTACCTCTTTCTTTCTCCATGGTGCAAGCTTATTGTTCTTTTCTTGTTAAAGATGAATTTGACGTACAGAATTTGATAAGTTTCTATGGATATCGCGATAATATCGTTATCCTGAGTTATTTTGGCCACGACAATCATGCAGTGAAGTTCTAACCTTGTGACAGCCCTGATCATCGCAATACAATTCTCTACTTCATTCAATAAACGTTAATACGTTTAATTATTGAACAGTTTATGAGGCAATCGCTCCCCTTAGGATCAGTAATATCATTGTTAGACAAACCTTCTGCTCCTCGCTTCCATTCCCAGCGCTCGTGTTGACGAGCTGTCATCCAGCCCCGAAGCCAAACACATTCCTCTGTTTAACTTTACCGTTGTTGATCTCAACTTGTCACAATTAACCCAAAGGAAGTGATATATGTACCAATGTCTTTGACTCGCTTATTCGTAGCCAGTGGCGTTGTGGGAGAGGTCATCCTCACTGTGCACCGGAAGCAGCTATTAAGTGATCAGGCGTGATCAAAACATCCCACTCCGCCGCTGATCCTTTACACGACGGAGGCTTTGTTATCGGGAAATGATGGCTCTTCAGTCAGTCTCGCCTCCGCAACAAGCTGACTGTGTCTTTCCGAAGGAACACTATCGGATATTGATCGATATTTTCATCCTTATTGATTTCTGGTTGACAACACACCGTATTTCCACTTTAATTATTTGCATGGCTGCTTTTTGCAGAGATCAGACATCAATATCAGGGAAAACACCAAAAAACCTCCGACCAGTGCGAGCAGTCTCCTGTTCCGGTGGTCTCTGGGGACGACACATAGATTCGATCAAGGAGGAGTTTAAAGAGTGAAATGAAAGGACGATTTACACGAGCAGCGTTTGTTTTCTCTGATTCCTCATATTAAAAATTGGCGTGTATCTGCGTAACAACAGTAACTACAGTGCAGTACTGATGTGCAGCAGATTATACATACATATGTAGGAGGTGATTTCTCTGTTGCAACAGGAGTCATATAGACTCTTCCAGAAGATCAGTGCACACACACACACACACACACACACAGTACCTTACATCCCTATCAGCTCCTGCAGTACAGTCAGAGGCCAATGAGGTTTTAGCGTTCAGGAAACAGCATTGTTGGTAGGACTGCAGCCAAACACCTACGCAGGGGTCAACGACAAGAACCGACGCCCCGCGATGCTCCTGCTTTAACCTCTAAAAATCCCAGCAGGTTCTTGCATAAATAAGGTAAAAAAGGAAGGCGCAAAGGTTGTGCGCAGCAGTGCGCGTGTGTGCGCGTTCGTACGTGGGTGGGATGTGGGGGGGGGGTCGCGCGTCTCCAGATGAGCTCTATGCAAAACAAAAACGTTAATACGCGCAGCGAGCGTGACGGCGGGCGGCGCACCTTCCTATAAATCACTGTGGTTTTAATCATACCTGTCTCGCCGTCTCTTTCCCGCTATCCCTGGAGAAATTGTTTCGCCTACCCGCCTCTCTCTCTCTCTCTCTCTCTCTCTCTCCCTCTTTCTCACTTGTGCTCAATTATCTAGCAGCTCTTTCGGTGTTTATTTATTTATCCAAAGTTCATGTACAGTATGCATGCACAAATTTTCTCCTGGGGGAGCGAGAGCAGCTCAGCGGAGCGTGGCGGCTAACCACACCGGCAGCAGGAAAAGGAGGTTGGAGGAGGAGAAAGAATAGGAGAGGAGGGGAGGAGAAGCAGATTAGAGGTTTAGTGGAAAAAGATTTCTTGGAGGCAGACCTGAAGGTTGCTGGTTTGTTCCCCCCCCCACCACCGCCACCACCACCACCACCCACGGGAAGAATATCAATCCTCTTTCAGCGCTGATTGGTTGCCTTTGAGCAAATCGCAGTTTCCTGCGAGCGCATTGGTCCGTCCCTGAAAACTTTACCTTTAAAAACAATCACAAATCGAAAGTTTAATTTCCAAATAGAGCTTTTTTGGGGGGCTATTTCCTGCTGCGGATTAAGATACAGTCCATGCTCTCGCAACATATAGCATATGTGCTATCAAAATACATAGAAGGATCAGTGTATTGTCTTTATTAATGATAGAAACTTGTCCTTCTATTTGTTTTTTTTACTCCTACCGCCTAGATTTTTCTCCCTGTTTGTTAAAAGATGTCAAACACACGGTCCTCAACCTCAGCAGCAGGTTGAATTGCGGCTGGGTAATCGCGTCCATTGACAGAACGGGCTTTGCGTCTACACGAAAATGTCAGACAGCGAAAAAACAATGAAAAGAGAGGAATTTAAGTGGGAGGCTTTAGTAAAGAGAAGAGGGACTAGCACAGGAGCAAAGGGTTTCCTTTTTTTTTTTTTTTTAATAATATAATAATATATATAGACATTTAAAAACACAAGGGAGATGACGGTTTCCACCGAGGGAGAGGCAGGTAAAGGCTGCCTGGGAGCTAATTAGAGGCCATATCACAACGGCAGCAGGGCCTGAGCCACTTTCACTCAGCGCCGAGGTAAACAAAGTGCTTGGCTGCTTGTTGCTGTGACAGGCCAGATAAAGTGGTATTTACCTTTCAGTCGTCGGTTTCTTTTACAGCCAGTACTGCGAGTATGTACAGCGCGTTTGCCAGCATTTATTTTGCAACACATTGTCAACAGAGAGACAGAGAGAGAGAGAGAGAGGAGAGAGGAACCGGGAGAGAAAAGTGGATGCACAATGCAATTATAGACTAAGTGGGATGGAAATGAGCGCGACCAAGGTGGGAGAGGAGTGTCAGCAGATCAGAACAGTAAAGTCTAAAGCCTTATTTACACAGGACTGATATTACCTGGGGATGTGCAGCCATTTGTAAAAACCGCAGCTGATAGTAGGGAAGCTCATGCAAATCGTCTTAATCTCCCGAATAAAAATTCAACTGCTTTGTTATCTTCTGTGTTTTGTTTTTGTTTTTTTTTTCTTTTGTCCCGATCCCTTGAGAATAAAACAGCGGTTTCCATCTTTTATAAAAGATCCGGTTAATGTATTTTAGTTCGCCGTTAAAATGGAGAGCGGTGGAATCTAAGAGGGATTGTTTTGGATTGCGGTGTTTGACTGGGCTCGGCGACTCGTGTCATGACCTTGACCCTCGTTTCCACCGAAGGCTCTCCTGAAGCGTATTCTGAATGTGATATCTCTCACCGTGCATGTATAATGTCTTATGCTCGGCGAGACAAAGACTTTCCAACCGCTTCCCCTCCCTCGCGTACACATAAGACGAGAAAAAAAAGCATCTTTTAATGGGTTAAAAATGCTCGCAGATCTGTTTGTCTATTTCAACCTGTGTCTAGAGTAAGAAAGTTTTCTTTCAGTCTCTAGTTTCTTTGGGTCTTTTGTTAGTCGTAGGTGTTTTGTAGGTTGTATACGTTGCCGCGGGCTACATGGTTTTTGTTTTTATGCAGTCGTGTTGTTTTCTGTACGTTCTGTGAAGTTTTGGTGCATGTAGTAGCAATAGCGAGCTTTAGCGGTGCTGGTAGTTGGATTCTGTTTCTTTTGGACAGAGACAGGCTAGCTGTTTCCCCCCGTTTATGCTAAGCTAACTCAGTTAACAAATGCTAATTCTTTAAAAAAGTAAATATCCTGTTAACGATCTGATTTGTCCACGATCAGCCTTCTCATAGAAATTATGTCCATCTATAAGTAGTGCCAGAAAATACTTTCCACCTTCACTTCCTCTCCATAAATACTCGCTTTAATTAACTTCTTTTGATGCCTTGTTGATCTTCTCTGGAATCGCTAGCGGTTGTTTTGTTAAGATTAAAAATCAGATTTCATCAAAGTGTACAAGACATGACTTAGAGATTGGGGATTTTCCTTCGCAGTGGAGTCAGGATGTATACATTTTACCTGTCAACTTTATCAGCGTCCATGTATTAATTACCTCCTCCTTGGCCTTGCCTCTTAATGGTCTCGAAGAGGCTCTCGAGCCTCTCGCCGCGGCTTCTCCGCGACATCTGTCTCCCGTGTTTTTAACTTGAGAGAATAGCACTGTCAAGCGTTCACATAAACCATGTCAGAGCCGCCCGTGGCACCTATCTCCACGACAAAACAAAGGCTCCCCGCAATTAAGAAGGCCTTTTCTCACCGCCGACAGCTCCCCTCCTTTTTTTTCTTTTCGTCGTCGTCGTCTTCTTTCTTTTTTTTTTTTTGCTTTATTCCAACGATTTCCAGCAACCCTAGCAGACACCTTAAGTGCCGCTAAGTGATCAAAGAGGGGAGTGCATATTGGATAACGCAATTAGGCTACCACTGAGAGAGGAGAGTAACAAAGAGAGAGACAAGAGCGGGACTCTGAACGGATAATGGCTTGTAAACAGAGGACATTACTTTACACAGAGATTATTCAGATCTCGACCTGACACCGGATGCACCAGGGTCTATTAGTGGAGTCACACCCAGTGGGAGAAATAAGACTGGATCACTTTAGTTAGGAAATGGGAGAAAATGGCAGTTCCCCCTCGTACTAAAAAGTTGATTCTCGGGCTCCTCTAATTGCCACTATTCAAAACAAAACGGTGATAGCTTAAGGGGGATGTGAGGACGTCTCGTCAAAGAGGATTTCTTTCCTCTCGCCCTCCTCCGCCCTGTCCTCGCATTTTTCCTCTCTGCTTGTCATTGGTGTACTTAACAAGAGGACATAAGTGGCTCCTCTCATCATAATGGAGATCTGGGAATATAAAGAGTGTGTGCGCGTGTGTGGTCGGCGCGTCGAGGGGCGAGTATGAGGAAAGAAAGGAAGCGGCGGTTTCCTCCCCCCTCCCCCCCCAGTGTTAAATGACTTGGGTCAAACGGTCAAAATGTAATTATCACCGAGGACGGCAGCTATCGGCAGTCAACCTGCTTACCTGACATTAACCCCAGTCTGAACTAACAGGAGGCCCTCGCTGCCCCGGGGAGCCAGATGCTAATTTGAAGCAGAGTTTGCAGTTGAGTGGGGTGGGTGGGAGGGTTTTTTTCGGGGTGGGGTAATTGTGGAGATCTAATGGGGATCAGTGCTGTGGGAGCTCTCTATACATCTGCCGTCTGGCTAAGACCCACCGCACCTGAGACTCACAGGCTTGGCTGTGGTCGCACTCCCCCTGTAGGCTTTGAAGCTCGACGGATGCAGCATGGCGCCACTGTTGGCACAAGTGAAGAGTGTGTGTGTGTGTGTGTGTGTGTGTGCGCGCGTGTGTGTGTTGTGGTTTGAATTCCAATTTTAGTGGAGTGAGGCTGCATTCACAATGCAACTGAGTGTCCCGAGGCTGACAGACCCGGTGTCTTCTAATCACAAAGCGCGCGTGATTTCATTTTATCTCTGTCACTTTGTCTGTTCAAAGTGTTTTACGTGTACAGTGTGATTATTTTGGACTTTTCCAGGACTTCTGAACTCGACAGGACACTGCACTGCGGGAGCTATGCCACATAAATGGCATAACTTCCATGACATTCATGGTCCCCAGATGATGAATCAGTGTGACTTCTTGACTCAAACTCCACTTAGAGGTTGACATTCACAGTTTTTAGTGCAATATCTTAACAACTGCTATATTGCAGGGAATACACATGTATTATCTATATATTTAGCCTGAGATGTACTTTGTGTTTGCTACTTAGCAAATGTTAGCATGCTAACAGACCAAACTTCAGTTTTTACACATTACACCTGATGAACATCATCATGCTAACATTGCAAGCCTGTTAACTCAACACTCGTGCACAAGTACAGCCTGGCTGTTGGCTTGTAGCCCTATTCAAACAGTTTACCTTCATTTCTCATGATCTACTTCTCCTGGTAACATTAACATTTGTTACGTTTCATCTCAGTTTTGTACTGGGAATGAAATCACGTTGAACTGCTGCATCAGATCTTGCAAATACCTACAGTTAGCAGTGGACTACAAATCATAAAATAACCTTGTACCTGCAAATATTACCTCCTGTTAAAACTGCCTAACCTCTGACATTAGAGTCCACTAACACATTGGCATTCCCACCCACTTTAAAAAGACTGGATTACATAAATTGATGTGAGGGGCAGTGGAAGGCCTTGACCCTCTTGTAGCGCAGCTCACCTCTACACTTGACTCCTGCTCGCTCATTGTGTCGCCGCGACGAGGAGCAGGGGAAAAAAAAGGGGGGGCCCAGGGAGGCAGCCTCCTGGTCATCTTTAATTCATGCGATTAAATATGCAGCAGAAGCCCTTCTTGTACCAGCTGTTAGACGCCGTTAGTAAGCCATAACTCAAGAGTTCAAATCCGAGCAAATTGAGGGCGAGGTCGGACAGAGCGCTGGCCGGAGAGGCATTATCCTCCAGCTGAGGAGCGAGCGGCAGGTTCAGTCAGGTGCAGCACGAAGCCGAGGCTTCTTAATCCTCTGGTAAGAGATAAAGCAATGCACTGCTGTTACAAATGTGCATATGGGAAAATAGGCAGTGACAGAGACACAAGCTGGTTATTTCTTCTCTTAAGACCTCCGGTAATACAGAGGAGTTGATCACATCCACTGTTTGAGCCTCGACCTCTGACCTCTATCACTCCAGCTGCCTTGATTCAGTGCATTCTTGTATACCCTCGACGGGTACGGAACACGCATCCGCGCGACTCCCGGTGTCCTCATCTCTCTGTTTTTGGCGATTTTCACGCAGATGTCAAGACTTAAATGGACCTCCAGGAACATCAGTCGAAACTGGGAGGTTTGAGTGTTGTACCAAAAATAAGAAGACCCCCGTTCACCATCACATTCATAGCTGCGATAAGACAAGCGTCCCCACAGACGTGACTCCGCTTCGAGTGCATGTCACGCGGTTCAGTCCGTTTGTTTAGACAGGGGTGATACATTTTTCAGGCTAAACAAAGTCGTATTCTTGTTTATTTAATATTTCTATTTTTAGCGGCTTTGTACAAACTCCGTTTTCTGAGAAATGAATGGCCGGAGTTCTTTTTAACCCCACTTCATGTTAAGTGTGCGTCAGAGCATGTGCATCGCTGTGTAGACATGGCTGTCTGCTAGTGTGTGAGTGTGTGTGTGTGTGCGCATGTATTTCTGGGTGTGAAAAGACCTCATTGACACGGTGCACCTGCATGAATATAAACGTGCATGTAGAGTTATATAATACGTGCACGGGCAAATATGCGCCCCGACTGTGGTTCAGTATGTGTCTGTGTGCGAAGGGTGCACGTGCGTGTCCGCGGAGGAAATCACCATTTCAATATAGCTCTGATTAAACTTCCCATTTACCGTTCTGAAAGTACACAGGAACCTTTTCTTGGCAGGTTGCCTCCTGCAGCAGGCCGGTGCCAAGCTCTTTGAAACCCAATCAGTTCTCGGTTCTCAGATCACTATCCGCTCCTTAGTCTCCCCTCGCCTCTCTCCTCCTAGATCGGCAGCTCGCGGTGCAAGCTTTAAAAAAAAAAAAAAAAAAGAGGGAGAGAGAGAGAGAGAGAGAAAGAGGCTGATGGTTTGGTCATCCATCAACACAGCCAGCTGGCGTTGGATCAACACCCACCAAGTCCAGCAGGCACCTGTTGGGAGTCTGCAAGGTGCAGCACACTGCAAAAAATAGACCACCCCGCAAGGCGCGGATTCATATGGAGGCTCGCGCGCGCTCACTTCCTCGAAGAAAGAAGTGAAAAATCTGCCCAGTGCAAAGGATAATTACACTTCCCGCGACGCAGTTGAATTCATTTCGAGGCCCCGCGCATGATCATAAGTTCACGTGGCAAAGATCGGTCTACAAGGATTGAGTATCCGTCACCTCATTCATTAGTTATGGGTTATAATGTGGAGGCATGTTGCACTTCTGGCCGTCTACCAGTCAGAAATGTTAAAGGAGCTCCCTGCACCGTCTCAGTGATATGTACACGCACTGCACAAGTGTTCATTCTATAGTTTGGAGTTACTGCTGTGGACTAACTGTCCGTCAAGCTTTGACAAGCTGCTGTAACTTTAAAGAGACAGACTTTAACCGAGGGTCGGCTTTTTAAAACTCTCCTTTCCACTGCGACGTTCCGTGAGCTCTCACCACCGTCCGCAATTGCTTTTAATCATTTCCAGCTGTTCGTTACCGGGTTTTCATTGCGTACCGCACCGTGGGACAAATGTGGCCGACATTACACTCAACAGTTCATTTAGAAGTCTTTTGTGTACACTGAGTTTTGTCCATTCCTCTGCGAAGTTATTACATAACACATCCTCCTCCTTAAAGGGATAGTCCTGGATATTTGAAGACCTGGATATTCGATACCTCGCGGAACGCGCGGGGGGGGGGTGTTTGTAAAGGAGTTCAGATTTTGGTAGGAATACCGGCGTTTTAAAAAGCGCAAGATCACAATTGTGTACATCATTTAAAATGGAGGGGAACATCACAAAAACACATTAGCGCTGTGCACTGGTGCAGAAACAGAGAAGGGCAGAGAGTGACGGAGGGAGGAAAAAAAAGATACAGAGAGTTATAGCGAGAGTTTGACCGCAGTGACCAGAGGAATTAGAGAGAGAGCTTATCCCTACGTCGGTATCAACATGTATAAGCCCAATGCTCCATTTCAACCCCAGAAACCTGCCGTCCAATCCATCAAAACACAACTCCCGTCGACATAAAACCTCCCTCTCTGCCTGTATTTGTCTTCCTAATTAATTACTTCACATGCCACAGTATGTTTTTCAAATGATAGATGATGGAAAATTATAGCTGCGGTATCCCAGGCACAGCCGGTGGTAGATTTGTGCAGTCAGCTTCCAGCCTGCATTACCTGAGTAGATTTGGCAGAGTGCCTGAGCACTCAGACAGGACGGGACGGATTTGATTTTTGGCGTGTAAGAGGCTTTTTAAAAAATGTTTCTAATGCCGGATTTAGTAGGTAAGCACAATCTGTCGCGTTCACCTACGTGATATCATCCGACAAGGACACGGTGACGCGCGAGCGGCAAAAGGAAATCAGCGCTTAGCGCATTGTTGTTTTATTGTTATTGTTCAGGAAATGAATCAGGAGGTTCACCTCCCTGTTAATTTTTTTATGGGAGAAAGAGACAAGTTCATGATTGTGTGAGCAGCTAAGTATTTGGACATATTTGTTTGGACTAAATATGTGTATTTAGAACGATATATTACTTTTTAGTCGCTTTAGTCATAAAATGAAAAATTATAAAACAGACATGAGCCACAAACCCAAAAATATTTGATATAAAAGAGGGGAAAGCAGCAAACAGTCACATTTTAGAGGCCGTAATCAGTGAATGATGAAGTATTTTTGCTTAAAATTCTTGTTCATGAATCGATTTATTGACTTATTGTTTACACGTAGGTTAAAATATAATTTTCACAGTTTTTTAGTATATATTTCTGTATGAAATGTATCATAGTGTCATGTTATGACCTTTCAGTGAGATTCCAAACTTTGCAGATTGTTCTTTCGGCTCTCCGCAGCAGAAAAAATGTTCCAGGAGCAATAAACAAACAAATCGACAGGAGCCTCACTTTTTGAAATTTTTTATTTTTTATTTTTGATCAGTCGTACTGCCCAAGGCCAGTTTTTTTAATCCAGATTCCAGGCCTTTGATTCACGGCGCTGTCCGGTTTTAATAATGCAGGCGTGTTCGCGGGTGGTTCGCCCCCCGCCTCGGGGTCCGTCTCCCCGGCCCCTCCTCTTGAAGAAGGCCGCTTCCTCGCGGCGATGTCGGAGCGGCCCCGGACAGGAAACGCTCACCGTGAGAGAAAGTTAAGATGGGGGAAGACTGGGAGCAGTGGGGGTATGAGAAAGAGGAGGGGAAGATGAGGAAAAGTTTCTCTCTCTCTCTCTCTCTCTTTTTTTTTTTTTTTTTTTTGTCATGCTGGGAGCACAAAAGAGCGTACGAAACACTAAAGTTTATCAGTCCAAATGAAGTCTCGAATTCGCAGCTTCTTTAATCTTTTTTGCATCTGAAACCGCCCCCCCCGCCCTCCACCTCCACACCTCCCGCCTCCGCGTTTCCTCCTGCTAAAACAGTGAAATGAAACCCGGCTCGAATCGTTCACTCTCCCCGCGTCGAAAAAACACCGAGACACATCATAAAAAATTAATTACTCCTCCACCCCCCCCCCCTACCACCACCACTTCCACTCCTCATTTCCATAAGATTCCTTTAAAAAATATGTAAAATTCATTTAAAGTAAGTGGTGACGTTGTCTTTGAAGATCACGACAACTAACATGGATCAAAGCGGAGGTTCCGTACGGATGAGGGCCTGATTAGCATAATGAAATTAACTTAGAGACAAGAATCTCTAATAGGTGCAACAAAAAAACAAAAGCGCATTAACAATATTTAAGGAAAGTACTGTTTGTGCTTGTAATACAACAATTATGGAACTTGTATTCAATTAACACTTTGTTGATTAACTTCTTTTTTTTTTTTTTTCCAAACGCGGCTCATATCGAGACTGCCTTTCATTGTGGGTGCATTATTTTTCTCCTTTTTTAAATTTTTTTATTTATTTCTTCTTTCACTTTTCAACTTGACACACATGACCATTCTTTGCCGTATTGTTTTTTTTTTTTCCCTAAATCGGGCCATGAAATCAATCTGAATTTGCATATTCACAGCGATAATTGCAAAGCTGGCAGATAGTTGTGCTATAATTGCAAACTAATGACTGCAAAATTATTTGTGAACTCCCAAAGATATTGAGTTTCTTTTTCTTTTCCAGCCAGCACCTAATTTGAGTGACAGCTCCCAGCGTGTGTGTGGGGGGGAAAAAAAAAAAAGTTTTATCAGGAAATTTCTTCGTTGAAATGACTATTAACCAGAGTCACGGTATCTTTACTGTCGCAGCGTGTGATCTGTGTAGGACAACATCCTGTATGAGCTTGTACTTTTCTGTCGGAGGGGCTTTAAAGCGTCCTCCTCCTCCTCCTTCCTGAAAAAACAGCCGCGCCGTTATTAATCACAGCTGCGAAAACACCTGAGAACGCTGCAATCCCGGCTGATAACAGGAAGGTGAGACCTGTGAGGAGGAACGGCTGCTCGATTCACCTAGCTGGAAAGGATTGTTCCCGCTAAACAGATGCTAAATAAATAGACAGAAATGTGCAATTACACGGAGTTGATGAATCCAAATGAAAGCAGTAAAAGTTTCCCTTTTATTGTCGTAAACATCCAGAAGATTTGCTCACACTCGCCCACATAAAGTACGGCGTACTGTGCAGTGAGGTCTGGACCTCGAAGGGGGACTGAAAGACGTCCACACGAGCTCCCTTGCACCCTTTGGATTTGGACAGCTGCACCTTTCGAGTCCTGTGCATGTGTGGGAAACTCCTGCTTTCAACATTCTCCAGGGTTCAAGGCGAACGCTGACTCCCGGACAGGAAGTGATGGCTCTTACGCTTTGTTTACAAGACGGAGGAGAAGAACTGAGTTCAAATGGGCCGACAAAGCAAGAGACGCACACCTCGAGATTATCTCGACCGCTTTGCTCCTTCGGTCAGCCGCGAATTTGCTTTTGCAAAGCCCGACTGTGATCGCGCTAATATCAGGAAGTTTGTCCAGATATTCGTAGTCTTTGTGTTGTTTTGGTTGTAATCTGACCAGCACTCCTCTCAGTGGGAGTCGGGGTGTATCCCCCGTCTCACTGATAGAGAAAAGAGCGCCGTCCTCTTTAGGACTGGCAGTAATTGAAATAAATTACAAGCGAGCTGCGTTGTTGTTATCTGCGGTTAGTTAACAGCACCTCCCTCTCTCTCAGGGAAACGGAGGGATTCAGGGAGGAGGAGGAGGACAGCGACGAGGTTCCAGTGACCCAGATTTAGTCTCCAAACATAAATAAATTATCACCCCCTCTTCTCACACACACACACACGCACGCACGCACACTTCCCTCCATGTGACGAGTGTACCTTCAAAGTTGTAAATGGAATTGAATCACGGTGAGTTTCGCTCACATTCCTGAAAATTTACATCACTGAGAAGTCTATCTTTGGATTTTTCGACGACTGTTCCGACACAAGAGATCACAGGATGCCACTTTTAGCCAGACAAACAAATCACAAATGAAAATAATCCAACCGCGACTAAACAGCTGCATTCCCTGTTGCAGGGATGCATATTTTGCTTGCATCATGCACTATAGTGGTTTGAAAATGTATTGAATACATATTTTGAAAACGCGTGCCAAGGAGAGAGCTGCATGCTACGATGCCGCCGCAACCCGTTCATGCGTCTATAAACAGCTGTTCACGGGAACGCACCCGTGGCTGGATTTACCTGCTACGAGGCCAGAGGGCAAAAAAAAATAATAAAAAAGAGCCGTTAGGCCTGGAATAACCCTCACTATACTTGGCAGCCTCATTTTCCCACCAGCCAGTTCTCCCTTGCCAAGTCTTTCCGTGTGTCCGTTACTTTAAAGCTATTTTAAACAGCATTTTAAGCGCCGTGCACGCTAAGAGAAATAAGATTGCGAGACGAAACCTTCTATTTTACTTTAATGTGGCAGACTACTCAACAAATTTACCATTAATTCAGTTTATAAGGCCAATTCAGGCCGAGGCTGGGGAGTTTGAGGCCCGTTGCAGTGATGCCCAAGTTTACTACTACATTATACACAAGATTAAAACCTGAGCTGCATGGGTTTAAACTTTTTGGACTGTTGCGGAGATTTATTTATCCTGGATTTTTAGCAGGGGGGGGGGGGGGACCCACTGAGGACGGACGGGCTGACGGCCGTTCCTGCAACTCAGGAAAAAAAGGGGATAAGAAAGCGCGCATGTGTACACACGTACACACACATTTACATTCCCCCAGTAGCGACGAAACACAGAGCGCTGTGATGTATGGCATCCGAAAGGCGGATCATGATCTTGCCACACACTCCTGCAGTCCTCACTGTTCCACGCGCGGGCTTTTGCATAATTTATCGTTTTGTCTGTTTACATAAGTCTCTCTCGCAAAAAAATGAGCTCTTGATCTCAACTACCTGATAAAATATATATCAGCAGCAATCCAGAAAATGTATTACAGCTGGTTTTTGTCCTAATTGTCTCCCTCAGAATGACGGATCGCTAAAAAGGGTCTAAGCTGACACCGGTAAATAATCCTCTTTATTCACACTCCATTTGTTTGGAGAACATCTTGAGAAAACAGGGCTCTTGTCCTCAGAAAACAAAGTCATAAAAACAGAAGAATCTGAGGCTGTGCAGGAGTGACAGTGTTTTTAAGCAGGCCTGTCCGTCGTGGCGGCGTTTTAAGAGCGTTCTCTGGCGACTGCCGTGACACTGCCATTCCCATGCCCTGTCGAATTCTT
Source organism: Nibea albiflora (assembly GCA_014281875.1). Lineage (NCBI taxonomy): Eukaryota > Metazoa > Chordata > Actinopteri > Sciaenidae > Nibea > Nibea albiflora. The sequence goes on along the minus strand of CM024812.1, from coordinate 2,627,073 downwards.
TCCTCAGATCCCAGGCATTTAAACTGCTCCCTCCCTCCCCTACGCCGCTCAGGATGTAGCCAAAAGTCCACTGACCTATGTGGGAGTGGATATTTTGGAAGACGGCCCTGGCTCTTTCACTCTCTATTCCTGTCCTCGCACGTTCATTAGCCCGGCCTCGAGAGTCAGAGTGTTTACATGTTGTTATCATTCCTCTCCTATCATTTTTCTTCCCTGTTTTTTCTCCCTTTTTTTCCCCCCCTCCGCTGAGGGATGTTTTTTCTAGGTGGGGTCATCTGCTGTAATAAATTCATGTATGTCACATTAGAATTACTATAATCACCAAGTAGATTAAATATACATGTGTTTACCCTGGTGAGAATGCTGAGAGGAAAAAGAAAAGAAAAACCCTGCAAAAGCACACGGCAGCACACGGAGCGAACGGAGCCTGCCCGCTCGTCCTCCGCTTCACCGTGCACGCCGAGGATTTCGGCTCTGTTTGAACATCCTGTCCATGTTAAGTGAAGTAAATCTTTCCCAGAGGTCAGAAATGCAACCTGGATATAAAGCGTCGGACAGTTGACGGACTAAAAACAAGATACTGTTATTGATAGTCGAGACGTTAACTATCATGACCGCTCATTGTCCACAAGGAAACTTGGTCGGCGGCCAGGCGTCGCAGCACTTCACAGATGAAGGCGGGAGGGGAGGGGGGGAAAGGGGTTGTGAGTATGGGAAAAAGGTAGGCATGCGGGATGGATGGAGGAGTTCAAAACCTGAACAGCTCGGACGCTTCAAATTAAACGTTAATTCATATTTTTCATGGTAAAGCACATCCAAAAAAAAGCATTAGAATTCAAAATAAAATTTGACTCTTAACGCATTTTTCTCCCGTGAAACGCGCCTGTCAATAACGGCAGATCAGAGTCACATATGAAAACACAAATGCAAAGAATCATACGTGTATTAATTATTCATAGTTGGCAGGATCCGATGAGGAGAAGGCATCAACAAAGACCCCGAGCTGACACTTTTATTTGTATCCGGGCACCGAGTGGATTCGCGGTAAATAAACGGAGAAAGCAGCAACAATAATGACCCATTTTTTTTCATATATTCCTTTGTGGGCGCTGTCACACACATCCAGCCAAATGCACTTATATAATTGACTGTATGGAAGAAGTCTGCGGCGATCAAACGCCTCTGTTTACAGACAGTCTTATTGCTGGAGGTCAAGGTAGAGGAATAAGTCTGACCAAGTCATTATTTGCTGTTGATTCACACGCGGGGAAGTTTTCCCGACCAGAGCTCGGGACTTTCACATTACAGGCCAAGCAGAGGAAATAATGACCTGTAGGTGCTCAGCTGTTGGAGCGAAATTGGTGTTTCTTTTCTAGTTTTTTTATTATTTTACTCCAAAGCTCCAACATCCCTCCTCCCGCCCCCCCCCTCGCCGCTGCCCTGTTACATCACTGGAAAGGTTTCTTCTTTTCTCTGGAACTTGTGAGCCTTTTCTCACCTTTATTTTGTCTCTCCGCAATGCCGTTGCTGTTTTGGAGAAAGCCGGTCACCGCGGCGATCGCGGGGCTCGCCGCTTCTTGAGCTGTCGCGTTCCATATTTCTCTCTTCCGAAGGCGGAGGGAGGTTTGCATGGTTCTTAATACGGCCACTTCCAATTTGTGACATTGTGGGAATGAGCTCATGCTGCAGAAATCTCATTCTTCAGTTCCTTTAGCGCGTCATTAAAGACTTGTTTCCTTCCAACAAGGGTGTAGTAAGACTGAAACAGATTCCAGTGGCACTTTTTTTCCAGGTATTTCCGATGCAGGGGCCTCCTGAAGCCTTTTTTGTTTTCAGATGTAGAGTTGCATCTGGAGAATTCTTGGAACAAGTCGCGGAAAGAGTTCGCAGCTCGAGAAGGTGGAGATGTTTTTCACAGGAAACAGGACATCACTCTTTCTACTCAGGTCGTGACACTCTGTCTTCTTTCAATGCTTTTGAGGCTTTTAACCTGACGGCAGTGATACCTTCAATCACTCCATCTTCCCTTTATTCCGTATCTCCCTTTTGTATTCCTCCAGTGGCCGGCGGATTCAGAGGGAAAGTTCACGAGAAGAAAGAGCAGTTGTTAGAAGCCAAGAGGATTCAGGGCCCAAGGCAACTAATCAACGTATTACTTGTGTCACGGCGACTTAAATCAACTTTTTCTCGGAGCGCGTCGTCTTTTGAATGCCGTCCTGCGAGACCCGTGAAATATTCAGGCCGTTTCAGCTACCTGCTGTTTCAGTAGGTATAAAGCAGGGGGGGAGAGAGAGTTGAAAGTTCGGCTTTCATGCGGCTCGTGACGGACTGTCACTCGCTCGGCGGCAACGAGCGTTCGGATGTATCAGGCGCGCGCGGCTGACACGACTTTTCATCGCCGTTAATCAAAATGAATAAACATGCATAATTGCACAGAGCGGGGAGAAGTTAGGGAAATTCAGAGGGAATTTTCAATGCCCTATGAAGTATTAAAACGAAGCTTGGCCTCATTTTTTCCCCTATTTTTTTTTTTTTTTTTTTCTTCACCTAACCGTACTTCCCCACCTAGCTTTCTGCCGGCTGCACTAGCATGTATATCTCTGGTTTTCATCACATGTGCTTTTCTCAAACACACAAACCATTAGGACAAAATATTTACTTTCTCACAGACGTATTCCCGTACTTCTCCTAACTTTGATATTCCCTTTGATTTCCATCACCAACCCAACCCCCCCCTCCCTTTTTAGACATGTAGAAGTTTAAGAAATCTGCGGGTTTGATGTGATTTTTCCCGCCTTTGTACATCATAGGCAAACATGAAGTAAAAAAAAAAAAAAAAAAAGTGCGTTAACAGACAAGCAACGAGCTCGGGCAACAGTAGGGAGCTAAGATTGACATGTTTTTTTATTTTGACAGCGCTCACCCTCCCTGCCCTTGGTTTATGATCATAAATAGTGCATGCTGCTTATTAGGAGGCTGCTGCCACGTTTCCCAGCTAACGCGAGTGTGTGTTGCTCGCCCCGGTGCTAGCAGACAATTTGCCAGTACACATGTGAGACATTATTAGCGTTTCCCTTTCATCCTGCGCCTCGCTCGCCCCTCCTGTCTCTTTTTTTTTCCAGGCCCGTGCCATCCGTGCGGAGCACTCTGGGATAGGTTGCACTCCCCGATTCTGCACGCCGCCGCGTCACGCGGCTAAATTTGATGGGAAGAGCGCATAATTTTCCTCTTCTTAGATTAAATCTAACTAATGTGATTATGTGGCACAGACACAGGAGTATGTGCAAGCGCACAAAAGCCGGTATGATGACAGAATTTCAAGATGTTTCACGCAGCTGAGAGGGGGGGGAAAAAAAAGAAAGGCCGGTGCTTTTAATGCTGCATGGAGCAACATCTGGCTCCAATTACCCACTGTGAGGTAGGTGCTCTATTATAAAAGGAAACTCAAAGGATTTCCTCTCTTAGAATACACGTTATCCCTTAATTCCTGCCTAAATTACCACTTAAGCGAGGTCTGTAATTCATAAACCCCCGGTAGTCCAGGTCTGTGTCCACGCCGAGGCTGCAGGAAAAACTAAACTCTCAGTCACCTTGACCGTGGAGGTAGCCGTCCTTGGAGAGCTAGTGGCAGAGAGTGACATGGGCAGGGCAGAGCGACTCCGAGAGATTAGTGGCGCGGTTACACCTCTCCTCCCCTCAGATAGCGCCCCGCTGGAGTGGCGAGAGAGGTGAGGAGGGACATAATGGCCGATGGACCCCCCTCTAAAAGGATGTTTTGCGAGAGGTGGGAGAGGAGGTGAGGATGGTGCGAGGGCTCGGGGGTCTCGGGGGATAGATTTGCGAGTGGAGATAGTCTGATTCACCTCTCCCTGACACTGACGCCAGGGGCCCGGGGCGAGCAGTCAGTCTGTGGTCAAGGCAAGAGCGACCCCCCCCCTCCTCCTCACCAACACCCAACCTCCAAACACACACTGTCTCTCAGAAACGCACACATGGAGAAAGTACAGGTCCGGGCAGAGAGGTAATTTGATGCTAGGTTGTCTCTCGAGGCTGGCTGTTGTGGCGCGAGCGCCGGTGTCACTGGGTCAGAGCTGAAGTTTTCCACCGAAGCTTTCAGAGTCGATTAAAGGGAACGGCGGCCCGCTCGGCCCGGCACGGTCACAGCCAAAGCACACAAGGTAAAAAAAATAAAAGATCTTCAAGTAATAAACTCTTCAAAAGGGTTCTGCGGCTATAAAGCTAATTTCAAAACATATTATATAATGTGAACATTAGACTAATCCGGTAATCGCCCGAAACTTGGCCAACTAAAACAGTTTTAAGAAAATTAAAAGCCACTTAGGCATTCGCTTCCACCGTCCAGTTGTCTCGTCCAGGATTTAGATCAACAATATTTAAAGTGGAATTATGGTTTCATATGACTTGGCTTATTTTCATGCTTTTGACTATCACTCCTATCTGAGTGAGTTAAAACACTGAAGAGAAGAGGCAAGGCGAAGAGACCGACTTCCTTATTACCGATATTTCAAACCTTTGACTTGTTTTCAACCTGTTTTAGTTGCATGATTGTCGGATATTTTATCGAACTTGCACCGTAGCGCTGTTGTCGCCGCGTTCCTTGATTCCGGCAACACTTTGATGAGAACAAAAGTTGTAAAATGAATCAATTCTGGCCAAAAAAAACGACCCAAATTGTGATCAATGAGAATATTCCTTTAGTAATGGTTAAATTATCAAAACAGCTCTAAGGCATCTTCCTATTAAACCAAATAAGCAACACGGATAGCCGGCTGAGTACATTCTGAACTGGACCACAACTAAGAACCATAAACGGAGCAGAATAAAATGTCCTGCCAGAATTATATTTTATCATACAAGCATGCAATCTAAAATATGTCACAATATGCACTATTAAAATACATTTGAGGGTATTTTACTGCTAAAAATGAAACCTAAAACCGACAATGACCTCATTTTTTTTGTGATAGAATGCATAAAAATGGAAGTTTCGGAATGTTGCAAGCGTGTAACAAAAGTTTATCAGGCTAGCATAAGGTGTATATTCACACACAGCTCACATTAATAAACTTTTTATATCCCTAACATAGGTTTATAAGCCATAGTTATATGTCACTTGGTGTCAGAGCTTGTATAAAATGCTTGGCTCCCTGAGCGACACAGACAGTGGGTGAGATAACTTATTTTTCCTTGAATAACTGTATTTCTCGGAGGGAGGAAAATTAACCGTAACCCTCAAACGCTGCTCCCCGCCTGGACTCCCCTCATTTTTGAAAAACCAGAAAGTGTCGAAGGCTCTGTTAACATTTTTCCGACCTGCAATTTGACTGACCCAGGAGTCCTGACTGAGCAGGTATTGGCACACCGCAGCCTGATTTCACAAGGTTTCGGGTGGATTTTTAATTTGTGGAAACATCAGCCCGAACCTATAGTCCAGCAACCACGAGGGAACATCGTCTCCAGCAATCTGCCCCAACCCTGTTATTAAGTGGTAATTCAAACAACTCATTTATTTCATCAGGAACTGCCCAGAAAACACCAGATTCCTGGAGTGTCTGTTCTTCAAGCAGGATTTCTTTCGGCGTTATACAACCTGCGCAGCGCTCTAATACACATTTGATGAAACACGCACAGCATCTGACATGGTCAAACCGTCGCAAAAGTGTCATATGATGGGTGTCACGACAAATCTGCGAGCAATCTGTGACTTTAAAAAGTATGACTGGTCCAAAATATACCTAAGAAGTAGCCAAACAGTTTAAGCTGAATCCAGGAGCCAATTTTCCCTGCCAGCAATATGTCACTTACTTTAGTAACTGACTAAAGTTCCTCTTTTTTCCCCCCCCTGCAACTAATTACTTAGCGTGCCTGTATCAAGGTTCTCTTCTTGTCACTTTGAAACGCAGAGTTGTGCAACGAAATGTTGAAGTAAGTACGGTTCGACGAGGAATGTATTCCTTAATCCTCCCTTTAAGTTTCAGTGTGAACTGAAATGATGTCATCATCGCTACATTTGTTTTGGGTCACCGTGACTGGTGAGGTTTTTTTTCCCCCCCCACAAAGCCTGTTTTTCTGAGTTATCTGGCTAACTTGACCTGGAATGACATCAGTCCAGATACTCAGCTGTACTTGAATGGATCGACTCAACTGCTGATGGTACTCATGAGGCCTTTGGGCCTCAATGGTGGTCAGTCGCCTTCTTTGTCCGCCATAACATATTCCTGATGTTACAGGTTTGATGGGGTTTATCTTAGAAAACCTTTTATTATTGATTAAATTCATCAATCGTGCTTCTTGGTTGAGGCGCCCAACCTCGATTTCTTGGACTTGTACTAACCGTGCCGATCTGCTCCAGCCATACGCTCACGTAAAAACCAAAGCAGCAAACAGAAGGCCAGGTTAGTCCCACTGAATGTGTTTTTGAGCCTGAAGAATTCATGTCTGCTGCCAGCGGAAATGTACTCTCTTCCACAAAGCTGATCACAGTGCCGTCTTAAAAAAAAACAAAATGTTACCGAGAAAAGAGTTCCCGAGCTTCGGTGCGACCTGAGCGGCGAAGTTTGGCCGACGGAATCAGCCTCGTCTTTTAAATCACTTCTGAGTCTCACTTTTATGGACTTGCTTTTATGCGGTGATGTTTTATTAATCTTTCCTGATGCCCCGTCCTTTTATGTGATGCTGTTATGTTTCTTGCCTTGCTTTTATGTCTCTTGCTCTGCTTACATGACTCCTTAATAAAGTCTCACTGTCTTTTACGGCTCGTTTGTTGATGCGCTTGTGCTCCGTCTTGAATCCAACAGGAATTCTCCCGAAAATTCACGGCTTGCCCTCCCAAGTGCTTAGATTTTATACTTTTATTATCGTCAATTCACAGATTTGTTTGGCACAGGTACTTTTTTTCCAAATATTGTCAATTTGAGTCTTCTTCATGGAGAAACTAGCTTAAAATGTAATAATAATCATCATTTTCGGTACTAAAAAGAAATCAGTGATATTCAAGTATTTCTCTAATAATTCTACTCAGGTAAAAGTTCAACTTAAGAACTCCTTATAAAGTTTGTCACGTCATCGTGTTTCTGCTCTCTCTCAAAGGATTAAAGCTCTGTTTCTGTCACTATTCAATACTAAGTGGATTCAACTGTGTAACATTTAAGAAATGATTCTCTTTAATGTTAATGTGGGACGTATGCGGTATGAATACAGAAAGAAGGGCCTTCACAATGGCGACCGCTTTAGCATTTGAATCGCTTTGATTCTACTTTCCTGAAGTTTTATTCAGCCGGCATGAAAGCTGCATCATAAACTAAAGTTTCCGAAGCGCCGCGCGGACAAGCATTAACTTCCAAGTTGATTCATCTTTGTGTTCACCTTTTGTGGCGCTCGCAGCGTGTCGCGGCGTCTGTGAAACGGCCACAAAACGCGAGGATATCCTTTTTAACAAGGCGAAAGGACAGCACAGGACTCTGGGAGTCTTTTGGGGTAATTTAACACAAACACAGCGAGAGAAACAGACTATTTCTGAAGGTAGTCATCCATCAAACACTGAGGAGAATGTCCAGTTGGTGGCTCCAGCAGGCTTAGAATAGCCTTTTGTTCAAACACCTTTAATAATTAAACACCTACTCAGCCCCTCAGGCTTCACAAGATTGAAGACTTTCGCAGGGGGGGGGAGAAAAAAAAAAAATCCCCTTGCCCTCCCTGTGCTGTTGTAACCTGGAGAGCTTGGCGGAGATGAGGTGCGCCGTATCACCTAATGCCTTTTCCGTGCACCGAACAAACCCCATCGGACTCCTTTAGCACACTCATAAAAGAGAAATACTTGAAATAATCTGTAGCTCCACGGCACACATTTGCGCACCTTTCAGCGCAGGTTCTGTTCCGTAACTGGACCAGTATGAGTTTCTGAGACCAGTCTTGGTTGAAAGCATGACAACATTTTGTGCGTGCAATCAGTATCTATTTACAAGAAAGTTACACAGACTCGGCTGTATGACGTAAAGCTGTTGTATTCAAAAATATGAAGCCCTCATTGTTTCACAAACTACTCCGTTGCATATTTCAAAGAAACGGTTGCAACACGGGACTCGGAAAAACAAAAAATCCGGTGTCCAATTTGTCAGATGCGGACTGCGGAGGTTGAGCGTCATTAATAATGCATATTAAACGACGATAATAACATTATTGCAGGAATGAGCCAAATGTCTTTTGTCCACAAAAATAGAAAAACACCCGACTTTAAAGGCCGGTCCGACGCCGCGTCCCCCCTCCCCGTTCCCCTGCGTTGTTTTCCACCGGCTTCTGTAACGCTCCGGTTTGTTGCATCACCTGAAGAAAAAAAAAAAAAAAGTGTTTGTGAGATTTCGTCTCCCGCTGTAAGATTAATCTTCATCTCCCCGCCGCGCTGGCCGACTGAACATTTCGTCACCGCGAACAAACAATTAATTAACATTCAGCAACAATGGGGGCGCCCTCGCGGCCTCGGGGGGGTTTAAGGTACCGTTAAATGTAACATTCCCGTTTGTTGCATGTCCTTCCTCGTCTCCCTCTTCGCTTAATTCCTGTCAGCCCGCTAATAAAGGCGGAGAACCGGCCGGGAAAAGAAACAACAAGTATTTCATGGGGCTTGGCAATTGCCGCGCTGGCGGTGCCTCGTGGGACATGATGTTTTTGTGTGCCTGCCGACGCACACCTGAAGGAGTTCGCTCGCCGGACACGCAGCGTATTTGTCCGTCAGCCGTGCTCCGTCCTGAATGGGTCACAAGTGTTTGTGAGAGTGTGTAGCGTTGCTTCCTGCCACATTAAACGCTCACTCCGGCCTGTTCCTGATCCCGTGGGACCAAATAATGACTAATGCATTAAAAAAGGAGGGAGGAGGGGGGGGGGGGGGGGGGGGCTGCAGATACGCTGAGAACAAGCACCTGAGAGAGAACAGCTGTCTAGTAAAAGGTCAGTCTCCCACTGTTCCTCGGGCTCCCTCTCCATTTCCGGCCTCTCGGCTTTAAGACCCATCTCCCCGCTCCTTCCCACCCCCCACCCGCTTGACTCCAAAGTCACGTATTTTGGCTTTTTTTTTTTTTCTTCTTTCTCACACACACATTGCTCTCACTCCCTTTGCGCTGCACCTAGAGGATTCTTGGCAGCGCCTGACCACCTTGTAATCCCATGCAGGAAAAAAATGGAGTGGGTGGATGAATGTACTCGCAGTCTGGTTTATAAAACTTCCCGGCGAGTGGATATATGGCTCTCTTGAGGTGTTTGTTTTTTCCCGAGCGCAGTGTAGCTATCATTGTTACGCACATGTGGACACCCCGGCTCCCCTCATGCACATGCACACACACACACACACACGCGCACAGGCACTTCTAAACATTGACAAACAGTCTCCGAAAGGCAAAAAACAAACATAAATCGAATTGGTTACATTTGAGCTGTTTTTTGGGGGGAGGAATTTCTCATAACCCGCTCGGCGAAAACGAGGCCGCTGCAATTTTGCAGACAAACAAACAATGTTTGGAGTGATCACTTTCAATAAATGCCCTACTCACATATTTGAGTGCTAATATTTATCATGAAATCGGCGCGGCCGCCAGACCGACTAAACAAATACCGAGCTCCCACGTCTCTTATACCAACATACATGCAAAAACCAACAGTAAACACGCACGCTGACACCGCCGTGTCACTGAAAGTAGCCTCCAACCCGGGCCTGGAAGTAAGGCAGAGGTGGTGTTCTGCAGCGTGCTATACGTCGAGGCGTGAGACGCAACTTTTCTTTTAATGTTTTTATGTTTATATGATAAATAAACCGTATGTGTTTGACAACGCCGGCCTGATTGTTGAAGCCGAAACACCCCGTTTTCTTGATTCAATGTTACTGGGGACATTTTGGGGCGTTGACCGTTTCCTGTGGGCGGATCATGTGGGCGTGGACGGCAGCGAGCTTGTTATCAAGCTGCGGCTAGTGCTGCCAACAATCTAGACATATACAGCGCGCTGCCTCGTCGTATCGCCGTGTGTATGTGAACCGGATTTTCCACGAGGATGTCGGCAGCGGTTTCCTCCCCTTCAGGTCCAACACTGCTGTTCGGTGTTCATCCGCGTCGGATGGGGTTGAGGTCAGGGTTCATATCCGGCCACACCAAACTCCTTTCTTTATGAACCTGGCTGTTGTGTAAGTGGGCGCCGTCACGTTGAAGCGGAAAGTTTGACGCGTCTAATCCAGCCGCGACCTTGGGCGACCGCCTGCAATTAAACTTGAAAAGAGAGAGATTTAGTGTTTTGATTTATTTATTTTTTTTTCTCGAGCTCTTCCTTGGGAATGTCCATCAAAAGCAAACGCAAGAAAAAAGAAAAATCAAGCAGATCTTCTCCACGATGACATCTTTGATGCTCAAAACCTGCATAGAATTAGTAGTTAGTATGGAACTGGGGCACAGCCGTGCTTTCAAATCAGACCTTCGACCTTCATCATATTGGTTGGAGCCTTTGATGCTTTCAAGGAATTGAATGCAGCAACTTTGAGCCAGAAAGCTCTGTTTGATTGTAGTGTGTGTGTGTGTGTGTGTGTGTGTATGACTGCACGTGTGACGCAGGAGTCACGTGACCTCCGAGTTATATCACTAAACATGCCATTAAAACTGTTTCCATTCTAACTTCTGCTGGAGCTTTTTACTTACTTTCAGTCCCCCGGCGTTTGTGACTATGTGTACAGTATGTGTGTACATTAGTGGTGCGTGCTGTGTGTGTGTGTGTGTGTGCGCAGATGGCTTGAATATCAAAAGCCTGTAAGACCCCCCGGGGGGCTGAGAGCAGGCCTCAGAGCTCTAACTTGATGAGGGACTCTGTAAGTCTCTCTGCGGTGGTGACTTCTCCCTCTTCTTCCACTTCCTTATCATCCGCATGCAGAAACAGGGGGTGGATGTGTGGGATGGGGTTGTGAGGTTGGGATCGCGCTGTGGGGGTAGGGCCCGGGCGTACCCGCGGGGGGATGACCAGGGTAACATCGCGGTCAGCGCCACAATCTGGGTCACCGTTCTTTTAATTGTACTTTCAGGCATTTCGGAGTAATAAGGACTGTGTCTCGAGTTTGGAAGTAGGGAAGGGAGGATGAAATAAATCAGCATATGAAATAAGGAGGTAATGATGGCTGCGGAAGGGAGGGGGGGGGGGCAGGGCGACAGGTCTCGGCGGGTATTTCAACCAACTGCTTGTCAAGGCTGAGGCGGCGGCAGAGTGCGTGACAGCTCTGACAAGAGTTAGCGGAGGTCCTTCAGCGTTTCTCTTTTGTTTGACAAGGGGAGGCAGGCTGGGAGGGCTGCTCGGCAGCCGACGACAGGCGAGGTCGCGGGAGCGGCTTCCAGCGGGTCGCATTAACGCCAACCTGCCTGTCATGACTCATGAAGTTTGCCGAGAGGCAAGCGAAGACGATAAAGAGAGCGCGTTTGGGGCGGTTTGCGCGAGGTGAAGCGGGCGAGAAGGTGCGTTGGCGCTACACGCGACCCAACATGTACTCGGCCCTTTGAAGGACGGGACGCTTGTCACCCACTGCGTGCAGTGCAGAGCTGCTGTGCGAAGGATGGAGGGTGACGGGGGGGTAGATGGGAAACTGATGCAGCCATCTTTTATCTATTTGTCAGCCTGTAAGGATATGATAGCTTATTCCTCACCCTCCGATTCGATGTTATAAGCTCCAGCAAGGTAGCAGAGAAGAGAATACTGTAAATCCAATATTCAGAGAGAGAGCCACCTGTTGTCATAAAAGGAGTGAGGAAGGAGAGGAGCCTGGGTTGTAATTCAGGCGGATTCTGTAGAGTTCCTTGATAGGAATTTTCTTGATACGTATATTTTACTGTAAATCTTCAGCTGAATGCTGATGTGCCCCCTTTTTTAGATTTAAGTCTGTTTCTCCGGTTCTGGACATTACAACGAACATCTAGTGTAAAATTAGTGTTAGTCTAGTGTTAAATTTGGAATATAAGGTCTTGTGAACGCAAATTCAAATCAGTCATAAGCAGCATTTCCAGTAATAAGTAATAAATAGTCAAGAACAGCAGTGGACGCTCAACCGGTGAAAAACAATCCAGAAACAGGACGTGGACACGACATGGAGCAATCATGGACGTATCACAGAGCCATGGGAGCCATGAGGAAACAGCTGATCAGTCATGGACTTAAATGTATCAAATCAATCACAGCTTATTATCTCCCATCTAGAATAAAAAAAGCAAAAAACATGTCCAGATTCCAATACAATGCTTCAAAAATACTTTTTTTTTTTTTTAAAAATACTTTGCTTTCCAACATGTCAGGATTTACTTTTAATCTATCGCAAAGTCGCTGTCACAGTAAAACGAAGTGTCTGAAAGGACCGAAGTAAAGCGACAGCACTCACAAAGCTTCATTTCTTCTATCTGCTCATTGATTTTTGTGCTGCAGGGAGGTGAATGGAAATCAATGGCTGTCTGTGATTGTAGGGAAACAAATATATATATATATATATATAAAATGCAGTCATCAAATGTGCAGTAAAGGAGCCGTACACACAGGTATGGCAGCTGTAACCGTAGCTTCTTCTCCAAACCAGCCTGCTCAAAGCTCTTTGTTCATATTCATATTCATTTTCTTTTTTTTTTTTTTTCATTTCGCCAAACATTTGTTTCTCGGCACGCTCCCCGTTCGCCATTGTCTTCCCGCAGCCTTTCAACCCGGCCTCACAAACGTATTCTCTAAACCAATTGTCAGTAATAAGAGTTCAGCAGATTCAACCATGAATATGCATATTAATCTCTCACCGCGGCGCACTGCTAGAACAGTCCACTAAAAAAAAAAAAAAAAAAAAAAAAAGTTTTCATCCAATTACACTTCTAAATCAGCAATAATTACAACCCTATACATCATCTGCATATTTCAATTAATATTCAAATCTTGTATAGGGGTTTGCATGCAAATGTATAATATATTCAGGATTAGGTATATTACAATTAAATCTATCTCTATCCAGCCTCTACCTTGCTTCTCCTTAATAAGCTGTGTTCCCTGGTAATGTTCCTGAACTTATTATAATGCAATATGCTCAGGCATAAGAGTCACACATCCTTAATATTATTTCTTGCAATTAACATGGAGCCGAAAAAATACAGAGGGCCCCCTTCGTTAATTTGCGCCGGCAACTCACACATAATGCAAAGCAGGCGGGGAGTAAACAGGTCTCCGTCGGACTTGCGCGTGCGCGCGCAAGAGTCAGTCGAGTGTTGCAAATCTAATTTAAATATATGAATGTTTTGCTTTGTCCGTTTCCCTGAACTTGACTCGGCCGCATCGCGTCCACCCCCCCCCCCCTCGAATGGGAAATGATGCTGCTTAGTATTGTTGCCCAGCAGTCTCAGGGACGGCGGAAAAAGGCGCTCTAAGACATTTGTCAATACTTGTGTGCGTTTGCTATCTGTCCAATTTATATGGTCTATACCCTCAAAGCTCAGGAGACTTCAATTAGACAAGTACCTGTATCCGCTGCTCTGGTCTACAGCTCCCAGGAGCCCTTGTGCTCTCATATTGAATCATGGAGAGACAGTTAATATTCCAGCGGAAGGGAGGATCTATAAAGTCGCCGCCATAAACTAGAGAGGGGCCTTTGTAGCATCCAAATAATAGCAGTAAATAAAGAGCTTACACCTGTACAGCGAAGGCCAGGTCTGCCGACAGCACCCCTGATAGGATGTACTCCGCCGGCCTGCAAGACAGCTGTAAATGCCCAGAGTAAAGAACAGTGAGCACTGTTAATGGATAGGTTTATTTTAAAGCATGCTATCTGACATCAATCACCCGCAAGTATCTGGAGTGGAGACGCAAGTTAGCTTAAAGTCCCCTCTCCGCTCGCCTTCTCCTCCTCTTTCTCCCCTTCGCCGGGAGCCTGATAAAGATGGCGAGGAGGTGGGGAAGAGACGCCGGGGAGGGCAGCGGTGCCGGTACACGGGATCCCTGAGAGAATAAAGCATCAAACCCACTCAGCAGCACCACTAACAATAATAAAAATGCCTTGGCTTAAAGGTGACATTCCCAATTTACGATTATTTGTGTCTATAAAGTGTATTCCTCGGCTCCTGACTCATTCGCGCCCCTCCCTTACAAGAACAATGCATTAAGGAGGGGGGGGGGGGGGGGGGGTGCCGCCGAGGGTAAATGGAAATTCTATCCATTTTATTAAACCGACAGGCCCCACTATACCTGAGACTTTCAATTTTGCCGGCGTGACCTCCAAGGAGACATTTCTGTCTCCTCTCCGTCTACCTTCGCCTCATTCAATTCCCTGTTTGCTCTGACCGGCCCTCCGAGCACCCGGGGGCCCGCAAAGCCGTTATGGATGAGCTCCGAGGCAATTCTGAAATAGAGAGGGGAGAGGAGCGTAGATCTCGGCTCCCCTTCGAAAAGATTTACTTCGGGGTGTAAGATGGATGAAATCAGCCTTTGTATCTCTTTTAGTGATTGTTTTTCCTTCCGTTCTTTTTTTTTTTTTTTGGGGTGTAAAAGGAAGACGTTCGATAGGATGGGAAATGTGATGGATTAGGAGGCCGGGATCGGAGCAAAACTAACAGCGGAGGTGGAGATGCGGCTGTTAACCTGAGTAATGCTGTGATCGGGGCGGCAGCTGATACAACCGCGGCGTCTCTTCCTAACCACCTATACGGCGCCGAGAGTGGCCGCGGAGGATCGGAGCGACTTCATTTGTCTTCGCGCGACACACAGGTGCGGGGGAAACGCTGACGACTATGAAAGACAGTAATGTCACGATCTGTCTCTCGAGCAGGAGTGGACGAGGTGTTTGATGTGGCGATGTTGGCTGCTGGCGTTTCATTTAATCTCAGCAATCAGTCAGCCGTGTCGCCCCGAACTGCTTTGATGAATTTTTATTGTACGTGAAATAACTGTTGGGGGAACAGAAGAGTACAATCAGGGTGTGTTCAGAAGTCGAGATTTGACTTGCTGCCTTCAAAAGTAGCAAACTTCCAGTGACAAACTGTCCCTTCAATATGCACGCTCCATTTGAATGCTGTGATGTAACCCTGCTAGGATCCCACAACTTCAACCACCCTCTAAACTGCGCGTTGGGTAATCTATAAGAACGGCGCCCACGGGAGTCGAAGTCACTGATCGCGGAGTTGCAACATACGTCATTCCCTTCTCGCCCTTATTTCTTATTTGTCTCCACTGTCCAATAAAATAAAATAAAAAAATGCAGCATATTTATGTTTATATGAGTGTAAATAATAAGGTCATGGGAAAATCTAAATTAGCAACACGTTTTAATGTCTAATGTGTGACGCTCTCGCTGTCGAGTGTTCTCCGCAATGTTGCGGAGTGAACGCTACAGTACTTTTGAAAGCTTTGCGGTGTACAGCAATGCTGTTTAGAAGGAGCAGAAGGCCAAATGCTTTGAGCGCGTTTAAGATAAGCAGATCTAAACGCACCAGCTTTGGCACTGACTTTTGATACTCCAGTATCAAGCAAATCAGAACAGTTAGTCGTTTTTGAAAGAAGCCATTATTTCTGAGAAGGCCCGTTGCAGCTGCATTCAGTGACATGCTTAATTGATAAAGAGCTATTAAGATCTACCACGCTATCCATCATTCAATTTGTCATGGAAATAAACGCAAGTGCAAATGGTTCAAATTCAATGTTCTGCCAATAATGCAGTCTGGCAAAGTTACAAAATCGACGTCCAGAGAGAGCAAACCGAGCCAATCAGCAGCAGAACTTTTATCAGCACGCAGATCCGAGTGGAGGAGAGAAGTCTCGGCTGCTGAGGGGAATCTCCTGGACAGGAAACAGACATTGCTTTTGCTTTGCTCTCCATCTCAGGGAGGTTGATGGCACATAAAGTATTTGCGTGAAGGATGGCGGGAGAGGGGAAGCTGCCTGAGACGCGGCCAAGTTTCTATTGAGTTATGGACATTTTCAGCAGAGAGCCTTCGAGAGCGGCACTCCTCAAAGTGACTGAGCTCACACTTAGCACGGACAATATAAATGGAATAGTCGACATTAGTATTTCCTCATTCATTTTTTCCCTCCTGTTAAATCTCTTATTCTTTTTTTTTTTTATGCCTCTGAGGCGTATGAATGGCTGAAAAGCGCATGTAGAGTATCAGATGCTTGCTGTGCGCGGCGAGGCGAGGGCGCAAAGTAGAAGGTATAAATGAAAGTGTAGTGAGGCTTATTTATCCGTCTGTCATTATTGGAGCGCTGGGATCAGAGGAGCACTTTGGTGACAAGCGTGACATGATGTAGCAGATGAATTATTAAAGAAAGTCACATCGCATCAGAGGACTGCAAATAATAGTTGTTTGGCAGCTTGTGGCCCAACTTTGCGCTGTCCTTTTCAAACGGGGGGGGCGCTCGCGCGTGGTCGGGATGAACGGGATGTTGATTTGGACGCTTTAAGCCGCTAACCGCTGCATCACTGACGCCGCTATAACCGTGGCTAATTGTATGTCTAAACCCTCCTTGGGATGAGCGGTGCGTCGGGAATAGAGCGGCTCTGGGTTTGACAGTGATGGTTCATGGGATGACAAACAAACGCCACAGAGGATCAATGTGAAGAGGTCCATCTTCAAAACACTAGAGAGACGGAAAACGACAAAACTGATCTTCCGTGACAAGTGCCCATGTCTTCTCCGAGAATTCAGCAGGGGTACTTCTGTGTTTTGGGGATATTGTTTGCACTTCACGGGGATAATATAAAGAGCTTTTTCTTGAACATGAAACACCAACTATTTAAAAAAAAAAAAAAAGGATAACTTTTGACAAGATACTACTATTTCTAGGATAAATGGTTAAAGTTTGGGCCCTTAGGTAGAATGATAAGACTAATAAATACCTTTAAACAAACACAAACACCAGTTTATGAATGTAATTTCAATTACTGCTGCTTCTATAAATGAAGAGGCATACAAGAGGCATGGAGAAGCTGCACACTCACACAGATGTGTATTTAAGCACGTTTTCGGTGTGTAAAAACCGCACTGTGTGCGCGAGGGAAACAGTCTAGTCTGCGGGGCAGGTGATTCAAATCAGCCGTCTCACAGGGAAGTCAACGTGGAGGAACTCGACGCGTACAGGGGTCATTCAGCGCACAGCACATTTAAAAAGAATAACGTCCACTGTTATGGATGGACGAGCTTCCATATTTTCACAAGGTTTGGTCACCTCTCGCTCGCTGACCTAAAATTAGTGCTCTCCTTATTACACCAACAGAGGAAAGTTATTACTGTTATTTGATATGGACATGTGGAAAATACATACTGTACTTGTCCAGGTATGTGTATATACCAATGTGAATCACCCATTCTAGAAATTATATATAATCTCTCTATGTATATATATGTGTGTGTATATATATGTGTGTGTATATATATGTGTGTGTGTATATGTGTATATATATAAGCAACATTTAATAGATTAAAATGAGTTAATTTGCAGATACACAGATAAACAGCATTACTACACAACACCTGTTTGCTTCATATTCCTTACATACTTAACTAAACTTTATTCAGGAAAAGAAATAATAGCTTTTTTCAAAATATAACAGTTAAATTTCAATACAGAGCTCTACATTTTCAAACATCAGTTAGGAACAATGCTGAGACGGTTTGCAGAAGGTCGGTGTGGACCAACGTCTTCGAGCAGTGTGAAATAATGGCCTGCGATTCAAAACCCAACACGACTCAAACACATGCTGAAAAAAAAATAGAATACATCATTAAAAAAAAAACAAATGCTCCGGCCGGTAGCAAACCTGTTGGATGTGTTTGGGAATGGCGCTGTTTTTTCAGCTACAATTACTTTAAACAAAGACTCATCACCGGACAAATGAGCGACTGTATCACCACGTCCAATTACTCTGAAAAAATGGCTGCTTTGTGCCATTCACTGATTACATCAATAAGATTCTCCTCGGTAGGGGCCATCATTACATCAGTTCAAGCAGTAATTTTACTCATTTATATGGATTTTATAATGTAATATTCCCGGCAAAGTAAACATTTAGATGTGTGCGGAGAAAAAAACAAATGCATGCATATGAAAGTTAAAAAAAAAAAAGGGGGAAGTTTCTCACAGAACCAAATTGGCAATCACCATCCTTCTACCCCATGGTCATAATGAAATTGCGTTAGCCGTGGTTGAAATAAATGACATAATTCTGTGTACACACAATTAAAGGAGAAAGCTACAATCGCATATTCAGCTCAGAGTTAGTTTATGATAGCACAAAGCAAAACCAAACCTATAAATAATGAATACGTCCATAATTATTCTGTCTCAGATTTACATAATTATTGTTTTTTTTTCCCCTTTCTTTCTTTGAAGCATCTGTTAACATTGCAGTCCTTCCTTTGTTTCAAAGAGGACCGCCATACCTTCCTGCAAAAGTACACACATGAATGGGAATAAATTGCCATTATAAGGAAATGCTCTTCATTTATAATTGATGCGGTGGTGACACAGTGACACAATGATATTGCTGCAAATGCACCGCTCTTGCTCTAAATGAGTATTCCTGTTACTTCTGTAATGCTCGGCAGCGGTGGGAACCAGACTTATTTTGCTCCAACGTTTTTAATTCTTCCCTCTCACATGAAAAATTGAGGAGGTTTTATGCGAGGTTTGCTACAGATGTAACCTGATACCACCATCCCAAAGGCGTCACAGTTTGTACTAGGCTTTAAGGTGAGACAAAATAATTGAATAGTTCCTCATTTTCACAGCATTTAACCTCCAAGATACCCTCAATTAGATAATTAGTTCAGTGTTTTGTAGTAGTATGAAAACAAGCAAATGGTTACATGTTTTTTAAAAATAATTACTTGTATTTTTATTATTTGCTAATGAAGGAAATTCTTTTTTTGACAGATTTCCACAAACAATGCAAGCAAATACGTGTTGTACGTACTTCCTCTTCTCTTTGAATTATTTTTATTGTTTGTGAAGATGAGTCATTCATAAAATTCCGGGCAATTGTGAAGTTTGTGAGTTTCCATGGTACTTTTGTCTGACCAATACACTAAAACTCAAAGATAATCAATTTCCAAAGAAAAACCAAATTGTTTCGTTTGAGAAACTAAAGAGATCTTTTTTTTTCTTTTTTGCGTTTTTGCTTGATGAGTAACTTGGAGTGCTGCTGATTCATTTTCTGTTACTCAACTAAAAACGCCAACACGACAGAGAGCCAGTTTCCAAGAAGAGACGTCACCCTGCTTCACATCTAATCCACTGTAGGATCAAAACTCCTCATTACTCTTTTGTACCTGGTATTTGACCAGTGTTTGTTGAATGAGCCTGGCTGGCGGCCAAAGTGGCCTGTTAGCTGCTCTCCACCGACCCTCGAGCTGTGTATAACCAAAGAAAACATTAACCAGGTGACTTATCATGGAAGTCTGTGGCTGACCTTTTAATGCGCCTGTCATTGATTGCATAGTGTGGTACACTCCGTCCATCCCAAGGTGATAGATTATTCAATTAACTATTGACCTTTCCCGCAGACTCATTTGTCGATGGAAATGCTTTTATGACAGCAGTGCATTTAGAAACCAAAGGATGCTGAGTTTTGATTTTAGGATTTACGGTGTACGGTGCGTTATGATTTTCCTCCCCTCTTTCTCATGTTGACTTTTTGATTTACATTGTAATATTGTGAAGTTTGGCTCTGGCGTTGCTCCCGTGGTGGACGGCAAGGGTCGCCGAACATGGAGAAGCTTTTCCATGCCTTGGCAGGCCGGCGCTGCCTCCCGGATTTATCCTACCCACTTCTCCTTCGCTCGGACATATTTCATGACCGAATGCAGCCCGTTAATGTAGCCGTAAGCTATTTGTTGAACTTGAGAAATGTGCATTTGTATTTGTCACAGCTACAGAAATGCGTAGCCATGAATCAGCACCTACGAGGTGCCCATTTGGCACTGCCGCTCTTGTCTTCATCTCAGTTGTTTGCTGTGGCGGAGATTACTCATTGGTATCAGAAAACAGACTCAGATGACGGCATTAATAGTGTTTGCATCTAGCCGCAGCTCTGCATCTTGAGAAATCTGCAGTGCAAGAGCCAGATACGGCGCGTGTGAGACAAAACCCTATAGGGTGTAATCTCTTCTCATTTACAGGGATCACTGCAGAACCATGGGGACATTTGGTTGAAAAATAGGCCACCGTGTGCAACAGAGTTTATCTTATCAGCAATGTGACTATTTGGGATCAATGCAATGAGTTCTGTGAAATGTGTTCAGTACGATTACCCGGTATAAGAGCAGGCAACAGTCTGGGCAACATTCCAGGACAACGCACCTTCCTGCTCAAGACATCGAGGACCTGAAGTGAGAAACGTGGCAATGTCTTGTTTGCAAGTATCATCTTACGACCACACCGCCGCGATTCACTTCTCATGAAAGTGTCTTCAAATTTGATGTGGCTTTTAAGGGTAATTTCGAGGCAACATGACAGGTCAACATATCTGCCAGCATCAACAGCAAACAGGATAGAGACCAGAAATGATCTGAGCGTGAGGTTGCCATGGAATCGCTACGTTGTGTGTTGAGACATCTGTTGGGGTAATGTTGTCCGCTACCCGCAGAAGTTATTCAATCAGCAGCCCAACTTTGATCCGTTTCTGTCAGAAAAAAAGTTCAACTATTTCTTCTTTTATGCCAGTTAATGAGGAATTTCAGGTTTTTTTGCTTGATTTTTGCTTCAGATAAACAACACAAATCAGTGTAGCGCTTGGGAAGATAATACTTAAGCACCAAGTTTGACTTTTGCACATTTTAAACTTTGTAGCTTAGTTGACCTTAATGTTAAAGCAAAGGTACAAGAACCTGTTTCAAGGTTTGGTCAAGATAAAATCCATCACGTGCGTTGCTGTTCTGTATTTGCATCTTTGTTTTGTCTTCGTCAACAGTATAAGAGAAGATTAACAGAAGTGCTTTGAGTGGTTCATAATTAGAAACTAACACATATGTTCAAGATTAACAAGGCCCTGAACGGTACCTTCATACGTCCTTGTAAGCAGTCATTCTCCGGCATTTCCTGATCGACTTTTGATTTGCATCTCAACCAAAAGATTTCTAATTTCCCCGACTGGCTCTTGCTCTGGTAGAAGGTGAGCTAATCAGTAAAATCAGCTGCTGTCACGTTGCGTTGAACTGAAGAGCCGCAGACACGTTCCCACCCATCTGCCACGGCACGCAGGTTAAAACAAACGGTGCGAGTTAGCTGCGAATCCTCCTTGCCTCAGGTTAAATACCCAGTCGTGACTTGATGCTGCATGACATGTCTAGCCAGCGCCAGTTTAAGGACCCACCTCCTCCTCCTCCTCCTCTGCCCGTACTCATTGTTGTTAAAGAGGATGTGACAAAGAGGGATATCGGTAGAATGAATATTTAATACCCCCTCCCCCTGACTTATTCATGTTCCTCGGGCGTATCTGCCTTGCACATCCCTGCTCTCTACCTGTCACATTCCCTCTCACCGAAGAAGCATGGAGTCATCGTGGCCGAGTAATAACTTTACTTTCAGCCAGGGAAGTAGTACAGGAAGACATCTTGATCAAGCAATCCGTTAGAAATGATGTAGGCTTGGAGAGGGTTGATAGATATCTGTTATCCTGTACACCTCTTAAATATCATCCTCCCCTTTAACAGTTTTGACAGGAACTGCTTTCCCCCTTGTCAGAGCCAATTGGTTGAGGGATCGAGGGATTGAACATCTACGGGAGGACAGGAATACCGCAATTACCGACAAAGGAGGAAAAGGGGGGTATCTGTTAGTGATGTTTGATGTGATTTATCCGACAGCGCCGGGAGTGCATTTAAACGGGGCCCTGTGACGCCGTGACATTGACAGAGTCGTGTTATCAATTGGACTCCTCGGAGCACGAGTGGCTGAGAAAGCTGCTGTCAGTATCTGAGTGACGGTTCATCATAACCACCTCATTCGACTGTCCCCACCCCACCCACCCCTCTTCAGAAAAAAAAGAGAGAGAGAGAAGAAGAAGAAGAAGGAAGAGGAGACAGAGCCGGAGAGGGGGAGTCAAATAAATCACCTAAGCTTACAGAAAATCAGGCTTCTACTCAACTGGAGTCACTGGAGGAGTTTCAAAACGGAGACTGTTCAAAACTCCCACGATCTGAGGACCTGTAAAATACGGCGCCTTAAACTAAAATTTGTCATTTCTGTGCTTTAATGAGTACTTTTTTTTTCTCTCTCCCTCTCTCTCTCTCTTGAATGGGCCCAAGTCTGGTATAATGCATCAAAATGTAATGGTGATTTCACGCTGCAAAGCCCCGGCTGCTGACAGTTAAGAGCTGTTTTTGAAGCTCAGCAGACAAAATGACCTTCCAGGACTTTCTCGGAGAAGGTGTGGATGTTCAAATTTGACTGCGCACCAAACCTCTTGAAGTTTTTCTTTTTTCTTTTTTTTTTTTTAGAGCAAATGGTGCGTTTCTAGCTTCTTTGCGGGGAAAAAAAAATATTTTCAGTTGGATCGGGATATAAAAGGAAACTCAGTATTTTTAGGGATCAAACTTCCAGACTTCCGGTATCTTAACTTACCTAAACTTACCTTGGAGAATCACAACTTGTAGAGAGATTTAAAATATCTTTCATTGCAGCTGATGTATATGGTGATTTCTAGCTTGGACCAGGGTCTTTCCAATTTTTCCTTCATAGCAGGAAATATAGTCCCACAAGTTCTTAGTTTTGTGTTATATTTTGTCTCATTTTTGCTCCCACACTGCCAGAATTATCAGCGTATTAACTTATATTACCAACCCCTTTGCCAAACACAATGTTGACATTGGATGGCTTTACAAAACCTCACTTCAATGCATGTTCACTGCCACGGTTTTTCTATGATATAGGATTTCTATCTTCTTGTTTTTCATCTTCTCAGTGTTATACCCCGAGACTGAGGTAGACCTTCAATTAATAAAGCTTCAGTGAGAGAGAGAGAGAGAGAGAGAGAGAGAGAGAGAGAGAAAAAATATCCCCGGTGATGACAAACATGAAACAATGTCCAATCCAAACAGTGTATTTTGGTCAGAAATTAAACAAAATAGTGATCCAGTACAATCAAGTCACACCATGTCAGATTTCATCGTCAAGCCGTGAAGAACAACAGAGCGACAAACTGTGTAAAAACAGCAAAAATAAACCAAATAGCAGTCCTTAGTCATCATGTGCAGAAAAAAAAAAAACCCACATACAGTACAGTCATCATCAGGCAACATCTGTGTGCTGGTCAATAATTCACAAATCTGAGACAGTGTTTCAGTG
Organism: Nibea albiflora; assembly: GCA_014281875.1. Classification (NCBI taxonomy): domain Eukaryota; kingdom Metazoa; phylum Chordata; class Actinopteri; family Sciaenidae; genus Nibea; species Nibea albiflora. The sequence goes on along the minus strand of CM024812.1, from coordinate 2,603,739 downwards.
TAAGTTTTGAAAACAAGGATAGGTTGCACTTATCCCGACCTGGAGTCATGAGAAGGGTTATAGAGCCTCGTTAACAATGCATGAGAGCCGCATTTTGAATCCCCAGCACCGTTCATGCATTTTTTAAGGAAAAATACTTTGCACAGAGAGAGAGAGAGAGAGAGAGTGAGGGGTGGCTAACTGTGTTTTGTCTAAAAATAAACCCCTATATATCTCTTTACTGTTGATCCGGCGCAGCCTCGTAAAAACTGACACCAACGTGGGTGAGCTGGGAGCGAGGTAGAGCGACTTGATGAATACGATTATGACTTTGAGCTCTGCCTCTTGTTTCTTTCCCGTGCACTTCAACACAGCTCAGCCTTATTTGAATATTTGACATCTGTAGATTGCTTTGACCTTTTTTCTTTCTTTTTTTTTTTGCGGTTTATTTTTATAATTGTTGCAATGTTGCCAATGCAGGAATTAGAGCTTATATGACTCTTTCATGCATATGGTCAGAGCAGCTAATGCATAAATGGAAACGGCACGTATGATTTGCCAAATGACACGAATAAATGTATGTATTTATTAATTTAAACATACATCTGCTACACGGAGACTCCTACACACACCGTTTGTACATACATATGTCAAGAGGGCAAATGCGAGTCGAAGGCGGTAGTCTCGAAGTGAGCGGTAAATGTCTTGTTGAATGGCACATTGTCAGGCACTAAAAGTTGATGCTATTTATCATTCGGGCTTCAAACGGTGCGCCCTTAAAGGGGAACTCCAGAGGCTTGCCTCGAGTGATGTCACTCGAGTCGACTTGGGTCGCGCCGAAGAGTTTGAAAGCGAACGCGATATTGCGGTGTGGCGCGCCCAGACCTCTGTCATCCCCTCTTATCTCTGCTTGAGGCCAGACACTCTTAGCTAACCGCCGCTAACATAACACACCTGACACTGGACTGAAACTGGAGTTGCATTGTGGGTAATGTGGCAACAGTAAGGATAAAAGATGATATCTCTGGTTTTGCTGCATTGATTTTGATCCCTTTTTTTTTTTCCGCACTCTTAAGGAAATCGTATCCCTGGTGCATCAGTTCTGCCCATTGCTGTTGCATTAGCATGTTAAGAAAATGTCGAGCTTTAGCAGCTCACAGCCTAAGGGGGTTCTAGCTTCGAGGGGCCCTGACCCTTTGGACTTGTGCCTGGCGGGCCCGTCTGGGAATCCATCCATGTTAACCATACTGTAGCTGCAATGCACGGATATTTTAGTAAATCGTATATCATGCTAAAACTGGCAGTGAACATGCACTGAAGTGAGGTTGTGCGAAGCCGTCCAATGTCAACGTTGTGTTTGGCGAGAGAGTTTGTAATATAAGTTGATATCCTGATCATTCTGGCAGTGTGGGAGTCAGAATTACGCAAAGAATATAATACAGGACTTACCTGTAATAAAGGTTGGTGACAAGACGCCGGTCTAATCATACCGTACGCGTTTCATCCACCTGAAACATTTCCAAAACTAACCTTGCATGCGTCAGATACATGAGGCCCCTTTTTTTTAAAAAAACGAATCGACTCGCCGTGTGATAAAACACGATCAACTTACAGCTGGACCAAATAGTCCACCGGGGACACGTGGGTGATTTTTCAGTCACCTGAAAGAAAAACGGGATCTCTTACCAACAGAGGGGTAGAGTTTCAACGCGTAGGAGCAAGTCGTTTGCGACAAACGTTGCGGAGAAATGCAAGAACATCCGACTTTCTCCAGAGCGGCGATTGACTTTCCCAGACCTAGATGTGCTATTCCACCAGTTATTCAGATTTATTAAACAATATATCATGACTGTTTGACTTTGTGTCAACACTCCAAACTCTGTGGCGGTGCTCGAGCTGTTATGTTGCCGTTCCTGGTTTTAATCATTTTTGGCCGGTTTCCACTTCCTGCCTGAAAAGTGAAACAGCTTAGGAATGTCATTCTTTGAAAAGAAAACAGAGAGGATCCACAGAGGAAGTCCTCCCACAGTCCTCTGGTCTCCATGCACTGCTAAACACACACATATATACACACACACACACACACACCTTCTACGCTGATACAGACACACAGGCATGTACGCACACACACACATATTCTCACACCCACACGTAAAAACTCTCCCACACAGTCAAACAGGCACATGTGTGCACACACTCTGACACACCCAGACTCTCCACACACACACACACATGTAGACTTTCTCATTTACAGACACACTGATTCACCCTCTCTTACACACACACACACACACACACAGAGGGCTGCAGCAGGGCTTGCTGGGAAACATCAGACACCCAGGGAGGAAGGAGGACAGGCTTTTCCCACATTTAGACTCCATGGATACTTCAGATGTCAGGCTAAAAATAGAGCCAATGTTAAACCGAAGCAACACTGAATCAAGTACAGCAACAAGCCTGTCTGCTCTCCGCTGCTACACTTTGGCCCGGCGTTTAAACACCCCAACGCGGCACAGTTGTCAGGACAGTTGCTCGGGTTTTATGGCATATTAGTCAGATTGTTGCATTTTGTGATAAAACACCTTTTAAACCCGTCGAAATGTCACATAAATGTCACGTAAAACACAGGAAATGCTCTCTAACCGAAAGAGCGCCAAAACAAATTACTCTCAAATCGAGACGCTTCTCTTCAGAGCGGCTTGTAACGTAACGCAGCTCCCATTTTATGTAAAGATGCTCCTACATTTCCCCAAATGCAACATGTTTGTGTTTATGCTGCTCTGGGTGTCTGCACGCGCGGATGTTTTCGCATTGGCGTTCGGCACCGGGCCATAAATTTTGGCTTGCGCTTGTACCCTCGTGGACATGCCCAGCTGACAAAATGTAGGTTCACCACACCCTCAAAGCTCAGAAAAGCATCATTTGAAGCCGGGGAGTTTTTTAATTATCTATTTTCATCTCTCTCTCATGTCGGTGAGGCATGAAAACGCAGTTTTTAAACTTGTAATAACGGCAAACGGCAACGTTTGTGCTTTGACTTCGGTGTTCTCGAGATGTAACCAACTGAGGCGGCGGTGGACCAGCAACTCGGGTTCTGCGAGTTAAAATTGGACTTTTTGTCAATGGAGTCTGGTGGCTTGGAACAGAGTGACACAACTGCTTTCTGGTTCAATAAAAAAAAACAACCCTACCCTCCCTCTTAAAAACTCTCTGCTGGGTCTTTTCCATGAAGTTATAAGACACTTATGTAACAATCTGAGCCTGTCAAGAACAAGCACTTTCAATTGGACGTACATTACAGGAATTACTCAGCAGTCGATAGTGGACCAATTTCAAGAGCTGTTGTTCCCATTAGTCCGTTAGACAGGGAAAAAAAACATGGGAAAATGTTTGACTTGGTTGACAGTTCATCTTTATAAATGGAAACGAAAAAAGATGAGACATAATTATAATGAAGGCCGGCGTTATATTGGCTTCAAATTAACAGTAGTTGTTTATGGACACCTTTGGAGTCTTAAATCGTCAGTACGTTAGAGCTGCATTAAAACTAACAAAAGATCGTGATACGTCCATTACATACAACATTAAAGTCCTTTTTTGTTACCACTTTTTCATGACTTGTGGCCAATTTTAGTTCTCAATCTGTCCCGGAATGCTTTTCTTCTTTCTCGATGTACATCCCCGTTTGGTGTGAACATCACCTTAAAGCATCTTCATTGTCACGCTCTCTGTCTTACTGTTAGTGCATGCCGGTTCTTTATTGACAAGGTGCCGACAGTCACTCCTTCCTATTTTCACGCTTTTTCCCTGAGCATAAAGTCTCCTTTCGAGCGACGCCCGGCCTCATTTCCATGTTTACAGCGACCTGTTCTTTACCATCTCTGCGCCGTCCCCGCAGAGTGCCTTGCCCGAGGGCGCAGCGACAGCAAAGTTTGTGACAAAGGGGAGCTTTGTCATTTTCCTCAGGAGGCATTTCATTTCAAGCCGCTGACCTTCCAGTCACGGGCCTGTCCGCGCAACTTTCAACCACTTCCACCACTGCTGCCATTATGCAAAATAATCTCATTTCACATTGGCTCACTCCTCCAACGAGCACCAATTGTCCGACCCAGTCACCGTCTCCAAATAAAAACCCGTCTGGCCTTTTTACATGTTCTCCCTGTTGCCTAACTCGTTCCTGTTCCTGGCACCCAGTCGTGTTTAATTTAGTTCAAGTCTGCGTCATCCCATAAGGCCGGACTCCTGCCACAGCACGGCATACACGGCAACCAGATATTCACAACAAAAAGCCGAACACATGCAGCAAGTGGACAAGATGATTAAGAGAGCAGAGAGGCTCGCGCAGGAGGAGCGGGCGTAAACGGGATACAGCTGCGTTGGAGCAATAACATCAATACCGCCTGCAACAAGCAAGAGCAGCAGAGAGGTTGTAGACATTCATCAGCGTCATCATTTAGACCCGGAACGTCGGCGGAGAAGCGATCGGGATCGTCTTGTGGTCACATAACTGCTCCTAACCACTGACATTCCAGGCTGTGATGAAGTCGGATTCAAGTGCCGTTTCCTTTTCTGCCTTTATTAATCTGAGGGGGGGGGTTGATCACGCCTGCTCCGGCTCTTTTGGGGGTTTCATGTTGTCTGTCGCTCAGACAGAATAGGGAATCTGAGGACAGCACTCTGTCGCAAAGAGTTGCAGAGTCGGTAATGTCTGAAATTTATGAGGCAAATCTTACTGATTGCATTAGGTCCCAGGTCTCCTGATAAAGATCGTCCCATTACAACAAATATTTGTTTATTTCACTGGGACTCGTCTTTTTTCCCCCTCCCTCTATCTTCTCAGGTGAAAAGTAGATCTCCTTCCTGTCCCAGTGAGCGCCGAAACCGGTGATTTGGAGGTAAAAATGTCATGATAGCGAGCGTACGTGAAAACTGATATTTTATTCGAGGCGGCGAAACGGTTTTCCGTAACCGAGATGCCCAAAAAAGTGTTTGTTTACCAACCGAAAAAATGTCTTTTGAGCTCATTTTAAAATACAGACCTGGTCTGATTGGATGTAACGCAGCCCCCGTATCTAATCTACAAATTCCCACGATTTCTTGTTTTGTTTTTTTTCCCCCTACACAAGAAAGCAGACCTCCGTTTCGTTTTGTTTTTTTCCCCCGCGACCACTCTCCTAGATTGTTTCTGGTTCGGAAACCACCTTCCTCCTCCCCCCCCCCCCCCCCCCCCCCCGTCCTGATGCGAGGTGATGCCGCGCTCGTGTGTTTGCTCATTCAGTGCGCAGACCCTCTAAATCAGATTTATGTAGCCGCGGACGTCACCCCGGTGCACCGAGCAAAAAGACACCAGAGCGCATTAAGACTCGCCCGGGGGGGGGCGGGGAGATGCGCTGCCCTCACGGGTCACTGAGGATTATTGTAGGAATGATCATTTACGTTTTATTCCATTCTGAGTCTAAATATATTAACACGCTGGTTACAATAATGGCTTCATACTTCCTGTTTCGCCTTCAGTCACGGACATGAGAAATAAAGGAAAAATGGGTACCGTGCTCCGCTGTAAAAGAAGAAGAAAGATTCCCCGTCGCTACTCTACAGTTTTGATGGCAAAGTTTTAAAAGTAACACATGTCGCAAATCACTTAAAATCACAGTATGTTCTCCCTCCTTTAATTTGAGATTCGATAAACATAATCACCACCTTTATCTTCTCATGTGTCAGAGGCCCGGATTGATGGCGTGACAGTACAGTCTGAAATTGAAAATGGAGATGCTGCTACTCTTAAAAAACAGATGATAAATTTAGCTTCCCATATGGCACCGGCATCTGGCATTGTGCGAGCGCTCGAGCACACGGTGGCCCGACTCCGCGGAGAGAGGCCTGCTGCACGATGATGACGTGATCGTGCCTCTGTGTTTGAAATGCCAAAGATTATCTCTGGCTCCGTGTTGAGATATGTACCTCATTGATGTAACGTTTTACAGATGGCGTAGTAGCTGCTGTGTGAGAGAGCGAGAGCGAGCGAGAGAGAGAGAGAGAGCAAAGCAGCCATAATCTCCTGATGTGTGATGACAGGTAGTCTCAAAGCAAAGCCTTTACACGCCGTACCTGCGGCGCCGCTCGGTTTGATGGGAGATCAGTGGGGGCTGTCGACTCCGCTAACAGGCGGAGGTGTGCAACAAATCCGTGGAAGGGGCGCGGGAGACAAACGCGGGGGGCTCGCGCGCACACGTGAAAGCATGAAAACAGACAGGTGCACAAGCCTGTGAATGCAATCACAGAGCGCACAGTCAGGGCGGCGGCAGGATCCAATCCTTCATCACATCTAGTTTATTTCCCAGCCGCCTCACTTGTTTGACACGGAGGCACCGTGGCGAAGGTGCGTATCAATCATCCGAGTCACGTGACGCGCAGAGAAGGTTGAATTTCTATCAATGGGCCGCCCCTTTTTTGGATTGATCTCACGTGCAGATTCCGGAGGCAGCTTGATTGACCTGCGTGTTGATTGATTCAAGGCGCAGTTAAAGGCGCGCAAAACATGCAGCGAGACGGACGGACAAGAGGAAGCGGGAGCTCGTAGAGGAGCCCGCTCGATACCGAAAACGTATCGGGGCGAGCTGATTGGTCGGCCCAGCTCCCGTCAGGAGGGGTTCGAACAAGCCTCTCGCGCAGGTTTCCCTCCACGGAGTGCAAACGCGAGCTAGCGCCCGCGCTCGATCTGTCTTTATTTCACACACACTCACCGGCCTGTGCCTGCGCACAGCACACTCACTCACTCACTCACACAAAAACACCGGTATCACTCCTTCAGTGCTCTGACTGATTTCGCTCTCAGCTGAGCCACATCACAGGCGAGGAAGGAGTGCGCCCCCCCCCCCACCCCCCCTCCATCAAAGAGCTCTTTAAATGAAATCATGTCCTCTGATGATTCAAAGCAAATATTTCCCTGGCACACTCCTACTGAATGTGCTCCTCTGAAGAGCAGGCCTTCAAGTGAGCGAGGACGCTCTGAGCTCTGAGCGGCGCTCCTTGGGTCGACGTGTCGGGCACGCGCGCGCAGGGGGGGGGGGGGTTGGGGGGTTATAAACGGTGCCGAAAGGGAAAAATGGATCTTGGCTGCTGGCGACCAATTTTTCAAGAGAGCGTGGCTCAGCGCGAGTGCAGACCACACAGAAGTCGTGACCTCTTAAAAAAAAAAAAGACCCCGAAGTGAAGAACGAATGCTTTCTCACCCGGCGGCGAGGAGAAAAAGCACATGGAGTGCGATCTCGTCTTCAAATATGTAGATCTGATGAGTATCACGAATATTAATTTGCTACGCGGCGCACTTTAAAACTAAAAGTGCAGGCTACGGTGTCACTTCTGCGCGATTTCTCGGGGTGCGCGCAGCAACACCAGCTATAACTCCGCTTCTTTATGTTTTTATCGAACGCGCCGTCACCCTCACCAGTCACCCCAGTCCGTGGATTTTTCCATCCCCGCGTCGACGGCAAGCCCAAGTGTCACATCATTTCCATCAGCCGAGTCTGTTGTGACACTTCTCGTTCCCAATTTGCGCCGAAACGACGCCGCCGCCGCGGCAACCTGCTAATAATTTCATCTTCTGCCTGAATATGTCCAAATTGAATTAATCCGGTGTCGAGGTGCAGGATCCACCTTACACCTCCCCGGGTTTGAAGGACACTTTTTTTTTTTTTTTTTCTCCTCCTTTCTCTCACTCAATCCTTTTTCGCCTCCCTCCTTTGAGCAACAGATTGTAAAATCTGTTGACAGCCCTGACAGGCCCCGCTAAGCAAGCGGATTTCATTATCCGAGTCATCGCCTGGTCCTTAAAGGTTATTCACTCCGCCCTTCTCAGAGACAGAGCCCCCGTCCGCGAAGTGACACGTTAACGGCTAATGTTGCACGCCATACCGTGGAGGAGAGGGGGAGTTCTCGAGGGATGGGGACGGGGAGAAGGGGAGCGCGCTCGCAGCAACAACAAAAAAAAAAAGATGCGGTGTGAAATAATTCCGGACATGTTTGGGGGAAATCTTGTCGCCTAATGACACCAGCAGGAGAGGAGGGGATGGGGAGTGGATGCTGGGCTGGATGCCTCCTGTCAGATGTGTCACTCACGCCTTTATGTGTCCCACGATTGGATTTTCCTTTTAACCCCCCCCCCCCCCCGCATGCGCGCGCACAATGTTTCTTTCTTATCAGAGCGGGCGTCTGGGAATAAACGATGGTGAGTCTGGAGGAAAGGTGCATCCTCTATATCTTTTTTTTTTTTGCCCGCGGCGATGAAATTTGAAACGTCGAATACCTAAGGGTCCTTTCATGGAGGGAAAAGGGCCTCTTTTAGCGCTCTGTTAGGGCAGTTTCTCCAACTTTCACATGAGAAAAGTGAGAGGACACTAAACTTCCTCGTAATAAATGAACGCCTCACATCCACTTTAGGGGAACATCCTTTTCTCATTATATTGCAATAAATCCAACTGGATGTGGCCTATATTTAGTGTGCTCCTGATCTCGGCCCAGAGATATGCGCCTCCTAACTCATGATTCCTCCCTCATCCTCGTTCTGGCACCGCACCACATTTGCCCTTAGACAAATCTTTTCCTAAGTGAAAATTCTTCTTCTCCAAATCGTGGCATCAGGCGGCGGGGCGGGATGTTGGCTTATGTTGCAGATAAGCTTAGGTGAAAGAATGGACATTTTGACTCACAGTTTGTTTGGGGGGCTGGAGAGGATACAAAGCAGCGTTCCTGAATGATGGCGGCTGCAATTAACCGCGGCCGACGTACAAGCGACTGTTGGAAGTCGTAAAAAAGCGCAGATTTAGGCCGACACTGGGGCAGGCCTCAGAAAGAGAAACTTTCAGACCACCTTTGTTCCTCGCACATCTCTCCCCTCGGCGCCTGATGAACTGTCTTCCATCTGCGTTCCCCAGATCAGTTTTTGATGCTCCAGCTGAATGAGCTCAGCCTCCCTCCCTCGGCGTTCTCAGGAAACCGGTGACATCCACGTCCTCCTCCGAGCGAGGTTACCGCGACCTAACTTGATCCCCCGCCATCCTTCGGCTTGTTATGTCCATCTGGGCTGCGGCGTCAACAAAGCATGGTTTATTTCAGGTGCTTCAGCTTTCTGTTCGGCCCGCCGCAGCTCTTTTTTTTTTCACATTAAATCCGGCCTAATTGCTGCTTTTATTTCCACATTTGAGTTTTTCGTGAACCTGCCTGGCTCTGAGCCGTGAAGCAACTGGTTCCTACTGAAGACATGAATCTTTACATATACGTCGTCGTATTTTTTTTAGATTTGAAGGGCTTAGTAGTTTCCTGAAACAGCTGGTCACTGTAGCTCCTAGAGCAGAGAGGAATGAGGCCAGACTGTGGTTACACAGACAGTATTACTACTTCTACCATGCGCGTTCTTAGTAAGTAAATTAAAATGAGCAGTTATTTTTCCTCATTTGAACCTGCAAGGAATGTTTGGATTCCCTGCCAGTGATCATGTTTGTGTGCAAGTGCTGGGGAAAAAGAAAAAAAAAAAAAAATCCAAATACACAAATTTCTTCCCAACATTTTCCAAGCTGGAAAAATCCTCTTAAAAACTCCATCTAGACCATTATGAGGCTAATGAACTTCTTTTATGGTCTAGGAACTCTTTAAATCAGGGTGAGGCAGGATTCACGGCAGATTTTACAGACTTGACACCGATGACGCGGGCCCGAGGCAAAAAAAAATCACTTCGTCACCTCCGAACATATCAGCGGCGAACATCGCTCGCTGGCAAATGTTTGATTTTGATTAAAAAGCCAATATTGGCAAACCGAACAGAGAAGAAAAGAGAGTGATGTCCCTGCTGAGACACAAAAACAACCTTCCCATATGCAGCTCCACAAAAGAAGACCAAAACAATATTTGGTTCCCACAGCATTTATTCATCCTGTTATACATCAGAAAGTTGTCATCAACATTTCCTAGATGTAAATCAGTGCCAGGATCAGAGAGGAGAGGAGGAGGAGAGGCTTAGAAGCAGAGCCCTCTTAAATCTAACAAAATCTAACACTTGAATCGTGGTCGTTCTGGCAGCCTGGGGGCACAGCGGCGGGCTCCAGGCGTCAAGGCGCCACCTCAAATTCTCTGCTGTGGTCGGGTACAGTCTCTCCCCACATGGCACTCATTTCTGGCTGCGGAGCTCCAGCGTGAGAGCCTTTCCAGCGGTAAGGAGATGCCTGAACAATTACGTTGGTAATTAGGGAGGGTGGATCTCCGCTCTGGCAGGGCCAAACTGAGCGAGGGCCCACGCCAGTGATCAAATGACGTACATCTCAGAGTCGTGAGGACAGGGCCCTGCCACGGACGGGAATGAATAATTTACAGCCGGGGCAGGATTTGCGTTAACTGCAGCACACTTCTGTCGAATTGCTGGGGAAAAGCAGACCAAACAACTTGAAAGGGAGGGAGAAGAAAAGAAGAGCGCGGCGCCAAAGATCATCAAAAGCTGAGATAGAAGTGACACGACTCACACCCACTCCCATTGTGGGGTTCAAAAAGATTTTTGTCTTATTATTTTATTTGTTTCTTATTTGGGGAGGCAAAATCTTGTCATTAAAGCAATTTTTTTTGTCTTTTTTTCTTTCTTCTGCGGCTTTGGCTGAAGCGGCGTCGGCGTCAGGCAGACAAAAAAAAGCTTTGGTGATAAGCAAGCTTTAATGACAGATTGCGTCTTTATTGTGCACATTTCATTATTAGCTCACATTTTCCCTTCAGCTGCATGAAGGGGTCGAACCGTAAACTGTAACCCAGACTGGCTGAGGGCTTTTTTTTTAAAAATTTTTATTTCTTTAACGCCGCGAAAAAGAGAAAGAAAGAAAAGAAAAAACAAGACTCTGTTGACCTTCCCACTGCCCGTCTCACATCGCAGACACAATCAGACACAATCTCATGGTTTACGACGCCGAAACGCTTCCTGTTTCCCATATCTCCCCTCCTCTAATTGCCATTATTTTCTCAAAGGCATCAAGTATGGGAGAGAAAAGGAAAAGTTTTTTTGTCGAGGTGTTTTTATTAGATAATTTAATGCATCACAGGGCCCGCTGCAACGGCTCCGAGTGAGAGGAAGGGAAATGATGTGATGTCAAATATAATGAAATTCTCTGATGTTTGCTTGAAGATTACGTTTTAAAGGGGAGTCCCTTTGTTTCCGATTGGCTTCTAATCTGCCCGTAATTCGCGCAGTGAAACAAAATCCCTCCTAACTCTTCTGCGGCTTTTTTTTCTTTTTCTCCCCCAAAATTATTTATTTATTTCTCCCCCCCCCCGCCACTTGCAGTTACTTTTAATGTGACATCCACTTGTAATGGAGACCATCCGGAAGCTTATCCTCGTGTTGCTTTCAGGGTATCTGGACAAGGGGGTGTCAGCTAAATGCCGTAAATGCAAATCTAAAATGAAACAATTTCGCTCCCTTTTCTCCCCACGTCTCTTTGATCGCACCCCCCCCCCCTTCACAACTTAGGAGACGAGCAACTTTGATCTTGACCCATTTCCTCCTAACAGCCTCTTTGTGAGCGTCCGCGCCGCAGCGAGAGAGACGTGTCACCGCGGACATTTCACAGCCGTCTCAGAAAGCCGCTGGACAATGCGACGTGCGCCTGCCTGACCGCCGGAGCTTCGGCGGACTGCCCAATTATTTTCGGGCCCGGCTCGCGGTTTCACCTCAAACAAACGAGACACTGACGCCCGTCTCGCATCAGAGCGACGCCTTTATCCGCTTTAGCTGACAGGACAGGAGGTGATTTCTTTGATAACGCGACTTTCTTGTTAGCCGCGGCGTTTAACCCTGCACTTGTTTTTGACATTTTAAGCCTCTCATATTTTTTTTTTTTTGGCGCGCTTCAAGAAGGTTTCTAAACGTCGGGACGCTCGACTTCCCGTACGCACCTGTGGACCTTTGCAGACATCTTTTATGTTTCCGCTTCCCCTTTGAGCAGATGGGGAGGGAATTGTGGCCTATTTCTTTGGAGAATAACCTCTTTATTTGCAATTAATCCACACTCCTCTGAGCTCTGCGTTCAATTTAGTCGAAGAAGACATAGAAGGCTAGAGTTACTTAACCTCCGGGCCTTTGAGCAAAAAAAAAAACAGACAGACACAAGAGCTCAACCTAGATTTTCTTTAGACTGACACCGCTGCGATGCAGGGAGCAATTTTCCAAGTTCCAAGTAATAAAATGGCACAATTAAGCCATTTATGTGATTCCATAAAGTGATGTCTTCCCTAATGAATCTGTTGACGTGCGGGTAGTTAAACAGAAGCAGGGGAAAAAGCCCGAGCGACAATTACACGTCGCGCCGATTGATCTCACCTTAAAGCAGTGCAGTTGTAGGTGCGTGCAGGGTGTGACTGCACCTTGTTACTGCCAGGGGGGAAAAAGAAAAAAAAAAGAAGGTGAGAATTCCATATAAGTTGCCGCAATTACCGTCGACTGACGGGGAACGCCAGTCAATCAGGTTGAGTTGTGTCACACCTCTCGCACAGGTTAGCGCCGATCGAAGCGTTTTACAGGTGGCTGACGAGCGCGTTTGAGTGATGGGAGTTTTGATGCGCTCCAGACGGCCTTGGCGTGAAGGATATGTTTTTAAAAAACACACACACACACACAATGCACGCGGGGCTTTGCGTCGGCGGCTGGATCGCATCGCGGCCACAAAAAAAAATGCGCGTGCCTCCTGAGCAATGAGACGAATGAATTCCTACCTCTCTGCGCAGTGACTTATGAAGTTCTTGCACAAAAGTGACACTCTCCCGCACAGATCTGTGTTCATTCCGTACAGCACTTGGGCCTAAACAACCTTCCTGGGGCGCTGTATGTAGTGAGAGGACAATCGAAATGAAGAAACACCTTGAGGAATCAGGTTAAAAAGGCATCTTCTCTCGATGTAAGAACGCTGCGCTCTTTCTGAGTTTGGTCTAAAGAGATCCAGATGAAGAATGCACACTTCCCGCTGTGGTTTCGCTTTGTGCGACACTTTTGGCAGATCGATACCCCCCCCCCCGAATCAGGTTTTCAGTTAACCTGCTGAAACCGTAGCAACGCGGAGGCAAACATGACGCGGCGGGGATGGAGCGCGCCGCGGAGTAATGACAGATTTGTTTAGGGGGACCACTTGGAGGTGGAGGGCGTTACTCTCAGTCCTGTGTGATGTGATCATCCCAGAGTGCTCGTGTGATGGATGCGTGCGTGTGTGTGCGTGTGCGCGCGTGTGTGTGTGTGTGTGTATTGGAAGAACGCCTCCCCCTGGAGATATTCAAATTCCTGCGAGAGTGCGGTGGAGTGATGGGTGGTGATGACAGTTTAAACAATCCGGGCAGTTCTCCAAATTGATTAACATCAGTCTAGTGTGTGTGTGTGTGTGTGTGTGTGTGTTTGTTTGTGTGTGTTGGTGTTGAGGTGGGGGGGGGGCGTGGAGGGAAGGAGTAATATAAACAGCTACTGAAGTAATAAACCGCCGATTGTACTTCAGTGCGGCGATAATTACAATAACCTATAAATTAAATTTAATTGACTTGGTGTTGCTTAAAAAATGCGGCTGATTGGACACAGTCTGCAGGCCTGGTGGAAACCTGCCGGACGGAGAGACGGCGGTAAGAAGTTCCACCGCTTCAGGCGAGAAACAAACTCTTTATATTTTTATTTGCAGAAATAAACACACGGTTTTCATATAATCTGTGAGGGACCAGTGTGCCACTCTTGGCATATAATCACAAAAAAAAATGAAGTCGCGCGCGTTTCCCAAGCCTGAGAAGATAAACGAGGGTTTCTTTCTTGAAGGAACCTCGAATATGAGTCTGACTTCATTTTCTCTTCCCTTTCCTTTTTTTTCTCTCTTCTTCTTCTTCCTCCTCTCTTTCCTCAGAGTACCTCAGAAAATTCCTCTAAAATATTCAGGAGCCTCCTCCAGCCGCTGTATTTTCAGTTTTATTGTGCTTGATATAAAGAGGAGCAATTATTTGATTTCAGAGTTATGAAAACATGTATGTTAGGAGAAAACAAGCGAGTTAAGCTTTAATTGGTGCCATTTTTCACGGCGCTGGCAAGGTACTTACCTCTTTGGCACCTTTTTTTTTTCTTCCCCCCACTCGTAAAATTGCGCATTCATATTCCTGAATGGAGATGGAAATTTAATTTTGCTTTATTCTGCCATAATTGGGATGCATGTTGTGTACCTGCATACTGGAAGACATTGCATAAAGCTCCCCGACTCATTTCTTCCGATTCTAATGCAGCTATATTGCGCTCAGTAATAGCTCTCGTAATGTGGAAGAATCCTTTCAATTAATACAATAAATTCTAAAGTTAATACAGTTTACTCTGGGTTAGCCTTTTTTTTTTTTTTTTCCAGACTTTAGAAGATGTACTGCGTGTAAAGGCTGACTCTGCTGTGGGATTTGGTTCATCTGTTGCCAATGAGAAGACATAAACAGAATATAAACACACGGTTCTAACTGGTGGTGGTGTCATATTTCGCATAATTATTTGTTTTGGGGTTTTTTTTTTGGCGAAAGAAAATCATCTTCTGTTTTTTCTGCTGGTGTCTTTATCGTCTACAGTGGGCGGCGGTCCGCGCACGGACGCGAAAAAACTTGTTTGTCTTCCTCACAAAAAACGAGTCCGCAGGACCAAATGTAGTCACGCCGAGACCGAGTCGAGACAAAAACCAGAGCGTCGAGTCCCACTCGAGACCAAATTTGGCAATGAAAACCGTCCGTGTTTTCCAAGTGGAGAATTAATCGTCAGCTTAAATTAGGGATCGTTTGTCTGTGGTGGTGCAACAAACTCTTTCTCAACACTGCATTGAACTGTCGTGGCAACAATTTTGGGGGGGGGGGGGGGGGGGGGGGGGGGGGGGACTGCTTGCGGGATCTATGAATCAAACTTTATTGACGCTTTGAAGGCGCTAATAACACACTAGTGTTGATTAGATAGCCGATTTATTGACCCGTCGAATTCAGATAAATACATTCTTCAGACACCACAAGGAATGCGTTTCACTCCGTTCAAGGCGCGCCATTTGCATACAGCCCCTTCAGTTGAAAGGCTCGATAATATTTAATTCGGCATCAAATGAATCACGGCGCCGCGTCTTTAATAGTTGTTGTCACAACGGTTCTAAATATTTGCCGAAGACAAAGCAGAAATTAAATTGAGACTTAATTAGAAATCGCTCTGAAGTGGGACAGCAAAAAAAAAAGAGAAAGGAAAAATAATATGTCACACATTTGTCACGTAGTTTTCCCACCAGAAAGTCGATTTTATTTCATATTCGACGATATTTGAACACGGAAAAATCGCTTTGAATTCGGGTTCCTCGAGGGCCAATTCTGGTCATCACATATCTCTTTCTTCTGGATGTCCAAACAGACCTTTTCTGTTTATTCAGACTTGTTTGTTTTGCCCGTTTGTCTCGTTTTAGAAAGGATTTCTGAGCCCAAAATAACTCCACATATCTTTTGCGACAGCTGATGCAAAAGCTAAAATTGAGAGGTTTGGACGACTTTCCAGAGTTATCGTGTTCTAGATCCGACAGGAGTTGGACTTCAGGACGGTTTTAGCTTGTTTTGAAGTCGTCCTTCTGCTGTTTCACAGTCTGTTTTCGATTTCTGAGCCTTGCTTTTGCTGAGCGCCGAGCTGCACAGCACCGGCAGCACATATGCTTTTTTTTTTTTCGAGGAATGAGGCGTTGCATGCTGATGTATTTCCACGGAGAATTCCCTGAGAGGAGGTTTCATTCTTGCGGGAACTCCTAACATTCCCGAGGGGATCTGTTGTGTGAACTGCGGCCACTTCGTCCTCACGTTCCCTCCGGACCGCCTCGCATCTCCGACCCGGGAAGTGAAGTCCGTGCACGGAGAGAGATGCTGCTGTGTTTGCACGATGTTTATTTTTTTTTTTTTTAGGCCGTGCGCACACATGTGCAATCAATCATGCACGTACTGTAAAATAAAAAATAAAAAAGAAACGCATGCATACATTCTCGTTTTGATAGACTCTCGAACATGGGGGAATGCAGATGTGCGCCTTCCCGACAGCGGACGGCGACTTTTAAAGCTTTCCTCGCGTCTCGATCTTCTGCCGCTCACAATGCGCCAAAAACACACGATTTGTCTCAGGTGGAGACTCGCTTAAACGTTCTATTTCCAGCTCAGGATGCCTGTCACGGAGCCTTGCGGCTTGCCCGTTGGCCCTGCTTACAAAACATAATCATATATGTGAGCGAGGGAGGCGGAGAAAAAAAAGGGAAACTTCCAGTTTGTTCTGTGAAGTGGCTACAACAAACATGAGGTGTGTGATGACTGCATGTCACATTCGCTGAGAACCCCCCCCCCCCGTGAGCAGCAAAGTAAACCATTTAGGGTAAAATATCTCTGTGCTCTTTCCTTTGATTAGCAACTCTTTGAAATGGTATAATGCTGTGATTATGTGAAAGGCTCTGCGAGCATGTGGTTGGAGCTGAATATTTTCTCTGGGACACAGGGGGAAACGAAGAAAATGGGAGAGAGAATGAGAGGGAGATAAAGTCAGGGAAGGAGAAGGAGGAGGACTATTACAAGAAGAGAGCAAGCCCTCTTTGTACAGACATTGCGACGCCAGATGGCTTCTTCTAATAAATATTCAACCTTAACTCAGTTCCCATGTAACTTCTCTTTCTCTCTGCCTCTCGTTTTTTTGTACGGCTGCCAGCACACCCACACGTTTCTGGGCCAGCGAAATGATTACAGTAAAGCAAACAAAAAGAAAAAAAAAAAAAAAAAGGAGGGGAGGGCTGGGGGTGTTTGACAGAGGAAACGGGCCGACAGGGTCCTGTATACAGAGAGATAGGGTCGTAGTGTGTGCTGAAAGCTGGCGCTTTTCGTTTTCTTTTGGGTGGGGGTCCGTGTTTTGCGGAGGGGGAAGAAATAAGTGAGAGAAGGTAGGAGAGGAGGCGAAGAGAGGCGGGGGGAGTCCTCTGCGGTCGGGGTTGGTGTGATTGTTGGAGACGGAGCAGAGAAAGAGTCTGTTCTCAGGCCCGATTGTTTACCTAGCGGGGAGAAGCTTTTCCAACGTCCTCTGAAGTGGACCGCTTTGGAGCAAATCTTGTGCCGCGCTCGTACGATAAGAGAGCGAGCCCGAATTCTTTGGCGGCGATAAAAAATGGCTGGACTCCTGCGTCACTGTCACGTTTGATTTTTTTTTGGGGGGCCTTATATTTTAGGCAGTCAGACGTGATTCAGAGAGGCTGACGAGTTACAGCGGCAACCTCCTGAGAAACCGACGCAGAGCAGAAACACGTGACTTCTTATTTTCACAGCTTCTCCGGGACTTTGGAAAACTTATTCTGAGCTCCGTGCGATTTGGTTGCGATGCAGCGATCGCTTCTTTTTTTATTTTATTGCTTTTTTAAATTCCTGATTAGCAACCACCGCATATGCTAATTTAGCACTTTTTTGCACTGACCCAGGTGATCTCCTCCAGCTGAGCCCATTCTACCCCACAATACCTCACTGTTGACCCAGCCCGGGCCCGCCCGCCCTCCCCCTCCTCTCACCGCCGCTATCCTCCCTTTGTGTTTCCCCCGCCCGCGGAGAGCGAGGGGTGGGGGGGGGGAACCTGTGGCAGCGAGGCAAATAATGTGGAATTAGCGGCGAAATTTTTCAGGCCTTCCAGCCTAGCAACAGGCCTCATCACCATCTGTTCACCTCAAACCCGGCCCGCGCCGTCGCGAGCCGCCGTTCCCCACGCGTGCTCCATCACCTGCGAGGGGAAGGGCAAGGGCGGAGAGAGAGCGAGCCTGACAACCGTCTTTAATTTTTTTTTTTTTTTTTGTCGACACAAGATAAACTGTCCTTATTAAAACCCTCCCGCCCCGCCTCGCCCCCTCCGCCGCCACACCATCACCCTCCGTCGCCCCCGTTTTATATAAGAATATTCATCGTGCAATATTGCGAGATTAGTCTGCGGAGAATTTGACAAATAAGAGCGGCTTTCGCGAGAAAACATTTTGGCACGTTTTTCCTGATGTGAAAATGATCACATTAAGGAGAGACGCCGCTTTTTTTTTTTCTCCTCCTCCTTCTCCTTCTCTCCTTCTTCTTTCTTTCTCTCCTCACGGATGGCGGCATTACGTAAGAAGAGTGAACGTGTTGCTCAGGAAAGCCACAAGTATGATTTCTCTTTTCGGTGATAGACAAGTTGAAATGTGCATCATTAGCTTCTCCGCTGTATAATGACCTTGTAATCACTTCAAACGGCAATCTGGCTCTTGAGGTGTGTGTGCGGGCGCCACGGTGTCACCGTTCACGACGCTCCCCCACCCTTAATTCTTCTCAACAAGAATCATTACTTAATCTCAGCCGCCAAACAGCTCTCGCTCTCTCTCTCTCTCTCCACAATGTCAGCTCGTATTGAGGTGGTAATCACTAGACCAAGGCCGCCGTGGCTGCTGCCGCCTTGTCCCCGCGGTGCTATCATGGGAAAAGGCAAAACCAGGGCTTATCTCTCAGCGCGGATATGACAGGAGAGGAAGAGGGGCGGCGGGGGGGGGGGGGGCTTTAACCGAGCGCGCTTTGTCTGATATCCTGATTGTGTTCACGCTCCCTCAGTCGCCGGGGCGAACATCTACCTGAAACCAAACCAAACAGGTTGGTGGAGCGAGGAAAAGGTGGTGGTGGGGTCTGGATAAACTCAACATCCACACGGACAAAGAGGAAGTGGGGGGAAAAAACATTTGAGGCCAGATAATGCCCGCGCTGAGCCCCATTAGGATTGAGGTATTATCCCCTGGTTGACTTTGGCTATGAGAAAATGCGCGCCCCCCACCCTCCTCCCTTGCTTTGCTGTTTCCCACTCATAACAGACCTGTTGGCCGTCGCGGTTTATCAAGCTCACAAATCTAAACAGGACAGGGGCCCTGACCGGGAGAGGGCCTTGTACACAGGAAGGGCCCTAATTCTCTCTGGATTAGAGAGCAAGTTGCAATTTAGACAGCTGCTTGCTTGTAAAACCCCAGTTTGCCATGTTGATGCTCGCTCTTCGAATATGATGATACTTAAAATGCTTTATTTTTTAATTACTTAACTCTGAATGTCCAGCGATGCTTCACGGGTCTTCAGCTTTTACTGAAATTAACTGGTGACACCTTGTCCTCGGCTTCCCTTTGCTTGTAACGGTCTTCCTTTTTTTTGGATCAAATCATTAATACTTTTAATTAAGACCCACTTAGAGATAGTATGATGCTAGACACCTCGACGCTTTAAATCATGACACATAAAATACTGTCTGCCTAACTTTTATATCTTGACTTTAGTTCATTTTTATGATCTATTTAGCAAATAGTCACATTTGCAAAGTGCAGTATATTGAGCAACAGTCAAATAGTGTCACTATTTCCTCACACGTCTTTGAAAGAGCTGCATGAATGACTTTTGTATCAAAGTCTGTGCAAAGAAAGAATGGGTATGTGTTCTGAGTTTGTCAGACCAAAGAGGAAAGTGTTCTTAACCACCCAGCCAAATTTCAATGATTAAAAATATCGACAAGTTCATGAAATCAGGTAAAAATTAATTCTCAGCTCCAGGATAGTGGGGGCGTGTCCTCTGCACTGCCCTGAAGCCACGACCGCTCGTGGGAGCAGTCAAAGCAGCCATTTTGAAGCGACTGAAACGTGTCAGATGAGTCCAGAAAATGACATGACTAACTTTGAAACACTCTGAGCGAGATGAGTTAATCTCTATCTGTCTCTCTGCTCAGGGCGGCCCCAGCGTGTCATCGAGCCACCCTTTGAGGACCGCCCACAAACTCCTGAGACTGAAAACTGGTGAAAAACTGTTTGAACCTCATTAATATATTGGTCAAAGTCTTTTCACGTGTTTTCAGCAACTATTGCCCAACATATTTAATGTGTTTTGAAAGAATTGCCTTTACACAGAACAGTGCAACTGGTGCAATTAGGGGCTGTTCATCTCTGGTCAGTAGTTCCTAATCTGGGGTCAGCGCCTGGGGGTCACAAGATGAATTGTTTAAAGTTGTGAGATAGTAATCAGAAAATGGGCCTTTGGTGGAATTGCTGAGAACTGTTTGACATATGAACCGTGTCATGAGGGGTCGTAAGTAGACAATGCATCACTTGAAGGGGTCATCAGGCAAAAAGTTGAACACCGCCGCGCTGGGGTTAATGTGTAAGTGACTTGGTCAGGGACTCTTGTGAGCACTACTTGTGTGAAAGAAACAGTAGCTCCGTCTCCGTCAGAAACACTCCAAAGTACATATATTCATAAGAATGTCTTGTGGTAAGAAGAGACAAATTAAAGCCGTAAGTAAGTCATGTGGCACAGATTTGATACTGAGGGGAAGTTTGTTCAACGGTCTGGCAGCTAAAACACTAAAAGCACAATCCTTCTTTGTCTTAAGACTGGGCACAAGGGGTTCCTCAATGGTTTGATGAGCATGAAAATGATGTGAATCATAAGTTATGGTCGCCACAGTCATTTAGCTCATTTGGAAACCCATATATGTGCCATTTTGGACCACTGCTCGACACCACTATCAGCAAAACACCAAACTCTTTTTTTAAAGAATGAAGTCTTGTGGGATCAATGCCAAGAAGCTGTTATGAAGGCTTGTGGCAGTCAAACTCTGTCTTAATAAGTCACGTCAATGATCTCGCCTTGGATTTGCGATCACATATCCGGGGTACGGCGCGCAGAAGAAGTTGACGGGCACTCCTGAGCAACTTCAGGTTCACGGATGCGGACGCAATTCAATTTGCATGCTTCTAAAAGGACTTTTGGTCGAACATTTATTCAATATCTCTCATATTACATTTGTTTTGGACATGCAGATTCAAAACCCGTGCTGCAGATAAGCAAAGGTCGCACACTGAATATAAAAAGAAGGAGGTAAGACGGCGCACATGCTACATGATATTAGTCATGTTAACTAAGTCCTTCTCGCCATCATCTAGCAGCCCAGTGATTAAAGAGACCATCCTAGCCGGAAGGTCGTGAGTGTGATGGCCATAAGTGCCCTCCAGCTGAAGGATCCTTCAGCAAGTCTCTGAAACACTGCAGCATTATTGTCTGCTGCTCTGGAGAGGAGAGGCATGCTTTTGTCTGCGTGTGTGTGTGTGTGTGTGGAGTGTGTGAGTAAACCAGGTGTAAAGAGAGCAGCCAGATGAAGCATCTTAACCTCCTTGTAAATGGAAAACGTGGCGTATGATATAACGCGGCGTTTGTCAGGCAAAATGGAAATTATATCGCTGCTAAGGTGCGTTTTCGGCAATAAAAGAGAAATAACCTTTCTCCTGTGGGTTTGTTCTGAGTGTTTACAGTGGGCGAAGCCTCGTAAACATGCTTTCATCCAAGATAAATGAAACGATGCAGATGCATTCATGTAATAAACATGGGGAGGCATGCGCGCACGCACTGTGCGAATCCGCGCCGGTGACTTCAGGTGGTGTCATTGTATTAATCCCCTCCTTTGATGGAAACGAGCGGCGGTTGTATCAACCTGAATGATTAACCTTTCGCGCGCGCGTTGCAGCCGGATTGCAGCAGTCACTTTGTATTCGCAGAACACAGGATGCAGATGTATTTTTAAAAATCGGCCGCAAAGGAGGGGGAACCCCACCTTAATGTCAAGGTAAGCAGGCTTTGACGGCTGAATTAATTCTTAATCTGTTGGCACGGCGCTGCCAACACGGACTGAGATGCGTTGGGAGGGGTGAGTGAGTGGCGGGCGGGCGCGGGGGGGGGGGTTACTTCCTTCGACTTCTGAGAGATTTCCTGAAGGCATGCAAAACACACTCAAGACTTCTGTTGCTGATCCAAATCAGCTTTTTTTTTTTTTTCCCCTCCCTCTCAGACGTTGTGCCTCACAGCTACGTACGGGCGACTTCTTTCAATTGATTAATTCTGCTGTAAATTGGTCATAATGTGTGACTATCTCAAGGAGCGTATTGCATGGAGGGGGGGGTGGGGAGGCTGCCGTCCGCAGTAGTGTGGACACAATTTTATGCATAAAGTTGATTAAAAAGAAAAGCCAATATTTTAAGTCAGCTATTGAATAGTTTTCATACTGGCCAGGATGCCTTCACTTGCTTTTATGAGCCTGAATTCAAAAGTTTGAAGACACGTGGTCCCATTGCATGCTCCTACCATCATCATGAGGTAGTCACCTGGAATGCTTTTCAAACAATAAAAGACTTACTATATATGCTGAGCACTTCAGGGCAGATTTTCCCTCCCTCTGCCAAACCATCTCAATTGGATTTAGGTCAGGTGATTGTAGAGGCCAGGTCACGTGATGCAGCACTCCACCGCTCTCCTTCTTGGTCAAACAACCGTTGCATAGCCTGGAGGTGTGTCTGGGTCATTGTCCTGATGAGCCCACTCAGGACAAACCAAATGGGATGGCGTGTCGCTGCAGGACGAGGTGGGAGGTTAAGCGTGCCTCGAATTTTGAATTCAAGAGTGTGACAAAGCAAGGCGCCCCCTCGCGCCGTCCCCATCTTCCCCTCCGTGCCTCATGGTGGGAGCCACACATGCAGACACCATGCGTTTGCCTCCTCTGCGTCTCACGAAGACAGCTGGAACCACAAATGTGCACTCGTCAACCCAAAGTACAGATTTCCACTGATCTGACGTTCATTCCTTGTGTGGCTAGAGTGGTACAATATGGCTTTTTACTGTATGCCAACACGACTTCTGAACATCTTTATTGTCTCAAGGGCAAACCTATGAAAACCAATTCCAGGTGACTACCTCATGAACATGGTCGAGAGAAGGCCAAGAATGTGCAAAGCTGCCATCAAAGCAGAGCGAATGGGAAACACAAAACACATTTTGCTTTGCTTACAACACAATGTGTTGTTTCATAGTCTCCTCAGTATCTTCTGTGTTTATCTACAATGTAGAAAATAATACAAAACCACTGAATTAGAAGGTGTAACCAAATTTTGGGGGCAGCTAAAGTGCTGGCCACTTACAGTACCAGTAGCTTGACCCGCTACAACGTTAAAATGATGGGTTTTGCCTAATAATAATGCATATTTAATGGAGAGTTTATATTCTATAACTCTCTATTCTCTTTAATAATGGTTACTTACCCATTTCCTTATGGTTTATACATTATTCATGGACTATTATTAAAGTCTACTTTTAGGTTGCCAGGTAGTAAAAATCCTGCCAGCCTGAAATAAATCAATTTGTCCTTTTGATCAGCGGCCCAGTGGGTTATGATATTAGTTACAACAATAATTGTGGCTAATTGAATCCTCCGTACTCTTTTATCCGCTCAACAATGTTGCAGTTGGCGTTTCGGCTGCACAATAATACCCGTGATGTCTGCGCCGGTGTCCTCCGCGAGGCGGAATAACCTTAGGATGAACCGCCATGCGTTGCAGAGGTCATGCTCAATGCTACGTGGTTAGCGGTAGCTTGTTAGCAGCCTGATCCAGTTAGAGCTGCAACAAAGCTGCACGCATTTTCCCAAAGAAGAGGAATTACAACCATAATCGTTCTTGTCATTTGCACAGCAATTTTACTCCTGAATGCCTCGTTTTAGGGAGGAATTAATAAAAAAAAATTAAAAAAATCGCATGAGCTTCAGGTGCCGCGGAGTTCACCCCTTTCCCACTCATCCTTGCCCGCAGCCCCTTCGACGCTCTCTCACTCTCTCACTTGGTTTCTTATTATCAGTTAATAATTCTTTCTCATTCAAGCAAATTAGAGAAACTTGACTGTGTTAGAGCGAGTCCAGCGCGGAGCTGCAGGCAGAGAGGAGGCTAAATGGCAGAAATTCCCCCCAGAGCAAAGAGCGCATGAAGCACAACATTGTGTCCACCACAAAAGCCGCTCTGTAGTTTTGATCCCCTCTAATTTAATTAGCCCAAGAGGTAGTGCATTAATTTGCCAGGAATTCTTCTGATGCAGAAAGCCGCCCCCGGTGCATGGAGGGAGAGAGGGGAAGAAGAAACCTCCTTATTGCTTTTGTGCAGTTGAAGAGGAGGACATTTTCTGCCATCTTTACGTGCCTTGGTGCAAGAGCTTAGATAGGACTGATCTCTATCAGCATTCGTGCATAATTCGGGGCACTTTTACTGTCATTACAAAGCAAAGCTCATCATAGTTTAATGTTATTCCTTTTCTAAGTCGATTGAGTCTTCCTCCGTCCTTTGGCAACTAATATTAAGGACTGCAGCTTTCACAGGGAATTACAGATCAACTGCATCTTAGAGTACAGCTCTGTTCATGTCATCATCTCTTTAAAAAAAAAACCCGCTGCCGCGCCGACAGTGATTGGCAAATATGAGTGCGGGAATTGTTCTATTTTACAGATATACATACACTAAGAGGAACAAACGTGTATATTTCTAAAATGTTGGCGCTGTGTTCGTCTCGATTTGCTTCCATTAGGTCCTAAAATGCAATAAAGGGAATAGGTTAGGAGTGTTTCTGCTTCAATACACCATTATTCTTTTTACAATTCCTTCCTCTGTGTTCCTATTTTAGCTTTCTTTTCATATGTACTTTTGTAACTTTAATTAGGAAACAGGCTTGCGCTCGCCTCTTTGGTCTCTTTATTTCAGCCTTTTAAATTGTTCGCCCAAATCCGCGTATTAAAAGGAATTAAGTTGAGCTTTTTGAAACTCGCAGATGCCCCGGGTTTAAGTGTCAAGTGCAAACAAAGGACGCTGACTCCTGTCAGCAGTCGGTTGACCGGCGACACTTTTCCGCGAGGCGCGACTCCTCTCCCGCGTTGGGAAGAGACGTTCCGACGGTTAAATCTAAGATCACAATCCCTCCCAGTTGTCACGGGAGAGAAAATATTTCATTTGGGTGAACAATCACTACCATAGTCATTTTCATTTGAAAGGAAAAACCGAAAAAACATGATTTAATTATCATGCAGTGTTCTTGATAAGTGAAGATCGGGGCTATTTGATAATCTAAATTTTTTTTTGGGAGCTATCGCGCACAGCTCCTTTGATAATCTTTCATCTTGAGACACTCTCTTGTGTGATTATACTAAATTGAAGAGGCCTACACCATAGTCATTAAAGAATCACTTCTCATTTTGTAATTAGAGTGCTTCCAGTGGTCCACTAAAAGATACCAGCCCTGTAGCTCATCATTTTACACACCAATATGCATAAAATGCATGCATCCTCTGTCCCCGAGCCCACTGACACGCCCTCTGACATCGAGTTTCACCTCTGGTCTTGAAGAGTCAGCCACAGCTCAGGCGGTTCCATTTATTCTTACGACAGGAGGCCTACGTGATTCTGAGTCAAAAATATCGGGGGATCTGACCCTAGTTTCCCTTAAATCTGCCCTTAAGTTTCGCAAACCGCTGACCAGAGTCGATTTAAAGTCACCTGGAACTTTCCACTCCGTCGCACATGAAGGTACGCGGCTACTTTGCTCGGCAGGCGCAACACGTGGACCTTCTAGTGATCTTTTTTTGAGCGTTCATCCATAATCCAGAGACAATCGCAGCCCTCGACTCGGAGCGCAGGTTAACCAGCGTGCGCTGCGTTTGTTTTTGCTGCGGGCGGCCTTGTTTTCCCCCTCTCCCCGAGGCAGGAATCTCCGGCTCTGATGTGTCCCCTTTTTGTCCGCCCCGCGTCCTAAGGTACATTTTCACCGTGGAGAGGTAAAAGCATGGGTGAGATGTTTTATACTCGCGCCGCGAGTGCACGGTACAGGGGCTCGGCGGGATAAATAATTCACCGGAGCATGTTTGAACAGGTACGGAAATAATCCTACAGCAAAGTGAGAGTGGATATACACCCCCTCCTCCTCTCTCTCTCCCTCTCTCTCTCTCTCTCCGTCTGCCTCTCGATGGTTTCAGAACAACTAGGAAGTGCAGAGAGGTCTCTAAACATATCACCCGGGCCGGATGAAATATTAAAGGTTATTGGTTAGCGTGAGAGCGTGCTCTGCGAGCGTCTCCTGTGCTGAGGCAAGCAGGTGAACTTAACTTCCCTCTCAGAGTAGACAGGTTGAGATATCTGACACTGGTAAATATTACATGGAAGTGTGTGCTATCCAAGGGGCAGGTAAGCTGATTTTTCCAGACCCGCAGTCTCCTTTAGTTTTAAACAACATACATCTTTTTTTACTGCTATTTGATCAAGCTTGATTTCCTATGTGTACACGGTCTTCTTCCAGCCGTCCTGTACATCAGTATAACAGTAAATATAAAGGCGCACCGTAAATCAACTCGGCACACGTTCGCACGTGGAGTGCGAGAAGTCACACTCCGCTAGCGGGGGCCGCTGACAAGCTTCTCCGGAGCAATTTCCGAAGAAGAGAATCATAGACGTGGACTCGCAGGGAAGGTCACGAAGAGCCTCGGTAAGAGTTTTGAACAAACACAAGATGCGATGCGATTAGAGTCGAGCCGCGGCGTCCAATCTGACAAAACACAACAACGCAAAGAAGATACTATTTATATGATTACACATCATGCACTGACTGGCGTGATTATTTCTCTAATTGCCCTGTATCTCAAAGCCATCATAGGAGAAAAAAAAAAAAGCCCCCAGGTATCAAGCCAAATCATACTTTGAACGTGTGAACGCCGAAGACACTATGGATGAGTCACAAAATAATAATGTATTTGACTTCTCAGCGCAGGAAAAGCATTAATTTACTTAATTGAACGCATCCATTATTAATGTCATTAGTGACACCAGTGTTTGACGAGCCCCAACGTCTAAAAGGTCTGTTTGCAGACGAGTGTCATTGTTGGGGAAGGATCACACATGTTGTTTCAGTATTTGTTTGGAGGGCGGCTCATTGATTTTTAATTGATTTGACCTCTCGCGCTACGTGCTGCGGACAACAGATTTCAGACTACGAGTCCGAGTGGAAAACGCCGTTTAGTCCAATTTGACAAATTTGCATTCGTACAGCCGCGAGCCGCGTTCTTTTTTTTTTTTTTTCCCCTCCGCTGTTGCGCGGCTGCTGGCAGACGAAACGTCGGATCACCTTTAGTTGCCGGTTTCTGTACGTCATATATAAGTCTGCCTCAGAACGTTCAAGTATTTAAATCACAAAGAAACCTGCAGTAGAAATTGAAACCCGCTCACTCGCTGTTCATGGGCGAAGCTATAAGAACAATCGGCGATTGTGCACCTTCATTTAGCCGCGGCTCAACATGAATATTGCATTATAGATCATTATAGATCGGTCTTAATAGCGTAATTAATGATTCAACAGATAGTGTCACTTCAGTTCAGGGCTAACTAGACGCAGGCTTCTTGATAATCTGAGTACTCAGCAGTCCCTTTGTTACCTCTGGTATCTGGGTTAACTCACAGTCACCAGTTAGCGGTAACCACATGCTATCACTTGTGTGTGTGTGTGTGACATCAGCACTGACCCTTCTTTTTAACTTACGCGGCTAATAACCATGAGCTTAGCGCGTATCATACCTCACCACAGTGAGTAATGGTGAACGCAGAGACAGAGACCAAACTCACTCACCCACTTTAACCTCTTTGTTTTTTGCCCTGAGCATCATGGTAGACCCCAGGAAAGGACGGACGGGGAGGAGGGGGGGGGGGGGGGTTGGGGAAGGGGTGGAGGCAGCAGCCTCACGTTGGCCGCAGGCTGGAGGGGGCTGGGGGTGGGGTGGGTGAGACGGGGGTGAGGGGATAATTAAGCGAGCACGGTGACAGCTGCAGCAGGTCCCGAGCAAAAGGCCCGAGCTCCACTGAGCTGAATTAATGGCATCAGCGGAGCCCGGCAGCGCCGCCACCGCCGCTAACATTTGATCATTAATTATTAGCCTTTTGACAGAGCCGGGCTTCATGACCTCTCACCAGCCCATCGGCAAGGCCTCACCTGTGCCACACACGGCTCACATACAGTATACAGAGACAAGTCTTTGGAGGACAGTCCTACAGAAACATCCGTCAGACGTTTTAATTTCAACAGTCGACACGTTAATCTGAAGGCCGAGCGGCGTCATTTTGTGAGCGGATACCAAAAATAAAAACCCGTCTTTCTTCTACATCGCCACATCACATCAGAATGTGAAATTTCAGTGCCAGTTTGTCACTTCCTGATGCATTTCCACCTTGTCAGATGCTTGCTGGGATTTCACCACTCGCATGCTGGTATAATTATACAAATTACATAATTGTCACAGATGAATAATATAACCTCGCATTTTCCCAAAGGGGATGCAAGGCACGCAGCCGTCACTCGACAATACATACCTAAGAGAGGTGACACTGATACTCCTATAAATAGACGTCTTCCTGTGCTCCATTTCTGGTGAACCATGTGTTACCATATGTTAGCCACTGCTAACAAGCTGCTATTATCCCCGTATTAGTAGTCTTATATTAGGCTGTAGCTCAGTTAAAACACACGTTAGGCTTATCTGACCGACTGCCTCTCATTGTTTCATTCAGTTACAAAAGGTGGACCACTGATGTTGGGCATACTACTAATGTTCTCACCCCAAACTCACCAAATAGCGCCACTTGATCTGTGGCACTACACTTAAAACTAAGAACTTCTGGTTAGATCCTCCAAAATACAGCTTGATTGATTAACAATGTGAACGGTTGTCCTTTGCTAAGCTTTAGCTGCAAAAAAAAACTTGATTAAATTTGATGAGAAAAGATTGTAAGATTGTACCTAACATGACTTATGAATGTTGACTCATATAGGCTCCTTTTTGGTCAACACTTTGTTTTCACAGGAATCGTTGTCTCCTGGGTGAAAGTCCCGTGTTTGTTTGACCCTTTCAACCACCTGACCTCCTCCACATGTGTACGTTCTTGCTCTTTATACCAC
Source organism: Nibea albiflora (assembly GCA_014281875.1). Taxonomy (NCBI): domain Eukaryota; kingdom Metazoa; phylum Chordata; class Actinopteri; family Sciaenidae; genus Nibea; species Nibea albiflora. The sequence goes on along the minus strand of CM024812.1, from coordinate 2,574,921 downwards.
CTGAGTTTGATGGCACATCATAACTAGATGGCGCTCCAGTGCCATATTTTGATGGGTAGGGCCAATGCCCAAGTGGTGGCATCTGAAGACTTGGACACGAGAATGGGCTGGTTCTTCCGCATCAGACTGGGGAAACCTTTTTTTTAATGGATGGCTGGCTTTGTGCGTGGGGGCATTGTCATGTTGAAACAGGAAATAGCTAAAGACTAACTTTTGCCAAAAGAAAATTGGAAGAACGCCATTTATCATTGTACACCGAAGCATTACGTTTTTCCTTCATTGCACCTAAGAGAGGCCTCAGTCCAAACAATGAAAACCCACCCCAGACCAAAGGTACGCACATACTTTAGGCCGTACAATGTAAGAAACTTGTGAACAACTGGATCTTTCTTTTGGCTTCAATACAGTTAAATTAAATCAGGATACTAGCACTATTGATGATTCAGCCTAAAAGAGCAACACCGCCGCACAGGCAGTATCGTATCAGTGCTCGTACCAGTCTAAGGGCCAGAAAGAGGAGAAACGTTTTGACTGCCTGGTTTACACTCGACAGACGAGCTCGCGCCTTCGCCACGTGAGAGGTCTGTTTCATCATTCCCAGAGGTCCCCACAAGCATCCTCCGCGCTCTCCTTCTTCCATACCTAGTTCTGATCTGAACGTAGGCATGGTGCGCAGTGGATGAGGTAACACCGGGCAATCTCAACATGGTGCCGCTTACATCAACCCGCCGGTTCAGATGAGCTGCCAGACCATTGCTGCTAATCAGAATTTCTGCTCTCATAATTGACCTTCGTGATTGAATAAAAATTAAGTAAAATTAAAATGGAAGACGCTGGTGCCGATCCACGGCCGGCCTGGCTCGCTCACAAAGCTCGCAGTTGACGCTAATCGGGAACAGGCCATCCGCTCATTTAGGTGAGGGCGTCTCAAGTCTGGAGAAGACCAGAGTGTGCCAAGCAAGCCTGTTATGAAGCAGCTCAGAGGGGCCCTTTTAAAGATTGAAGCCCTGGCATGTTGCAGGGTTTTGATTGCACTCCACCGAGTGAGAGTTTCGGCTTGGAGGAAATTTACATGGCACAACCTCTGCAGAGAAGACACAGGTAGTCAACACACACAGATATATTTATGTTTTGCTTTTGAAAATCAAAGTTAGTGCTCCACGATTAAAAACGCCCCAACATAAAGTTTCTGTTTTTCTACCCTCCTTGAAGGGGAACTCCAACTAATTTTACAATTTAGCTCATCACTGGGCGTATAAAATCTTCTGAAGCACTGCAGGGAGGTGTCCAAAGTTTAGAAATGAACCCACAGAAAAAGACTGCGTCATGAGCTTCATGGGTGGGGGTTGAAATGAGCGGACACTTAGGTGTCAGGAAGGGTCAAGAGAAAGATGCTGCTCACTTCCGAAATATGCACGAGTCAGCATTTTCAAAAGGGATTAAAAGTCAAGACGTTTCAGCCTCCGCCACTTCTGTTTGGACCATCTGTCACTTCGGAGTCCTTCAACTTGAAGGAGGCGTAAAAATAACTAGGATACCCCCTCAAGTAGTTTTAAAGCTGTTGAAGCTGTACGATGTTTACGCTGGGTGAAATACTCAAACCTAAGACTTGGGTCATCGATGACCGTCGAATGGAAGAGATATCTTATGAATCTTTTCTATACATCTATGGGATATGATGCTCTGTGTATGATGTCATATTTAACAGACTTTAGTCACTGTACACTGCATATTCGGTGGTAGAGTTACGGTTGCTCCAATGTGCTTGAAGTGTAAGGTATGGTTTTTGTAATATCTGTAGGATGATCTGGTGCAAGTCACTTTGTTTCAAGTATTTTATAAAGGCAAATGTAGTTTTTCTTGACTGCAGCACAACACCGTGCCTTATCTCTTTTTTGTTGGTGATTGAAGAGAACACATCTTTCAGGAATCCGGTTCAGACTACATAAATGTTCTGTTGCTGACCTGTAATTTAGCCTGAACTATGCAGATTATTGCACCGTGACCCACATGTAAACAGGATGTGTGTGCATAATAGGTCACATAGAGGGAGCTTGCGGTATTCACACACAGTCTTTGTCCTGACCTGCGAAGGATCCCGTCCCCTAGGTTAAGAACCTCCGCTTTACTTAACATGTTCATTCACCTTGAGCTATATTTACCCCGATCACAAAGAGAGTCTCTTAAGACTCCACTTCCACTCTCTCTATTGAGTCCCCCTCACAAACGCCTCGCCGTGCACAATGAGAGTGGAGAGCATTCAGTGTAACGAATGGGAAGATGTGTGTACAGTGTAATGGCCCGCGGGCCCTAATTGCGCCGATTGATTCGAGTTGCCGAGTTCGACCATAGAATTTTTATCTCAGGAAACCATCTTGAAGGAGAGGCCAATGATGACATTTATTTTTCACAGTTAACATCTTTACCCCGCCGCCCCTCCGCTCCACACTCACCAAGTTTACATTAGAGATGGAGATCACAAGATGTGCTGACTGTATGTACGTACTGTGTGTGTGTGTGTGTGTGTGTGTGGATCTTACATAGACCTCCTTTCAAAGCACTTTAGATGCTATTCAATTGATATGGCCATTAATGCGTGGAAGGGGAACCATTTCGGCGTGACTCTTGATGTGTCTGCATTTCACTGCCACATCCCCCCCCCCCCTTCTTTCTATAGAAGGCTTCTCTGGAAAGGCTTTCTTTCTCCCTCTGTTCCGCAGCATTAGTAATTATCACGAGGATGCCTCCTAGCCTCACTGCAGAAGAAGGAGAAGAAGGGAAAAAAACAAAACAAAAACGTCTTTACTCGTCAGAGAACAGAGATGTCAATTTAGGTCTCCGCTCTCCCCCTGTTAGCGCCGGGTTTTGAATTAAAAACATCCTTCACAGGTCGTCTCTTTGTATGCAGCCGTGCAGCAGCAGCAGGTTCGGGAAAACTTCAATTATTTTCCATTAACAGGGATACAATTGATCTAAACATGTGGTGAATGGGCCAATAGCACCACCTTAAAAGGAGGCAGTTTTAAGGGAGGGAAGTTGCACAGGCTGAGCACCCCTATGGATCAGCCCTCTGGATCTATACAATCTAGAGGCCCTCCTGCCTCAACCTGATTGAATACCATGCAGAGGGCCTGTGGAGACACTCTAGTAACCGTATGCCATTGTCCAGATGCTCACCTACAGTCACCAAGTGGGGGTAAAGACAGTGCAGGAGGGGGCGGTGGCAACTACTGAGGGTAGACGAACATGTTTTTGACTTACTGCCAGTGGAGCTCTCCAGAGGGGGAGTGATACATTTGGCAAAGTGGATCTTGATGCTTTGGAACATCACACAAAAGAAGCGAGATGGGCTCGTTTGAAATTTGGAGCCTTCAGTACCCAGAAGTCCTGACTTCAGTAAATTATGCACATCAACAAGGCCAAATGAGACAAATTATGTAAAACCAAAAAAGCATATATAGGATGAAGATATTTTAGGAGAAATAAATAAAAGGAATAGACGTAAAGACCTCATATAAAAATCCAGCCTGGTGCAGCTTTAAATCCGAATGCTTCGATGTTCTCGGACCAGGTTGCGGTTAAAAACAGGGCTCCCATAGTGAAATCTGTCCCTGTAGTTGAGTGTGACGCAAGAATCTCGACATGACTAAAGGTTAAAGACAGAAGCGCTGAGCACACGCAGACCCCTGAAACACAAAGCAAGTGTCTACGCTTGGCGTGAAGTAGCGCGAATCACGTCAAACATCGACCCTCCAGATGTCTTTCGCCAAAAAAAAAGAAAAAAAAGTGGAATAATTTCCCCATAAAAGGCTGCCACGTGTAAACATATTCATGGAACACCTGATCTTCAACTCTTTTCATGTCACCTATGTCTGAGAGCGTCTGTGTATTTTGAAAAAAAAAAAAGAAATATGAAAGGAGAAGAAATCAGACATCAAAAAAAGGGGATGAAAGGAGCGGCGTCGAAAGTTAACTATGACAATCCGTAATCGCTGAAGAGCTGTTGTTGTTGTTGTGGAAACAGGTTTATACAGACACCTTGCCAGAGGTACAGACGGGCAGAATACTCAGGCGTGTAATTCCACGGCTCGCCGAATTCCTGGTCATCCTACCTTCAAAACGCAAACATCGACGCGTCGCAATTCGCATTAACTTGTGAAGCCATCGGTGTTTCTTTTGAAAGGGCCACAACTGTGGAGTGGATGCCAAGCAAAGGCTTCTCCTACAAAGGCTCATTTTTCAGTGTCTCTTCTCGCCCCGGAGCTGTTTGCCAATCTAGCTCTGAATACACCCTTCACTGGCTTGAGCACCTTGAGGTGTGCTCATCTCTAATCATTATTTGATGGCAGAAATCTGCAGGCAAAAAACCAGGAGACACACAGTTCCTTAGCAACGGGCGCCGGTAGTCCAAACAATTTCATTAAAGCGTGGCACCTCTTAGCAGGTGGGTGAGTGTTAGAGGAGATAAACATTCATGAGCAGATTGGCTGTGGTATTTGCCAACATCACAATTGATGATATCAATTTGTTTGCGAAGCAGCTCAAATATTGTAAGTGGATTAAGCAAAGGTGTCGGGGATGGTGAAGGAGTGTATCAGGATGTCTTTTTTCATTTAATTGATGGCGAGCAAATGCCGCAGAAATCTGAATTCTTGTTTTGTCTTGAAGAGACATGGAATTACTTTAATCCCCGAGCACAACAAATCTACAGCGTATACATTAGCGGCACACATAATGCAGGAACGGCGGGATAAATCTAGTGTTTTATTTTTAACTGCGCACACATGAACTCCACGTATGCATCCATGTACCGCCATCCAAAATCCAAACAGAACACCAAGAAGAAAATCAGTGGAGGCGTAGCGTAAAGTAACAGGAAATACTAGTTTTACTGCACATAGTGTTAATGTTTTCAGCTGAAGAATGTGTCTTCATAGTGTAGAAAGTAACAGAATTACTGCACCAATATCCAACGTAGCGTTCATTTTTATTCAGATGTTCAACATAGATTACATTATTATTAGATCTCTCTGCTAAAAACCGTTTCTAGCCTGCCGCTAACTCTCTGAGTACTCCTCCCTCACTGACAGGAACCTCACACTAATGAAATACATATAAAGAAATCAATAAATACTCTTAGAATAGTATTTTTATTGGTGAAAAGGTGATACTGTCTGGCCCTCTTCTTAAAATGGCTAACCTATGGATGTGGTCTGACTAATGGACAGGTTTGCACCCTGAACCTGCCCCGATTTAACGGATACACCTGAGGCATTTCTTGACAACGCACGCCAATCATTAACTTTGTTCCGCATTAACGGGACATCTCTCCCAACCTTTATACGTCCTCGCCGAATGGGACAGGTGAGTTCCACCTGGCCTCGCGTCGCCAACGGTGACTGATTCTCGACTTTGTCCTGCTTCGCTAACAGGTAATGTGCAATCATTTACGAAGGTCGCTTGAAGAGCAGTCAGGTGTCAAGAGCTCGAGCTTTGTTTTTCACAGAAATGATGACAACACAAGGGCACAGTGCGCGGAGGCACGCCGAGAATAAAGGGCTGAAGCTGGTTGGACGTGTATCACGTGAAGAATGTGATGACTCTTAAAAACAGCTACATAAAAAATCACTTTATTTTTCCATAAATATCGGATAGTTTGAAGCTTCCAAACTCAATTTATATGAATTGAATTACTTAATATTTTGAACATTTTCTACCTCGAAAAGATGAAATCCTCTCCTAATATCTTAGTAGCCGACATAAACCTGATGTCCCCATTTCCTTACAGCCTATTACAGTACATATAAACTTGTCATTTGTAGTGTTAAAAACAAAACACTTGACTTAAGCGCTTATTCATGATGACTTTGATCACGAAACTGGAGACAAGAGCGGCCCTTTTAGAGCATGTGTTGTGATTTATGGTTCCACACTGCGCATAGCCCCTAGATACTACACTGACCACAAAAAAAAAGATAAGAGACTTGTGAACGCGGAATGTTAGATATGAAGCTTTTACATCCAACTATGCTCTATGTCGCCGTCACAAGATCAGCTGAAATCCAGGAAACATGCTTTGATGTCGGGGGGGGGGTTTGTTCTCGTTGCCCTCGGGCTAAGGTGCGAGACAAAGGCCGTGACTTTCCTTTTTTAGCGACGCGCAACGGTGGTAAATAATTCCTCAGACACGTTACTTCATCTAAACCCTCCAGAGTCAGACAGCGGCTTGTCCAGTGTAGACTGGAAAACCCGCCATATGTTCGCTGTGCTTCGCCAAAAAGAGTCGACCAAATCTCTGAAATTTTCACGAGCGAGAAAACAGCCTTGTTTTTCATCGTTTAATAATCCAGTGGGGTTTTTAAATGTTTATTGAGCTCAAGAAGTATGAGAACCTTCTTAACCCTTCGCATAGTCCACAGTTAGTGTAGATAATTATAAGCACCAAATTTGGTGAGCTTTTCGCCCACAGCGATTTTATTATTCTATGTATTATCCAATAAGTCTATCTGTGAATATCCAAACAACTAAACATTGTTTTTCTCGAGATACTCAGTCATGATTCAGCCATCGATGTTGATTTAGTGGTATAAATACCGTCATTTAGGGTTTCCTTTGAGTTTTAATTCCCTTGTATGGTCCAGATACTGCTTCAGAGGGTTTTTCCAAACTGACAGATAAGGCTGGATCACCAACAAAGTGGGCAAGTGTCCCAGGTCCCCAGAAGCTCTATGTCTCAATTGTTTTGCGTTCCTTTCATTGGAATGCGCCATTAAAGCAGCATCGCAGGTCCTACGCTATCATGTCTAATCTTGAGAATGAGCCCTGTGTGCTCTCAGTGCTTTTATCCATAAGTGTTACATCAAATTCATATTCCAGCATATAAAGGATGTAGACATTGCAGATTTAAGGAGCCATACAGCTCAGTTTTGCCCATGGACCATGAAATAGGTTAATACAGCCATGCAGGAGTACATGTAAGGAGAAACTAAACACACGACTTGTGTCTTTTAACACAATAATACCACTTTGAGGCGCCTTCGTGTTTCACCTTTAGTAGATAAAAGTGCAGCACAAGCCTCTAAAACCTCCGAATGCCTCCGTAAGCCGTCACCTGCAAGACAAATCCCTGTCCATTTATTGCACTTGGTAAATAATGAATTGATCCAGCTCTGCGGGGCAGTAAATTTTACAAAGCTCCCCACCCGAGAAGTGAGTAGGTATACTTAATATAAATTTTATGCCGCGGAGCTGAGTGACCCGCGGCTCCGCGTACGTTAACGTATTAATTTATGATCGCCGTCTCCGCCACAGACTGGCACGAATGAACTGCCGCCTCTTCCTGCTTCCTGACCCCCCACTCCTCCACCCCGCGATCCCCTCTGTCATCTTTTTGACACCTCAAAAAAGATGACATGGAAATACATGTGTCGGCAAGCCTGACAATGAGGAGCCATAAAGCAATAAAACCAACACAAAAAAAAAGAAGAAGCAGAAGAGGAAGACGGCGACCTCAGAGTGTTTGTCACTGTCATGTCTATTGATTGATGACAAATAAAACGATTGAGAGGTCCTCGACAGAGGGGCAGGAGGAGACAGACAGAGGGAATTTCATTTGTTGAGTTAAATATTCAGAAACGAGACGTGCGCGGGCATTTTCGCCTCCCATTTCTCTTATTGTATTACATTAATCAAAGGGCTTCCGGGACGTTCATCTGAACCGAGTTGTCACCGTGATGTTCTGCAAGCCAAGAGGAGAAAAACAACAACAAAAAAAACATCCTTCAGAGATGTCTCTTTCCTGACAGTGGTATCAATTGTCTTGTCTTAAATGATCGCGGCCACTGCATTACTTGGAAATTAACGGCTAGAATTTATGTGAGTGCCTCTCTCCTCGCTTCCTGCCGCGGCCGAGTCGCAGAAACAAATAATTGAATTGGTACAAGTACATAAAGCATTCCAGCGGCTAATGTAACAGGCCTAACTGAGTTAACGAAGGCAAGGGCACAGACAAGAGTGGGGTTATAAAAAAATAAAAAAAAGAGGCCATGCAGATCTAAACCTTTCTCTTTTTTCGCCCCCCTCTTTCACCAGCCGTAGTTTTTTCTTCCCCGCGCACGTTTTATCTCTCATCACCTTCCTCCGTCCGTGTCACTCTTCATTTCTTCCCTCCCTCTTTAATTGGAGGGTCTCCGCCTCGGTTGTGTATCACCTAAGATGCCGGGGAAACCTAAGCTGTCACAAAGTGTGCTTATTAAAATGGACGGGGAAAGATAAAAGCCCAAACTACCCCCGTTTTTTTTTTTTTACAAGGCGGCGGTGACTGTGACTGTCTGAGTGCATCAGTCGTGGCTGAATGAGACACTTTGACCCCGGAGCGGTGTGTTTACAAAAAAAGAAAAGAAGTGGGTGAATTGTCCTTTTATAATCAGACCCAAAAATCACTTAATGCACCATGTAGCATAAATGCAGAAGAATTTGTCTTGGAGGCAGCAGGGCAAAGACATACTAACAACTTAAAGCGTACTCGAAGCACATGATGGGAGGACGAATACTTTCAAAGTGCTGATGGCTTCATTTGACAGCAAACATCTTATTTTCATACCAAAGATTTGGTATTTTTCCCCAGGACATGATTTCTTCATTGTTTTAAGGTTAGCAGCATTTTTAAGGCGGACTGATAGTCATATGATTTAGTACAGATACAGAGCGGCGGGGTATAAATCATTAGAAATAAAGCCCCCTATGTATCCCAGACACATAACATGAAGTGACAATGATGGAAAGGCGTTTTATAGCTGACCATTACACAGTCATATTGCCTGAATGTACGTCCTATCTGAAGGCTGAACGCGGGCCGACATTTTATCTTCCATCTGTCGGATCGTTCCCCTCCTTCTTCCCTTCGTGCTGCGCGGAAGCGCTGCTACGATTTAAGCACGCCGCATTAAAACACGTTGTTTAACCTTTATTTGTTCAGAGAGCAGCGCTAGATCGCATTCGCGCTCGTAAACCGCCCGGCATAATCGCGGTCTGATCTGTTGGCCTCGGAGCAGCTTCGCCGGGGTCAAAGGCCTCGTTGAAGGGCATCTCGGTGGTTGTCATGGCGAGGGGCGAGCGCTTCTCATTGACTCTTCCCACCCAAATTTATCCTGCCAGTTCAGACATGAGAAATAACATAACATCACAATGCTCCTGAGTAGTGATGCTCGTAATGAATTATTTATTGGTGACACCCGGGAAGATAAAGTTGCTGTCAGTCAGCAGAATTTGAATTGAAGGTGCAGGGTGACAACCACCAAAACTGTCCAATGATTGAGACTCTACGGTGACACCTCTTGGTTCAGGAGCTTGAAATTAACAGAAATGAAAGGCATTGTTTTCCCTTGGGGTGGACCGAGTGAACTGAACTACAGGTGTGAAAGACATGCTCCAGTCACTCGAGTACCGGGGTTCCGGGTGAGTTAAAGTTCTCTTTCAGGGAGACACCCCCCCAATAAAAGGTTGTTGGTCCTACAGTCCAAATAAAAGCCACCATGGGATCCTAGCTGTGTTTGATTTCATGTGGCTCTGAGGATTGGCTACGACACCAGAATCTCACATGGTTTTCACAAGTATTTCTGTGCCGTGAAACAACTGACAGAATATTCCAGTTAACTTCAGCTGTCCGCGTGGCTCCCTTCTGCCACGAGGAGTCACGTACTGTTCTGTGTCTGGTTCTTGTTCTTCAGAAGAACAGACTAGTTAGCCCAAGCAGCAATGCCCCGGCACGGCTTCACAGGCGAAGACCGGAGCGCAGCGAAGAGAAACCCAAACTTCAAGAGGCGACCCGAGATGTGAGACACGCCATTGCCCCGTCCACACGACTTAGCGACTACGCGTCCATGCGTTTTGCAAGTATTGTGCGGCATTCTCCGAATCAATCGCGTCTCCGCGACGAGTTTGCGAAGGCTCAAGATCCGACTTTAAATCCAGCGCCCCGGCATCAAAGCAAACAGGAGACGTTACATCAAGATACTTGGCTAAATATAATCGCAGGAACATTCTCTGGATGTGCACGCCGTTAGCTGCAATCGTACACCGCACATCTTGTGCATAATCAAGAAATCAATACTTTATGCCACCGTGTCCCTACGCAACAGTGTGGTGACCCATTTGGAAAACCTCGAGTTACATCAAATTGGAGTTCCCCGGATGCCATCCCTCTTCCACTTAACCAACTGCAGTAAATGTTCGACTCCTGAACAGCTTCTGTTTGTTGTTGATGTGTTCTTCTTTTTTTTTAACCCCCCCCCCCCCTTCTCTTTCTGCTGCTGTGTATTTTGCTGAAGCTTTAGACTCTCATTAAATCAACTGAGGAACTGCAAGCCTCTACAAACATCAAATCTATAAATTGCACGGATGGTCTTACGCTAGGTCTCAGACAGCGCTACCCTTTGATGAAAACTTCTGGGACAAAAACAGAAAAATAACTAGAGATTCTGAGGCGAGAAGAGAAAGTCTTGTTTTGACACTAAGATTAATTTACAAGTTTTCCCTCACTGGCAAAAAAAAAAAAAAGAAGGGGTGTGTGTGTGTGTGTGTGTGTGTGTGTGAGGGGGGTGAGTAGAGAAAGAGCAGAGAGAGATGAGAGGAGCTTTTGATATTTATTAGGCCTGGACCTCACCAAAGACCTCTCCCAGGACTGCCGATGTGACAATTAAGCCAGGTTGTGCTTTGACACTGTTTCCATAGGCAAGTGGCCAAAGTATATCTCCAGTCAAAATATCCATGCCAGCTAACAAGCTTGTTCCCTCTCCATAGAGCGGAGAAGAAAGGGGAGGCTGCAGCCTTGAGACATGAACAAAAGCACAAAAAAAAAAAAAGGAGGGATGAAGGGGTGAGGTTGGGTGTTAGAGGAGAGGGTAAGAAAAAAAAAAAAGAGAGAGAGAGAGGCAGCCCCCCCCCTCCCTTTCCGAAAGAAGCCGCTGGAGTTTGCTGAAGAAAACGGCGTCAGCGACTCGATGTGATCAAGGTGTTGTGTGCAGCCTCGCCTCGTCTTGAAAAAAACGCCCGGCGCCGCCGAGGCCCCGGCACAATGCTCGGCCGGATAGGAACCAGGCCCCTGGGTACGCTCCCGCGCTCGCTTTTGTTCCGCCTTAATGACCCTGCCTTGATTCCATCCGTGACGCTCGCGAGCTCTCGCTACACCTTGCCTATTTAGCCCACAGTCATGTCAGCTCGCCTCTCCCATTGCTCAATCTTCGTCCTCATTTCACTTCTTTCTTTTTTTTTTTTTGTTATGTGTGTGTGTGTGTGTGTGTGTGCGTCCTGTGAGAGTGTGTGTGTGTGTGTGTGTGCGTCTGTGAGAGTGTGTGTGTTTGCTGGAAAATGCTCTTGTCTTAGAGGAGCTCCCTGCCACACAATGGCCATCTAAACTCATTAAGAAAATTCCGTAAAGAGCCATTAACAAACGGGTTCTCTTTGGCCAGAGATATCAGGTCTAATTAGGTGACCGTTCTTGACAGGGTTGCAAAAACAAAAGGCGTGCTCACATTTGAAAAGGTTCAGGTCCCGCAAAGGGCCTCACGTTTTTTCTTTCTCTCTCTCTCTCTCTTCCCTCCTCCCTCTTCTTCGTCTCCCCCCACTGTAGCGGACTAATGACTGTGGGTTTAACAACAAAAAAGAAGAAAGGGGGAAAAAAATACCTCTCTTCCCTGGGAAGGCGACGGGGAAAAGGTTCACCATCCGCCAAACAAAAGCCTTCCCACTTCGGGACCTTTTTCCCCCTCGCCAGGTGATTCGCTGTCCTCATTTACGAGACAATGAAGCCACAGTCAGACTTATTGTAAACACTTTGCATGGGCAGCTAAATGGACTGCCATGCCGAGCCAGGAACACAGGCCCCAGCGGCCGCCCTCTTCCCCTCCCCTCACCATTCTCCCCGGTCCTCTTCTCCCAGTATCAAGTGCAGCGTTGGACCACTCGTCGTTTTTTGTTGCACAGGAATGTGTTGTGGCGACGCCGGAGCGGAAACGGCGCTAGATGAGAGCAATCCCGGGCCTCACGCGCGCGGCAGGTCATGCAACCTGATGACGCGGAGATCGGTTTCTCGCGTCGCCGTCTTGTAAAAAAAAACGTCCCTTCGCCTTCCGTGCGACGTCACGGAAAACCTATTAACCTATTCATTTGAGTGGAATAGCTGTGAACTGTGGAAGCAGGCATTTGTGCCGTACTTTTGCATATTACATTACATTCATTTAGCCGATGCTTTTATCCTGAGCGACTTCCAATAAGTGCATTTAACCACGTGGTACATCAAGCTTAATCAAATATGCTGAATTGCTTCAAGTGCTACACTTAGAACAATAAAAGACTAAAAGATAGAGGAAAATGTTTGGGTTTTTTTTTATTTATAGGACAAGGTGTAGTCTGAATTCATCTTAGGTGCACTTTGACACGCAAAAAACGTGTCATTAACCAATTACAAGCCATCCTGACAGGGCTGACCTCTGACAACAGAGAGGCCGAGATGAAAAACCAAGGAAGCTATCATATGAGCTGCGACCCACGACCCGAAAGTAGTCACCACTAGTACATTAAGCTTCCAGCATCGCCGATTTCATTAAGACGTGCAAATGAATTTCGGCGTCTGATTTTCAAGTGTGACCGGCCCCCTGTTCTTTCATTTAGCTAACAGCAGCATGGAACGGCTCAACAAAGGAGCCATGTTTTCACCGCGCCGAGAAGCAAACGTGCTAATCAGAGCATAAACGGAACAGGGACGTTACGAAGAGGTGATGGGATCTCTGGTGCGCTGACTGGAGGTCCGAAGGTTAAAGAGTCGGGCTTGTGACCGGGCACTTTCACTGAGGTGCTCTTGAGCAAATCAGAGCGCGTTTGTTAACTGGGCGGATTGCAAGAATGTGTGTAACTGTGTACGTGTAAATGGAACTACCCTGGATAAATGGTTAAAACTGGAGGAACATGCTCGGGTATTTCCCATTGTGGCCTGAGAATGATGCTTTTTAGCCTCGCTTTCTGGAATGTCAGTCGCTCTGTCATGTTGTATGGGATCATTGTCCTTTTCTGCGCATTGTGAAAACACCAGTAGAACTGGATGGAATCAATTAAGTCCCCATCATATAACGCTCCACAAACTGTACCTGTGTGGGAAAGGGGCTGTTTGCTGTGACGGCCGCCACTGTCTTACCTCTCCGACCGAGCCCCCGGACGTCCCCCCCCGTTTCGTCGGCCACAATCCGGATCTATTTACGGTCGGGACCTTTGCAGCTTGAGTAATCCATTCATGTTTGAATGAAAAGATCTTTCACCTTAATGTGTTACATTGCAAAGACAGATGACGGTGACCTTTGTTCCGTTTTATATCGTACGTGGCCGCGTGAAATATACTGCCCTGCGTTTCCAGTGAGGAGCTCGGCATAAATAAGACACAAAAACTTGGACGTGGTCTTTTATTTACCCGGACATTAATGGCTTTTTTTTTTGTGTTGTTGTGCGCTATGATATACTGAATGCGCCATGGGGGGAGGAAAAAAAAAAAAGGCCTGGTATCTTTCACGGTGTTTGGATGTTTTTCAAGGAATTGCTGCAAACACTGCAAGGAGAGCCGCACCGTACCACTCTAAGAAATTGCATTTTCTCCGTCGTGTGTGCGTGTGTGTGTGTATTCACACGCTTTTACAGCCCTGTGACTGTATACTGTTTGCAATACCGCCTCTCATTTTTACCCTTTTTCATTATAATCTAACTCTCCTGTTTCACACCAAACTGGTTTTGATTAAGATCTAAGTTTTAGGTCAGCTTTAATCCAGACAAAAGAATTTTCCCATGTTTACAGCTCAATCCAAACTGGCCACATTTAGATGCACACAGGCAATACAACAGTAACGTGATTAAGGAAATGACCCATGAAAAACTTTGATTATCCCACTGCCATTTTTGCTCTTATCTTAAGTCAGGCTACAATCACACCTACTGTTTGTTTTCTTTGGTCCAAACCAGAGTGGAAAATTTAATTTGAGTTGAGTTTCACACTGCCCAATAACAAGCCGACCACGAGTTGTAAATAAAAGTCGTGTAGGTTCGAGATTCTGGCAGCAGAGGTGGAGCTCAAATTAAATCCACATAAAGAAACTGGCTGACTTTGTTCTGCTTGGTTTTCCAAGCAGGCGGAGTTGCTTCTGTCTCCCTTTTTTTTTTTTTTTTTTTTTTTTACCCATAATCCCCGGAGTTGTTTCCTGTAGTCGGTTTGGATTACTTTTTCGGCTTCTAACAAACCACATCATAGTTCTCTTTGCAGAGGACTGAGACTTCTGCAGCCGTCGTGGTGCCATTATGAACAAAACATGAAAGCAGAGGCAGAACTTTTAAACTCAGACTTAAAGTTACAGGTGTTAAACGTCAGTGTCTTTCCATTAGACCTTTTATTACAACCTCGCCGCCTTCATCCGTCCATAAATCCATCCATTCTTTGCATGGCTAACCACAGTCCTGGCGGCGATTGTGTACCCTGCTTTGAATTATGGCTTCTACCTGGCTGTTTTGAGAGTGTCGACCGGTTTTTCGGCCCTCTGTATCTCCCTTTGTCTCAAGCCATATATAAAACATCCTTCCAGGGCGCCACACTTTGACTGCTGGAGGAGCGCAGTGTGGAAATACTGCACGGGGTGGGGGAAAGGAAAAAAAAGATCTATTGTCGCATGTGATGTCAGCGTGATGGCATGCCGAATACGAGATGCAAACGTGTGTCAAATGTGTCCAGACAGTGACGATGACCTGACCGCCCCCCCATCCATGACACGCGCATAGCTCCTCGCTGTAAACCCACACACACACACACACACACATTTCCCCCTCACTTAATCCTCGAGGAGACGCCTGCTCAGTTTCGAAATGATGTCACAATATTTGAGTTGATTTCCAAACACCAGTAATCATAGTAAAAATGCGTCTTACCGCACTTCCATCTTTCTTAACCTCTGTCACTCCACCCCTCTTTATAATCAACATATTTTTGTCACATGATTGCGGGTCACCCAGTATAAAGCACAAAGAAGTGGCGTACGTCGTCCGAAAGCTGGGAACGTGAAGATTTGAGGTGCAGAAATATTCAAACGAGTGAAAGTTGTCGCCCAGAGTATGGATAGCATGGGATTAGCATAAAGTGGGCGTGTCTGCAAAGAGGTGACTCGTGGGTACCCATAAACCCCATTTTCATTCATGATATATTGAGGTCAGAGGTCAAGGAACCACCTTGAAAATGGCCTACGGACTGATTAGATCTTCTCAGTTCTTCCGATGGATTCTCTAGCTTTAAAACCGAGCCTCCGAGACACAGTAATGTTGAGGATTTCGGCTTGTTTGTCACCCAGCTTTGACCCTACTGTGCTTACCATAGTTAGGAATGTGTGGAAATAATGTCCCAAACTACACAAACAAGGCCCGGTTTGTCATAAACTGGAGTTTTTCTTTAAGTTTTGGCAACCTTTTTCAAATGGGGTATTTTTCTTTGAAAAAAAAAATAATAATCCATCTCACATGAGGATTATACAAGTTGGGATCTTTTCTACTGCCTTTGACTTTTGTAGCCTTCTAATGAAGCAAGTCACAGTAAGTCATAATCCAAATCCGTGCTGGATTATTCACATATTTTCATACAGCAGTTGGATTCAGTGTGCCGCTTCCGTGTTTAGCAGTTGCAGCGAAATCGAGAATCTCTGGAGGCCCATATGATGATGATGATTCACACCAGATTCACCCATGCTGACAATGACTGACAGCCGCACTTGCAGCTCTGACCGGCAGCAGGAGCGTCTCTTTGCCAAGTCCTCTGGTTGCTCAACAGGTGCCAGGTGAAACCTCCCCCAGCTGTCTTGCGGGTATTTCCTCTCTCCGAGCTCTCGCCGGTCAGAAATCTCTGTTCTGTCTCCGATGTCCCGGCGCCGCATTCCTCCTCGCCACGGGAGCCGCGTGCTCCTCTCCCTACCTTGGCTCGAAAAGGTTAATCACCAACAGGTGCTGGTTTATGTGCTGCTGGCTCAGCTGTTTACCTTCACGGCAAATGTGTTGCAGGAACAGGGCTTTGTCACGGTGGGATTTCTGTCCTTCCTGCATGATGTGGACAACTGACTACAGATCATGCGTAGATTTAATCTTCAGAAAGTTATTTCTCTTGACTCGGGGTTGACTTTTAAAACTAGTTAGCTTCACTTAGCCTTTCAGGCCGCTCGAATGATTATCATAAGGACACCTAAGATTCAAGGGCTGTTACTCCAAAACTCTTTTGGTTGGTTTAAGTTGAATTTAATATCAAAAACATAAGATTCATTTCTTAATTTTAAGTTCAATTAATGATGAGGATCATTAACCTGTGAGACGAGATCAGTAAAGTCAGGCTTTGTCCTCTCATATAAAAGTAAACTCAAATTAAATCCTGTCTCACCAATTTAGACATTTACTGCTTTGACCTTTGCACTCTTCACAGTTTCCTCTCATGTTGACGGTCGAGGGTGTTAATATTCATCCTCCTGCCGCCTGCATCGCCGCGCACGAACAACTTTGTATGAACGTAAATGTGTAACCTGTCGTTCTGTGTTTAGGCGAACCTACAGCCAACATGTAGTCATAGTCGTGTGTGTGTGTCTGTGTGTGTGTGTGTGTGTGCGCTGAGGGTGGGTGGGTTATGCCACACACTCGCACACACACACACACACACACACAAACACCTTTCTTCCAGCATTTATAACTCTCCTGGACTCCTGAAACTCTGTTTGCAATTTAAGGCCGCAAATTAGAAGCGTAAGTCATCTGTTTCCCATAATCCTCCTGTCAGACCGGGAGCTGGCTGGCCCCCCACATACACACCAGGTCTGAACAACACACACATACACGTGCACATGCGTGCGGTCATATCACATACACACAGCCGCGCGAGGATTTACATGCAGAGTCATTGTGCACAAAGCAGCACACAGAGAATACTCTTAGTTTTAGCCTCTTAGTCTCGATGGCTGCGGTACAGTAAAGACAAAAAAAACCCCAAACTATTTAAATACTGCATAAAAAAGACTAACTAGACATTGTCATGGCTGAATTAACGTGTTAGGGCAAGAATTTGAAAAAAAAAAAAAAAAAGGTTTGGACCCTATCCATCCCCCACCAGGAGCCAGCCAGTGCTCCAACGCTGAGCAGCACCTGGCTGCAGTTCCTTTTGTGAGTTTGAGTCAATTTAGACTACGACTAGTTTATAATGTGCTTGTGGATGGATATTGCTAAAACTAGGCCCGCTTAGATTTGAGGTACTTTTATGGTGCAAATGTCCAAATAAATTTGCAATTGATCAATTTGAGTTTTGGGGGGTGTGCAGCCATGCAGCAGTCGCCTGCTTTGCAGAGTCGGTAATACAGCCGTGTTCAGTATGGACTTTGAAAAATAAGTCCACAAATGGATGTAAATGTTTGTGCAAAGTCAGTTTAAAGGTCCAGCGTGTAAGACTGGGGGCCTCTCTTTTCAGAATAGGGCAGATATGGAATATAATATTCATAAGTATGTTTTCATTCATGTGTAATCACCTGAAAATAAGAATATTTTTGTTTTTGTTACTTTCATATTCCCCTTTTTTATCTACAGTGGGAGCGGGTCCTCTTCCACGGAGGCCGCCATGTTGCAACGCGGTGTTTCTACGGTAGCCCTGAGCAGACAAACAAGTGCTGTGTTTCAAGTCCTTAACCTGCCTTTATACAGGGAAGTCGGCACCCTCAAAACAGACAGACAGACAGGTAGAGGACCATTTTTGAGAAGTCTAGAACTGTAAGTGTTGGAGTTGCGGAGTCTTTTCGGTCCTTGAGATTAGTCTTGGTTTGGGGGTTCCTGAAGCATCAACCAGTTCCGAGGGGGAAAGTATTGACAGTCAACGGATGAAGCAACATTTGTGATTAATACCGCTGTCACGCCAGAGATGCCAATCAACTTTCCTATCCTTCTTCAAGTTTAAGATTTAACTGCAGTGTCTCTGTTAATAATAAGATTGAAACACTGTGTCTGTTCTTTCAATAAAAGTAAAAAAAAAAAGAGAGAGAAAGATTTCATTTCCAGCTGTAGCTGCAGTATATTTGCAGGGAGGGAGAGAGAGAGAGAGAGAGAGAGAGAGAAAAAAGGTTCATCATGGATTCATCTGTCTGGGTGTTTACTTGGTGACATAACGTCAGATAGCTGCAGTGTGTAAACACTCGTGATTCTTAATACACTGAGCGACTCTTTAAACTGTCAGGCTTCCAATTTAACGTATTACAGGGAACCGCAGTAATCTGCAGAGGTTAATACTGTGTGTTTATCTGGACCTTTCTGCAGTGTGTGAATCTGACGCGCGCGCGTGTGTGTGCGCGCGCGCGCGTCTAAATGTGCAGCGGTGGCTCTGTGCGCGTGCGTGTGTGTATTTTTCTTGCTGTTAAGTGAGTGTCGTTTGTTTTTCTTGTGCGCTCTCGTGTGCATACCTTTGCGGCATGCGTGTGATAAAGCTGCAGCCCCGCGTGTGTGTGTGTGTGTGTGCGCGTGTGTTTTGTGTGTGTGAGAAACCTCGGCAAAGGTGACGTGTCCTACATGTTCACTGACAGCTTTATAGGCTCTGTGGCTCGGCTAGGGGAACAAGATTATGGGAAAGGAAACACACACACACACACACACTGACATACTCTGGCTGGCTATTGTCCCAGATACTACAGTCAGGTGAGGTCCAAGGTTCAGCGCTCATATTATTAACAGGGACAAGCTGGCGCCCAGTAAACACACCTACAACTTACTCAAGTGGAAAGCTGAATTGTTGAGGGTCGAGAGAGGTCGAAGGGCTCGAGTCCGTCGCTGTAATTATCTGCGTGGACAGCCGGCTGAAACTGCAGGGTCCTGTGAGCCCGGAGAACAAGTGTTAGAGTGGAGTTCTTCATGGTCTGTTTGAGAGCGACTTGACACCAGGCGTGTGCGCTGTGGAGCTTTATCTTCTCGCTCCCAGTTTGGTTCATTCCTCCAGGTGACGAGAAATTTCCTCCTCAACCAGATTACGTCACCGAGACGCTCGTGTGAACATGTGAGAGCCTGAGCTCATTTTTTGGTGCAAGAGCCGAAATGTGAGGGAACACAAAAATTGTCTGTTTGTGTTAAAGGTCCAAGCGTGTAAGATTATAAACGTCAGAAATGGAACATAATATGCATTGCTTTGTTTTCATTGGTGTATAATCACCTGAAAATATGATTCGTTGTGTTTATGTTACCTTGGTATGAACTTTTTATGACTGCAGACGTCGCGAGTCGTATTCCGTAGAGTCCGCCATGTTGAATCGCCGTGTTTCTCCAGTAGCCCAGAATGGACAAACTAAACACTGGCTCTGCCTTTTCATGTTTCATACTAGTAAAACGAGCGGCAGGTAAGAGGTTGCAATCGATCAGACCTGAGCAAGTTAACAAAGTCTGGCAAAAAGAAACACTCCTGGTCGGGTGTGTTTCCCCTGTCACTTTAAAATACACACTTGACTGTAACAGACCTGAACAAGTTAACACTCAAAATACTCAACATTTACACGTTTAAGAATCCAAATGATATCCATGCACCAGCAATGGCAGTTCCTCTTATTTTCATCCAGACTTTTCACCTCCAGTCTTACTTTTAAGAAGTGCAATCGTGAAGCTTCGAGTTAAGCGAGTTGAAACCTTTTCGGTTTGTATCTTTGGCTTAATTCTCACCACAAGGACCAAACCCATTTGCCTCTTGACTCTGACTTTTTTTTTTTTTTTTTGGCAGTCACACTGACTCTGAAATTCACTTTGCATTCAGCAGGAACACCTTAAATAGAGCTGCGAAGTATTCAAATGTAATCAGAGCACCAAAGTAAAAGAATCACAAATAGTCGTTTAGAGAGAGGAACAGGACAAAAAGTCCGGCCTGGTTCGTAGTTTCTTAGCTGGTATGAACACAAAGAAGAAGAGTCTTGTTCTGTGACCCTTTGAGTGCCTACCGTTGCTTGTAATTATATAGATAAATAGGGTTAATTTACTGCTGCCGTTCTAACTAATTCACTTTGCAAGTGCTGGGTAAACTGTGAATTTAATAATGCAGATATCTGGAAGAAAAAGAAAAAAAAACATCCTGTTCTCCAATTCAGCCAGGTCCACTTTGGCAGTTTTGATGGTGGGAATTACCACATGCTTCCCATTTTCTTCTCGGGATCCAAGAGGCTCCAAGAGGGAGCGTTTGCGCATCCAAAATTTCTGACCAGGTGCTTGACACAAATGGGAAGACAATTAAACGGACACAGAGTGTATCTTTTGGTCCTTGGTGGACTATTTAGGAGCATTTGGGGCTCAGCTGTTCATCCAACAGCATACCAAAGGAAGAGAACAGGTTCACTGTAAATTTCAGTTTGAGTCCCAGATCTGCAGATGTAGATGCAAGTTGATCTGGGGGATAAAAAGTCAAAAGCCTCACATTATCTGACTAACAACATCTTCGCCATCGCACTGCACAGTTGCGAGTACCGCAGACCATTACCGTAAGACTTGGACATCAGTGATATCTGTCACAGATTGGACATAATGGCTTTAGACCCTGTCTTGTAGAAATCTACATCTCACCGCTGTTAACCCCATAAGAGACAAGAAAAGCATTTGACTGCAGCGGTTGGAACTCCTAATTAGGTTGAAGTAGGTCTCTTTGAACCGACGGTGTAACAGAAAAAGCAAAATGTGAAACATTTTCGGCCTCATTATAAGTTATCTAAAAGGCAAGGGCTCGTGATAATGAGGGCCATCCAGTGGGATGCGATGCGGTGGGAAGAGAGTGCCTAATTGTGTCAAATGGCTGGAAGTATTTCACTTTGAATTATGGGAGAAAAGGGGGAAAATAAAGCCGAGACGCACAACACGGACACAGTATGCAGCATTAGTGTCAGGAAATAAATGAGGTACTATAGAAACTATAAGTGTGTGCATTTATTCAGCGCAGGGTGATATAAAGGCTGTTGGGAGTGTTACACTTTGTCAAAGTCACACCTCCATGTGAAGTCGCAATATTGGCAAACAGCATACATCTAATTTAGTGAGTCCACGGGCAAAATTAGGTGTCAGTGCTTTCAAGTGGAAACGCCAACTTTGCTCAGATATTTTTATTTTCTTTGTCTTGGTTTCAGAGTAGTTTCACAGTAATATTTAAAAAAACAGCAGTTAGCTAGCAAAATGATGAAAATCTGCCTTAAAGGGTTAGTAACATGTTTTTTCCACAACATGGAGAGGTTTTATTCTTATTTGGCCAGGCTTTCATGCCGTCCTGATACAACTGAGGCTGAATGAGATTTCCAGAAACATTTGACCTCTTTTTTTTTTTTTTTTTACCTTTGTTGGAAAATAGCTGCAAACGAAAATTATTGCAAAAAAACTGCTGAAATAATCGTTAACAGGGTAAAAGGAAAGTAAAATACAAACACAAGATGACCTATGACCTACTCTTTGTCTCCTGACCTACCCCTCACCCCAGAATGAACAACTCTCACCTTAACCATCCCGACTCCTTGCCTAACCCCAACCCCAACCTTTGGGATCCAACACTACCCATTATCCATAGGGTCCAACTTTTATTTCCAACCTTAGCCCTAATCATTTTTCTCGTTTGATTCCATTCTGACCACTCATACCCCAATGAACTGTCCTAACCCTAACCCCTTGCCTAAACCTAACTTACTTAAACCTTCTTCTCAGACCTAAGACAGGTCATCCCCCCTAGCCTAACCCTAACCTTCATGAACCCCTGACTAAGTCAAACTACTTGAGCACCCTCAGTACCTTTCTTCAGAGCTACTTCCCGGAGATTTACTTTCCTAACACGAACCATCCCAAGCCCTTGCCTAAACCTAACCACAAGAACCTCGGCATTTCGGACAGTCTTGCCAGAGCGGGACAGATCTAACCCTAACTGCTTCTGGACGTAATCTTTTCCAAGTTTTAATGCATCCTATTCTTCCCTTCCCTACGGCTTCTTACTATTTTCTCTGTCTCTCTCTCCCTCTCTCCAAAGTTCTGGCACATATTGGCTCCCGGCATGGTGGATGTTCAGCCCCCAAGTGGTTCTCAGTATATCATAGCTGGTTGTAAAATCAGAGTGATATAAAGAAAAGTGTTTGCTATACAAAAAGAAGTCATCATACAACACAGAATGTGCAGGCAAACATGTAATATGGAATCCTGATTGCTCAAAAAGATGCTTTACAGCTATGTGGCTGCTGCACCTCCTCCTCCTCCTCCTCCTCCTCCTCATTGGCAGTAATGGTAGCAGGCTGCACCAGTAAACCATGCCTTTGAACAGTAATTCCAAATCAAGACAAGAGGTTAAGAGGATGGGGTGGTGGTGGTGAGGGAGGGAGGGAGGGAGGGATGGAGGGGGGTCTCATTGGCGAGATGAGAGAGGAGACGTCGCTCTGACAAAAGATGAATACCTTGTTCTCACTCGCTGACAGCCACAATAGAGCAATCATCGCCAATCTGCCTTGTCGCCCGATACACATCACAATGCGCTTCTTGAAAAGGCTCATTTCAGCGACAGGAGTTAAAGTGCTTCATACAGGTGACAGTCGATAGGCCCCCGCCATCTGCATTTCAAAGCTTCCCTCCCCGTCTCGTCAGCCGCGAGCACGGGCGCGCCCGGCTCTCAGCGAGAGATCGCTGGATCTGACGGAGGCTTTTTTTTTTTTCTTCTTTTTTTTTTTTTGCCCCCGCTGGGCAAGCAAAAATGTTGATTTATTTTGTTTTGTCCGAGAAAAAAACCACAGAGGGCACCTGAGCTTTCACAGCGCCGATCCTATACTTAGAAAGGTTTCTGTGCAGCTAGCTTCAGGGTCATAGCGCCTTATTCAAGGGACAGTGGAAGTGGAAATAAATGCTAAAGTTTTGTAATGATATATAATATCTTACCAGTGAATATAAGCTGACATTCAGGCATTTGTGGCCTGTGCCTTTAAGAGAAGTGCATTGGGCTACCTGTTGCCCTAATTATTCAATTAAACACACCTGTTGAGGGACTGTCTAAAAGGTCAGACCTGTGCTGTTGCTCCTGTTTTGAGCCCAGAGTTTGGACCCGCTGACGTAACTTTGTGTGACTTTTGACACCTCAACAAGGGGCAGCGATCGGCTTCTTCTTCCACAAGCAAGTACCCGAAGTTTGTCTTTTTGTACACATGTGAAGCGGATTACGTCATCCGCCGGCTGGAATTGTTGACGCGTTTGATTTTCCTGTCAGAAGAGTTTGTTAGCTAATCAGAGCAGAAATTGTTCGGATTCCGGAGAGATCCCAGACGTGAAAACGTTTCTAAATGTGCTTCTTTTTGCGCTGAAAATAAGTCGTTCTCATGGCTCAAACGTCTCGAGACGCAGCTCACTCCAGGACTCTGTGGTTAAGTAATCAATCATTCATTGCTATTGATCGGCCTCTCTGATATTTTGCTCAATTTGTGCATTGAAGCAGTAAAATTCTCTTTTTATCTTTTTTTTTTTTTTTTGCTTTTGGTTTGTTTATATTTTTTGGCTGCCAGCCCCTCTGGTAATAATGCTCGATGGGAGTACCTGCTCGAATAAAGGATTTAAATCTTTTTCGTTTAGATGTGGCTCCATAACATAATACAGTGCCTCTACACAGAGTTTAGTGAGTGATCTGTGTCCCAACTCTGTGAATTCCCTTAAGTTTGACATGTATCCAGCCTTATGTAAATATTCATTAAATTTATTTCTTTATTGGGAACCGTTTTGCTCATGGAATATATTTTTTTGGACAAGCTATCAGCCCTGTATAGCCTGTGTTAAATCTAAAGGAGCTTTCCGCAGCCAATCCAAACACATTTGGTCATGGCTTTGAAAAACATTACCTCTTACAGATATATAGTATTCCAGACCAGTGGGGAATATGGGTAAACATTAAACTGTGTGGCTCCGAGAAGAGTGCAGGCGAGCCAGCGATGCTCTGGTGGAATTACCCGTGGATCCACGAGATGGTCGGGATGTTGAGCGCGGCTTCGCTCTTTGGGAACGTTCCGCAGCTACTCGTCATGCGGCGTCTCTCGAAATCCAAGCCGCCGGATTGTTGGTGGGGCTGTTAAATTCACATGACGTAGGGCATGCTGTCATGAAAATGCAATGATGCAAGTGGTTCCACAGGACGCAGCACATTAGTGGGAAACTACGGCGCTTCGAAAGGTAAAAATGTATGGCTCGCGATCGGCATTCCTGTTAATTCCAAAGGAGGATCAGGTTGAGGGTCGGGGCCAGTTGCAGGCCAGTTCTTCTCCACCAAACATGTTTTTTATGGAGCTGGGTTTGTGCACAAGGATACTGTCATGTTCTGTCAGTCTTAAACCTTTGCGGAATGGCGATGTCCGTAAACTTTTGGCCACACAGCGCATCTTATTCGACAAAACTAGAAGTTTCAATAAATGAAATTGCCTGTCTCCATCAATACAGTGGAAATAAATCAGAAACTTATGAGGCATCACCTTCGTTTTAAACTCCCAGGGAAAAACAAAACATCACATTTTGGCCGGCAGCGATGAGCTGGGCTCCGTCCAACCGGAAAAGACGCCCAACAACCGTGTAAACATTCAGTCATATGGCAGCAAACCTGACAGCAATAAAAATAGTTGTTTTCTTTTTTTCTTTTTTTTTTTTTAAACAGTTGCTTTCGTGAGCCAGCTCTATGTGCTTTGGTTTGAGACCAAACACGTGCAAAAAAAAAAAAAAAAAGAAAGAAAGAAAGAGAGAGAAACTCATGCTCTTTTTGGTCCCCTGTCCGTTCTCCACCTGCAGCTCACAGCGGTGACATCATGGATTACCTCACCATGAGAACATGTTCACCAGGGACGTGGCCTACATGCCGACACTGGACTCCGTCCCGGGTCGCCCTGGATGGATGCGGCTTGTCGCATCTCAATCCCTCCTGCAGGAAGCTCCGGCGCGGTCGCGGGCGTAAATCAAACGGCGCAAGCGGCCTCCGTAACTGACCGCCATAAACCGCTCTCACATACTTAAACAAACAAGCAGGACATGCTATCCTCCTGTGCTCCGTTAAGCCGCGGCCAGGAGAGCTTTTTACAGTCTCCTTGTAAATGTACCGAGCTGATGTTTCCAATTAAAGCCGACTCAGAGGTGAGTTTCTACTCTTGGTGCGTAAAACGGCCTTAATAAGTTTTCAGCGAGTCGTAGCTCTCGAGCTGTGGAGGACTGCGCTCTGTGAGGGCGAAAGCGCCGAGGTCGGCCACACACGAGCAGGTCCAGCTGTGAGAGGAGGTGACGGTTTGATGTTAGCTCTGGGAGGATATGCTCCCGCACATGTGAAATGAATTCACAAACAGCCGGCTCTTAATCCAAGATTCAGATAATCAGGGATTCAGGAGGAGCCACAGTTGTGTTTGTTCCGGATGATCTTTGGAAGCAGTTCTCACTCTTCCTCTTTAATTTTTCGAGTTTGATCATATTTCGCCTCTTTCTTTCTTTCGCTGGATATTTCATCAACCTCGCTTTATTATAAATCTGTACCCACGGTGCTGAAATATTGAATCATTTGGGAAGATTTTGACTTTCTCTGTCTGAAACTTTCCAGCAGGTTAGAGCTTGCACCAAAGAAGAAGAGCCACGTGAAAAACCAAAAGCTAGAAGAAAAATGTGATAGATAAACAACATATAAATATAGTAAAGGGGAGATTTAAATTCTAACATTCTAAGCCAAAGCCTGGCTAAAAAAAAAAGCAGGTTTTAAGTTTACACACTCGGCTTTCTGTCACTCCTGAAGTGTGCGTTTCACCACCTCCTAACCTCTGATTCCTATACGCTTTGTGGACTTTCCATGTCAGTTCTCATCCAGTGAAGAGGGGATAGAGAACTGGGAGGAGGAGAAACACCCCAGAGTTGCACAGTGCAGAGTTTTCTCTGCAGCCTGTCACTGATTCACATGACCTCAGAGCGGCTGTTACAGCGGGAGTTGTCTTTTGACAGAGCCCCTGGCGTCCGCGTACGAAAAAGTTAAAGTCACTTCTAAGTGTCGTGCACTTGAGAAACACCGAGCATCGCGTTTTTTTTTACGGGTTTCAGGTCAGTTTGTCCTGAACATTACAACTTCATTTTAGGTTTTTCGACAATTTGGACTAGTCTGCCCAAAGTGATCCAAGGCCAACTTTGTTTTCTTAACACCACTAATCATTACTTGTCTTGCCTGGCCTCTCTCTACCTGCTGAATATGAATTTGTCCGTCTGGTAGCGGTGGTTTAAGGTCATCGTGCACTTGATTTTTATGCTTTTCTCCATGGGTGGGACCTGACACACACATGCAGAGAAACAATCTGAAGGCTGAACGTGCGGTCCGGGCAAATTAATCGATGCACGAGTGAGCCGGGATATTATGCCAAACTTTGCAACCAGGGCAGCAGCAAAGATTTTTGGAAACAAAAAGGGCGCGGTGTCAAGAAATTATCACTAACTTTTCTATATCTAGGAATTAACTAAACTTTTCATTTTTGATTTTCATTTCAAATACAAATCATTATTTTACAACCCTGTGACCCTTTGTCCTCAATAGTTTAGCAAAATAACACTGACAGGATGCTCCCCGGTGGGTTCACATATTTTTTTAGATTCATAAATCTGGTAAAAGACCACTTGATGAAACCGAAAAAAACAGATTTGTACGTGGAAAACAAGTTTTTTTTCTTTTTGTAGACTTCTGAGAAGCTGACATTTCCATGATACAGGGTTTCCACCTGACAGTCAGGGTGTGTTCACCTTTGATAAGTAAACAGGCATCAGCCGACACAGTCCCCCTGTTTTCGACTGCATTCATCCCCCCCTTGAAAGCGTGTCTCCGCCATCCTGCAGTCAGCTTTCACCTCCGCAGCCCGAGTCAAGACCGATGTTATTACCTTATCAAAGGTGGAGGTGTCTGCCGCTCTGGGGGGAAAACCAAAGAGAGACCAGGAGAGAGGAGGCGGGAGGGGTGGACGGTTTTTCCTTTGACTGGCTGGCAGCCGACGGGGCACCAGGCGCATTTATCCCTCGCCGCCGGCTTATCAGCGGGGCCCGTAAATCTACCTGACAGGTCTTTACAGGTGCCGTTAATCCCGCTGATTCAATTCATTTTGCTAACTGCTCGGATGCGGCCTCTCTCCGCGGGGAAGATCAAACCCCTCGCCCCATTCTCGCCGAGTTAGTTTGTGTTGTCCTCGTGATGGAAAGCCAAATCCACTCTCTCTAACGTGGAGATGAAAGGTGCAATGCGGCCTCCGTGGCAAGTCAGATAATTCCCCCCCCCCCCCAAACATGTTTGTGCTTCTTTATTTGCTGCACACTGGGTCTCGTTTTTTTTTCCCGAGCTGTTATTTACAGAGGAGATTTGCTGTGCAGGTACGCAGTTTTTCAGCGAGGCGCTCACATTTATCTGTGCCTCGGAGCTACTCTGTTAAACTTCAGTGTTGTGATGCACTACAGCTCCAAAGGTGCTCCTGAGAAACATTTCTTTTTACTGTAATTCAAAGTAATATATACTTAAATGTCCAGTGTTCATTTGGGGATATGCATGCATTCAGACATTTTCAGGCAACACAAAAAACCGTGCTAGTAGTTGCTAACTTTTGTCATGTTGATCAAAGAAATATCTCAAATTTAGAGCGAGTCCAAACTCTGCAACGCTTTCCATCTCGCCCTCACTCGCCGCTGTTATTGCTGGCTCTGGCGCAGGAAGATCCCTCCCGCAGTGCTCCCATTGGTTTGACTGTTTGTGCAACGGGGAAGCAGCTGTCAGTGAGCACCTTCAAGCTCGAGATAACCTCCAAGCACGAGACCCTTGCAGCCTCGGTGGCCGACGCGCCGCCGAGCGATCTGCTGCCTCTCTCGGCCCGAAGAAAGTGGTTGTTTTTGCACAGCCGCTCTTTCCTCTTTTCTTGCTTTTTCGCTATCAGCGATCTGTCAGACGGTGCACTGCAGTGTCTCAGTCTGTTGGTCACACTGTGTAACAGCGCAGTGCATCCATGAGTCACCGTAATCAGGGGAGCGCGGGGAGGACAAACACACTCGTTGGACGAGCAGGTTTTGAACTTTTCAACTTTCAGGTTCCGATTTCGTCTCTGTGTGTCAAACAGAAGGTAGGGAAGAGGCGAGATCTTGCCAGTTCTCTCCGTCGCTTTTATCTAAAACTGCAGTGTCGTCAACAAAGAAGTGCTCAAATTTTTTGCTTTCATTGCGAAATGTAGACATTTGGTCATACTCCAGCACTTGACTGATCGCCAAAGCAGAATTCCCCTTCATGTGTCTCACTTTCAGGTCATGCCGAGCTCCAGAAGAGCAACCTCACCAGCTGTCCCGGTCAAGGACGCCGTGATAGAAAATAAAGCAGTAGAGACATGTCACTTCTTTGCTTTACTTCAGGGTGCTCCGCGAGGATTTGCTGAGCTCAGTCGCTCTGAGCCTCCGATCATACAGAGTTTTACACTGGAGCAATAACCTTTGTCTGCCCGTCGCACCGCGCTCGCTTCCTTCCTAAATGCAGCTCCAAGCTTCCAGTCAGTGATTCTCTCCAAGGCCCTTTTTTTTTCTCCTCCTCATCTTGAGAAGGCCACTCGCGAGGAAAAACAAGAGTAGATTGGATCTTGGCAGGTTTGCGTGTTTAAGCGGAGTGGTCACCTCCGCCGGGCTTCCTGCTGCAAACATTAAGCACCAACCTTATCGTTTCCTCACGGTGATTAGGCCGCTTCCTGGTGACTGCATCGCAGGTTCAAGTTCATTTATGTTCGCACCGGCGTTTCTCAACCTTTTTGGGTGAGTCATGGAGCGATGTCTACTTTGAAGGAACAGATCAAAGTGATTACCTTTAAAAGTAAACACCACTTTAATTGGCTCTTTCCCTCCAACAATTCGTAATCTTTCACATCTGTAAAGCCATTAGTAAGTGGACCTATGCTTTTCACTGCATGTGCATAATTGTTTTCATTTTCTCACTGCTCCGTACTTTTCTTCCTTTGCGATCTTGCCTCGCTCACTCGCTAGAATTTCCTCGAAACATCAAGAATCGAGAAATCCACATATCAATTTTCCACGGCCCAAATGTTCTCGCAACCTCCCTGCAGCTGGTCCACGTCTCGAGCAGATCCCGAGCAAAGTCAAGTCCACGCAGGTGCCAGGTCAGATCGTTCTGACATTCCTAATATTCGAACGGCAAACATAAAATAAGGCAGGCGTTTGAGTCAGCGCGTCTCGAGTCGAACGGGCCCGCGTCATCTCGAGACAAGTTGAAATGACTTGAGACGAGTTGCAAGCCGTCAAAACTGTCTGGCTCACCGCTGCAGTTACGTCACTGCGTATTCAGAAGTTCCAAAAGTTCTACAAGCACATGCAGCAGCCACAATAACACTCATAGTGAATTAGATTTGAAGTGACGTTCATGCAAGACAGCAGACAACGGTGTTTACTCATCGGTGGTTGTACAAAATTCATGCCGAGGTGTAAGAAGAAGAAAAACTGTCAGATTTGGACGATGAGTTCATATTCATGTTTATTTATTTATCAATGCAGGTGCTTCACAAGCACAGATATATTTGGCTGAGGCACCTTCCACGTGCGTCTGACCCAGCCCCCCTCCCCCGTCCGCGGCTGCCCCCTCGGCGAGCTGTTTTCCTGTGCTGTCTCGCCGTCTCTGATGGGACGTCCTCTCGCCGGCTCAGAGCTGCGAGGGGCGTTTATCTCTGACCCGCAGGTTCGGCCCCGGCTGTCTGAGCTGCCAAAACAGTCCCATTCAACATTGTGCTGAGTTCATCAATGCTCCGCTGACACACTCGCACGCGGGCACGCACACGGGGGGAAAATGCATGCTGCACACAGACGCACGCTGCAAGAAATGACCCGCGCGCGATGAAATACAATTTCAACGGCTGCTGTTTGTTCAAATGATTTCGGTGACGAATCACTTGACTGTGGCGTCTCCTATCTTGCCGTGGAAGTTTCTGGAGGTGGCGCTCTTCTCTGTCTGCTCGGACGTGTTGACATCATGCCAAGTAACCCTTCTGTCATATAAAGTTTCACTATAACTGTGATTTAGAATGTATTAACAAGATCGCTTCACATTTGCATTGGAAATAGGGCTCCAATTATTTTCATTATTGATACATCTATCAACTTTTTCTGTTGAAATGAATATTTTTTAATCAATAAATGGCGAGTCCAGGATCATTTTTTTGTCAGAGCAAAACACAAATATAATTTACAATGCTATACCTGAGAAAAGCACCAAATCTTCATCATTAAAAAGCTGAAACGTCTTTAGTATTTTATAAAATATATAATCGCAGATAAATGACTCAGATAAAGGTGGATATTTTTTGTAGTGTGCCCACATACACACAAAACCCCCCCGCAAATCCCTGGCAGGAAAGAGCAGGACAACCTCAGTCCTTTTGGCTGGATATCTGGGGACCTCTGTGACAACTCCCACCCCCCTCCACCGCCGAGCGCCTATCAACCTCCGACAGGTCAGGTCCTCGCGCACACACGCATACACAGAGGTCCCCCAACCCGCGACCTCTCCCCTGTCACAACTGTCACTTGACTTCAGCGAGCAGAAACCCCTTTTATCAGAAAACCTGAAGCGCTGCTCTGACAAAGCCGAGGAACTGCCAGAGACTGACCCCTGTGTATATTTAGCAGCAGCTTGGCAGTCGCCCATCCCAACTGTCGAGGCTGTCAGAGCCTCACATCCACGCTGGCCCACCTCCCCTCCACCTCCGTTTGATTATGTAGAAAGGGAATCACATGGGGCGCTTTCAGTGTCGATTTAATTGGATGCTTTCAGGTAGAGGCATGTTTTTGAAACGATTAACGCCTTTGTCATGTTTCTTCACTTGGAGCGATGGAGTCTTTTCAGCTGCAGCACCTGAACGGACGGAACTCGTTTCCTCGCTGTGAACTTCGTAAGGCCCGGCTCAGCTTTAAAAAAAAAAAAACCATGGCAGGGGTTTTGGAATCATTTTAACCGCTTGTGTAAGGGTCCGTAACGACCGGCAAGCAAGGTTTGAAGTGGGGGATTGTTGATACCAGTTGGGCAGCGAGACCAGGACTGTCCCCTAATTCTCTCTGCAGGGTGGGTAAATCCGTCCAAACACCACATCTTTTATGGATTATTGTTAAGTTCATAAGGAGTGTTTCCTGGCAACCGTCTCCTAGAAATAATTTGAATAGAATTTTCAAAGTCAAATGATGAGGAAATGCCGTTAATTAACATATCTGGAATGAAACGTTGACACTGAACAGATCAGTAAAATATTCACTGACACCACATTTCATGTACTCTCTGCCAAAATATCAGAGTTGCGATACAACATCTGCTCAGTGACTGCTGCATGTTTCAACTTCTTTTTTTTTTAATGGTTGCACCGGTAGTTTAATGCTCTAAAATATAAAATTCCAGAGTGACTTGAATCGAGAGACATGACGTGTTTGCTTTATCAACATTTAATCGAAGCGGCAACGCTTTTCCGGACTTCACCAAAGTGCTTTCGCTGCCTGAACCTAACCCCGGTTGGCAGTCCGGTGTCAGCGGCTTCCAAGAAACTATTGTTCTTGACGGATTGTTTTTAATTAGGCTGAGGATAATTATAAGGGTTGTAGATCGTTGTAGAGTTGTGTATCTATGTGCCGCGGGCCTTTAAAAATCTTTGTCTGAATGTACAAATTATCCTGGCTTTTCCTGGAGAACATCAGTGTTCCCATGTTTGCTCTAAGGCCTGCGGACTACATAAGTCTACCAACAGTCTGTACCGTGCGCAGAGATGTTGAGACGCCTGGATTTGCCTCTTTGCAAAGAGAGGTGTGAAACATTGACAGATCAAATTGCCTTTATGCCGCCACCTCCGAGTCCAGGCATGCTTTTTCCAGGGCAGCGTTCCCGCCGGGGAGTACCACCAGAAAAAGGAAGATCATGACCAGAGTTTCCCTGGACAAGAAGTTTGACTGTTTGTAACACACAGGCATGCGTCGAGCTTTCAGAATGACTGTCTGGAACGCCGACTATCTGGCCTCTTCATCCTCCATAACCCTCACAACCCTGCACGCTTTTGATGAGGCAAGTTACCTAAATTAGACATTCAGCATGAACGCGGCGAAATGAGCGAGGGACCCCCCGCGCCCTCTGAACGTCGACTGACTCGTGAAAGATGTGACATCAAAAAGTTTTCCTGCACTTTGTATTTTCTCCGCTTATTTCTGGAGCAGAACATGGAGCCGTACATGACCGTGGAGGAATCTTTTGTCTTTTTGATGTTTCAGTCTGCGTGTTACCTCTCTTTTTTCTCTCCCTCCTCCTCCATATTAATACAGCCTAATGCACCTTAGGCCTTCCGCTGTTTGAGTCAATGCGAAATAAGGGAAGATTTAAAAAGTTTTAAAACAAATGGTGAGATTATTTCCACTTCTGAGAAACCTTTGCTTTTCTAAAACCCCAATCGCTCCCCTTATCGCTGAAATTCAGCCTTATCCTCCAGCTCTGAGAATGATTCAGGACTGTGTGTCATCCACCAAGCTTGTGAGTCATACTGCAGCTTGTTTTGTACAGCAAAGGGTGGAGAAAAAAAAGGCTCCGGTGTATTAACATACAAGCCTACCTTTGTTCGCCCTTGTGCATTTTTCTACGTCAAATCGATGCTATGTGACATGTGATCATTGTAGTGTAAGGAGACGCATGAGGTCTCCCTCGCTTACCTTCTTCCCTGCAACCTTAATGCAATGAGCAGCAGTGCAGTGGTGCAAACTTTGAGCTTTAGACGACGTTTTGAACGCGCAAGAGGGGACGGTGTGAATCATTACGCAGCACGAGATGTGTTTGCTTCTTCTCCTTCCTACGCCAGCCCTTCCTCTTCCTCTCCCCTCTTGGTCTGACGACTCGTCCTTCTTCACATTTGAAGAGTTTTCAGCTCAAAATCAGCACCATCAAATCAAAACGCCGGCTGTGTTTTGCTGTGGAAGCCTTCCCCCCATATGTTAATGAATTTCTAAATGCTCGATTCTCCTTCTGATGAAATATAATGTTCTTTTGTGTCATGACGATGGAAAATAAAAGCTAAAAATACTTTATTTCAGACAGGATTCTCCTCATTTTAATGCACCTCTAGAAAAAAAAAAGGAAGAGAAGCATAACCTTATGATTTGCTGCTCAGTGTGTTCATAGTTTTCATGATGAGTTACCTTTCAGGCCTGGGTTAAGTTCACACGCACTGAATTCTCGCTGTATTTCAGCGCTGGCGCTGGCCGAGTGCCATGCACTGCTTAGCGGGAATCTCAAATTGAACCTAATCGGTTCTCCAGTCACCGTGTTTAAATGGTCTTTTCGCCAGGTTAATGGGATTTCCGCTGAAAGGTCTGCACTCGATGTCTAAAGTGTTTCAGACAATCGCAATGAGCTCCGAGTCAAGTGTGATTAACCCGCTGACCCGCCTGTAGCCATCGCGCCTTTGCTGCCTCTCTCAGCTCGACTGGAACTGTGTTCAAGTCAAGTCACATTTACTTATTAGGATGTAAACAACGACGCGGTGAAACAAAGAGTAATGAGGACAACAGATAGGGAAAGTGCACCCCAGATTTCAGGGAGCACGGCCACAGCTCGCGTGCATGGATGTGTTTATCTAGTTTAGTTTCTACTGTTGTTGAAGTTATGCTACGTGGAACATTTAATGACACCGGTGGCCGTTAGGGGAACTGCAACTCGTAGCACCATTCTGGGCAAAAAACGTAAAATATATATTTTAATTGGACTAACTAGCCCGCCGCTACACAAAGCAACCAACGACCTGGCTGAGCCAAGCCATAGTTAGCAAAGCACAGCTTACAGTTAGCTAGCTGATCGGACGTCGCTTGTTGCTGGCTAAAATCGACACCGTTTGTCTGAATACACACGTTAGTATCATGGATGTATGTCCCAGTGAATTAGCTGACATTATCCACCCAGGACGGCATTTTGCGACATTAGCTAGCTGGAGGTTTGCGAGCGAAGCACAATATCACAATATGATTGACATGCTTTGTAGTACTGTTAGCCCCCAGGAGGGCACATGAACACTGGATCCTTTGGATGGGCCTCAGACATCAGTCAACAGGCTGTTATATTGCAGCTTTAATGGATAAGTCTGCTTTATTACAAGTTAAGTCTCATGTTTATTGTTTTGGCCATTATTCCTGTGAGAAATAAAAAAAACAAAACAGTACCGTTAGCTATTTAATTGCTGCTGAGTTAATTGGCGCGCTGCAAGAAGGAGTCAAACATGACGAGAAACATGAGCAGTCAGGCGGGTTGTAAACTAACCAGCAGGTTACCTGAGAAGAAAACAAAGAAGGAGGTAAAATTATTACCCAACATTCATTGCAGTTTACAGATCAACTTTGACCTCCTCACACTCTCAGCTGGAGTTTAGAAATGCCGATCACGAGTCCCCTTTTAAACGCCAAACAAAGTCCCTAAACCGTTTTAATTATTCAGATTTATGATATTTTATTCATTCGGCTATATTTCATCGAAATTTTATCTTCACAAGCATGTTTCAAATCTTCCTCCACTAAAAAGGCTGGCAGGGAAGTGTTATTTCTTGGCCTAAAAGAAGTCAAAAATATTGGAATCGGTCTAAAAACACAAACCATGTGTTATTTTATGTGTTAGCATCCCTCGTAGCTAAACTGTCACAGACTCCTGACTCATCAACGTTCAACTTTTATGAATGTTTCTGTTTCCTATCTCGCCGTGACTTTTCCCCACATGGCAGCTACGATACCAACTGCTATAATCTTGTTACTTAGCATGTTGTCTAACTACCCAACCCTGATAATGGAGCGAATTGTTCCGCATCGATCCACGCAGCGCCGCCGTGGCGGTAATCATCCGTTTGTGTGGGTCAGTGTCTCTAATGACTTCTCTCCTCTTCTGCCCTCTGACCTTCATGTGGCGTGTAAGTGTGTGCGTCGTGGGTGTGTTATTGTTGAGCATTAGCCAATGAACCGTCTTTTTCACATGTCACGGAGGCAGAAATGAACAGCGCTATCACCTCTGATGGCTTCCTCTGCCTGAGTGTTCCCCCTCTTCCTGACTCGACGTGTCAGTGAAGCTCTGCCGCGTCTTCTTGCACCTTTATTTATCCAGGGGAGACTTCCTGAACGTGACTGTTTCTGTTGGCAACAGCGAGAGGCCACAATCAACTCACGGATAGTCTTTTGGGAGGTAGTCTTAGCTGTTTTTTTGTGTCGATGCATCCCCTGAGCATGAATCACACTGTTCTTTTCCGAGCTTAACATCACGCAGGAACCACAAAATGAACATCAAGTGAATTAGTGTAATTTTATGGCGCCACACCACTCTAAAGTCCCGCAGCTGAGACCCAAACCCAGCCCCGTATCCACGTCTTTAGGACTCATTTGACCTCTCCGCTGCGTCTCCTTACAACACATGACGCACAATTGGCACGGCCCGGCAGCGAAAGCGAGAAATTTCTTAATTGATTACATTTGAAAATAACCAGACCAAACAAGAGTCCAAAGCTTTACACATCAAATTGGCCTAAGTCAAACCCAATGAGTCCAAACAGGGTATCCAGTTTCAGGCCTGTTTTGTTGCGCAAAGCTTCGAGCTTTGGTAAAACTCTACAGCACACACGCTACTCTCTTTGAGGTGGTTGAGCTGGATAGCTCTTTGTTTCCAGCGATCCAATCCTGCTGAGGTTGAGGACCAGTTAACCGGAGGTCACTGCACGAAGCTCCCAGCCTGTGCTGCGCACGTACCGGCAGCAGCCAAATCTATCAGGTAATATCTCCAAACCTGGAAGCGTTCGCTCTGTGTCGGCAGCCAAAGAGTTGAGACGCATCTACTTTCCATGGAAAATTGCCATCATTTGTTTTAATTTAGCACTTTTTGATGTTGCCTCAGTTGTCAGTGGATATCTCGTTTGGGAGGAAATCTTCACACGTTCACTTCAAACGCTCCAGGCGAAGGATTTCTCCTCCCTTTTTTTTTTTTGTCAAAAGTAGCTTGCTTTCGAAATTTGGGTTGATTCTGTGACAGCTACAGTACACGTGTGAGAACTAGGTCACAGAGTATTTAAAATACTTACTTACCAGCGCTTAAAGAGGTTACTCATGCCCACCTAGTGTGATGATTTTTTTTTTTTAAGAGCATCTGAGTTCTACATCAACTCCTGGAAATGATGGGGTTTTATTCCAAACACAGCAGAGAAGTCCAACCCGCCCTGCTCGCCTACGATGGCTGAAGTGAAAGTAAAACATTGTGGCTTTCTATTAAAGTCCTCAGTCATCTTAAATGAAGCACTTTTCTCGGCGGCTTCAGGGATGAATCCAAACTAAACGAAACACTTTTCAAATCAGACTTTTCTTCTTCTTTTCTTTTTTTTTTTTTCGCCCGTGTGTCTGAGAACAACTTTTGACATGTTTGTCGAAGAGGGAAAAAAACGACCTGAAATGATATGAAAGCTGCAGACCTTCAGGTTGTTGCACTGTTTTGGCAGCCACGTTGGAGGTCTTTGGTTCAGCGGACCGCTCGATGTGTTTGTTAGAATTTTTATCTGTATTCCGAGTTTAAATATCTGTAGCAAAACCTTTTCTTGGTGGACGCGAAGCCCCGTACTACGGGAAGTCTTTTTGGCGACCGCGATGAATGTTTTGGCTCGGTGAACCGCTAGTTGCTCCTGTTTTTGACATCAACAACTTTAAATACTACCATCAAAAACAGCCTCTGAAGCCCAAAATGTGAATGCCTCTTGAACAACAAAGAGGCGACTAGAACAAGAGCTCATGTTACCTCGAGAAAAATGTTGAACGGTTGACATATTCGATTTCTAACGGTGTGTGAGAGACTTCCTAAAGTCAAGAGAAATGTTGGTGGCACGTGGGTCACTTTCTAGATTTATTCTTCAGCCATATCATGCCGTGTCCACGTCCAGGTTTAGGGTAAGTGCCGCGCGCCAGTGCCCTGGGACTCTGACGGAAACGCGTGCTCCCACTCTCCCGCAGCCCGCGACCGAATCTGTTTAATTCTCTCCAGCTGAAGTCAGTCGAGCAGCTTAAGTATAGAAAAGGATTTCCAATGCTCCTCCCGAGCCAAGTCTGCTGTATTCAGTTACTAATGTTTGCGTTAACGGTCCTGGCTCGGAGCGGGTGACATAATATTTGACATGAGATGCCAAGTGTGAGAACGACTGTGTGTGTGTGTGTGTGTGTGTGCTTTGTTCTCCTCAGGGTGTGAAGGTATTAAACCAACTGGCAGGATCGGCTGAGAGCCCGTCGACTGACGGGCCAGAACAGATGCACAGGTACACACAAAAACGCGCATTCACAGGAGTGTGCCACGTGCATATTTCCTTTCATTTTAGCGCGTCGTTTCTAGATTTTTGCAGGAATTTGTTTGTCCGTTTGACCTTATCGTGCTGTAATTTGAGAATTCGGCCCGTGTCGATCTAAAGTCTTCAACCACAAAATAGCACGTGAAGTGAAAGCGCGGTGACATTTTCACCCAAAAAATGGAATAAAAGCCGGCTGTTATTTTAAAATATTGAAATGACTTTTGAAGCGCCGCACTCGTGAAGACCTTAATTGATAACACTCATCCCGCGCGGCTCAGCCCCGAAGCCGCGGCCCCCGTAAGTGAGAATGCGCCAAAATGTCATCGCTTGCAAAGATCGTCTTTAAAATTCCTGTGGGCAAAAACCCAAGAACGCGCACACTCTTCCACACAACACACACACACTCACTCTTTCCCAACAGGTGCAGAAGGAGATCAAGTTGCAACACTTTTCTCCCCCTCCACCTCCTCTTCTCCTTCCCGCCTCTCTCTCTCTCTCAAATTAATGCCAGCGAGAGCGGCTTTAGAGACATTTCTGACGTGTGTGTGTGTATGTGTGTGAGGGGGTGAGCAGGAAGGAGGGGGGCGGGGTCGCTAATAACCAGGCAAGGTACACTAATCTCCGATGGCAACATTTGGTTTACCTTAAGCTGGAGGGACAGCTGTATTAAAAGCAGGAATTATCCTAATCAGTTCAAACTCCATCCTCCTCCCTCGCCTCCTCCCCGCCTCACCTCTTTGCATATAAAACTTCCACATGAGGCTTAAGAGTAGCGCGGCTTAGCCGCTGCTCGCCCTACATCTGTCTTCTCCCCCGGTGACGACCAATCAGGAAGGTGGATGGAGGGATGAGAGGCAAACACAGGAAGGTGGTTCGAGAAGGAAAGGGAAGGGGATGGTGAGATTAAAGAGGATGGAGAGGAGAGGGGAAGAACAACAAAGAGTGATGGAGGTGTTCTCGTTTGACCTGTGAGGGAACTGTTGGAGGGTTGAGGACGGTAACGAAGTACAACGGTAACGATCGTGTGCTTGGGTGCGCGCTCTTATTTTGACGCGTCTCACAAGTTTTTGGCACTTACACACGTTGCAAAGTGAACCGGCGGGCCCGGACTGGACCCTTTTTTTCGGGCCGGCCGGTTTAATACGCATCGTGACAGGTCACCAAGCCGCGTGTGCACGTGCCCGTAATCCACGGTAATCTTAATGTATGTGCTGTGCACATGCTGGCGCTTACATTTGCACGTACGCATGCAAACGTTCGCGTCAAATTTCGTGTTGCGCGCATGTTTCTTTTAATGTTTTCATAGTTGATTTGTGTCGGTGTAAATCGGATCTTACATGTGTTTTTCTGTGCATGAGGTGTGTCTATTTCAGACCTGTTCCGGCTGCACTGCAAACAGCTTCTATCCGGCTTTTTTTCTCTCTCTCTCTCTCTCTCTCTCTCTCTCTGCCTCTCTCTCTCCGAGGCCCTCGGCACCATAAATCCGACTGATTACTCCGCACCCCTTTTGCTTGACTGAACCTTCACAATCAGCCGTGGCCGCCAACAATGAGGCCCTGATGAATCAAACATCCATGGCATTAGTTTCACCTTGCTGCCCCTTTCCCATGTGCCGCTGCCTCTTTGTCAGGCCCCGGTTTGATGAGAAGGACTACTGACACTGGCTGCACCTATTGATAGACAATTCTGCAAAGATGGACCCCAACAACCCGGCCAAACATCAAACGCTCTTCCCCTCTTCTTTCCCCCCAGCGCTCCCCCAAAAATAGGCGACAAAATTTGACTGGAGCGCCGCGCTAAAACCCCCGCTGTCCGGTTTGCAGGAGGCTTTGTGTTTAGTTTGTGGCTGTAGGGATGCTTCATAGAGCTGTCTCAGTGTTTGCTAAAGAGACGCATCCAAACCACATCTCAGGAAATATTTCCCTGAGCATGATGTCATGAAATAAAACCATCTCCGTGTCCTCATTAGATAGAGGAGACGCGAAAGGAGCAGGAAGTAGTCTGGCAGTTAAATAAGGCGGCGGGAGGGACGGGTGATGACTGAGGAAAACATTTTGCTTTCAACACCCAGAGTTCAAGTTCATTCCTCGAGTCATAACTCATTTCTGCTGGGACTTTTTAAAAAGTGAAAAATGAATCATCGCCGTTTTTTCATTGCGCGAATCGTTCAATCTGGGGGGGGGTTCTTTATTCACGGGTCTCTTCTTTCCTTATTTATTTTTTGCGTGTGCTTTAACCTTTTACCTCCGTTCTGCCTGTAGGGCAGCGGCACTGTGTGAGTGTTAAATCATAATCCAGGTACGGTGCACGGCAGGGCAGACGTCTGAAACCTCACACTTCGTGTCTTGCAGTCGAGCGGACCTACAACGTCGCCCCTCCATCGCGCGGCGCTGCGAATAAAAGTTGGAGGAAAACCCGAGACACAAATCCGATATCGAACAGCTGTTGCTTTATTAACCTCTGCAGCCAGCGCGGAGGTGTGTTTCCTGGCTACAAACAGAAGTGGTCTTATACTGTGTGGAGCAGGCAGCCCGGTCATGCTGCTCCATCGTATCGACTAGCACAAGATCAAACCCTAAATGTACTGTGAAACTGTTTGGGGCCACTAACAACTAGCACAGAGATTGGCAAACATGAGTGTGTGTGGGGAAGGAGAGAGAGAGGAGAGAGAGAGAGAGAGAGAGAGAGAGATGCTATAATGCTTAAGGCAGCTTATAATGAGAGAGGAAGGGAGAGAGAGAGAGACCCAAAACACTGCACACACTCAGCAGTGAAAGCTCATCCAACGTGCTACCCACAATGTTTTATTCATTGAGATGTATTTGATTATATTTGAATTTAATTGACATTTGGAGATAAATGAAGAGTTTCATTCCAACACGAGACATCCACTATTTAACCAAATTAACACCACTTCTCGGAAAGTGATGACTGGCATAAAAGTAAAGTCACATCAAAGTGTTTTGTTGGAAGTTAGACGTCGTCTTAGTGCCGTTTCACCTCAAAAATAAGCTTTAAAGGTACAATGGGTAAGAGTTGAAAACTTTAGGAAAACATAAAATGATCAACAGAATGAGAAGAAATCACATTTCTGACATGCCAAAGAAAGATTATATTGCAGAGATATCGAGCTATCTCAGTTAGCATGCTAACCAGCTAGCTTCGACCCGCTCTGTCTCGTAGTAGCACTTAGTTTTTTTGCTTAATTTTTTTTACTAATAAATGAAATCATAATTGACTGGTATCTTCAACACCATGCTTTTAATGCAGCTTTAAAACTAGTTTGTTATGCTAAGCTAGGCTAAACAGGCCTTGGCTCCAGCTCCGGCAAAATTAAAATGACTTTTTCTGTTTTTTAAGACAGAACTCTACTGATATTTCTGAAATCATTTTGTATCAGGTGAAATATTCATTTGTCATGATTCCCCAGTTTATTCGCTTCTTGTTGTGCTGAACCTTTAATTGTTTGTTTTTTTTACAATATAGCAGTAAATGTTTTGGCATTTATTCCTATTCAGATACTATAAGTTGAGGTGTGTAGGTTGGTCTCTGCAGGGGTTGTGTGTTTGTGTGATGGGTAGCAGCATGTGCATATCTCTCCATGTACAGTATCAGGAAGTGTGTAGGCGGGTCGGTAAATGTAATACTACTACGCCCGTTGCCACTACTACTACTACTACTACTAAACCCAAGATTTTTAGTTCAGAGAGGTGATTTCCACAGTGCACATTCTAAGAGTTGTCTTCATCTTCTGCTCGGAGACTGTCGCTGAGAGCACTTCCAAGGCGCGGACGGGCACGAAACTCTCCCAGTTGAACCATTAGCGCCAAACACTACGACTCCCACGGACCCGTTTTTCGGTAAGGATCATCCAATCGCGGTGCTTTAAGTTCTGCTGTGCGCGCCGCTAACAGCGAGCGGAGGCTCGAGATTACACTGTGGAGAAAGCCGATAAAACATTCAGCGGTTCAAATCAGCTCACGTTCAAATTCTGGGCCACTGTTGACGAATTCAGCAGCGTTTTTGTTCTACGGTGGTTAAACTGCACGACACATGAGAACCTCTGTGAAGGTTTAGCACTGTAAAAAGTCCACTTTATACCTGTGGAGTACCTTCCATTAGAAAACAATGTGACTTGGAGAGCATTGCACGCGTGGAAACGCCATAAATATCCCTGTTTGTTGGAGCACATAACACACGTTTGGAGTATTTCCATGGAATAAAAAAGGAAAAAAAAAATCCCTCTTTGTTCGGGATGATGGCTTCCCTTCAGTCTCAACATGTGTCCGGCCCACTGAGGTTTAAAGCTGCCCACCTGTCCACACGCTAATCCTCCCCAGCCTTATTACAAAACAGTGCAATTAATTAAGGGCTCAATCGTTGGGATTAGTAACCTACATTCAGTTTGATACTCCTATCGGGAACTCACGCATTCCACCAAAAAGTGTGTTTTCCAGGATTTAGGAGGGGGAAAAAGCAACGCCGGAAATGCCTCAAATTTTGGACCGAAACTGGGAAAAAAAACAAAACAACAACCGGAGGTGGGTTCAGCGCAACAGCCGTGTTGTTCTCGTTTACAGTGGTATTACAGAGATTAAGATTATCTCCGCTGTATGTTTACAGCATAATGAAACAGGCCTGATATAATGACCATCAAATCTGGATTAGGTCATTCACAACAAGAGGAGGGAGTTTATTCCGACGATTACGGTGAGCAGGCTGTGCCGGAAAACAATCCCCGCCTTGGTTGATGACACACCTATGCACGCAGGCATGTGGCGCACGTATCGGACTTTTAGGTTTTCCGCTCCTTTTTCTGAGGAATACATTTCCCAGCGCGCATCTCTCCCGCTCGTGTATTCCGTTGCTTATTTGCGCTGCCGTAAAAAACTGAACTAGCAGGACAAAGGGAGCGCTGTCAAAAGGTGTGTGTGTTTATACATCCACGTGTGTGTGTTTGTGTGTGTGTGTGTGTGTGTACAGGACCGTTACAAAAGCAGGTTATGGCAGCACAGAAATGACACGGTGCAACAGATGATGGGCATTATCCCATCAACCTGCTGTTTCTGTACACACTCTGTCCCCTCTATGTTCTCTTTGAAAGGACAGCAGGAGTGTGTGTGTGTGTGTGTGTGTGATGGGTGAAGGAGGGGAGGAGGAGGAGGAGGAGGAGGAGGAGGCGGGGGTCCTTTCACACACCCAAACACACACACTTGCATGCACGCACACACTCTGCACCTGTCACAAACAGCCTGTCAGAGCAGGAGAAAAGAAACTTCAGCCATGAGGAAGAACTGAGGGAAGGGGTGTCTGTCTGTGCCGAGACGAGATTTTTAACTGATTAAAACCGAACTGATTAAAGACGTTTCGTGCCAACGTTTTGAAAGTAGCGCTAGCCAACTTCAAATGCTGAAAATGGAGGACTTCAGCGCCCGTAAATCTTCCGTGATGTCACTAAATTTCTAATAGCTCGTGCGGCGGAGGCCCAAAACCTGAGTTTTTTTTTTAGAGAGCCGAGTCTGTGAGCTAATTGTCACCTGAAATTTATTAAGTCACCGATATTTGGTGGGTAGTTTTGGGAGGACAAATCCAATACAGCATCCTTGTTTTCCAGTTGATCCGGCAAAGGTTTAACGCTTTCTGCCATATTTTTTCTCTCTTTCTGCCTCGGCTTTTGGCTTTGCCTTGCTGCATCCCCACACTCTCAAGCCCTCAAGTGGATGCCGGTCTGCCCTTTTTCACGCAGAAAGTCAAGTCCTAAAATGATGAATTCATGCGGCATGACAATGAGCAAAAGGGTGGGCGACGCTTTCTCACCAGACTTCGATTAGTCACTATCTGCGTGCGGAAAAGCAGAGAGATTAAAACTTTCCCCACATCACGGTGGAATTATTTCTCCGGCCATCTCGTCTGTAAAAATAAAACTAAAAGCTAAAAATCCCACCAGAGGTCCAGCTGGTAGGATTTAGCTGGGATCGAAGGGTAAGGATTCAGATTACAACCAGTTGAATACCCCTCGCCTCATCCTCCCCAGTGGACACAGAAAGCAAAAAAAAATGGTCCAACCAGAGCTGGCGTTTGTTAGGAAAATGGCCGGCGAACATCGAGGACTCAAGTGAGAACTTCTACCAGGATCTAATCCAAATTTGTCCTCACCCTAACCCCACCTCCAGACCTCCGATTGGCTCTGTCGCTGTTGTTTTTTGCATCAGTGGGCAAAATGTGAAAATGTTTGGCAGGAATTCAGAGGCAAAGCAGGCTCGAAGAAAGTTTATTTATGTCGCACCATTCAGACACAAGGCAATTCAAAGTGCTTTACAGGGGCATGGAAATACATTAAAAACAGGAATTCATTAAAAATGAGACCCTTAAGAAGACATTGAGTTTCACTTAAAAGACAATAAGGACAAGGGGAGAAAACAGGCAAATAAATACTTTAAGATTAAAAGAAATTGCTTTTAAAAGACAATTAAAAAAAAACACAAAAAAAGAGCACATAAACGTTGAACTGAGCCAGGCTGATTTAGGCCAAAGCGCGAGTCATTTCACCACTAAAACATGAGGATGGAAATATGAATCACGTTTGACACAAATCGGGACGTCCCAGATGAAGTCAGGCACATGCGAGGGCAGTTAAATTCAGGCCCCCCGTCACAGCAGGAGGGCTGGACCGGACTGACAGATACCCAGGCTTTCATAAAAGGAAACGCAGCCAGCGTATCAGCAAACACGCAAAGATCTACAAATGTACAGGTGTAAACCTCGCGTGTAATGTACCTCGCCAGAAGGTTAACTTCACTGCCTGTAAATTCCCAACTACCACCACCACCACCACCGCCACCGGACAATAGGCTCAGCAGTGGCCTGGTGATTGCCTCTTTTCAAATGGAAATGCCGGGCGCCTCTCTTCTGCCAGGTTCCCCTTAGCAG
Source organism: Nibea albiflora (assembly GCA_014281875.1). NCBI lineage: Eukaryota > Metazoa > Chordata > Actinopteri > Sciaenidae > Nibea > Nibea albiflora. Next base: position 2,530,603 of record CM024812.1, on the reverse strand, counting down.
TGTACAAATTACAGTTTACAAGGCATGGAGGAATAAAAAAAAAATAATAAAAAAAAGAAAGAAAGAGCAGATAGACAGAAAACGAGGAGGTGGGAGGGAGGGCGAGCAAAAAGCAGAATATCTTTTCTCTCGCTATGTTTTTTTTCCCCTCCTCTTTTTAATTCGGCAAAGTGACATGTAAATTAGCCTTTAAGTGCTCCACTCGGGGACCGTGATCGTGCCCTAATTGTCACAGTCAATTGTGGCCAACAGTCTCTTCAATCCCGGCAGCTTTTGACAACAAGCACGCCGGGATCAAAAGACGAATCATCGACTCCCCTCCCGACACACATGCGCTCCCCTCGTCTGTGTTTTTTAGGCGCCCACAAAGAAAAACGCTCCAAAGCGAGAGGTGAGAGTGATCGCTTCACTCTGTAAGGTAGAACGATGGCAGGAAGCGGTGAGCGCAACAGCAAATTGCTTCCTACGCCAGCCCATATCAACATCCCCCACCCCCCCCCCAAAAAAAATCCTTTCCAGCGTCAAGATAACAAACGCCACGGATGACAATGCAGGAAAGGATGGTCTGTCTAAAAATGAGCGGTGGAGGTATACAGTGCATCCAGCAGAGCGTGAACTGACTTTCTCCAAGTCCTGCAGGGCCATAAACTTTAGCGGAGGATGAAACGGATATGTTTGTCCGAGGCGGTGCTGAAAAATAATGCAAACATTTGAAACCGCAAACAAGCGAGCTGCAAACTCCGGAGTCTTATCGAAGGGGCCAAGGGTTCAAAGCTGACTTCTCTTGCAGAGTTCTGCCACAGTAGGTGAAAAAAAAAACCATCAGCCTTGCTGCCGTTCTCGTTTAGAGGAAGTGATCTTTTGGTCAGACACACAAACACACACTTCTTTTCGCCGTGTTCGGAGGCAGTACAGTGAGTGATAATTGTAGGCGAAGTCTTGGAACTCCTGGAAGTTTGTTTTCTGCACTGTGCGCCGATTATTTCTATGATATGATGTGTTTTTGCTTCTGTTTGCCCCCATAATTCTTGGTTACACGTAACAAATGTCCTTATAATACTCCCTGCTAAATTGCTCACTTTCTAAACAATAATCCCATAATGTCTGCCTCTGGCAACTAAAACATGATTCATATTTTTGCGGCTTTGCTGAGGCAACTCAAAGCGCTCGGTTAGGTTTAGGGAAAGATTGTGGTTGTGGTGAAACGTTGAAGAAAAAAACAAAAAAAAGTCTTGCCAGTGCTGACTTGTTCAATATTTAACCACAACCACAATCTTTCCCTAAACTTAACCGAGTGTTTCATTAATGTAAAGCTAACAAAACACGGGGCGCGAGGTCACGGATCGCGGCCCACCGCGTCAAAGCGACGTGCCTTTTCCCGGCGTGGCCATCTCCCGGCGTGCTCAACCTGGCAGACTGCGGCCAACTCCCAAAATGTTACCCGAGCTGATTGACTGCCAAACCGTGTTTCTTAAATACCTTTTCACCCTCGCGGGGTCACAGGCTGTGGTCGTACAACAACACATCAAAAACGGCAGCTTGGTCAGCGGCCCGATGCTTCAAACGGGGACCCTGTGGCCTGTAGCCTCGGTTTCTAATATGCAACATCTGGTTAAGACTTTCAAAATAAAGCTCCCAGAGACACATTTGTCACATTTTCTGACGTTAAACAGTCAGTTCGGTTCGATTGAGGCACAAAAACCTACTTTGTTTGGGTTAAATTAAGTAGTAGTAACGTAAAGAGTCCAGACCTCCTCCATAGGTGGGCTTTGTTGCCCTGTGTACGTACAGCTTCATAGTTCAAGTGCCATCGATCAGTTGAGAACTGCTTGGATCAGAAGTCCTGGGACCGTCACCAGAGTTTAAAGACACAGCCTTTGGACCACGTTCTAAGAAGCACCTCAGCTCTTCATTCAGTCATATGAATCTGTTTATTCATTCAAATTAATCACGCTTATAAAATGGATACCGCTTTTATAATTCCACCTTTGTTTTCTGTGAAGGAGCTCTCGGGAGTTGCAAGTCTGCTTACGTGATTTCTGGGTAACGAAGTCCTCGAAACGATCCCGCTATCTTGTCCCTGACATTTGGCACCGAAACTGCCCCGAGCTGAGGGAGCCGTTTGTCCCTGGATCCGCGTTACGCGCGCGCGTGTTTGAGTTGCAGCATCACGTCTTGTTTTTCTTCCACCCCATCGCAGAAAAATACAGTTAAGTTTCTCGGCTCTCGGCAGTGGATCAGACCAGCTCCGTGCACGGGAGATCTGACTGAAAAATCTCTGCGCGCCGGACAAGGTTCCTGCAGATGTGAGTCAGATCTTTTAATTCCATCTCTGCGTCCTGAGAGGATGTAAACTCATATACAGTGGCAGATATTAAGAGCACGCCGATATGCAAATGTCTGTCGAGATTAGAGCTACAACAATTATTCAAATGTTTGATTAATTATTCAGCGGAGGCGCCGTCAATTATTCATTTCAGCGAGCGATAAGTCGTCTTTTTTTTTTTTCCTCCTTCTTCCCCTTCTTCTCAGAGTAAAAAAGTTTTCTTGTGGGATCTATCAGAATCCCAATCAAAAACCATTTTATTTGTCAAGTACAGTAAATGTGCAGGATTTGTTTTGGTGGCGCTACAGAGACGGCAAAACTGGATCAGTCACTCGACAGTCAGACTGTACAGATCACATTACACAGTCCGCCTTTATGTCTGCCTCCAAGACGCTCGGACCGTTTCTGCTAATAAGTCGCTGGATTTGAAAGCTTTCTGTTGAAACTTCTGCTCGAGCGGCTGATAAATCAATCGGCGCCCGGTGGTTTAAGATGCATCTCATGCGCCGCAACATCCCGTGTGCGACTCTGGCGAGGGACCTTTGTTCCATCCCACTCCCCACCGCCGTCCCTTCACTGTCAGCTGTCAAATGAAGGCGAAAGAAAGGAAGCATAAACATGTCGACCCAAACAAATGATCCAGAGTTCAAACCCATCCTCTGGAAATGTCTGCGTTTCTGTCAGTCACGTCAAAATAGAAGCAGAATCAACGCCTCTCTCGGTTCGGAACACGTTAGGTAACGTCTCCGTCTCCCGCGTCCGCAACACGGTAACCCTGAACTTTAATACCGAACCATAAGGAGCTTCACTTTCATGCCAGCAATCAATATGGGTGAGAGGGAGAGAGGAAGGAGGGAGAGAGGAAGGGAGGGAGAGTGCCTTGTTAACTCCTCCGACCCTTTTCTCGTAATAATCTAAGTCTTTGAACATGCAGCCGGTCTGATGATAACTGCGAATACTTAATTACATCTGTTCAAATGTAATACATCACAGCACGTGTCAGACACTCACTTCTATTTAGAGTGAGTGTAAGTTAGCTTCGACCCCAAAAAAAAGCCTTAAATCAAGGTCCGCGCACCGCGTTTTTAAAAAGCTCTCAGCCGCATCCTGTCCTCGTCGGTATGGTTTATATTTCTCGTATTATGTGATTAATGTCAGATCTGTTGCTGTCAAGAAATAAAACCAATGTTGGCATTGTTGTTGTGTGCGATGTTACGGAAAAGTTTTCACGCGGCTGTCTCTCCCAACTTGTTTTTTTGGGAGCCAAGCCGGGCCTGACCTCTTTCAACAGGAAGAGAGAGAGAGGGGGGAGAGGGAAAAAAAAGAGCCGCCTCACATGATACGTTTGTCTCTGTTCTTCTAAGTGTCTCAGTCGAATAAGTGGTCATTTGTAGAAGCCCCTGCACAGTTCTTAGCTAACAAGAACAACATAAAAAAATCAATAGTTTTTCGGTGTAAGCATTTGTTTCTGCAGCAATCTGCTATGCAGCAGCCTTGTTCTCCCGGCTAGCTCCCTTGTTCAGCTGAGGGAGATCAGAAATGCTCAGAAAAGAGTTCTTTTTTCCCTCCCTCTCTCTCTCTCTCTCTCTGCCTCTTTCTCTCGCTTTTGCTCATGGCAAATGTAAACTAAATTCATTTTGCATGTTTGAGGAGCCCTCGCAGATCACACGCTCCGAGCCCTCGCCTCCCGCTCTCTCTTTTAATTGTCCGTCAATCTCTGGAGTCGCCGCGGATGTCGTGGGGGGGGGGGGGGCTCTCGCGTCGGCTATCACAGAGCCAAACCCCGTCGAGAGCCGTCGAGTTTGATGTCTGAGCCGCAAACAAGCGCCCGAGAAAGGAGACGTGATCTATCGCGCCACGGCTTTCTCCCTCTCTCTCTCTCTCTCTCTCTCTCTCCGTCGCGCGTTCAAAAAAAACCTCTGAACGCCGGCAACAACCGTTACTTTAATTAAAGCGAGGCGAAACTCCGCTTTCAGGGCCGAGGCGCAAACTGTACGCCGAGGGTTTAGCACTCGAGAGGCCGGGCTGCAGTCACTTGACAGCTGTTTTGAATTGTAGAAGTGAATTTTCAAACTGTCCCTCCTTTTTTTTCTTTCCCCCCCCCCCTTTTTCAGAACCACTTTTCTGGTCAGTGGTTATAATTGTATTTACATCAACTCCTTCAGAGGCTGAGGGCCGATCCTGCAAACAGATTTCTGAAACATCTACCGGACAAATCGACAGAAAACAGATATGTTATTGGTATTAACACCCGTTGAGCCGTGCTGTGGGCAAATCTGAATCATCGCCGTGACGCATCTTACCCCAGAATATTCAAAAAAAAAACAACAAAAAAAAAATCCCCTCTTACTTCATGTCTGAGAGACGTCATGGCATGTCAAAGGCGGCGCATGATGCAACTGCTGAGAAAAGCATCGGCACCCAGCGCGCCGCGGACTGCTGCGTGCTCTCGGAATCTGAATTTCACAAGCATGAGGCTGAGCATGCAGCCAGCCGTGTGCCAGCCAGATCAGCGAGGACGGCAAATCTTGAATCAGTATATTTCACTGGGAAGTGTTCACCGACTTTGACGTTTTGATCCGACTCTATAGGCTGCGTAATTGTGTCTTTTATTGAATTGAATGCAGCTTTAATGACTCAAAAATTCATTTTAGTCTCCAGAAAAAAAGCTGAATCATTGTTTCGTTTCGTCCCATTTATTGGTGCCAACCGAATGTCGGCTTAATCTATCGGCGTTTGGCAGCTTCCAGCCGAAGACATCAGTGTTCGGTATCCGATAACTCGCTGCCGCATCAGTTTGGCCCTGTGTTACTTTGACCTTTGACCTCCCCCCGCCGCTCGCAACCCTGACTGGAGCTTAAACCGCTCGCACCCTGCCCGGACGGAAACGTCTGAGGCCCTGAAATGAAACCGCACGCCTGTTCTCTTTTGTTCAGCCACGAGACGCCGCCCCCGGAAAAAAAAAAGAAAAGCCAAACCTCCACCGTGTCATCCTTTCAAAAATCCTGGAGGAGGTGGATTCAACGGCGCAAACCAGGAAAAGGCGTCCGGGTTGCCAGATCTGTACTGAACAAATCCACCTGTGCTTCTGGAGGAGGGGGGGGGAAACAGCTTTTACCTGAGTCTTATAGATCTTCCATTCAAGGCCTTGAAAGTCATTAAAAAGTCTGGGATCTCACAAGGCGTTCTGCGGGGAATCGTCTTCATCTCGTAACAGGTTTGTTCGGGCTGCTGGCCGTGTGTGTGTGTGTGTGTGTGTATTATTTTTTTTTCCTTCTTCAACACTGGGCATAGATTCATCACTGGGTGCATCACCACCGTCATGTGACTCTCGCAGATCTAAATGAGGCCAATAATCAGGGACGCCTGGCGGCTGAGCCGTTGAATGCACGGCACATACATGCGACTGCGCCTCCATCCCGGGGCGTGTGCTGCTGTGGCATCTCTCTCTCTCACTCACTCACTCACTCGCTCGCTCGTCTTATTTTGCACATTTCATATCCATAATCACAGGATGTGTTTTACAGAAGCGATCCTGTTCTGTTGGTGAAACGGCAGACGGTCAGTGATGTTGCCTGCTGGCCTGATTTGAGTGGAGGGATCTGATTTCACTCTGCAATGAAACCTGCTGTGTTTCCACTTGAGCCCTTTCACGTGATCCGAGGTCTGCCTTTGTGAATCTTACAAAAAAGTTTGAATGAATTCGCCTGTAAGCGTTTCAAAAAAAAACCTTAAACGACGCCTTCGGAGCGGGCTCTCCTCGCACTGCGGTGACCTCTGACCTCCTGACTGGCTTGTGATCCGGCAGGAGAAAGAAAAAAAAAAATGCTGACAAACTCCGAAGCCCTGGCGAGACGTTCCCTGACATCGCAGCAGCTGACGGACCAACCCTCCCGCTCCCCGACACAATGTGGCAGCGAGCGCAACTCCGCTTGCTCCGCAGTACATAAAAACAGAAGTCGTAATTACACTGACATTCTCTAAACGCTGCGAAACATTCCTACAACCCCGCTGCACCGCTTGTGTTTGTGTTTACGCTGTCAAAAAGAAGAAGCTAGAAGTGGGGCCTTTTCTCTCTTACACACACACACACACACACACACACACACACACACACACACACACGGTGGGGCAGAGAGGGAGAGAAAATTAGGATTATAATCTTGGTAATCAACAGTCACGCCCGAGGCAGACAGCTGCAGAACTGCAGAGCTCCAATTTAGGTGTTGGACATTAAAAACCATTAAACCCAAGTGAATTTCCACTTATTGATTTTTCTGGGGCAACATTTCAACTCGGGGTGGGGGGGGAGAGAAAAATAAGCCACGGCGGATAACGTGCTGCGAAAAAGCTTCACTTTTTTTTTCTTTTTATTTGGAGAAAAAATAAAGAGAGAGAGAGAGAGAGAAAAAAAGAAATTACAAACAGAGGGGCGATCAACATCTGAGCCACACAGTCAGAAATCAACACAATTCATCAGGAGTGCTTTCGGAATAATTACAGGATCCGTCAGGTTGTCGGAGACACTTCACCTCATGAATTACAATTTGCCCAAAACATCACAAACAATCAATTTTTTTCTCCCCCCCCCCTCAGAATTCATTTACAGCCGCACTTTAAATGCGAAATGAACAAACAGAAAATCAAATAAATTCATACATATGTTGTGTTTGGTCCCCCCCCCCCCCCCCCCCCCCTCTCTCTCTCTCCCTCCTCCTCCCCTCATTTATATCAATATATTCATTAAGCACAAGGTCCCCCTATAGGTCACACACCGACTGTAATCCGGTTTCACGGTGACTGTGCGGGCCCCACGGAGGAGAGCCTGTGTGCGTAAAAAAAAAAAAAAAAAAAAAAAGGAGAAGAAAAGGTGGCAGTCCAGGCTCGCTCGGATGAATGGGACACAGAACTGGAGCTACGGTTCAAGTGCGTGTGTGTGTGTGTGTGAGAGAGAGAGAGAGAGTGTGTGTGTTTGTGGAGAGAGAGAGTGAGTGAGGGTGCTGGACTGCTTCGTTTACATGCAAGCACCGTGGCGGTAAATTACGCATGACAATAATTCACCCAGGACTGGATCCACTTTCGACCCGACGAAAGAAAAAAACGGGGGAGGCTGAGCCCGGATCGCCCCGCTCCTGCCCCCCTCCCCCTCCTCCTCCTCCTCCTCCTCTTTGTTGATCGATAAGGGGAAGAGGAAGAAACGGCGAGTGATGGGAGAGATTCAAAATACTAAAGAGAAGGAGGCGAACTTACCGAAGAAAATGGGGGGGGAACGAAACTCCACTGGTCCACAAGTTTGAGGGAGAGAGAAAAGTTGAAGATGTTTATATGATGATTATAAAAACAGAATTATTATATTAACATGAAATGACGTAATTAAGATATTATTAAGTCGTATTCCACAAAAAAAACAAAAACAACGGAAGTTTAGACCCCAAAATATTCCAACCAAAATATGAAACTGTGATTTCTTTTTGCTACGTCTGATTATTATTTTATTTTATTTTATTTTTTGGATGGGGGGGGGGGGGTGTAAGGAGGAGGGGGGTGAGGAGGAGGAGGAGGAGGGGGCATAAACCAGTTCAGCCCCTTGATTGATGATTTAATTAGCCATACAGTGGCGAACTGCAGGAGGACAGGACACAAAATAATACTTTATTTACATAACCAATCACGGCGCGGCAAAGGTGGAGCTTCCTCTCTCTCTCTCTCTCTCTCTCTCTCTCTCTCTCCCTCTCTCCCTGTCTGACATGGCTGAGATGGTTGACTTCTTTAATAAATGCGAGATTCATCCTGTTAAGTGGCGTCCAGAAAAAAAAAAAATCACTCCAATAATCCCGGAATATTCCTCTAATATTCCTGCCGGGGCTCGCGGCGTGTCTGCAGTGACTTTACACTCACTTTATTTACACTTTCTGGCATTTCTTCAGCTCCTTTTTTTTAAGTGGCGTTAGAATATTCCTGCAAAGCGGCTGCACTCCCGTCACTGCTGGATTACGCGTGTGTGTGTGTGTGTGTGTGTGCGCGCGCTTTACATGTTTCGGATTCGGTTCGGGGCTCGCGGTTCGAAACGTGCCGGAGAAAATGTGTCTGTTCCCACCTGAGCGGAAGTGCGCGTGGAGTTTACGCTGACGTACCTGCAAGCACGCGAGCGGATGCTGCAGGTACATCTCAGGTGTTACGCTGCAAAAAAAAATTTTTTTTAAAAAGCGAAAAAAAAGTCAATTTAAAGCGATTTTATTTTTATTTTTTTTAGATTTAGGAGCCAATTTTCTTTCATTTAAATTCTGCTGCAGTTTCCAAAATCTTATTTCTTTTTTTAAATTCTTAAATCACGTGAAATCGTGAGGAATCAAACGACGTCAATGCGTAAATTACGCACAAACAAGCACACGTTCATTTCGAACGGAAACACACAAGACATGACATATTTTTGAGCATGAAAAAAAAAAAACACCTTTTACGCTAACTTTAGGGGCATTTTTTGCAGCGTAGATAAAAGCCGAACATCCCCAAACCTTTTTGCAGTCGCAGCCAATTACAATAATGAAGGATATGTGGAATTGCCTCCCCCACCCCAACTCCTGCATCCCTCCGTATCAACCGTGCCATTCCTGCAAATTAAACAGAGTGGAAATAGAAATAAAGAGAAAAAAAAAATCCTTACATGATTGCGGCCGGCGTGGACGCGCTCCAAGTTTTCTCCCCCCTTTCCTCTCCACTAAAAAACACACACAAGCAAGCAAGCGCGTCCGCGCGCGCACACACACACACACACACACACACACGAAGAAAAAGGGGGGAGAGAAAAACACACACACACACAACACACTGTCGCCTCTTCTTTGCTCCGCGTCGAAGCCCGACATAGTTGGTTTCACTCAAAAAGAGAAGAGATGGAGAAAGAGAGAGGAGAGTGAGGGGAAAGAAAAGAGAGGGAAGGGGGGGGGAGAGAGAGAGAGAGAGAGTGTGTGTGTGAGAGAGAGAGAGAGAGAGAGAGAGGGAGGGGAGAGAGAGAGAGAGAAAAAAAACTTCACGTTCAACCCAGAAGATGCTCACGTTTGGCTCTCCTCAATTATCCCCTCCCGTGAAGATAGGTGGCGTGCGTTTCAGGGGGCTTCTCCTCTGTGTTACACGGCAAAGAAAAGGAGGTGGAAAGAAAAAAAAATGTCATTAGAAGAGGCGTAACACGTCAGTCCCTACCCAGGTTTGTTTCCTGGAGTGGGTGTAAGACATCAGTTGTAAACCTGCCCTAGCAGGAATAGCGGTCCCTCCCTCCTCCCAACTATTTCTAAGGCTTTATTTCTAAGGCTTTATTATCACCGGTGGAAAAGGATCCGCTCACCGACGCGCTCCGGTATCATCCCTTTCCTCGCGACTCCTATCCACGAGACACCTCTCTCCAACCCCCTAAAAAAAACAAAACAGGTACGTGCCTCCGCTGGTTTTGTTTTATTTTTATTTCTTGCGTTATTATTGTTGTTATTTTTTTTTTTTTCCCGGAGAGAGAGAGAGAGAGAGAGAGGAGAAAAGAGAAAAAAAAAAAACCTTTGGACGTTAAACTTCAACCGCGCCCGCGTCAGTTGGAGAGTTTGGAGCTCAACTTTACTCTTTACCTGCACAGGTGGAGAAATAGGTGCGTTTGTTTTCTCCCCTTTTTTTTAATTTGTTGTTGGGGTTTTTAAAAAAAAAAAAAAAAAAAAAATACGCTCCCCACCTCCGCGTGCTTGTCGAGGTTCCCGAAAAGCCGAGGGGAGAAAACGGTCTCTCTCTCTCTCTCTCTCTGTCTCTCTCTGTCTCTCCCTCTCTCTTCTTTTTTGCGGGGCGTTTGGCGCTGCACGACACCGCTATCCACGGGAGGAGAAGGGAGAAGGGCGATATCCATCCCGTTTCCCCCTCCGAGTCTCTCCGGCTTGTGTTCTATTCGCGTCTGCTTGTGCGTCCACAACAAAACCGGAGCCTCTTGTCAGGGTCCACTTGTGTCTAATAACGGGGATTCGCGCTCCATGAACCGGGCGCCGGACCGATCATCCCACACCAGGCGGGTTTGAATCTTGTCGCTTTTGTTTCTGCGCGATTTGAGCCTTAAAGATTTGTTTTTTCTCCCCCCCTCTCTCCCCTCTCTCTCTCCCTCTCTCTCTCCCTCCTCGCTGTCCGGAGTCATTTGGCGCATTTTGACAATTAATTCCGCGTCCGCCGCTCGCGACAATGCCTGGACTGAGTTTCTCAGACGCGGAAGTGTAATTTTTTTCTCCCCCCCCCCCCCCCCTCCACCTCAAGTGTTTATTGAACTTATAGGACTTTTAAAATCAGACCACACAGTGAGGAGGACTCCAAAGCTCCCAAGAGCTGCGAGGGCTTCTTTTTTTTTCTCTCTCTCTCTCTCTCTCTCTCCGCCGTGCGTCGGGACCCAAAACTCTGGATCACCCGAAAATCGGACTGAAATTTGATTTATTGAGCTGTTTCGTGCGCGCGTGTGCCGAAAACCGGACTGAAAGCGCAGAGAAAAACAAATAAATAAAAGAAGAAGAAAACAGAAACAGGTAAAAAAAAAAAAAAAATGCAGCCGGATTTAATTCAAATGGTGATTTTTTTTTTAAAAAATAGAAGCCGGATTGTGAAACTTTTTTTTTTTCTCCCCCCCCCCCCCCCCCCTCCCCTGAATGAATTAACAGTGAGTATAATGTTCTCCTTGGCGGAATGAAATGTGGTTTTCTTAATAAGAGAAATTACAATTCTCTTGCCCTCCCTGCTGCTGTTTGCTTTGAGCTGAGCCGATCATCTGAAAATCTAAATTAGATGGACACGGGTCTCCTCAGCGCTGCGGCTCATACTTTCACCCACGGCTCTTTGCTTTTTTACTTTCCTTTATTTATTTATTATTTTTTTTACAATCTGTCCCTCCATCCAAGTTACATTTGCAGTTTCTTGTCGCGCGTCCGGGCGCAAAGTGGATCTCCACGCTAATACCCACATTGTTGGTGCTCCTCTCTCTCTCTCTCTCTCTCTCTCTCTCTCTGCGTGTGTGTGTGCGCGCGCGTTTGCGTGTGTGTGTGTGTGTGTGTTTCCCGTCAGATATCAAGCTGAAATCAAGGAATCGAGTCCATGCGAGCTGCCATCTGATCCCACACACACTTATCAATGAAGCAAGAGATCATGGCGGATGGCCCGAGGTGTAAGAGGCGAAAACAAGCCAACCCGAGACGGAAAAACGGTAAGAAAAATCACGGGGGAGACAAACCAAGCAAGTCGGGGAGTGGGGGGGGGGGGGACCGGGGGTGGTGTTGGTGGTGGTGGGGGCATACCTTTGGATGTAAGCCTGGTTTGAGTCTTTCCACTGCGGTTCGGGGGGTGTGTGAGGGTCCGCGGCTGGTGCGCCTCTCTCGCCTTCCCCTTTTACGCAGGGATAAAGGGACCGCTATCCGGGGGAAGAGAAAGTGTGCGTAAACGCGTCCGTGCTGCAGCCCCACTCGAGCCTTTGGAATCTTTTTTAAAATATATATATATACACATATATATACACACAGCTTTTAAAATGTGTGTGTGAGGGTTGCAGGGGAGGTTAGTTGGAAACTTGTGGATGTAGGAAAGTTGGGTGTAGCGGTGCCGGCTCGTTTCTCTTCCCGGGACCAGAAATCCGCCATGTGGGGGGGGGTGGAGGTGGAGGTGGAGGTGGGGGAGACTGTGGAACGGTCACCCTCGGCTGGCTGGCTGGGGCAGACTCGCTTGCTGCTCGGTGTGAAAGTCCAGTCTTGTGACTCGAGTTGTGATTTGCTTTGAGCCACGCGCTGGCACGCCGTTAGCCGTGATGTTTTTTTGTCTGTACATGGGCCTTTGCATCACCTCCACAAGGCACATTTTCAAGTGCCTTGCCCCCCCCTCTAATTGTGGCTGTTTTTCCAGGGATAAATATTTGGCAGGATGGCATGCTGGTTGTTGCTGTAGTTTTTAAACCTCTGCGTTTTTTTGTTTTTTTGTGCTTGTTTTGTTTTTGTTTACCTCCATCAGCAAGTTTATTTGTAGTGGATGCATCATACATAAATAGGATGACACGTCCGATAAATGCTGGACATTAATTGGGTCCGGGCTGGAGCGCTGGAGGTGGAGATGTGTTGGTTTTCTCTCTCCATTTGACTGCACAGTTTCCCACAAGAGGCAAATCTGCAGTGACATTTCCTGGCCCCGTTATTCCTGATTATTCCATATAGGCTCCAAACACACTGGCGAGCTTGAAGCTGTGTATATGTGCCTGTGTGTGTGTGTGTGTGTGTGCGAGTGTGTGTGTGTGTAAAATATCAAGGCTGTGATTCAGCTGCTCAGATGAGTCTTTTATTTGCTTTCTCCACAACAGTTTTTAAATCTCTGCCCCCACAGGTTATTTATCTAGATCAGATTTCATTTATTGATTCCGCGCAATCAATAGCAGACAAGCATTTTGTTCCACATTAAATAGCACAGGAGCATCGCAGTGAAGCTGGAGATTTCCTCTATATATATATATATATATATGTGTGTGTGTGTGTGTTTATATATTTCTATACACGAACGCTGTAAAAGAAAAATAGAATAATAACACACATTTGGAGGCATGGCAGCCTGTTTAGCTGTGGCCACCTGTTTTGTAAAAGTGGGGGGGGGGGGGAGAAGAGCAGCGTTGGCTTTTTGGACCGAAACGCAGCATTTTTAATAAAATAATATTAGCAAAGCAAATATAATTTTTCACACCCTTAAAGCCCCGACAAGAGACGGCGAGCTTTGGCAGGAGCGCGCGCAAAAAAAAAGAATATTTTTATCCGCCGTCCAGGAGAGTGTCCGTTCGAAAATGTGAAATGTGAGTCCCCTCTTCTTCTTCTTCTTCTTCTTTTTTTTTTTCCTGCGTTTTCCTCCATCACAACTACCTCTGTCTGTCTGACGAGCCCCCCCCCCACCACCACCACCACGCACCCACCCTCCCTCCCTCCCCTCTCACCCGCTCCTTCCCTCCCCTCCTACCCTACACCCCCCCCCCCTCCGCCGCCCCCGTCCTCCCCCCTGGGAATGCAGAGGCTTATTGAGGCTTGGCCACACTCTCTCCTCTCCTCTCTGCCTGTCTCCTCTGTCCTCTTCCTGCCTGGCTCCGTGGAAGGGGATGGCAGGGCAGGGCGAGGAAGAAGAGGGGGAAAAAAAGGCGCGTGACGGCCGGCGAGGACGGACTCCTCACACAACAACAACAACAACAACAACAACAACAACAAAAAGAAACCCAAAAAAGCCTCGAATGCATGAAAAAACGCAGCACACACACACACACACACACACACACTCTAATTTTTTTACCAGATGGAGGGCGGATGCACCCAGACTCCCTCTTTGGTCCCTTAACTAACAAATCAGATGAATATACACAAATGCGAAATATGGACAATTACGGCTAATTCTGCTGAATGGCTTTCCGGAGGTGGCGGGCGCGTCGGCGGGGCCCGTTTGGATTGTGAGTTCTAATTTGCGTTGCCACCTGTAATTATTTTTGTTTCCCAAAAAAAAAATGTTTTAAATCTGGTTTCGCTTTCCACGCTCCAATTAAGCAATCGAGGCCCGCCGCCGCCGTCGCCGCATTTCGATCTGATCTCGCTCCGCCCGAGCTGGAGTTGTTGGGATTATTTCTTTTCAGGACGGAAGGCAGGGCACCTCGGCGTTCTTGCCAATTAGCATTAATGAGGCGTTTGCTCACTAACTTGTCGAACCGATGACATCCTCGTCCCAGATGACTGTTGGCCTTCAGGGTTGGAGGTGTTACAGTAGCTTTGCTCACTCACTCACCGCCCGGGCCTGTCATGTGGTATTTAACCACAGTTCATGACTTATCCCCTCCTCACCCGAACCTCCCGCACGCCGCTGCGAAGCCTCTGTCTTACAGCTGATACACTCTGAAATATTTAACCAAACCTGAGAAATGTCTACCCCCCCCGCCCTTTCTCTCTCCCTCTCCCTCTCTCATCCTCTTCCCCACTGTTAAACGGCTATAAAAACCCCCTCTCCTCTCCCGGTGTGAAACTTGATCTCGGCAGCGTGAAGTGTTTGAGAGTTTTTGGCCCTCGCCAGGTGTTGCTTGTCACATCCAGCTGTGAGCGCCCAACAGAAAAGCGCTCGCACACCTGTCCTTATTTTCTCATTGCCCAACCAGCGCGAGCATCAAAAACCCCTCTCTCCTCTCTCCCCTCTCTCCTTTTTCCTTCCCTCCACGGAAGAAGACAAATCTCCTCGGCCGCGTTGTCATGTTGTTTCTGGTTTTTCGATGTTGCGCAGGCTCTCGGAGATGAAAGAGGAAGTACAGATGTTGCCGTCGCCTCTCTTTGAGGGCTTTTCTCGGCACGCACGACTCTCGGGCGTTTTTTGATTATTCCTTCATAGCGCAGATGACATTTGGGTGTCGGGGACATACCCTCAGAAATACACTGATTACATAATCTGGAGCTGCAGAAAGACGAGGCCAATCTTACCCCCCCCCCCCTCTCCTCTCCTCTCCTCTCCTCCTCTCTATCTCTCTCTCTCTCTGGCTGCTGGAGTTTGATATAGTAGTCTGAACGCGGTTATTAAGGCTATCACAGATTCTCGCTTAAGGTGGAGGAAAAAATAGGGAAAAGAGTGTGTGTGTGTGTGTGTGTGTGTGTGTGTGTATGGTGGTGGGGGGGGGGTAGCCTTGCTTTCAGTCCCAGACAATGCCAGATTTCTGCCAGTCTAAACAATTTGTCCATCTCTATTATTCCTCTGCCTTTTTTTTAAAAAAAGTTCTCCTGCAATAGAAAACAGGGAGGATGAGGAAGGTGGGGGGGGGGGGGGGGGGGGGCAGCGAGGGGTAAGACAAGGTGCTCCCTTTCTTCATCTTCTTTTTTTTTTTTTTTTGGTTTGCCTTCTTCTCTCACCCCCCCCCCCCCCTCTCTCTTCTCCTTTCCTCCTCCTCCTCCTCCCACATTTTCCCCTCCTCAAGGTAGGGGCAGCTTTTTGCCATCGTCACTGAGCAAAGGAGGGGGGTAAAAGAAAGAAGGGAGGAGGAGGAGGAGGGCAGGTTTCGCAGGGGCGCTCACGGACAATTGATTGTCAGTGGTAATGTGTTTCATTTACATGTTTATACCGTCAATAGTGGCGGGGGGTTGTCCGCCACGCCATTCACCGCCTGCCATTCCCATACGGGTTGGCAATTGTGCGGAGCAGCCAAAGCAAGACACCTTACACTCCTGATGGCTTTCCCTTTTTCCCCCTCCTGCGGGGGGGGGGAGAAAGTGTGTGTTTTTTTTCCGCGGCGCGTCCACGTCGAGGCAAACGAGGGGGGATTATTTTGTTTAAGCAAGTGAAATAATTACTGAGAGATATCACGGGGGCCGGCAGGAGCCGGCGTGCAGCAGGAGGAGGTTGGAGGGGTTGGATGGATGGGATGTCGGATGGTGGCTGGGTGGTGGGGGGGGGTGCAGACCCCGCAGATAGCCGGGGATGAATCTCACTGGAGTATTTTTATAAACGCCGGGCCTTGTGGTCGAATTCAAAATAGACACGTTCCAATTACCCGGCGTAAAGCGGCGAGCAGGTTTCCGTCAATGCGGGCTAATAAGGAGGCATATTTGTCCTGTCACCACTACACGCTGCACTTTGGCGTGTGCTGCGTGAGGCCTTATTATTTTGCCCGGCGCGTACAGTAGCAGCGCTTTGCATCACTCTGATTTTTTTTTTTTGATTTTTTTTTTTTCCTCCCTTTTCCTTGCCTTTCCCTCGGCTGCAGTCGTCACGAGCTAAATATATCCATCTGCTCAAAGTGTGTGAGTCAAGTGTACATCGCCGAGCACATAAAAATGAATGGACCTCCCTTACGAGATCATTGTGATGTGAAGCGTTGGTGTATATATATATATATAGGAGGAGCAGGAGGATGTCTCCTTTGGGTGACAGTGTGGTTCCTGAGCGGGGCTGTTTTCCCTCCCCCGTGATCGGTTTTGTCAAAAAGCCCCGAGTATTTCCAGTTATTGTCATTCACATGATTTTTATTTTATTTTATTGTGCGTGCGTGCCACAGCGAGACAGAGATACAGTCGTCGCAGTGTGATATCTTTCGGCTCTGGAGCTGATATGTTATTCAACAAATCCTCTAATATGTGCTTTCCACAAGGAATTAAATCAGGAATGTAGCTCTGCAACAAGCGGCCCCACACACACACACACACACACACACACAACAGCAACACACATGCACAGTTTTTTTTCACGCTTTGATAAGGCAGATAAAAGCAAATAGCATGGCTTGTGGCTGTACACCCCTCTCCTCTCGCCCTCCCCAACACACACACACACACACACCAATACAAAAAAAAACAAAAAAAAACTAATGATCATCTCAACTCCATCCTGGACACTGGACAGAAAACTTTCATCCATCCCTCCTCCTCTCCTCAAAAAAATAGCCAAAAAACATTTTTGACACATTTTCTCCTTTTTTTTTATTTTTATTTTTTTATTATTATTCCTTTTTTTTTTTTTTTTTTTTTTTTCATTCTTCCTCCGTCGACCGCCCTGCTTGTGTGAAGATATTTTTTCGCCTGGCGGCCAGAGAACACACACTCGCAGAGGCACCGCGAGCCCAGACCCCTGACACCGCGGGTCTTTGGAATGCCTTAGGTACGATTTCACTTTCGCTCACATCAATGCTGACCTGAATGCCTTTCATATCTGATCCGCCGTGTCTCTCCTGGTAAACATCCCCCGGGGGGAGAACAAAGAAAGGAGCTCCTCTTCTTCTTCTTCTCCCTCTTAATCACAATTCAGCCCCTTTCGCCGCCAGCAGCAGGGCTACACATTTGCATTCAGCATCAGAAAAGGGCCTGAGATGAAAAGGGGGGCGAGAGAGAGAGAGAGAAAAAAAGAGAGAGAGGCAAGAGAGAGAGAGAGAGAGAAAAAAAGAAGAAGAGGAAGGGAGAAAATAGGGAGAGAGGCAGAAAAGGGTGGGTGGGTGGTGGAGAGAAATAACTAGGGTGTTTGTGGTTGTTTGTTGGTCGTCCCCTGGTTACAAGCCTTTTATAGCCTCCCTACTCTAGCAGGGACCCAGGCCCCTCCTGACAGACAGATAGTGTTACGAGATGGCATGCCCACACTATTCGTGGCAACTCACACTTAAGAAGAAGAAGAAGAAGAAAATCCATGCTGCGTCTGATTGGATTGTGCTTAAAGAAGGCGATAAGGGTCGGGAGAAGGTGTCTTTTTATTTTTCCTCCCGTGGCAGCAAAAAACTTCTTTGAATGTCAAAAAAAAATAAAAAAATAAAATACACTCATGAGTCGATGCTAGGTGCCTCCTTTTTCAAACCCACGTCAAATAGAGAGGAGAGGACACGTAAACGCGCACGATACCATACCTTCCTCCGAATGATTAGCACGATATCTTTATCGTCCCATTCCCAGGCTGGATGTATGCAAATCTTAAGCAAAGATGGGGAGATGGAAGGGAAGGGAAGGGAGGAGGGGGGGGCGAAGAAAGAAGAAAAAGGGGGGGGTGGTGTTGGTGGGGGTACCACGGCTCTTTAAATGGCATCATGTGATATGGATTCCAGTTTTCTTTCTTCTCTTTCTTTTCCTCACCCAGAACTTTTTTTTTTTTTTTTTCCCTTTTTGGTTAAGAAGAAGGATTATCGGTACACCTTCCCTCCCTCCCTCCTCCTGGCCAAGCTGCGCAGGATTTAGGCAGATTTACTTCAGCAAACACCTTTGGACACTGGGGGGGAAAGTAGGAGTCTGTTTGCAAAAGGGGCCTTTTGTTCCGAGAGGTTCTGGATAATGCCTTACCAGGCAGCCATGATATTAACCCGTGCTTTGGAGAAATTGGGTGGAGGTGGTGGTGGTGTCAGGAGGAGGAGGGGAGGGTTAACTCTTTGTATGACAACTCCTTGCTGTTTGCACATCCCTCCTTCTCTTCCCTCTCTAAGCTGCGGCTGCTTGCGCTCGGCTTCGGTTGTTGTTTTGGTAACTCCGAATTCCTGTGATTTTTTTTTTTCTTTCTTTTTTTTCTGGTGGGACACATTGGTTTGGAAAAGCAAGGCTGCAGAAGTTACAGTGTATTTGGGTTGATGCACACACACACACACACGAAAAAAACACACACACACACATCACACACAGCAACTGCCACTGCCAAGAACGATGAAAGCGAGAGCGGCGGCTGGGATCCGTTTGCCTGACTAACACCGAGGCATGAATCAGCCAATAGTGAGCCAACTCTGCCCCTGTGACTTCCCTTTATGTTTAAACGGCAATAATGATGTATCGTCCAAAACAATGTGGCGACACGGGCGGCGACGTGGCATTCCCTGCGTCCCTTTTTGGCCTCTGAATCTTTAGCATTTTGTTTATGCATCAGGAAAAAAAAAAAAGAGGCAGTTTCACATGTGCAAAAGTCCGTTCTTGCTGCACGGCAGCTTGAACTGTTGCTGAACTTCTGCTTCTTCCTCCTCCAGAAGGAATTGCCTCAGAAAAATCCATTTTTTTTCATATTTTTTTTTTTTTTTTTGCTCACCCTTCAGCCACTCCAAACCGCCGCGAGCGCTCTGCCGCGTCCACTTGAGACATTAAAGTTGCGAGCTCGGTTATGCTAATTCAGCCGGTGGCGCGCGGTGACGCCGGCCGACCTGCGTGAACGGGGCAGAGATGGAGAGTGATGGAGCAAAGGTGACAGACTTAAAGGTGTTTGTGGCGGCGGCGTTCTGCCTGTCAAGTCCCTGACCCGCCTCCCTCCATCCCGTCTCTCTCTCTCTCAGGATTTGACAGGTCGCGTCACCCCCCCCTCCCCTCCTTCCCCTTCGCTGTGATGTACGCCTGCTCTGCGACACGCTAGTCTAAGTAAAGTTGCAATGCAGTCAGATGTCTTTCTCCTGCTTCCCTGACTTTATTTCATGCCCTTTTGCCTGTTTTCTCTTTTTTCCCTCTTGTTTTTTCCCCCCCCCCTCTCTCTCTGCTTTCTCTTTTCGCTCCCCGCGTTTTTGACAAAAAAGCAAACACAGAAATTGAAACTTCAGTGGTCCGGCAAATAATTGCATGCATTTGGACTTTTCATTTACGTGCGTACACTCTTTACCCTAAGCCGACATGTTTTATGCATTGCGTAGGAGGAAAATGCATTTTGAAATATCATGCCTCATTTGAGTCTTTCTCAAGTGAAAATGCAAAGTCTTTATTTGGCCCATCCGTTCCGTCTCGTCCTGCTGTTTGCACTTATTCAGTTGTTGCGCCCGCGTCTCGCCTGTGATTTTCGACATTTTTTTTTTTTTTTCTCTCTCTCTCTCTCCACGCGTCGACTTTCCTCCCGTTTTTTTTTTTTTTTGCGAGGGAGTCTGGGCGCCGCAGACGACAGGTTGCTGAGCAGGTGTAAACCAACGTTCGGATTTCATAATCAAATGGCGAAAAAAACAACTTTCAAAACACCTTCCCTTTTTTTTCCCGAACAATGCTATACGTGCGCGCGTGCGCTCCTCGCCTGGATGCGCGCGAGGAGTTTGGACGGCGACTGTGCCGCCAAAATGAAATGTAGCTTTAATCCGAGCAGATTTTCAGGTTTACACATCCGGGAAGGATATTTTCCTGATTTTTTTTTATTTCCTTTTGGAAGAATTAGTGTAAAATGTCGCCCTCCTTTCCCTGCGTGATCACATGTTATTTGTCATGTTCCAAATATTCAGTACAACGGTTGCGGGGAAGGGGGGGGGGGGGGGGGGGGCGATGTATCATCTCCAGTCTGTTTTTTTTTATTGTTAACTGCTTTTAATAAACAGGATTGTGTCTCAATAGAGCAACAAAGGAACACGTATAGATGAAATCAAACGAAGGAACACACCACAGCTGGTTCGAGCTCGTGTGTGAATGCACTCCTGCGCCGAGAGTGAGTGTGGTGTGTGTGTGACTTATCGCTGCTGTCAACCGTAAAACAGGGCACAGCTTTGTGACGTTTCTGAGGAAAATGAGAGGGGGAAGAAAGAAAAAAAAAAAGTAATCACCTCAATCGCCCATTAAAATGATTTTTTTTTTTGCGACCCCCGTCTTTTTTCTTTTTTTTTCCCCTCCTCCTCCTTTTCTCGGCGGCAGCTGCTTCAGAGATGACACCTTTGTGCAAACAAGTGTTGAAAGCAGCCTCCAGTTTTCTGCTCTGATGTCGGCACCGCTGATCTGCAAGCGCCGCTTGCCGCCACATGTGCACACACACACACACACAGGCACAGACATTTAGGGAAAAACACACACACACACACACACACACACACACACACACACACTCTTTGATGTATGTTTGATTGTCGGGTGGAAGAGCTCTTCTGGCAAGGTCACGGCCGCGTGGAACAATCAATAACAGATCACCAGATTAAGGCACGGTGACATCTGGAAATCTAGGCCTTTTCCACATACGACTCAACACATTTTGCAGCCGAGCGTCCCACCTTTAATTCAGGATAATAGAACATGCTATTTGATCAGGGCTCGCTCTCTTACTTTGGTTCATTATTCAGGAGGTGTCCCGCTTCCCTCTGCCACCTAAGCGCCCCCCCCCCCCGCTACCTTTTTTTTTTTTTTTAACGAGGACTTGTCTGGTTTCGTTTGTGCTCCGGTTCTTCCCCCCTCCGCGTCTCGCGTGGAAGTAAATTCAGATGTGTTATCTCAATTTAATTGCAGCCGATTGCCAAGCGAGATTAGGACGAAATTAGGTCATTTTGCGGTTGCACAGATTTCGCTCACTTCCACGCTTTCATCTCGCCGTTGATCAAGCACCTTCTTAACCGGAGGTTGCAGGGGAAAGAGGAAATGGTCAGAAATTACACTCGGGTCTCCTTGTTATTCCAACATACATTTAACCTTTGGCAAGAGTGAGTCAAGGAGAGCTGAAACATGGAGGTGGGGGCGGCGAGCACATCTTCCCCTTTAAATGTCATCTGTGATGCAGTCAGTGGACATGTGTAGCGAAGTCGACCCTGTTAAAAACTCTGAGAGGTGAATTCGCGTGTTAATGAGTTCTGACTGGAGAGGGAGCCCCCTCTCCTGAACGCCTCGCGTCCCGTCGC
Source organism: Nibea albiflora (assembly GCA_014281875.1). NCBI lineage: Eukaryota > Metazoa > Chordata > Actinopteri > Sciaenidae > Nibea > Nibea albiflora. Next base: position 2,509,220 of record CM024812.1, on the reverse strand, counting down.
TGTCAAACGCGAATGTCAAACAAACACCTCCTCAGGTAGCGGGGGGATAATCACACCGACAGGCCTGTCCTCAGCCTTTCTGACATGCAGGACAAACACGGGCTGAGGCTGCGCGGCGGAGAGAGGAGCTTTCCGCGGTTTGAGGCTGTAGCTCGGGGTCTGGATTTTGGGGCAAGGTGGTCAAGCAGGAGGTCAACGATTTGGGCGGGGGGGGGGAGCTCTTTGGGGTTGTGGTTGTACTTTTGGTTTGGGTAACAAAGCTAGAATCCAGTATTTGGTTTTGGTTTGGACGAAGCACTGAAGCCGAATTTCAAGGATAGATTCTGTGTGATTATTATCATTATCTACTTTTTAAAGTCATGATGAAGCCGAGGTTTCGGCGGTTGCGGCCGTAGTTTGCTTTTGACGCCTCGTTTTTTTTGGCCTGAAGTCGACCGATTGACGACTGAGTTATGGCCATGTTTGGTTTGGGGCTGCTCTCGAAGCTGGATTGCTGGAGCAGAGGCCTGGCTGCAGAGGGATGGATGGGTATTTCCTGACCTAGAAACCTTGTGGGAGACTGGATTAGATATGGAGACTCGAGCTCAGATTAGGCCTTGTGACTCAGGCTGGTCTGTAGTTTAGGTCAAGGCTTTGTGACTCGTGGGCCTGAGGTTGTTTTCGACATCACTGAGGTTTAAGTGTTTAGTATATTCTTAGTGATTTTGGTTGTGGCCTTACAAACTTCTGTGGCGATTGGGTTTAAAGTCAAGGATGTGACTCTGCCTTTTTGGGGTTTTTTTTTTGTAAATCTTGCAGAATACGTCCTGTCGCACGAATCGAGCCGATTTCTGACAAATTCGGCAGTCAATCACGGACTTTCCTGCCATGAAACTTTGCTTTTCATGTGGCCCTCCAGTCCATCCCCCCCCCACCTCTACTTCCATCCATCCCACCAGCCAGTCATCTAACCAGTCAGCCCACTCTAATTACTTCTCCCCCACCCAAGGGAAGCTACTTCCTTATCGCCCGGCCGTCTTGCTCCAGCATTCCTGAGATAAATTCCCCACCACTTTGTTATTCTTACTACTTAGGGGTATTGGAATTAGCATGTCCATCAAAGCAGACCTTGTACTCTGCCTTTTTTCTCACACCACCCCCCCCCCCCCCTCTTACGACCTTATCAGTGGTCATACATTACAGGCCGGGCATGCGATGTGCCCACGGGCTGCGGAGGTGAATAACGGACAAAGGTATCGAGCTGGGGTGTCTGACATCAGAGACTGAGGGATGACGAAGCGATGCAAATGCGCAGCTCGTGGCGCTTCTCCGGCCTTTTTTTTTTTTTTGGGGGAAGCGCGGGTACTTCAGGGCGAAAAGGATTCAGTCAGGGTGGCGGGGCCCAGGTAGCTGCCAGCACGCCGCGTGTCCTTTCACTCTCTGTGTTCGCATTCACCCAAAACAGCACGCTCCCCGCGTCATTTCCACACGCCGAGCGAGTTTCCCCAACCTCCCAGCCCCTTCATACCTGTTAAGACCTCCACTTGGCAATTTCAAACACGCACAAGCATCCCTGGGTAAATAATCAGAGCTCCATTCATCCACTTTTTTATAACATTTTTTGCAGATGTGTGGGTTTGATCGAGACCGAGCCCTCGCTTCCTTCCTTCCTTCCTTCCTTCCGCTCCTCGCCGTATGTTTCCCAACATGGTTTATACCTCAACAGCGAGCAGACGCCGCCTTCTAAACTGGCAATCACAGTATCCCTAATGTTATTACTTTTCATAATTAGTTACAGCAACACTCATTCCACGACTGGCGGAAAGGAGTATTCCTTAGTAATTAAGGTAATGAAATATTCATTTATGCTACCTTTTCAGCAGTCTCACAAATGAGCCAGCCATGCTTAATGTCCGCCCTGCCTCTGATTTTATTATGATGGCAGACTGGCACATCTGCAATTAGTACTCGCACTGACAGTTAGCGTTTTGCACGGGGCGGTAAGCAGAGGGAGGCGAGGTGAGGCGGCAGGAGGTTGGTTGGGTTGCCCCCCCCCCTTAGGTCCCACCTTCCTCCTCCTCCTGCGGGTACCCTCCGCTCCGCCACGAGTTTTGTTTTACCTTTATCTCCTCCCCGACGGAGAGGTTACCTTTCCCCAACGGTGCGAAACCGACTTGACATAACTGTTCATCGGTTTCTCTTCCACCCCCCCCCCCTCCACTCTCCCTGTGACTCCCCTCACCAACCTCACCCCGAGGTAGTTTGCATCAAATCAGGCCTAGTCAAGCTTCAAGTGGAAATTGGCAGGCCAGAACCTGACAGTGGAGGAGAGAAGGAGGAAGGGAAGCGACTGCAAGCAGGGCGAGCCGCAGCGCCGAAAAACCTGAACTCCGTCCAAGGTGGTGATTGTGAGGTCAAGTTTTGGGGTTAAGTGCTAATAAGTCAGTTTAAACTCGAGCCTAATTGAACCGGACAAGACCGGTCGCCTTTTTTTTTTTTTTTGGTCCAGGTAGAGAGCGACATGACTGATAGTCCAGACTTTTTTTATTGCCTGCCAGCGTTGTTCGTGTTTTCACTTTAGTGGCTGGATGATTCCCACATTTTCATCATCACAGTCACGATGTGGCTGACACGAGCCGAGCCCCCCCCCCCTCCATGTGACTTTGAAAAACATCCATGCAGCATTAGCGAGGCGCCGTGACGCGCGAGTCTCTGCTCACCAGAACGACGTCGAACATTTCTGGAAGAGGCCTCCTGAAGGCTTCAAGCAGCCAAAGTGCGTTTTTAATAGAAACTCGCCATGAATATTAATTACCAGCTGGGGAGGAGGAAAAAAAAAGTATTTCGGAGTTTGGGCCAAATTTTTTTTTTTTTTTAAGAGGGCACGGACGGTGGATGGGGCGTATCATGGATTTGAAAATGGCTGACGCTTGCAAACAGTCACACATGTTCACCAGGCAAATGCACATCTGCACACACACACATACACACAATGTCACACACATGCACATGCCTTTACACGAACGTCCAGATTTGCATATTTGGACACACATACACTCAGACGCGCACAGAGCCCCTATATATATATATCGCGCGCAGACGTACACACACACACACTTCACACACATGCTAATTGGCAGACAGACAGGTCACAGCAGACGCAGATGTGCCGCTTCTTCCTTTTTTTTTTCTACCCCCCCCCCCCTCCTCCTGAACCTCACCGCGGCCCTCGGAGGGGAAGCAGATAAGGACTTTGTGATGAAACTTTTAGCGAATCTCGCTGCTCCAGTTCTGTCGCCGCCACGTCACAAAGCTCCAAACGCCGCCAACCCTCCCTCACAGCTGCCATATATTCTTATTAAGTGGGAGAGCGTCATTGCGTTTCTGTTCGCCCCCCCCCCTTCTCGCCGTCCACAAGTGCATATTTGAAGTGTTTTTGACCCATCAGCGCTCACGTCGCTTTGTCTCCACCTCTCTCTCTCTCTCTCTCTCTCTTTCGCACCTTTCCTCTCTTCTACTTCTTGGCACTTTCTTTGCCACCCTCTTCCCTTCCCCTCCTTCCGTCTTAATCTTTCTTCTCCCTCCTCCTCCCCCACCGCCCTCACATTTCCCCTCCCTCCCCGTCCCGAGCTTTGCATGTGCTCTGATGGGCTTGATGGCCGTTTCGACAGTTCAGCATTGAGGTAAAACGGTGTGACGGCAGAGTTTTGTTAAGCCGAGAACAAAGGCCCAGAGATGCCGGGCCAAGCCATTGTCCCGGCGCCCATATTGGCCTTGCCACAGTTTTGCAGGATTTAATGCTCTGTTTACCTCCAGCCAATCGCCGCTAATATTCAAAGGGGAGCTTCTTCTTCTTTTAGACGCACCTCAGGATGATTTAAGATAGATCCATAAAGAAGCCAGAGCCACAGAGCTGCACCTTTTTTATCTGTTTTGAGGGAACAAAACTGAACTTTGGAGCTCAGTGTCTCTGAAATAAAACGTCCACCAAGGCTTCAAAGTGTCCAGCATACTTCTAATCCATGTAGCACACACACACACACACACACGGGGTGTGTTATCTTTGGGTTTTTTTAAAAAAATCTACAACATCCGTTCATCTCGTTTTATCCACCGATGCCACTTTTTACTTTCGAATCGAGCAGCTAACCTGGCTCGCAGTCACTGGACTCCAAACTGCAGAGACCTACATCCCCCCACACTCATGTTAAAGATGACCAGACCAATTTTAGACCGCAAAGCCCCCTCAGTAAGTGTCTGTCACTGTGACTGGGAGAGAGATATGAAGCAAATGTGTGTGTGAGTGTGTGTGTGTGTGTGTGTTACATAGAGAGTGGGACAGTGTGTGTGTGTGTGTGTCTGGTCCGTTGGAGTTCCCCTGCATGGTCTTTGGGCAAACTGAAAGCAGCGCTCAGTGGGATTAGAGAATGAGTGTTGCTGGGGGGTGGCCGAGGGGCGGAGGACAGAGCACAAGAGGATTCTGGGAGTTTTTGCAGCCCTGTAGCAGGCCCGTTGCAGCGACCCCCCCCCATAGGTCTTCCACAGAGGAGACAACACTAACTTTTCTACTGTTTCCAAAAGGAACGATCATGAACGATCCCGAAGCTCTTTGGAAATTTAACTTCAACATTTCGCGGGAAAACTTTAAGAATAAACCCTTGAAAAAAGTCACTTTCATTTGAGTATCATCAGCTTCAACTTCTCACCCAGGACGTCCGAGTTTGAGCAGGCCCCATCTCCAAATTTTCCCTAAGAGTCGCGACTCAAAGCTAACGTAAGCTTTTTTTTTTTTTCCCAGAGAAGAGAAAACCTCCCGTTAACAGCCGGAGAAGGCGGCGGGAAACGGCGCGGCGGCGGCGGCGTGTGTTTTCTTGTTTTTACTGCAACAGTCACTCTGACATTAACATAAAAGCGAAGTTTCAGAGAACAAGGGGCAATAAACACAGTCGAAAGCGCCGTCATCGAACCCAATGATATTTTCACGAGCGCATAAAGATTATGAGTCCATTCCAGTAGCACCCATCTGTGCTTTCATTTGCGACTATATGCTCAGTAGTTAAAGGGGAGGCTGAGGAGCGAGGAGCGGATGACTTTCATTTGGTTAAATAGTTTGTTAAGGTCAAAAGAGAAGAGTGTAATCCCCCACACACACACACCCCGTCCCACCCCTCCGCCAACAACAACAAGCCCTAAAAACCTCGGGATGACTGACAAGCGAGGAGGCTGGCGACAGTTGTTTTTTTTGGGGGGGGAGCAAATAAGACACTTGGTGACAAATCCTCTCCGTGCTGCTCGAGCGATTAACGGGTTAACCGAATGAAACAATTTGTCAACAGAAAAACTCTCTCTCTCTCTCCGCCGCCGCCGCCGCTTCTCCTCCTCTTTCTTTCTATCTTTCTCTCTTTCTTTTTTTTTTCTCTCTCCTCCCGCAAAACAATTACAAAATTACAGTAGATAAAAATTGAACGGCGCCAGTATTTACGCAATCAACATAACGAAGAAACAAAACAATTTAATGTGGGAAAAATCATCATTCATCTGCATTATAATTGCTTCTCTTTCACATCTACGGGGATGGTTAATTAAAATTGTGATTAAATGCGCCTGCACTGCCTAAGATGTCTTCCCCCTAAACAGGTGCTACAGAATTTAAAAGTAAAGAGAAAAAGCTAATTAGCATTCGAAATTGAGAAATTGCCTGCAAGAATCAGTGTTAATTTCACTCACTGATGAGGTAATTTATAAAGGGGGGGCTGAGGAGTCTGTGCAACGCGAGAGATTGCAACACCGACTCCCCCCCACAACACACACACACACACACACTCCTACTCTACCCCCGCCATCCCTGCTTTCCCAGCGTGCAGGTGAAGCTGTTTGGAAAATATTGAAGCTGTTTGGTATTCCGTCTTCGTTAGCGTCGCTTTCAGAGTTCATCTGTGCCCCCACAGCAGCTAGAACAAACACGCGGGACTAAATAATGACATATAAAGGCGTCACACGCACACGCACACACACGTTTGCGCACGCACACCTTTCCATTCGCAGAGATAAAGAGAGTCAGGAAGGAGCGCGCTTGCGGGGCGCCAAGACGCGGAGCGAGGAAATGCAGGCGAGACTTTAGGAAGCGGAGGTTTATCCAGGTGTAAAAACACATGTTCGCCTCTGCCGCCGCTGTCTGACGCGTCGTCTGCTGTTGTTGGAGGAAGGCCACGAATTTTTTTGCGACGGAGAAAAAGGACCGTAAGACAAAAGCGGACTCGCTCCCCCCCCCCTCCCTCGACAGACCCGTCACTTTGGCTGCAGGGGTCAAGCGGACTCGCTCGGGGCACATGAGCGGCGGTTGTAAACTTTTCAGTTCACGTTAGGGGAAACACAACATCGAAATTGCGGCGTGTGTGTGGCGTGGTTTTTTCCTATTGGACTCCGATCGGAGCAGAAAAACCCGGCCGCTCAGGATGTTGGCCGCCGTTCCTCCCGTCCCGCTCAGAGTTTCCAGAAACTTCACAGATACTGCTGATCTCCAGCTCTCATGTACGCTCCCCCCCTAGTAATTACCTGTCATTGTCCATCATTATAGTTGGCCTTGGAGAAATGTCAGACCTGGAACACGCCGCAGCCAAACTGTTCCGTCGTGTTCCTGAACTTGGCCGCAACTGGGTCGCAGCTCTCTTTGAATCCCCCCCAGTGACCCATCTATCCAATATATCTTGTTTATCTTGCTTGGATGCTTCTGTCAGTGGTTCTTTGGTGAAAGAAAGTAAATCGAGCCAAGAAGTTCCTTTGATGGTTGACCTGACGCGTCACCAGCGTTGATTTTGGGAAGCTTTTTTACAGAAATTGATGTTCTCAAACCATGGGGGTGCTGGACAGGTGGGAGCTGGGGTTGAGCTGGCAGTCCGTAGGTCATTAGACTTCCACGGCGGTGGAGCTGAAGCACCAGCCAGCCACGAAAAAAAAAAAAGGGGAAAGCCAATTTGCTGAGACATACTCTGTCGACCTTTCATCATAACTGGGGCCTTTTTCTTTTAGATTTAAGTCCAGCGAGCAGAACTCAGCTGCCTGTCAGCCCCTTAAGCCCAGCCTCCCCCCTCCTCTTACTCCTCTTCACTTTTTAACAATCGCTCTCACTCAGCCTCAAAGCTCCCCCAACTTTCCGCTGCTGCTATGTGACAAATCATGTACTTTACACCCCTGCCGTCTCAGCCCACCCCCCCCCCTCCTTTTGCTTTTGACATCCAAGCTGCTTGTTGCGACGTTGCTTTCGTCGGAAGCTCTCCCTCGTCACAAAACTCGAGGTGTTTTTTTGGGTTTCTTTTTCAACGTCGGGGCCACGAGCTTTACACGCACCGGTTTCGGGGTGGGGTGGTTATCGCATCGTAGATTTGCAAGCTCAAAGAAACCCGGCTGACTCTAACCGTACGAGACTTCGCTCGACAAACCGTAACCTCGTAAACTCCCAACGACCGGCCAATGGGTCAGCCGCCGCCGCTCCGCCAGGCATTCTTCAAACCCACAAAAACGTTATTTTAAATTGTAGCGGCGGTCCCAAAGTGTCCAAAAGATATCAAATGTGTCCGGGGGCGGATTGGCGGGGGGGAAAAACACGACGCACAGGACTTTTACAGTACAGTCTCGGATTCGCGAGGGTAAACACCGTGTAGCTCTTTGAGGAGTTCAGACGAGAATGGATGGAGAATACGCGAACGTTCCAACTTTTAAAGCTACTTCAGGGGGAATGAAACAAAAGGAAAAAGTGGTCAACGTCTCGCAAATGTATCACTCGGCGACAAACAAGAAGGAGACCATAAAGGAGTCCGTCTAAACTCCTCCATGCACGTCAGCCACAGTGGAGCTCCCTCATGATTATTTTATTTTATGATTTCTTTTTTCTCCCCCCACCCTCCCCTCCTTGCTCCTCTACATCCTTTTCTTCCTTCCCCTCCTTTTCTTTTTCCGCCTCCTCTCGAGTCACTCCGCTGAACAGGTCAGGCAGTAAGTGACAAGGTATTTCGTCGTTTTGTGAACCTTTGCCAGACTGATTGTTCGGTGCAAGTGTAGTGTAACTGAGCCGCTTGTAGCTCGCCGGAGTGTGGAAAATAAGATCGAGGACTGATTTTTTTTTTCTCTCTTTTCTCCCCCCTCCCTCTCCCACCTCCTTCCCCTCCTACCCTCCCCTCTCTGCCTCTCGCTCGGCTTTACAACAATGTGAGATAGTAAAATAGATATCGGGTGGCTCAGCGAGAGCTCCGGCGCGCCGGCGTTGCTGTCGCTCTTCGTACATTTCCGTTCCACCTGACAGCCCGCCGCGTTGCTCCAACATTTACACTCGCACCAGTCTGACCCCGTGACCACTTGTGTGCTATTACCGCTCAGGCACTAGCCATACCGACTCCTCTGTTTGCACCCGGGTTGTGAATGTGAGCCCGTGGCTGCGCTGCCAGCGCCGGTCAGAAGCTCTTTAAGTTGTCGACGCGTTTCTGCACCAGCGACGCCGAGACAAATTCTAGCCCTGTTTCTGGTTATTCCCTGAAACCGACTGGCGATGCTGGCCGTTTTATAGACTGCCCTGCATCACGAGTGCGCGCTGGGGGAATCCCAGTCGGCGCTGGGGATTTGAGTCAACATGTAAGACAGAAAAGGAAGAATGTCTCTGACTTTTTCAAAGGAGAAAACACGCGGCTCTTGAACAAGTTGAATCGTCCTTGTTTTTAAACTCCTGTCTTGGTTTTGAGAAAATATAATTCACTCATAGGCAGAAATCAGTAGAGAAGACGAAGAGTGTTCACCCCAAAACTCTCCCCAGCTCATTTTTCGCTCAGCGTTTGCGTTTAAAAAAAAGACATTTTCCACTTGTGGCGTTGGATGTAGCTCATTTACTGCAGCATTGTTTCGACGTTAATCTGATTCCAGTTACTAATCAATGTTTCCGGTCCGGTGACCTGCCTTATTTGTTCATTTCCACTGATTTAGACTTTGCTTAAAGGAAACATATTATTTAAGTCTTGAGTTTCTGGTGTTTGCTGGACTGCTGTGTCATCCGCGTGGGGCGGCGTTGGCGTCTCGCTCTTGCAGCGTTTGCAGCACAGATGAAGGAAACCTCTTGCGTGTTGTACTGCAAACTCCGCTTTGTTTATCACTTGAGGCATAGCTCGGAGATGAGTGTGCGCTGATCCCGCAGCTCGTTACGGCCTCTTTTTTTTGTGTGTGATTTAAGAGGTAAAGATGGTCCAACGTGTTGTCCTTCTCCTGCTGGATGCTTATCGGGCTATGACCCGTTTGTGCTGAGGTGGCGGTGGCAGAATTGCCGTTCTATCGGGAGCGAACGAGATTCCTACAAGTTCAAAAACAAGCCGGGGAGAAACAGGAAAGACCTCCCTAAAACCCCCCCCCCCGCGGGAGAGACTCGTGCAGCGACACCGGGGGGTGGGGGGGGGGGGAAACAATCGCAAATATTAGGCGGAGAGGGAGGGAGAAGGAACACACACGCGCACACACACACACAAACAAAACAAAAAAAAAACTCCAGTTTGTTTATGTGCACATAATGCGAGTCTGTGCGCCCGGTGAAGCGCCGCAAATGGGAGAAGTATGCGTGGGTTTCTCAGGTAACAGGATTACGTGGGCACATAATTGATCCATTTGGGGGAAAAATGACAGGGCTCTAAAGAGGCCTCGGCTTTGGAAATGGAGTTTATGAAACAGGCATTCGTAAATTCAAAGGAATCAATATGTCAATTTTATTACATCTCCGGGCCAGATGGGCATTAAAGGCACAGCTCATCCCTCTGCCTCTCAACCTCTCTCTCCCTATTCTGTCATCTCGTACTCGGGGTCTCTTCATCACTGTCCTTTATTTCTCTCTTTTTTTCCCCCCCCCGCGTCTCTCTCTCTCTCTCTCTCGTTTCTATTTTTCCCCCTTTTTCTCTCGCTATTTGCAAATGTTTGTCCCCCCCCCCCCTGTTTTCGCTCCCTCTCTATCGCCGTCTTCGATTACACCCGCACCGAGCCAGCCGAGCAGAAAAAAAACACACACACACACACACACACACACACGCGCCGAGTGCATCCAGCCTCCGTCCGGGTTCGCTATGAAGGCTGCGTTTGAAACGGGTCGACGCGGAGACGGTTCAGAGGCCTTTCTAACTTTACTACCGCGCAGCTCCCAACCCGGGGGGGGGGGGGGGGGGGTTACGTCACTGTTGTCCAGATGCTCGGTTTTCCACATCCACGCTGAAAACATGAGGTCAGCGTTTTTCGAGACTCGTCCAATCTGGTGACGCGGGAAAAAAAAAAACGACATCTCACGTCTTAATATTTGTCTGCGTGCTCTTCCTTCCTCCCTTCTCTCCTTTCCTTCCCCCTTTTCCCTCTCGCTTTCTGCCACTGTATATTTTTTTGACAAAGGTCTCCCGCCCTCCCTCAGTCTTGTATTCCCTCTTATCTTTCCGTCTCTTCCTCCCTAATTCATTTTCTCCCCTCCTTCCTCCCTCTCTTACGAGCTTTTACTACGATGTGTACATTATTAAGCTCTCTCTCTCTCTCTCTCTCTCTGTCTGTCTCTGTGTGTGTTTGTGAGGCAAAGGTCCTCAGTGGCCATTTTGTCAGCAAGATTTTGCTCGGTGTGTGTTTGCATCCATACATGTGCGTGGAGGAGGAGGAGGAGTGTGTGTGTGTGTCTCAGAGGTATCAAATATCCCTGTCCAGGCAAATGCACGCGCTGAAATATGTTTGTCAATGCAGCTGTTGACTCAACACTGTTATTCTTAAGAAAGGAGCCGTTTAAGAACGGGCGGCGAGCACAATGAACTGTTTCAAAGCTCAGGGCCAACAGTCGAGCTTTTAAAAGGCAAAAAAAAGAGAGAGAGAGAGAGAGAGAGAGAGAGGGGGGGGGGGGGGGGGGGGGGGCAGATTAAGCATTCTGCATTCCCCTCGCTAAAATATTCACGTTTCATTTAAATACAACGGCATCCCAGGCAAGATTTAATTACCATCCAGCGCTATAATGCAAATGAATAATGCAGCAAAGACTGACGCAAACGGATAGAAATATATAAAGACTCGCGCGGCGCGTCCGGAGGAACGAGAGAGAGGGAGAGAGAGAGAGAGAGAGAGAGAGAGGGTGGGGGGAAAAAGAAAGGGGAAAGGTTAAAAGAAGAAGGTTTTTTCGAAGGAGAGAAGGAGATGGAGAGGAGAGGAGGAGAGGAGTTAGGGAGGGAGGCAGCAGCAGCAGCAGCACAATTACAAGGCCCAGCTTCCACGGCGTTTGCCAGGATTTTCCTTCTCCCATTCCAGTAGTTCATTTTTGGAGTAAGTAAATAATAAGAAGTTGGTGATGCTTGCATTTTTAATTCCACCCCCCTCCTCCTCCTCCTCCTCCTCCCCTGCCTGCACTTTTTTTTTCTCTCTCTCTCTCTCTCTCTCTCTCTCTCTCTCTCTTTTTTTTTTTTTTTTTGTTCAGTTCACTGACTGACATCTGCTATCAATGCTAAGCAGGTGTTCCCGTGCAAACAGACGTGCCCCTGTTTGTGTTTCGCCATTCCCCGCCACCGTGCGCCCAAATGAGCAACGTGATTAAGAATCCTGTAAATTTTTGAAAGGAAACGGATGGCTGCCCGGCTAGAACGTAATTACACCGCCGCCGACATCCGCAGCTCACCGCTGCAGCAGCCAGAGCCAAAGCAACAGCAGAGAATTAATAATATATAATGGCATCTTTCCTTGTAATTCATAAATGAAATAAAATGAAGGAGGAGTAACCGCTGATAAGTTTTTTTTTTTTCCCCCCCTCTTCCTTTCTTTCCTCTCTCTCTCTCTCTCTTTCTCTCCCGGGTGGGGGTGGACGGAGGGAGGGGGGGGCTTTGCAGCAGCACTGGCAATTTTCAGAAATTGAGTCGAGACGATCGTCTTCCGCGATGCGTTCACTGAACTCCGGGCGTGTGCTAGGGGAGCGGGGAAGACCGATTTCTTTCTTTGACTTTCTTCTGGTTTTTAGCTCATTTATTTACTAAATGAGGCCTCGGCGTACGTTCCCTCACTCTCTCACTCTCCCTGTTTTGTCATTATCCGCTCTCACTCCGCCGTATGATCATACATGCCTTTCGCAACGGACAATTAGCTGTGATATCTCAAGTGGCAGCTAACTTCCTTCCCTTGAACTTCAAAGGCGAGTCGGCGCATTAAGTTTGCAGTTTCTTCCTTTTTTCTTTTTTTTTTTTTTGCGTGGCGGACGAGCCGCAGTATGTCTTTACCTTCACTGATATTTTGCGAGTCTGGGAGAGAGAGAGAGAGAGAGAGAGAGAAAAGTTGGGAGAGACTATTTCATCAAAAACAGATTAGAAAGTCAGTCAAGAAATGTCAAAAAAAAAAACTGGATGAAAACAGAGCCGAGGCTGAAATGTGCTGAGGAGGAGGAGGAGGTGGAGGAGGAAGGAGGATGCAGATGGTAACCTCTGGGGAGGAGAAATGAGGTGAAGGGAGTGAAGCAGCAGGAGGAGGAAGGTAGCGTGACACACAGGCCAACTAAAAAAACCCCCCCTCCTGACAAGACCACTCCTGACAGAATGTGTTTTTTCTCCTTGCTCGTGCGCTAAGGAAGGCGATCATTTCTCCCTGTTACATCCGTCCGACGATTCTAATCACCGGAGCTGCCGGGGAACGGCGTAATCGCGCTTTTGTAGTGAGTCTAGACGCGCCGATACATGATAGAAACCTGGTGTAAGTGCAAAGGGACGTTGTAAGACACGTTCTGGGGCGATGGCTGCCACGCTCCACCTCCACACAGGGATTTGCGGGGCCTTGTAATGCACTTTTCACCCAATTTATATCCATTTCTCAGCCCGCATCGCGGTCCAGGCACCTTGGCTACTGTTTCCTCCCACGGCAGCTATTGATAGCGGCTGACAGACATTGTTTGGACAGTGAAAGGTGCGCCTCCCTGTAAACGCTGGCTTGCAGAAGGGAGGCGACACTCCTCTCCTGTCCCCTCTAATCAGAGCCAGAGATGGTTGCATCCTCCCTTTCGGATACACGATAATTACCCTTCTCTGTGAACGCTGGGGCTTCACTCTGAGACGGGGAGGGACAGACTCTGACAATTATATTAGGGATGTGTGTGTTTGTTTCTGTGTGTGTATGTGTGTGTGTGTGAATCCCTGTTCACTGTCTTGTAGCTACGTTTCCCCTTGCCACAGCTGAAAGAGTTAGTCCGGCGCTCATGATATGAAATAATAAGGTGTTAGTTATGTGTGCAGCTCCCGACTGTAGCAGGACAAACATTGTTTTTGTCTGTTTGCTATCTCTATAAAGAACTGCTGTGGCAGAGATCAGTGGGTTTACTGTATGTGTTGCTCAGTGGGAAGAACAAGGCGCTGACACAGCCGGGGTGACAGGGTTCAGGTCTATTTGGGAGAACAATGCTGAAGATGTGAACATTTTTACATAAATTTTAGTGCCGAGGGTGACGATATCTGTCCTTCAGAAGACGGCCAGCTCCCGTGTACCGTCGCCGCATTACCACTTTATACCACGTGACCAGAGAGAGTTCGACGGGAAGCAGTGACCCCGTGGTTAGGACAGCTTCACGTGAAGCATAAAGTACTGTTGTCATGGTTACCTGCAGGATAATATGCCTTGTGCATTGATTTAGAGTTTATTGTGTGACTATAATCTGGCCCGGTTTGACAAAAGATGTCCGCTTGCTCGCTTTCATGCAGCTTTTCAGGCACATCTAATGATCCTCCTCTGCTGAGTCCAAGATAACTACTATGGGAATTGCTAGCTGTAGCAAAATAGCATAGCATAGCATAGCGTGCTATAGCAAAGTATATTATAATGTACAGCACTGAGTGAGTATGACGTTTAAAATATAGCATAGGTTAGCTTAGTGCAGTATAATTCAGTACAACATAGCATAATATAGCATAAGTTAGCTTAGTGCAGTATAATTCAGTACAACATAGCATAATATAGCATAAGTTAGCTTAGTGCAGTATAATTCAGTACAACATAGCATAATATAGCATAAGTTAGCTTAGTGCAGTATAATTCAGTACAACATAGCATAATATAGCATAGGTTAGCTTATTGCAGTATAATTCAGTACAACATAGCATAATATAGCATCGGTTAGCATAGTAAAAGATAATATTGTACAGCACAACATATATTATAGCATAAATTTAGTATCTGTAGGATAGGTTAGCATAGTACTGTGTATTATTATATCCTAGCATATAATGCTATAGCTTTACCAGCCTGTGCTAACTAAGTGTTGTATATCTGTAACCTTTTGGTACGTCTTGCGCTAACGTTGGGTGCAGTACGTTTCCTGTGCTGCAGCCTACAGTGTTGATAGTAACAGCTGACTGGTTACCATGTGTGACGGCAGTGTTAAATGGGGGAACAGGACCGCTTTACTCCTGCTGTGCCGATGACACGGGAGCACACAGAGTACTGTTGTAACCTATAGAACGGCCGTATAATAGCAGTAACAGTGTAAGCAGTGTTGCTGGACGAGAAAAGACAGCACAACTCTCTGTCTCTGCTATCTCCCTCTCCGCCGTGTGCGGACGATGTTTTCCTCCTCCAGCTGCTGGGAGATGATTCGGGTCACCGCGGGCTGCTTAGGGGAGGGTAGCGAGTGAGGCGGGTGGGGGTTTGAAGAGGGGGGGGGGGGGCAAACCGACGAATCAAGGGGGCAATTGTGTCTGGTGCCAGTCAGTCGTAATTAAGAGCAGGATCAGGGGGTTGGACGCGCGCACACACACACCGAGACACATGCACACTGATGGACCTCAGGACATAAAAAAAAAAAAAAATCGCATAAAAACACACATGCACGTCGACATATACATGGACGTTCACACACATGCTTAAGCCAGGCCCTCTATACAGAGCAGCTCACCTGAAAATAATCGCTGCGAGGGGCAGCAGGGGATGCAAATGAGGCCGGAGGTTAGCGTGGGAAAAGTGGAGCAGCGTAGCCTGGGACTAGGTGATCCTCCGGGCAGGGGGCCGGCCTCAGGAGGGGCCTTTGTTTCCAGCCTCCGTTTAAAAATGCCCAGCGTGCACCTCCTCCTCCTCCTCCTTCTCTCCTCCTCATCCCCCACTCCTCTATCACCTCCCCAGCCCTCCCAGTCCGGGCCAAGCAGATAGAGAAAAGCAGTGATATATGGTTTGTTTAACAAAGGGAGGTGTGTGTGTGTGTGTGTGTGTGTGTGTGTGTGTGTGTGTGTGTGTGTGTGTCTCGGTTTGAGTCATTCATTTAGGTTATTTTCATCTGAAGTGACAGACTTGTGCAGACATATACTCGCATTTTTAGCCTCGGACTAATCAAAGCTGTCCACTGAAAGTTCATTTTGGTTTATTTAGCAGCAGAATTCACTCCCAGAAATCATGTTTTCATCTAAATTATGGGTGGAAGGAGCCACCAAGGCAAATCGGGATGATTGAAAAGTTCAAATATTGTGTTGAAAAAGTTCAAATCAGTCTGTTTTTATCCGTGTGTTAATGTATTTCCCCTTTTTCTCTTTCTCTTCTCGGTGCCGATCCGCCTCCACCTGTTCCTCTTCACCCCAAAGCAGGTAAGCACTTCAGCTCCAGCTTCCTCCCGCATGTCGCATTATGTAAACAGCACCTGTAAGCAAAGCCCCCCATCATTTCCCATAATGCGCACAGACCTGGCCATCGAGCCCGAGCCCCGATGAATTCCTAAGCTTATAACGAAGAGGGAAATATTGCTTTGTGAACAACACGCTCTCATAAATATGCAAAGAGCCGAATACGAGTGGAGCTGTAAAAACGCATGTACGAGAGTGTGTGGGGGGGGTCGGGGTTGTTCTCCAAACAAGATGCTCAGCGGCGGCGTAAGTGTAAGCGCGCGGCTTCAACCTGTTTGAGAGCGCCGCGGTGGATGCCGCCGTCCTCCAGACGCCGCGGCCGCCGCAATACCTCTCTCTCTCTCTCTTAATTATTATTTATTGGAGCTACCTCTGGCTCTCCTCGCCTCTCCTCTCGCCTCCTCCGTCCCCTTTATCGCCTTCCTAAATAATTTCTACAAATGAGGAGGATTTCAGCGCTGCGAGACTCGTGCGGACGCGCCCGCACCGCCCCGTGCGCGGCGCTCAGCTTTCACTCATCAAAGTTTAATCGGAGCGCCGCGTTTTAGTTTTTTTTTTTTTCGAATAAAGCACACTTAAAAAATTTAGATGCAAATTATTTTGCATTATTCATGCATTCTCCCGGTCCTTGTAGATTTAAACATTTCCGAGGCCACCTTGATTCAAGTAATTACCTATGCCTCGGCAGCCTCCGTCATGAATAAGGTATTTCCTACAAGCAAGAGCATGCGCCTGATGAGCTTTTAAAGTGGCTCTACACCCAACTTGTGTGTTGCTTCTCCTGCATGAGTGACTGGAACATGCATCCCAATCGCTCTCAGGTGGGGCGGGGAGCTCTGGGAGGTTGGGGGAGCAGGGCTGGAGTGACAGCACTTTCACTTTCATGGGTGGGGTGGGGGGGCCTTCAAGTCTCTATCCGTCTATCTCCTTTGTCTCCGAGTCCCTCCCTCTGCTCTCCCTTGTGTCACCAACCTCATGGTCCATCTCAGCGAGTCACGCCTGGGTCTTGAAGCCTTCTTTTAGCCGGTTCGCGGCGGAAATCTGGTCGCGGGAGCGTAATCGCGAAGGAGATGAAGGTTGCAGGTCGAAAGCGCAGCAGAAGTTGCTTAGGTTGTGCCGCTTTGGTCACCTGTCACCTGCGGTTGCTTTTTTCGCCCCATCAGAGCCGAAAAGCCTGCAACTTCCTGCACGTCAGCTGCGGCGTGAATGCAGCCTCCCTCTCCTCTCTCTCTCTCCCCTCCTCCGCCCCTCCCTCCCTCTCCCTGCCCTCGGCTCTTTTGTATCTCTATCCATTTCAGTCTGAAGGATCCCGAAGTGTTTCGGATCTGAGCAGCCTAATGCCTACCTTTAAGCCCGCGGCTTTGAAGCCTCTTCTTTGACACGACAAGGGAAACTTGCGATTTTTTTTTCCCCCCACTTTACCTGAGTGCCGGTGAAGATCCCTCCTAAAACCACACCTGGCTTTGTTGGGCAAACACTCCCGCTCATCCCTTTCTCTCCCCCCCCGTAACACCCTGCAAGCACTCCTCGACGTATGAGGAGTCTCATTTTCAAAATGAGATCCCCTTTTTATTGCAAATTGCCGCATGGAAGTTATCAGCAATCTCGAGGCATTTACATAAGACATATTAACATTTTACAGAATGTTATCTCGAGAAGTAAGAATGTAGAGACGAGCATCAGGTGATAATTACTTCTCTGAAATTTATTCATAGTGTTTTTGGAGTGAAGCCTCTTCACGTCCGCCGCCGAGAAATGACAGTCACCTTGACAAAACGCCGCTGGTTCTCTCGACGAGGAGGCTTCCGCGTCGAGTGCACGTTGTTATACCTTTAACTGTCAGCTGCTCAGGGCGCTCGAAATCTGACCTCACCTTCAGTCCAAGACAAAGACGGAGGGTATTGATTCTCGGATCAAAGCTTGGCCCGATGACACATTACACCCCGCGGATCCTTCCTGTAATACAACATTTTGTTTAAGCATCAAAAATTAACATGTTAAACTGTAATCGGAATCTAAGGCGGGAGGAACGCGCGTCTTCTCTTTTTTTTTTTTTCCAGGCAGGAACCCGGGGAACAAAGCGAGGTTATGTCGGAGAAATAATGCAGCTGTGGCCTACGCGCGGGGGGAGGGAAAACAAAGTAGTTGACTCCGCGCCTCCATCATCTTTACTACCCAGCAGAAGAATTAATATTTAAACATTCTAATAATGTAGCTCGCCTTGCATGCACTTTTAAGCAAAGCAACAATATTTTTCACCTGGGGTAACACAATGATTTTTCTTCCCGCTGTGCACAATTTCCCTTTCTGATGATCTCCTCCAAGCTTCCCACCTCCACGCTGCAGCCGGGGATGCACATCCCCCCCAAAACGTTGTTTGTTTGGGGTGTTTTTTTCCACCCCACAAAATAAAAAATAAAAGAAGAAGAAGAAGAAGAAGAAAAAATATTCATGGAGATAAATATTGAAATGAATTTCCCCCCGTATATGAGCGGAGACGGTCGAGGCCACGGCTCGAGGAATGCACAATGCGTTTCCCTCGAGGAGCGAGCAGTGATTCATAAAATCGAACCTGTTTGAAGGAGGAACTCGGTGTGTGCGAGGAGAGAATGGAGAAGCGACGGAGGACAAACGTGCGGTTTCCAAAAAAATGTTTTGTTTGTTTGCCGCGTCGGCTATTGAACTTGCCCTCTTCGCGCTCAGAACTTAAGCTCCGGTTAACTCGGCTCCTGGCGTCTATCTGCTGCAAACTGCCAATGTTTCCTCCCCGATTCGTCTTTTTAAGAAACGGCGATCGGGCCCGAGAATCTGAATAAATAAATCGATTAACAAAAGAAACTACAAGACAGTTCTCGGTGCAGCTGCATCCAAGGAACTTAATCAGATCAGAGGTTGACCTGATATATGATATTTGATAAATTTAATAAGATATCGCTGTGGGACTAATTTATCAGCTCGAGTGCCAGGTCAAACAAAAAAAGGGTCAAAGGGAGGTCAGAAGGTGAAAGGTTGGGATTTGGAAAAGCCATTAAATGTGACACCAGCAGGGAAACACGCTCACTTTTTATATCCACGCTATAATTTAGTCATTGATTATCGGGGTTCACTCATTTGTAGGGTTATTTTGATCCATCTGTCGTGCCGGCTTTCACCCTGCAGTGACGCTGGCCACTTTATTTAGCTTTAAACCTCATATTCCGAATCGCGGCTCGCTCCCCAAACGCGGCCCACAAAGTCTGATCATCGCGTCTTCCCCTGCATCCTTCAGCCGGGGGCTTGCATCTCTCCGCCGGCGCAAATTACCTCTTTGCGAGGCCCGCTCCTCGTCTTGTTTAACATCGGCGCAGTCAGCCGCAGACACACCTCGGCTCGACGCAACGCAAAAGCCTGCTATTAGCATCAAAGGTGGAGGTAACTGTTGACTCCCCGGGGATAGATACAAACAAATAGGCGCTGAAAAGGAGGGGAAATTAGCCAATTCAACGTATTCTCAAAGGCGCGCGGAGTGTTTTACAGCGGCGTGTGTGTGTGTGTGTGTGAGCGAGCGGCCCGTGAACGCGCCCTGTCAAGCCAAATGCATTACAGATGCCTTAAGGTTTTGTAATTGATCATGAAAATGAATTGCCAAGCGGCCGGGGCTAAATTGAATGACATAAATAAGAGTTATGCACTAAGCATCACTCTCCCGGATTTGTTTATGCGCAACGCGAGCGCTGACGGCTCGTGATCCGGAGGTGAGGAGGATGTTTGCCTTTCATACATCACAATGGCATATTTTTCCCCCCGCGTTCCTCCGCGGCTCGCGGTGCGCGCACACACACACACCTTGTCTGCAACCTGCGCACAAGAGCGGGCTTTCTTAAAAGATCATGTCGTAAGCTGATTTCAACATCTTATGCGAGGATAGAATAGTTTGTCTGGCGCCTCGGGGCAGAGATTAAAGTCGACGCTAAGGTGTAGAAGCACCTTTGTGTTGGTAAAGACTCCTTCCCTTTGATACATGGTGTAACCGAGTGAAATCCAACAAGCTCGCCCGCTAAACGGTGCAGAACAAGGCTTTTAAACCCTTCCCACCTTTTCCCACCGGTTTTGGAAGTTTTGGTGGCGAGTGATAGAGCGATATCAGATGCGAGCTTTAATGAACGCAAAGCAGTCGGAGAGGGACCAGAGGGGCAATTTGGGAAAGCGGCTAGCGGTTTTAAATGGAGGGTGACAGGGTGACGCAGAGTTCATCAGGAATCAGGGGTGGAAGAGCCGAGTGGAAAATAGTGGTTTTAGCACCAGACGAAGGCCGAGCCAAATCAACTCAGATGTTTTGAATTTCGGGTCTGAATTGTCTCCGCTTTCAAACGCCGGGGCCTGCGTCGTCGTCTCCGAGAGCCACTCTCGGTGTCAGGAGTTCAGGATAGCGCAGGAGAGCGGCCGACGTCTTCGAGTTCTCCTCACATGTTTGGCCCAGCGCGCAAATACCTCCAAAGCCAGCGCAGAGAGAAGGCTTCGACGCGGCGAGGAAACAATGTCGAGGGAGGCAGGAGGAGGGGGGGGGGAGCAGAAAGAGGAGATGGAGGAGGAAAATGGGAGGAGGAGGGAGAGAAATTATACTTTCAACAGGTTTCAAGGGTCCAAGAGTCAATCGACACTAAAACAACCATGTAAACTTTCAAATCAGGCAAGACGGCACTGCCAAATCTGCAGTTATGTGGTTTGCCTACGACAATGGTGCCATTGAGGTGTGTGATTATGTGTGTGTGTGTGTGGTTTCTATTTAACCCCCATGGGATCTCCCCCTCCCTCCCCGCCTCCCTCGCTCCCACCACCTCCGTCCCTCCCTCCCCTCTCCCCTCCCAGGAATAAAGCCAGACACTGCGTCCAGGAATCACCTTTTTAAACCTTAATTGATTCCCTTAAAAAAAAGAGGCCCGCGCTGCCACCCCGCATTAAAGCCCGCGAGACGGGCCTCATGTCAGATTGGCCTGCCGCTCTGCATTTGTCCCGCCGCCACTGCTGCTGCCTGCGCTGCGCCGCCGGCCCGGGACAATAGCGCAAGACCGTCAAAAATTCAGTCTAGACTGCAGAGCAGGGGGGATTTAGCACGGTGAAGGTTGGAGCAGATGACTTTCACCAATTAGATTAAATCCCCGGCTAATTTAAGGTACCTCTCCGGCCATCTCAACTCCCGCCGCGTTAAGTAATCTGTTATTTTGGTGCACACGCTCAGCGGAGCCCGCCGGGTTTCATGTGCACAGCGGTCAGCACAATCGCCGGCGTTTAAAAGTATGGTAACCGCTCGATGACAGTTCAGAGTGAAACATCTTTTTGGAAGGCTTGACAGAACTTTTCCACCGCTGCTAATGTGCTGTTTTAAGTGACAAAGGAGCAAACAAGTGTTTATTGTCGCGTTGTTTGTCCGCTCATACAGCCTGACACGGCTGTGGGTAGGTGATAAATGACCTCTGAAGGGGTGTGGAATGAAACCTCCTCCGCTATCTGTTGATCTGAGCGTCTTGACTTCTCCGTTCCAGCTCTGATAAGCCAACGACGCGCATATTAAAAACGCGGGATTTACGGTTCCCCCCCTCATAGGGAAGGCGTATATATCTTCCGTCTCTCGCCGTGAAGTGCACAATGTGTTCCTGAGGAATGCAGCGAGACGGCGTGCAGCTATTTCGGTCGCGGCGCAGCAACGTGTTGGGACGCCCATCTGGTCTGAATCAATCAGGCTCGTCCCCACGCCAGCATCTCCCCGGGTCTTCCCAGCTGTAATAATACGTCCCGGCTTCATCAAGAGCCCACCTCGGACGCGGGTCAATCCCGCACGGTGACCCGACACCTGAAGAGAAGTCCGTTTTTTGCCGCTCGCCGACCTTTTTCGAGCGCCGCAAAGTCGCCTTTCAAAAGATCGTCACCAAAATCTCCGTCCACCTCTCGCTTCAACTGTACCCTTTGGTGAATACTATACCCATGACTTCACAGTCATTTAAAATAGCAAACCGTGACAGTGATTTGAGAATGAAATGAGAGCATGCCGTCTCACCCAGTTTACCAACAAGCTAAAAATAAAACCCTGTTTGATGTTGAAACTAGATCAATGCATCAGCTGGCCTCCGCCGGCCTTAAGGAGCTGCTAACTTCTCTTTCGTCTGGCTTTCAGTCCAGACTCTCGATGGCTCTTTCACCCTGACAAGACAAACTTTGTTTTTTTCTGGTGTGTTTTCGTCGTTGGCCGTATCCAGAAATACGTGAAACTTTTTTTTTTTTTGCGAAACCGAGCTTCGGCGCGTCTCAATCGCTCGACCTGTTCGCCGACCGTCACGGGGGCCCCCGCCTCCCGAGTTTGCAGCGATGGCGGCGACTCCGGGGGCAGTGGCTCGGGCCGCTTTGAGAGGTGTCGGAGGCAGGGGCACAGGGGCAGGTTGTTTTTCTTTCTCCTCTCTGGGTGAAGAAGAAGGAGGAGGAGGAGGAGGAGAGAGGGAGGCAGGGAGAGAGAGAGAGGGAGAGGGAGGGAGGGAACACTCTGCATGACAATACCTACATCTGTCTGCCGTTTTGTTCTTTGTCATATCAGGGGCTGTCTTTGTGGCAGAGCGCTGTCGTGGTAACAGGAGGTTAGAGGTACGGGGTGGCGGGGGAAGAGGTGGGTGGCGGAGGAGGGGTTGTCGAAGGGAGACTTGTGACTCAAACGCCCCTGTGACACAGCTTTTGTTGTGCTGCGATATTTGATCCTCTTAGCAGTTTGCCATGCCTCCGCCCCTTTACTACCCTCCACCGCCGCTATTACGGCCACTATTAACACACACACACACTTTGATTTGCTGTTTGTCCGCCACTGTAATCTCTTTTTATCGAGCATTCTGTCGCCCGCGTCACCTGTCAAACTTGCGTCGTGTTTGTTTTACCCGCCGGTGGCTGCCGGACGGGTGGAGTTTCCCTCATTCAGATGTTTTTTTTTTTTTCTTTTCTATGATTGTCTGAAGTTAAAAATCTCAAATCTCCTCCACGTCCGGCACGAGATAAGCACTTTACCGCCATGATTTATCTCGTAAATCGGAGGTTTCCCTTCCTATGTGGCAGCCTTATTGCCATCAATTTGCACAGTCGGTTAAAGAGCAGGAAAAAGTTTATAACCTGAGCCTTTTTTTTTTTCTCCCTTTCGGCCTTCTTCCCCTCTTCTCACACATTCAGGAGAAACAAAGTTGAGGCAGCAGGCCTCTGGAGAGACCATTACAGGCCCTTTATTGTTTCAAAGCTGAGGTCATCCTTCTGCTCAGCGTAGTCGAAACAAAGGCCAAGGGTTTATTGCAGGCTCAACTGTGTGAAAGGAAACGCACTCCAACATTGTTTGATTCTCGGAGATAGTAGACAGACATCCCTGCTGTTTCCGTTGAATGCTATAGAAGCGCGTTGTTGCTATCGAGCAGGTTGGTTTGCATCGGAAACTTGAAGGATGGACGTGTTTATGCTTCACTTTTGTTGTATTTTGTATTTCCAGCCGAGGACAGTTTTCTCGTTTTCCCTGACATGTTGACGGGCGTTGGAGGCAGGCAGGGGGGGGGGGGAGAGACGTGCATGAAGGGCAGTCCAAGTCAAAATCATCCAGGAGTGCGTCTTTTTTTTTTTCCATAAATGAAGCCAGGACGAGCTCCGCTGTCAGTTTATTTGTAGAATTTGATGTGTGACACGGAAATTAGCGACCCACATCTAATCACTTCAAGGATCTTCCGCTTAATTGACTTCATTTGTGGGAAATCGGCGGCTAAAAAAATTCCAGATTTTCTCCCTCCTGTCACTGAAAAGCAAAATGTGGACGATCCAGACACGCAGCGCGAACACCAAACACTCTTTGCTCACATAACACTTGACCTTTTGTCCATGTATCACATAATATTTAACAGTATCACCGCACTGTGATCAGGCTAAATAATAAAGGCTCATTAGGCTCCATTGCCGCGGTCACAATGTCAGCCCCCTTTTGTTTTTGATGCGGTGACCTTGATAATTGTGATGGTAATTACAATAAGTGGCCATTATATTTCAAGGTGCAGCGACCTTCATTATCCAAATCAATTTGAGTCACTATCAATTTGATAATACCCTAAATGCGTGGCTGCATGGAAGATGCACACTCGGCACGGCTGTCGTCTGCCATATAATGGAATGCTGTTATTGAGATTGAGCCGCCCCTCTCTCATCCGCGGTGGCAATCAATATTAACAGCTTGTAAAAAGTACGGCAAAGGATTAGCCTCCCCCCCAACAAATGGAAAGAGATACTTAAACAAAGTGCAGCCGATCGGGAGCCCGCAGATAGAAACTCACGATTCCACTCTGCGATGTTTGCATCCTGTGAAAGTTGCCCTGGTGATTTGTGGGTTTAAGGAAACTGATATGTTTGCACTGAGGCTGCAGATGGATATTTCGGCAGGAAAAGGACCAGATATCGGCTTATGTCCAAGTATACGGGGTCATGAGATGGTTGGGAATTCTGTAAAACGACAGCTAGGCCCTGATCTGGTCTTTAAAATCCCAAATCTTTGTATATATTTAACTATATCGTCATCTTAACAAGTCCGCTCATAATGAACTCAAGTTCTGCTGTGTAAAAATGTACAACCTGTACATTGGAGCTATTGGTTTTGAGCCAATCTGATTAAGTCATGTCTCTCTTGAAAGTTATTTTTTTTTTTCAAATAATCTATAAAACAAGCAAAGAAACCAACCCATTTTCTAAAACCATGTTCCATTTACGTCTTTCTAAAGATCCTGGCAGAGACCCTGCCTCAACAACACATCGGAGCCTCGGCGCGGCCTGACACATTAGGACATTTTACAAGCCTCTTTATGCTACAGGAAAATACACCCCACCGAGCGTAGGGCTGTTAAATTCTGCACCTGTATTGTGTTGCAGAAAAAAGTGCAAGCCAGGCACTTCTCCTGGCCTTGTCCAGCAGCAATATTCAGAGCTTATTAATAAAAAACAGACAATTGTTTGGCAGTTCTTTTGATGTATGTGCCTATTGCCGGGTAACCCCCCCCCGTCTGACAATGCAGGAGAGAGATTGTTTTCCTGAAACAGACCTCCCCCGCCACCTTCCAGCTGAAGCAACTCAGCCGGCCCAGGGCATGATTTGCGAGGTACCTGACATAATTTACTGTCCGGGCGACTCATATTTCAAAAAGTGAGGACAAACAGTATTGAATGAACCGCCAATATAATTAATGGCAATCATGATCATGCGGAAATTGTTTGCCCCCTTACCCCATTCATACATTAACAGATGTAAAGGAGAGATCTGGCTTTGTGCTCAGGGTTACAAAATAGGGAAAGATTACAGAACTGAAGTTGAGGAAATCTCCTCATCGAGTCATTCTTGTCTTTTGACTGGGTTTTTCGTAGTTCTGTTGTGACGCAATCTGTCCGCCAGTGTTCATTGTGGAAGATATGTTAGATTTAGTCTTGTAAAATCCTTATTATAGTCACATTTTACTGATTTTCTTTCAGAGTTTTAATGTGATTTCATGGCATTTTGTTCAACTTTTAGTCAATATGTCTCTTTGTTCTCTTCACGTCTCGTCAGCACAAGCAAAACATACATTTCGTCATAGCTTTTATTATTAAAAATCTACTTTTAGCCCGCCATCGTGCCGTTTTTTGCCATCATGCCATCAAGTTATTTCAGTTTCTGGTTGAAATAAACTTAAAAAAGGTCTGGTAGTTCTCAATTTGTGACTGAAGTGAGCGACATTGTTCAGCTGCTGCTTGAAATCTGGATTCTGGAGGTCTTAGCAGGTGACACATGCTCGGTGCGACACCGTTTTGGACGAACTGCGCGTTCAGGGACACGCGGCAGCATCCGCGAGCCCGTCGCTCTCGCTTCGAGTACAGTGTGGAATCACAGGAAAAAAAAACAGCAATTATTTCAGTGACCTCATTGTCATCCGCGGGAAAATGTGTAATTAGCGCGTGTTTACAAGTCTGGCACACCTGCAGCTCATCTTTCGCTGTAATGTTTGCCTTCAAGAAGCCGGGCGGCTGCCAGCTACTGTCACTGCCTGTCACCGAGACGGGAGAGAGGGAGGGAGGGAAAGAAAAAGAGAGGGAAGAGAAAGAAACGAGGCAGAGAGAGAGAGGGGTGAAGTAGAAAAAAGAGCACCACTGTGTGTGCCATTCTTCCAGAAATCTCTGACTGGCTTAATGCCGTCGTTGCTGTGCATGTGAAGAAATGGGCATTTACATGGGTATACAATAGAGACTACATTACTTACACAGTAGCCTCATTATATCCCCGACGCCTACCTTCTGCCCCGCACTGGTTTACTCACTCCTAGCTCTTATTGTTGGGGTATAATGGCGCTTGGGCATTTCTGAAATTCCCTCATTATTCAGCTTATTAAGGCTGCACCAACTCGATAATCGTGCCGCATTTCGTGTCAAAGGGGGCGACTGTGCTGATTTGCCACATTTGAAGGCTAGACAAGGCTCCGAGCTCAATCCTCCACGCATTGCAGGCGGGATGAAATTGCTCTGTAAATACAGGCGACGTGTAATGCTTTTTTTTTTTTTTCTCTCTCTCTCTCTCTCTCTTTTGCCCCGGCTGACACAATGCAAGCTCCTCCCGGGAGTCAAACCCAAGGCGAAGTGCACCTGACAGATAACCCTGCCGATTTGGATGTCATTACAACAGGGCCGGGAACACGCGGCGCGATCCGTCAGTACAAAAAAAAAAAAAACACACATACACAACAGGCAGCTGTTAGGGAATGCAACAGCGTCTGATGAGCGACGGGGAGGGGTGGGGAGGTGACACTGCTTTGCCATTTGCGTCCCTTCCTCTGACACCGAATGCTGCCGTCGTTTGCGGGCTGGAACCTGAGGGGTTGAGAGGCAAGCTGACAGAAAAACGCCGAATGTCTACAGAGAGGGGATACAGAGAGATTTGAGTGGACGTCTGTCGAGCTGTCACCGTTATGTTGCCAGCACACTTTTTTTTTTTCCCCCCTTTTTACGAGATTCACTCTTTTTCGCGATCGGGGTGGGGTGGGGGGCGATTGTCCTACATTTACTCTGAGGCAAAATAGGTGTGTCACTTCTACTAATGGCGCTGACAGTGAGTGAAGAATACGCAGATTTTTAAAGAAACTGCCACCATGACGAGTCGCCGCGTGTATTAAAAGGAGCGTACACTGAGAGCTTTGTGGCCTCTGAAACAGAAAATGGGTCACAAAGAAACAATTGCCAGTCGTCGCACAAAGAATTTTTTTTCCCTTCCTCCTCCTCCTTCTTCTTCTTCTTCTTCTTCTTCTTCTTCTCCTCCTTCTTCTTCTCTGCTCTCTGCCTTCTCATGTATTGAGTTTAATTATTGTGCGAGGCGCTTAAGCTCTCTTCGGGTTGAAGCATCCTGTCTCTCTCTCTCTTTTTTTTTTTTTTTTTGAAGAATTCAGGATGCCAAGAATACGTGGCCGCCTAAGGCTGGCCGAGGCTACATTTTGCTATGTGACATGTTGTCATATACGGTTGGGGGTGGGTGGGGGGGGGAGAGAAAAATCAATTGGCAATTAAATGATACACCTTGTGAAGATGACAAGAGGCATTTGGTTGCACAGGAAGAAGTGGGTAGTGAGGGGCTTTGTAATGAAGGCCTAATGACTATTCATAAGCGATTTTCAGTCCGCTGATCCACTCGACTGGGAAGCTCTGCCCCGGAGAGTCGGCGCTGTCACTTTCTCTCACCTCAAAAAGGCGCCGCGATCGACGGTGTAGGATGCGAGCGAGAAATTACCCAGAATTCTGCCCTGGGCTTGTCTCAGGTCACATGCAGGAGGATGGGAGTTTGGAGAGGAGAGAGGGAGGAGAGGGGGGGGGGGGGGGGGGGGCGCACACACATCTGGCACACTATAGGTGCCACCGGGGGGACAAAAAGCTCCAAATCAGGAAGCTGCGAATGCGCGGGATTGACAGCGGCGGATACCTTTTCACACGAGAACGAGTCGGGGGGGGGGGGGCTTTGTTCTTCTTCTCTGCCCGTATCCTGTTCGTATTATCGAGCTGACAGAGCTTTGAGGTGGCCATCTGCGGGGGCTACAGCATGGATTTATGACCTTGCCATGAACCGTGGTCAATAGGTGATAAATTTGAGAGGCGCTTTAAATGTGAGCTCTCCAGGGAAGGATGCAGCAGGCCCGGCCAAAGTAAAAGGACTCATCGGTGACCTTTTACCCCCAGCGTCAGATCATCAGGTCACTTCCTGCCAAAGAGCCTAATCACCACCCCCCACCCTCCCCCCCCGAATCCTGCGTGCTGCATCGCCCTCACTGGAAATATCATTTGGCAATTAGAGGCGAGGCGTTTCGAAACCTTTCCGCGGCGCTCCGTTTCGTCCCGATTTCTGTCCACAGTCCCTCCGAGCTGCGGCCCGCGAGCGCGAGCTCAAGTTCCTCGCCCCCAGCCGGCCCGCCGTGTTTTGACACGGCTGACGAATGCCAAAGGACCCGGCTGGATGTATACATCCACTGCTCAAACACGGCGCTATCTGGCTCTTATCGCCTCGCGCAGCTCACCTTATCTAAGGTAAATACAATAATGTGCTCATTAGGCTCTGCTTCATGGCTACTTGGCAGGCGTGTTTGCTCAGTAATAAGAGCTTGTCAGAAGCAGGCCAGGTCAGCGGAGTGGGGGAGTGTGTGTGTGTGTGTGTAAATGGAGGAGGCTAAAACCCAGAAATTATGCTTCCAGTGCAGCTCTGCGGCGTAGTAATTGAATAAGTCCCAAGTACCTGAGCAAGTCCACGGCCCTCGTGGCTTTTCCCCCCTCGCCTTCCAGCCAGCAGTCTATAGCTTCTTTTTCTTTTCTTTTTTCCCTCCCTCTGCTGCCCGTGGCGCCCCGCCAAAACGACTATTACATAATTAATCTGCATTGATCATCTGGTTAGCACATGAATCAAATGGCGGAATAATTGAGTCATGAAGTTTTCGAGGCCCTGCGCGTCCTCCCTCGGCGGTTAAATGCGGCGCTGCGGCGGCAGAAGTTCACCGGACAATGGTTTTAACATTTTGAACTCGAGGTGAGAAGTCAAGTCGAGGGCCTCAGCAAGGTTACAAGTCAAGTCTCTAAATTAAGGGAAGCCCAGAAGAATCAGGCAGGTCCAGAATAGATTTCTCCCCGAGGCGTCGTAAAGATTTAACCTTTCCGCGTCTATTTTCTTCGCGTAAATTGTCTCAAGATCCCGTAACAGGTTTCCTCCCTTTATTTTGATTGTTGGGAGCTTTCACCACGCGCCATAAAAGTTTAAAAATGGTAACATATATTGTCTCGTTTACCTTGTATCGCTCTCGCATTAGAATAAACTTTCTGGCGGCGCATTGGGTCAAAAGTGAGAAACCTCCTCCCCGTGTCACCCGCTTTGAAACGGGGACCTGGGATAGCATGTTAACTGAGTGAATCACAGCTCAAATAGTGCTTGGCAAAGCAAGTCCCGCGCGGCGAACGAGCCCTCATCAGCAGAAAAACACGAGCACGCTGTTCGCGGTTGCAAAATTTAGCAGGAAATTTACCAATAGGCGTTCGCGGCAGGAAAAAGGTAGTCCGCTGTGATCGAGGGGGGAGGGCGGGGGGAGTGAAACTGAGACGTGTAAATCAATGCCTGGACTATCTCATCCAGATAGTGTGTGTGTGTGTGTGTGGAACAGAGAGGCAGAGAGAGAGAGAGGACTGCAAACAATGTCCATCTAATCCAGTATATTCTGCCTGTTTTGGGATTTGATTTCAGCCTCGTGTTCTCGTGTTGATTCTGACTCTTGAAGGAGGACAGAATAAAGCACGCTCAGGAGAATCTTCACACTCGGGAGAGCAATCCAATCCGCACAGACTCCCCTCAACTTGTAACCTTACAAAGACCCGAAACGGACTTCCAAATAGACGCAGGGTTATGGAAAACTGTCGACATACTGATGCCACTTTTTTTTTTACAGAAAGCGCTTGAACCCTCACCCTGAAGGTTGCAAAATGAAAAAGAAAAAAAAAAAAAAGTCAGACATGCACAAGAAGCATGATAGATGACACCTGACTCAGGAGTGATTCATGTTGCAAACAGGAAGAGAGTCCCACGCGCCCATGGCGGGCCCTGAAAGTCACATTTTCCTTCACTCTTCCCCTTCAGATCAGGTAATTGCTGTCGTTTAACGTCTCCTTTGACTCGTTTTTTTTTTAGAAAATTAGCCGATTAAAATCGCGAAAGGTGTCTCGAGACTTCTGTGAGTCGGTAGTAGACAACAGCGACCTGATATAAGAGGAGGATTTTCACAGGGAGGCAGGGGGAGACGGAGCGCTCCGCTCTCACCGCCGGCTCAGCCGGGGTCACTGCGGCGGGCGGCAGCTGTAGTAGCGAAGTAGTTTTAATTGAAGTCGCGGCGCCGTCATTAACATTGCTATCATTATTACAAAGCGAGAGCCGTTCGGATGATACTTCTGTCCCCAGCCGCCTGCGCCGCCGCCGCCGCCGCCAGCCGCTCCTGCCTCCTATCCCCACCCCCAGACACCCACACATCATTATGCAGTGGCATCTATCAGATACCGGCTTAATTAGGGCCTGTACAGCACATTAAGCAAGGGGAGTAGCCAAGCTCAAATATTTATAAGGTTGAGTATATTTATGATCTGTGTCATAATCCCTTATTGGAAGATTTCAGTGGACCTCCTCTCGCCCCCTCCTCCGTCCTCTTCCTCCTCCAGTCTCCTCTGCCTCTCCACATTACTGTTTCACATGTTAACGTAATGAACCGCCGCTTTCATCCTGAGCTCTGCGGAGCGACTGATCTCGGCTTCGGTGTCAGAAGCTGCAACAGACGTCCCTGAAAGCGAGATTAGGAGGTCCGGCTAATCAGCTGGCGAGACAGAAAGTTTTGTTTTTCCGGGCGCAGCCTGAACTTTTACCTGTTGAACTCTGATAGCTATTTGGGTCTGATGCTAACTCTGTCCGCCGCGCGCGAGGTCCGAGCGCGTAGCACGCAGCGGCCAGACACGTGCGGCAGAGTACGATCGGACACAGTCGAGTGCGGGGCTTTTGTTTTCTTAATTTCTCATCTGCCGAGCGTCACGAGGTCGGCTTCCCGCTATTTTTAGCCGGCGCGGCGAGGGCAGCTCCGAGTGAATGGCACTTCTGCCTCGCCCCTCCTCGGTGATAACTCCTCTTGTCTGTTTTTGTCCGGGCGAAGGTATCGTCGTTGTCGAGAGCCCTTCCCTTTCTTTCTCACTCAGACTTCTCTCTTTTTTTCTTTTTCTTTTTTCATGCCTCGCCTTGGGAGAAACCACAAGGGTCATGTTTATTTAAAAATACAAAAACACACGTCTGTCCTTGTCCTCAAGCCTCCACCACCACCTCCTCCCTCCTTCCCTGTGTGAAGAGGGAGGCAGGTAAGAGCTTTAAGGGGGGGCTGCAATTAGGCATCGTGCTTGACTTCTTTTTTCTCTCTCTTCAGTGGTTGCTGGTGAGAGGTGCAGAGGCTTTAATGAGTACAAATGGTCATGACACCAACATGCCAGTCACGCGAGCAGACTTTTCCGAAGCACCTGTCTTCTAAAATCCCGACTGCGATTCGCGAACGTGCACGTCTACGTCCGCGAGAAGCTAAAAATTGTCAAATTAGAGGGTCGGGAAGCGGACCTTTAACTCGCTGCCAGTTTGAAACTCAACAGGACTTTATTTTTTTCCCCTTTAAACGTCTGCTTGTATCTTCAAAAAAAAAAAAAAAAAAAAAACAGGACACGTCGATGCGCTCGCAGTCGCCAGCACGGGGTGGGGAAATGGCCAAACCCACACCACGAAACACCCAAATATACCAATCTCCTCGGCCTTCCTCCCCTGCTCAGAGGAGAGCCAGGAAAGTATCACGCAGAGGTCTCCGGCGTAACCTCCACCTACACTGTTACAACTGACCCCGAATGCTGCCGCGGCGCGGTCGAGGGCAGTCGCTAGTGACCCCTATACCAGCCGGCCGTGATGAGGTCTCGGGCGTAGGCGGGTTTCTGCTGTAAGACGCCAGTATCCGAGGGATTCTCTCGTCGCTTATCCGGAGCCAAAACCTGCGGTGAGGGGGAGAGAGAAAAAAAAGAAAGAAAAGGGAAGGGAAAATACTCCCCGGTCACTAAAGCCTTTCCTTTAAGACGCTCTAATACAGATTGCAAGGCAGGAATGAGCCGCGGTGGCTTCAGCCACAGTTTCTGCTGACCTCAACCAGCAACACTCTTTCCTCTCCCCCCTCCCCCCAACCCCGGGGTAAGTGGTGTCGAGGAGCGCGGAATAGCACCGCTCTTAAAAGGGGGCTCGGCTCGCCGCCGTTCGCCAATCACTCAGGTGGGGAGGTGAAAACGGCGCTCACCTCTGGGTGTAATTGAGATTAAGTCGGGCCCCCTCGTGTCGCGCGGGGAGGAAACAAGTGCTCCGTCTTCACAGGGGCGCAGCGGCGTTTTAAGGCGAGCCGCAGTTGGCATAGGTTTTTATGTTGTTTTGCCATATGTTGCCAGAACAGTGTGTCAGCGTGAAGGGGGGGGTGGGGGGGGGGGGGGCGTTGAGTCATATTTTCATTTTAGTCATTCAGCTGAAGTTCTTAGCCAGAGGAATGATGTCAGAGAGGGATACGCTGAAAAGTCGGACCGGGCCCTTTTTTTTAAACGAAAATTCCTGTTTTCCTGGAGGAGCGATACAAGAAAACAAAGAGCTCGAGGTAGAAAAGTGCAATAAAAAAAAAGAAGTAAGTAAATTATCTGAAGATTTCTTGAAACTAGTACGAGTCCACTCCAGCAGAAAAAAAAAAAACCCTGATAAGCAGAGAAACTTGTTGTAGTTGGTAAAAGTTGCGGAAAGTGCGATTTTAAAAAAAAAAAAGAACCCGAGGTCAGCCCGTGTTATCTGCTGCAGTGTTTGACTAATATCACTACACGCGGCGGTTTTTCCTCGGGGTCCGCGAAAAAAGTTTGCGCTACTATCAAAGCTGGAGTAGAAAGCTAGGTGCTCGTTTCTGATGCTCGAGCAAACCCTCCCTAAACTCCCGTCCGCCTCACCCACCATCTCATTTTTGCGGAATAAAGTTCGCGCGGTGCCGCCCACGCGATCGGGCTGCCAAGACATTATTCCTATTCCAAATACCTCGGCAGTGACGGCTTCCCACCGAAGATGGAAACAAAGTTTAAAAAAGAAAAAGAAAAAGAAAAGAAGGAGGAATTTGACTCCTTAAATGCGAAAAGATGTGAGTAAAAGTAACCGTCGGGAGCAGCGGCGGTGGTTAATAGTGGCCAAACCGCTCTGTAGGCCCTCTTCGCCCTCCCCGTGCCCCAACACCTGAGCAGCGCAGCCGGCCCCCACGGGCAACACTGTGGGAGGAGCCCAGCTGCTCCCGAGGCCTCCCGTGTGCTCCCCCCTTCCTCCTCCTCCTCCTGCTCCTGCTCCTTCTTGGGCTGGCGTAGGAAGGAGAAGAAAAAAAAAACCTAGAAGGGAAAAAGGAGCTGCATGAGAACGGCGCGCCTTTGGCCAGGTGGTTGGTGGTGGGGTCTGGCTCTTTATTGATTTTCGTTACTTTTTCTGACAAACATCCTCCTCTTTGTTTGGCCACCGAGGGCAGCGAGAGGGAGCGCGCAGCGTGGGGTGTTTGGAGTTTTTGAGCGAGAGACGAGAAACCGGCGAGCGCTGCCTGGCCCGGGAAACCTTTGCCTCTTTATCCTGCTCTCTCCGCTTTTCCGCGCTCCCACCGGAGCGATAGCACATTATTATGCATTTTGCTTTATTTTACTGCATCGATTTGAAGTCATTTGAAGGTTCTGCGGGGACTGGTACCTGGGCCTTTCTCAGATCGGCTCAGTGTGCGCTCGTGTGTTAAAACAGCAGGGCCTCTGCTCGATACAGGGTCTATTTATCCCAGAGGGGAATTTAAGTGTCAGCAAGAAGGTGGGACACAATAAATACATGTTATATCTCTGAAATACAGAGGATGCAGGCAGTTAAAGTGTTACTTACTACCTTCATTTTTTAAGTAATTGCTCGTTTTCCGAGGTGCTAACTTTTTAAATGATTGCAGGACAAACTAAGTGCAGGTTTGTTGCCTTGAATCCCGGCATCGTGCATTCCCCCTTTCATACGTGCTCAGGAGCCACCAAGGTGTCCGTTCGCTCCCGGTTCCAGCCCTTCAACCTGTCAGACACACTTTTGTGACGGCAAATCCCTCTATTCATTTTTCTCCTCTTCGGCACAAATATATTTTCCCTTTTTTTTTTTCCCCCCCTCACCCTTCTTTCATCAAGGGCAAACCTGAACTCCGTGAAAAAAACGCGCGCACGCATCGAGGGCAGGCGAGATCTCCAGGGCCTGTCATTTCGCATTTACATTTTAGCCGTTTTAGCTGACGCGCTCTCATCCGGGGCGACTCGCGAGGAGCGCGGCGGCGGACCGAAACCCGAGTGCTCGCATGTAGGTGAAAACACGCCGGCAGAGGAGGAAAGGTCGGGGAGGAGGGAGCTCCCGTGACCTTCTGATAATCCTGATAATCAAAACTACCTTCAAAATTTAAACGTATTACAACGGATGCACCGTTTCGGGACGAGCCCGCGCTCTGTTTAGACAGCACGACGTCCCGCCTCGCCTCTTAACACCTATTTTAATCTTTCATGAAGCCGTTTTGAACCCAGCTCTTTGACTTTCCGGGGGGGAAAAAAAAAGAAGATAGCAAGTATTTTGAGACTCCACACCTGGCCGTCTGAATTATTCAGACGTGCAGGAAGTGAAGCCCCCCCACGCCCCCGCCCGCGCTCTCGCAGGTTCTAAAGGCCAAAATTGCTTCATCATGCCCAAGTGAAAGTATGCATACATAATTCAGTTCAACCTGAGAAGAATCAGACGTCTCCCTTGGTATTTGTGCCGTAATGCATGCTCTCGGACGTTTTCCTTCCTTCCTTCTCCTTCTTCTTCTCCTTCTTCCTCCATGACTGCTACATCCATTTATTGATAGATCACTTTCGAAATGCTGCCTTCAAATGAGAAGAGAATCAAGTTTGCCGCATGCGAGATGATCAATTTTACACCTCTCTTCTTCAAAGTCGAGGCCCGGGCGATCGTTTGCGGCCCTTCCTCTTTGATA
Source organism: Nibea albiflora (assembly GCA_014281875.1). NCBI lineage: Eukaryota > Metazoa > Chordata > Actinopteri > Sciaenidae > Nibea > Nibea albiflora. The sequence goes on along the minus strand of CM024812.1, from coordinate 2,474,506 downwards.
TAACCTGTAACGCGGGTTTATGGCCGTTTTCCCACCTCCCCTTATATCTACGCACGCACACGCACGCGCGCACACCACACACCTAAAGCAGCACTTCAACAATCCATACTGAGTCCTGGATGCTCTTCTCTAATTGTTTCTCTCCTCTATCGACCGCCTTATTCATCCACTGTTCCCCAGTAATGAGAGATAAGTCGCTTCACACCGTCGAGCACCTTCCCCATTTGTCTTGCGCGCTAAAACGCGCGCGCGCGCGCATACACTCGCGTATATCTGTGTACAAACACACATCCAACCCCCCCCCCCCCCCCCCCCCCCCCGCACACACACACACACAGCATTGGGCCTAGGGCCTACTGTATGGCTCCCTTATCTTCAACACACAGACTTAAGCATTATGCCATCAACAAGCCGGTGTCTCCCAGATGTCACCGTCGCACTGATCTCCTCTCAGGTTGGACTTCGTCTCCTCTTTTGGAAATTGCCGCTAATTTAGCATTGCTAATCGAATAGGACGGCGCCTTTTTTTTTTTTTAAAAACACATTGCCGAATTCGTTCAGTGTCAGAGGTCCTTTTCCACACTGGCAGCGTTGTCTCTCTTTCCTCCTAATTCGCTATTCATGTATGTTATGAATATCCCCACTCCGTGCATAATGTAATTAAGTATGGCCAATGCAGTGTGGGCAGCTGTCCCAGAGTCAGTTCACTAACTCCGAATGAGGAACCTTGAGAACTGCTACTGCTTTCGCTTCGCCGCCGCTCGGCTCTCGTGGCAGTCACGCATCGCGTCCCTCGGCCCGAGAAGACGTTTAATATCAGCGTCTATTACTTTTAAGGCAATGTTTGCGTGGAGTCGACCTTGTACCCGCCTTTCATGTGAATATTCCAATTGGACGTGGCCCAACCTGACCCCCCTGTTTGTCGAAAGCCAACACAGAGTTCAAGCGAAACTGGCAGTCCGTCTTGTCTGAGTTTCAAATCCCGCACATCGACATTTTTTCGCTGGCGAAACGGGGCCGTCTTGCTCAAGAACCAGACGCATTACAAAACACAGAACAAAGCAAAAGTTCACTCGGAAACTGAAAGCGACTGTCAAGAGTCTGTCCAGGGAAAACTGAAGTTCAGGCTGCTTGCTGAGACCACAAAAAAAAAAAAAAAAGAAAGAAAGGTGTAGACGTGTGTGTGATCACAGCGTTTTTTTGAGTTCACTGTTGCCCGCGAAGTAGCTGTGTTGCAGTTATGTAAGCGCTGTTGGACGAGAGCGTTTCCTAAACGTCTTGAGTGTCACATTTATAAATTATTCTCCTCATCAAGGGTTTTTTTTTAAGTTTGTGAACATGTTGAAGCCCCCGCAGAAGTTGTAACTTTTCGAGCATTGCATTGGGGCCCGGCTGTTGGACGCCGCTCCATCCAAATGATTGTCTAACCGAGGAAAGCAGAGAGAGTGTCACAGTGTAACTACTCAAGGAATCCCAAAAGGAAACAGCTGCATGGACAGGCTACAGCATTTTTCTCTCTGTGTGTGTGTGTGTGTGTGTGTTTTATACAGGCCTGCATGCATGCATCTGCCAGCATGTGTTTTCCCAGAGTTTCCCAAAGCTCCTGTGTGATTCTGTGTTCGTGTATTTTCTGGACCACATGTTCTCACAAGGTTTGCAAAAAAAAACAAAGATTCTTCCCAGGTTAAACCTGACATTAGGGTTGGTTTTGGGTCGGAGCTGAGGAAATAAATCTTTTTAAGGAACATCCTCGCAGGTACTGCACCGTAATAGAAATGGGGAGCCGCGTGTGTGTGTGTATGTGTGTCTGTGTTTGGGGTTGGAAAGACAAGTCATTTCCAATCTTGTCAGCTGTTGTTCTATCGTTCCAAACGGGGCTCAGGAGAGATTTGGGGGTGGGGAGTGGAGGGAGAAAAGCGTAGCCGAAAGTAATTTCTTGCCATCCTGACAGCGCCGCGGAATAAAGTGGCGCTCTCTTCCCGGGTGATTGGAGGGAATTGCTTCTCGGGGTGACAAATGATTAGCTGTTATCTGGGACGGGATTTGATTCCCGCAAGCAGGCGACAAGTCGGCCGGCCGACCGACCGGCCACTCGGCCGCCCGGGCCGGCCGACTGCGCTGAGTCAGGTAACTCCGCGGGAGGACGCGCGGCCATATTCGCCAGAAATAAAGACGCCAGCCGCGGTTAACCACCTCCTTCCCCCCCTATGAGGCCTCCACCAGGACAAAGCCTAATCCGCTCTGTCAGGGGCAGATTACGACTTTGTTTAATTGGAGATGGGCTTCGCTGACAATTGGGCCCGTTGTCGCCCGGTGGTGCAGGTGTTTTGTGGGTGCTTTTCACCGCGATGATGCATCCAGCCGGGCTCTGCTGCGCCGAACAAGCTGTAATTTTGCGGGGAACAATATGTCATGAGTCTGGGAAAGTGCATTTGGATGGAAGTTTTGTGCTCAGCTGGAGCGAGAGTCAGCTGTTTTCGGCCCTTTTCTATTAAAGACTATAGAAATGTTGGCGATCCCCACGTTTATGGGGAGCCTACTGTAGCACTTCACACTTAATGAAAGGATCAGGTACGTTTCGAACCCGCCGTAAAAGGGTGCAATTTATTTTTACAAGGAAGGAGCAGAGTGCACACCGTGCTGGGCCGATGTTGGCAGAGAGGGAATCTGTCTGGTTCCTCGGCGAGCCCTAATGAAGAGGGTTGATTCCTGTGTATCACATAAGGATTTTGACACATTAATCCCTGGGTAGACTTCAAGCCTTTGTCCGTCTAATGGCTCTTTGGCACCTTGGATTCCTGTTGGAAGCCAATTTGTAGCACCGACATCGAGGCGGCTGAAGCTCAGCTCAGCGGCGGCGGCGGCCACATTCGGCGAGAGGAGTCAAGGTGTTAAAGCCTGATTGGTTCCTCTCCGCAGTGCGACGGGCGGCTGGTTGTCAACCCCGCGAGCGCCACGTGCTTCTCAAATGGGAAAATGTGTAGACACTGGCCCCCTCTGCACCTCGCCGTGCCCTGTGCAGATAAGAGAATTTGAGCGTCATAGTCACATTAAAGGAAGACTTGAGAGGGGAGGGAGAAAAATGTCTTGAGCTGAAATATCCCTCTGTCGCAAGAGTAAATAAGTTCTCCCCATGCCAGTGAAACCCCATGGGATCAATTAGCTGCCCATTACCATAGATACTGAGAGTTTCTTATGCAACAGCTTGCTTCGAAATTTGAGTGGAGGGAGGAGGGGGGAGGAGGAGGAGGAGGAGACGTGGGGGAATGTTTAAGGATCTTGTCAAACTTCACCTCTGGCTCGAACAAGCGTTGCGGGAGGCTCTGGCATGTCGTCCGGGGTCACAAAAACAACACGAACGTCTCTGTCAGCCGCTCTGTTTTCATTACCTGAAACAACAAACAAGCGGCGCAAAAGAGAAAAAAAAAAAAAAGGTTACGAGGAAGGAAAGAGTGAGTGCTCCCCCGGGGCGCCATTTACTTCCTGCGCAGATGAGGAGATAGGTGGGGAAAGGGCCTACTTGGCCCCTGAGATTGACTCAAGATTTTCTGCCCCTTTCTCCTCGCCGTTCTCCGATCGCTGCAGACTCCAAGGCTTAAGGTGGCCTTAGTGCAAACCGGATTTAAAGAGTCGAGTTCTTCGCGAGCGGGTCTGCCAGCCTTAGGAGTCCAACTCCCAACGGGATCACCCGCGCTAAAAATGTACGCAGCCAGAGCGCGTTGTTGGATAAAAATGTCCACCGACTGGCTCAAGCTATGTTAACTACACTTGAGGGAATTGTCCCGCAATAACAACCACCCACCAGAGGTTCTGCATGAATCCTCCTCCTCTCCTACCGCAGGGAAGAGGCCATTGTTTGGCAGCACCGCCCTTGCTGGCCTGAGGTTGCTGATGTTTTAACTAAGGTGATGATAGCCTTGGTTGTTTTGCTCCGAGGGGCGTTTCACCCTCCGTCTGCTACCTCTCTCTCTCTCTCTCTCTCTCCGTCCGTGGGAGCTCGACTTTTTCAACTTCTTCCCCGTGATTTATGACCTCTCCATCACATCCATCCCCATGGGCCCCCCCCCCCCCCGCAGCCCTGCCGCAGCGACTCCAGACTAAAATGGATTAGGCGCAGTTATCCGCAGATGGATCCTCAACTACCTCTGCCCCGTTAACTGGCGCGCTAAGGCCGGTCGGCCGGTTTGATTGCAAAAGGTGGAGTGGGCCTGGGCGGCTCGCTCTGATCCTCGGCGTCTCTGTTTGCCCACCCGTAATTACCTGTTTTGAATGAGCTAATAGCCATAGGAAGCCAGCTTGGCGGGGATAAAAGGGGACAGTATCTGCCGTTCAAAGCGATGAGAGGGTTTTAACTGCACTGGGATGTGTGTATATGTGTGTGTGGGAGTGGCGGGGGGGGGGGGGGGGGGGGGGGATACTTTTCCTTTATGCGCTCTCGAAAGGGAAGAAAGAAAAAAAAAAAAAGTTTCCTTATCAGGTATGTACTTAAAAGGATCCCACTGCTGGAAGCGCACTGTCTTGAGGGAAAGCGCGAGAGAGAGGAAGATGAAAGGCTTTTGTTAAAAGTGACGCTTGGCCCAGGTTTCCTGTGCCTTGCCTCGACTCCCCCTGTCCCTCCCCGCCTGAGTGCTCGGCTCTCTTCCTCCCACTTTTGCCTTCTCCGCCTTGCAAAGCTGTCTTTGAGGGGGGGAAAAGTAAACCCTTCTTGCCGCCTGCCGGTGTTAGATTAAATACCGAGATGGCGACAGGAAAAAGGCAGGGAGGAAAAACAAAAACAAAAAAAAAAGTGCCTGCCTGCCTTGCTGGCCGGTCGGTCCGGCTGGCCGGCTGGCTTGCTGGCTGGGCTGGGGTGAGGGATGTTGGAGGAGAGTTATCAGGTTGGCGACGGAAACTGCCAGTTAGTCAGCAAGACTCCCAATCTGGCGTAGTCCAAACATGCCGCCCCGGGTTTTCGATGACACGGTAATCTGTCCCAGGGAGTTCAGGGTTGATCTAAAAGAGAGAACTCATCTTTTTTCTCCCTTATCATACCGACATAGCAAACTCAAGGTGCCTAAGGCCACTAACACAATAACAAGAGAATAAAATGATCTTCTTGAGGGAGGGTTGTATTGAGTGCATTTGTCATGGCTGAAGTATGTCCTGCTGGGCTTTAATTCTTTCCTTTTTGTGTGTGTGTGTGTGTGTGTGTGTGTGGTAAACACAGAGTTAACCGCGTTATTGGACATGTTGTACAACACATTTCCTTTCATTTACACTGTGCAAATCATTTGCCCCTGACACGGGAAAATAGCAATGATATGACTTCCGGGAGCTGTGAAAATTGGAGACCTGTGAAGCCATTGGGGGGCTTTTTGAGCCGCTGAGACGAGCTTTCTGAGGGATGTGAAGGAAGTATCAAGAAACAATGAGTGTAAGACTTTATGTCTTGGCTTAGTTCCCCTATCTCCTCTCTCTCTCTCTCTCTCTCTCTCTCTCTCTCTCTGCCCTGCCTGCCTGACTAATCAGGACTGCTAAGAAAAATGGTAATAGCTTGCACGCAGTGACAGTGCCCTGGCAGGTTTGTAAGCGCTCCCACCGGGGAGAGCGAGAGAGAGAGAAAAAAAAAAAAGCCAGCCGGCGCTATGCATCCTAGAAATGAGACTCAATAAGCACAATAATGTGTTTAACTTGTAAACTAGTGTGGCTGACAGATTACGGGCGGTCCAGCAGTGTGGCAAGGCGCCGACGTCTCAGCCGCTCACCTTTTGCCTCTACATCTGTCCTGCTAATGGGCTCCCACTTCCACTTCTCTGCCAGCGCGATAGAAACCCGGCTCCTAAAATCCTCAGGCGCAGCTCTCATTCCTCCCCTCATTCTATTTCCCAATTAGACGAGAGGGCATGATTAGTTTATTAGCAGTAGCAAAAGCTCCGGCGAATGTGTTTGCGGATTCTTAGCCGTTAATGAGCAAATTCAAACCCTATTGAACGGACGCGGGCGGGCGGGAGAGGGGGGGAGGTTATTCGCGTGCGCGCTCGGCTAATAATAGCGTCCCAAAGACAAAAGATGGAGGAAATAGCATTATAGGAGGGGGGCAGAACAATGGGAGCCTACCGGCGCTCTTAATGGCATGCTCTTTCATTTTTTAAATTGTTTCCCTTTTGGAATTATGTATGCTCGCCGTCCTCTCCTTCAGGGTTTGGCAAAGCGTGTACACATACTCTTCTTCCACAGCCAGCCTTGCTAACACCGGGGAATAGAGGCAGGTCTTGAAGCACAGGAGACAGCGGTTCCACCTGTGGGAAAATGAACTCCAGCGCAGCCCACTCTTTGTTTTCCCTCTGCCTTGGCAGGCTTAACCACCTCCTTTACAAGCCAGGTAAATTGTTCATTAGGGCTGAGGTAAAAGGGGTGGGGGGTGCTGAGGTTTTTCCCTCTCCTCCCCGCGCCGAGGCTGAGAAGTGCGAAGAACAAACAAGTCGGAGCATTTGTTCAACGGTGTAATCTACACATCAATTATCCCGCCGAGCTAATTAGCACCTCGGCATACCCCAGGTACCTGAGCCACTCACACATGCTCGACTCTTTCAAGCCACTGATCAAAAAAAAAAAAAGGGAGAGGATTGACAGAAACACGGGGAGGCAGAACCCAAGGGGTAGGTGTGGGGGGAGGAGGGGGTGGGGGGGGGGAGCCTTAGATCAAAATTTCCTTTTTACTTACAGTATATGGAGACCGCAGTGTGTGTTTGAATGTGTGTGTGTGCGCGCGCCCGCGTTGCAGCCATTCGCGTCATGCCAACGGAGCCACTCAATTATGTAAGCCGCATAGACACACACTAGACTGAGAATACGCCATCTACGGATGAATTCCGTCGACGAGTCACCTCTTCTTTTTTTTTTTTTTTTTTTTACTTTCCTCGGGCTAATTATCTCGAGCCGTTCCCCGCACTGCAATGCCGCCGCGACAAATTACCACAAAGTACATTATGTCCGAGTAAACGTGCACAACAAAAGCATCAAAAGGTCAAGTGGGACTGGTGGACTGAGGTGTTTGTTCGGCTTTTTTGCCGCGCGGTCGGCTCGTGATTTCTCCGCGATCTCCGCGGTTTGATACCTGAGGAGAGTCATTATTAAAAATTCAGTTATTTACTTCGTGTCTTGCGCTAAACGGCCTCATTATCTTTTACACCTAGCCGCCCAGACTCAGACCTTTATTACTCCTCTTTTTATCCGCTGTCATTCCTGAGCATTGAAGCCAATTAACTTCCACTCGCGCGCGCTGCTCGCGTCAGTTCCGCGTCTGAAACGTGAACTGCAATATTTGCCGTTAAGCCAGTCCAGTGAGTGGATCACACCTGCGAACATGGCCGCCGCGGCTGCTGTTTTGAACTTTCCAGTTCGGGTCTTAGCTTTCTTATTAAGGTGTAGCGCAGAGTGTGAAAGAGCCCTAGGTATCCACATCCCCCCCCCCCTCCCGCTTTCCACCCTCAACTCCCACCATGTAATTAAAAGTGTAGTTTTCGCCCTCCTGCAGCTAGATAAGAAAGACAGGTACAACATGAAAAAAAAAGAGAGAGAGAGAGAGAGAAAAAGAAATGCAGCTGGCGAGAGGGAAGAAAGGAAACAAAATGCCTCAGTCTGCTCCTGTTTACTCCCACCCACGTCATGTATAAGTCATGGGCTCTGGGGCCCCCCGACTGCAGCGCTGCCTGTTTGTGCCGTTTACCGAGATCGAGAGAGAGGTTAAGTTGTGTCATCTTGCTGCTGTCTTACACCTGGCGTACCTTGCCGCCGGCGCTGTCTAAGACACACACACACACACACACACGCAGATGCTGCGGTAAATGGGAAGAAGGTGTGCGGAATCTCGCGGGTGCCGAGTCGGCGATCGCGGGAACCGCAAATCGATTCCGAAAAGCGCTTCTCTCCGTGAAATGCGCGTCCTCGTCACAGCTCGCCGCTGAACATTTTACCATTATTCACTATATGCACCCACTATAATAAATATCTACCTGCCAACGCCTCCCTGTTCACATATAAAACCTGATTATTATCCATCATCCACACCAATCGCAATTAGCTTCTTTAGCTTAGCTTAGCGTCGTGTTCAGGGGCGTCATGGCAGTTTTTTTTTTGTTATTCGGTGGAACATGTGACTTCTGGGTGTTTTGGGCGCTCGGGGTCTCTGCCGTGGCAATAATCACTGCCCCCTGTCTGTCCAGGCTCCTCCCCCTCCTCCCCTCCTCCCCCCTTCTCCCCTACACCCGCCACTTCCTCCCCCCCTCTGGCTGGCTTGTAGCTAATTGGGAACTTGGTAACAGTGTCAGAGAGAGTCTCCTTTCTCCAGAGGGCTCTCCCTCTCTGCAAGGGCCCAGGCCACCTCTCCAGTGTGTGTGTGTGTGTGTGTGTGTGTGTGTGTGTGTGTGTGTGTGTCACTTACTGATTGGAGAGCCCAGTTTGCCGGTTGCCTGCTGGGGACAAGGCACACACTCACGCACACACACACACACACACTCCCCCATTTCCTGGTGCTTGTTTGATACCTGGTGGGGATGCTATTCAGGTGACAAAGATCTGTTCTGTGTGTGTGTGTGTGTGTGTGTGTGTGTGTGTGTGTGTGTTGGTGGGGGTAACAGATGTGATTTTACACTCTCATTACCATGTGAATGAGGCCCCGGGCCCCCAGATTGGCTCGGACCAGAGAGGAAAGAGAGGACTCAGCCCTCCTCATCCCTCCTCCCCTGTCTCCTCACCCTCCTGTGGCCCCCTCACCTGGACCCCCCACGCCCCCGGTTCATCCTGTCTGATCTCTTTAGTCCATCTGAGGTCCCTGCTTGACTTCCCCACCCCCTCCGTCCCTCCACACACACACACACTGACACACACTGATCGACCTTTAAACAGCTGGTGACTGGCAGAGTTTTACGACGGCGAGAGGTCTCACTCTCCCCTGTTTTTCCACGTCACCGTCAAGACTTTCACTACTCGATGCGTTCGAGGCAAACACACGCACTGGCGGTCGGGATAACCTGACATGTCATCCGGAATATTCACAGACTCGCACAAAACTCTCTCTCCCGCCTTGCTCTCGAGGGCCCGGCGAGGAACGCTTGTTTTAGCTCTCAGGTGCTGTTTTGCCGAGATAAACGCGGCCATGGCCCCCGCCGCTGCGGACAAGAATGCAAAACAACCTTGGCCAGATCAAACCGGTTGTTTTGAGGGTTGTTTTTTTTTTTTTTTTCGTGCGCGCCAGTTTTTTTTTTTTTTTTGGGCCGTCCGAGGGCGAAAAGGTGAAAGAGTCCCGTGACCTCGGCGGCGTCTGTACGGCAGCTGCAGGAAGAAGAAGAAGAAGGAAGAAGGAGAAGTGGTGATTTCTTAATTCACGTCCTCACTTCCCGAAATGAAATCTTCCAAAGCGAGATGAAAGATGAACTCGAAGCCAGTGATTAATTCTTTCTTCTTCTTCTTCTTCTCCAAAATAGATGCATAGCATTTGAGAAAAGGAGCCTTCATTTGTTCTCTCTCTCAGCAGCTGGGTCTCGTTCTCTCTCCTCCCGGTGTAGGAAATCAGCATCAAAAGCTTCTGTTAGCCGGTAATTACAGCTCAGGTTCTGCTTAACTGTTATTAACAAAAAAGTACAGTAATCTGGCCTGGCAGTGCAATATGTTACCGTAGCTTTCTAATTAATCTTACAGGGAGCGTAATAAATTTACAATATCAGATTGGCGCAATACTGTATATAGATTTATTAAAGCTTTTAATCAGTTCTGGCAAAATTAATTTTGCAATGATTGCTTACATTTGAATTTGCATATACTTAGTGCGAGTAATTTATTTTTATAGATTCTTTTTTATTAAAACGAGGCACGTGGGGGCCGTCAGGGATGAAGAATTGCCTGGATTTTTTTTTTTTTTTTGCCTCTCTGCGCGCTGCAAAAAAAAAAAAAAAAAAGAGGAGTTTTCCCTCGTAGGTGGAAGGCGACGGAGCACCTGAGCCGGGAGCGCGCGACACCCGTCAGACAGAGCGCGCCCCCCCCCCCCCCCGAGGGTCTTTGACTCGTTCAGTGCGCGTGTGTAGCTGTGGAAGGACGCGTTCAAGCGTCTGGGAACTTTTTTTCGCTTGCCAGGCGACGACGAACTTTTGCAACAATTCGCCTGTTGCGCGATGCAAAACTTTTATCCGAGACGTTTGGTTCCGTTAAAAAAAAAAACATGTTTTCAATAGTTAGATCTTCACTGTAAAATCCGAATGACTTCAGGTCTGCGCTGAGATTTGCCTCCCTCCTCATCCTCAATCAAAGTCGATCTCTTCCCTCCCTCCTCGTCCGCCTGTTTTCCTCTCTTGTAAATACTCACAATGACACAAGCCAACAGAGGAACACACACACACACACACACACACACACACAGATGCACACTCCTACCCACACTCGCACTCACACACACACACAGGAGCGGCGTAGCACTTCCAGGGCAGATAAGAGTGATTCATAAACAGATGAACCCAAAGCAGATGTGTTATCACGGTGGCGCTGCACACAAAGTACTGCAAGGCCACACCGGCTCTCATGGGGCCTTCACAAACACAACACACACACACCACACACACACACACAAAGCCAGGTTCCAATATTAAACAGTCAGACCTGATAACAAAAGGCTGTGACTATCAATTTGGCGCCCCCCCCCCCTCGCTCCACCTCAAAGTCTAACCTGATACCAGGCCGTGTCAGCAGTTTCCACCACCTGAGTGTGTGTGTGTGTGTGTGCTCTTTACATGTGTGTGTGTGCTGCCTATTTATAAAAATGTTCCGCATGCCGCTTCGTCATGTGTGTCTGAGCGGCTGTTTTCCTGAATGCATGTTGCTGCTGCTGCGTTCTACACGTAGGTGTGTGTGTGAGTGTGTGTGAGGGTGTGTGCGAGTGTGTGCAGGCCGGGGCGTGGACTCGTGGCATTGAGCCACCGTGTCCCTTTGAGACTGGGCAGGAGGAGGAGGAGTGGAAACGAAGGGAGAGAAAGAGGGAGACTCTGTGCCGTAGAGAAAGGAGGAACGATTTAGATAACAGTCTCAGCTTTTGGCACGCACGCACACACACACACACACACACGCCGCTATCGGAAACACATTATTATTGGAGAGAGCTGACCACAGGAGAACCCTGGCAAGCACCTTGAGATAGGCTCTTATATTTTTCTCCCTCCCCAGGGAAGAATTCATGAATTAAATCTTTCTATTAAAGGTAACCCTTCCCTCCTCCCACAAGAATACAAACCAGCGGAGGGAAATTCATCATTTTATTGCTGCAGCACCAGGATTATTTCCACTGTCGATGAACCTCTTGTTATTTTACGATTAATTGATGACTGTAATGTGTCAGAAAATAGTGATTGTAACCTCCCGGAGCTTCTTGAAAAGCCAGAAAAGTCAGCGATATTCATCTCGCAGCGATGTCAAACAGACAAAAAGCTCGTAAATTCTCACATTCAGGAGCCAGCGCAAGGTTTCAAATGTGAGCATTTGATCAGTTCTGCTCCAAAAAAAAAAAAAAAATGGATTGATTACTTATTAAATTATGAAAGGGAGTCCGTCTGCGTTTGGGAATGTGTGAGTGAAAGCTCGGCCTCTTGAAACGCGACAGCGGCGGACCGACAACTTTCAAACAAAACTTTCAAGAAAATTCAAAAAAATTCCAACTTTTTGATTTTTGACAAAATTCCAATAAAAGCATCTTATTTAGGATTTGCCTTCATTTTCGCTTCCAGTATTCAGACTCAGTCCCCCCCCCCCCAGCTGCAAACACACATGTAAACACGTGTCCGTCCCCCCTTCTCTTTTTCTTTTTTTTTCCCCTTCCATCGCGCAGGTGCAGGTCTTCTCCTCCGCGATTCATTTTTGCGCGTCGGGCGGCACAAAGCCGCGCAAATGTTCAGATAGTTGAAACTATACTCGCCGCGTTCACTTCGCTCGCGGCGTGAAAAGGAGCCTTTATGGTGGAGGGGAAATTAGCGATGGTCTCTCTTATGTATGTGAGAAGCACCGCTTTGCCTGCGACGACTCCAAAACTGGAAGCAGTTCACCCAGCTTCTTCCCCCCCCCCCCCTCAGTGGTGTGTGTGTGTGTGTGTGTGTATTTGGTTAGTTACAGTAATTACGGCCCAATAACTGACAGCCAAAACCAGGCAGGAGAAAGTAGAAGGGGGCTGTTTTTCCTCAGCCGCGCGCAGCCTTGCTGCCGAACATCTGCTGAGAGATTTGCATATTAATTAACCCATATTAACTCTAATTATTCTGGGAAATTATCAAATAAATTAAATTTTCTAATTTTAACCGTTTTTTCCCCCCCCCTCTTCCCGTTGCTTGACGTGTGTCAGGGTAACATCAGGAGGCTCACCTGAGCTGGAATAAAAAAATAAATATATATATATATATATATATTCTCTCCGCACGCAGTTCCTCCCCCTCTTCCCCACCAACATTTCCCTCCTCTGTTCTTCTTCTCTGAATTCTCCCTCCCACTCCCCTGGCCTGGGAGTCCTGAGGGCAGCCAGGGGAAGCTTTTGTGTGTCTTTTTTATTCTTCTTCTTTGGCTTGTGTGTGACGAGGAGGAGGAGGAAGGGAGGGGGGGAGGAGGAGAGGTGGTGGGCTTACTTCGAACATTTGTTGGAGGCAGGAACATGTGTGAACTGGGGGAGGAGGGGGTGAGGGTGAGGGTGAGGTGGGGGGGAGGCGGGCACAGATGGTGGAATCCATGCAGGACCCCGGCAAAGGTGGGACCCTTTGAGCTGTTGAGCAAACCTCGAAGCTTTCTCTGCCTCCCTCTCCCTCCCCAGCCTGTTGCTCGGGCCTCCTCGGCAAATAAATGGGACTTTAATTGAATTAGAGTCAGAGCTGCTTGCGAGAGGGGGGAGGGGGGGGCGGGGGGGGTCTCCTTCTCTCGCAGGACAAAACCCAGCAGCGGGTTGACGGATGCGCGGCGCGACGTGGTGGAAGTTTCCACGGCGGTCCAAACTGTTGCAAAACGCTCCTCGTCTTTTTTTCCCCCGCATCCTGACATATTCAGGATTTCAGAGGACGAAATCTTCTCATGTCTAATGTTAACAGCTCAAAAGGGGGCGGAAACTTTGACTCCCACGTCCGCGCTAGATTTATACTCATATCGGTTAATCTGTTTCATTGCAGTAAAACATTTTTATAATCTGGTTGAAATTCTGGGAAAAAGAATTTCTATGGATTCAGCGGTCACATGGTTTTGCCGCTACTGCAGGAGGACAAAATGTGCATGTTTGGACGACTTCCGTCATCAGTTTGAGAGGTTTTTTCTTCTCCAGGTTCTGACGAACCGTCCGCGACCTGCTTGTTGGTTTTGATTCCTGAACTTAGAGAGCCAGTTGTCCGACTTCCCAGCTTGTCGATGCTTCTCAAACTTTCCGTGATTGCGTTTTTTTTTTTTAAAAAAGGTCAGAAACGTCTCTTAAATTGTTAAACTGTGTCGTCCTCGACAACTCATATCAAACACACACACACACACACTCACTTCACTTGTCAGCAACACCCCTCCCCCTCTCTCGATCCACACACACACACACACTGCCCAGACAGACACACATACACTCCCAGGTTGCGTTTACACTTCACTGAGTTTTCACCATTCATCGTCTCTCCCAAGTCGCCCCAGCCTCCCCTCCCTGGCCCTCACCCCTCACTCTCTCTCTCTCTCTGTCTCTTTTCAGAGCTTTTGTTTGCCCTCTGCCACCGTCCTTTCACCGACTTGGCCCTGATTTGCCCCTTGTGCTCGATCGCACCATTATACTGAGACAAGATAGCACAAAATATCCAAACATGTCTGCTATCCCTTTGTCTGCCGTGACTTGGGTTTGAGTCTGCTTCTGAACGGCTACTAATGTACCCCTGTTTGAAGGAAAACCACGGCCTGAGGGTACATTATTGTGAACATAGAAGACATATAATCCATAAAATTCATCAGTTTGGTCAAACAGTTAACTTGAGGGTAACTGCGAGTCTTAAAATCGGGTTTAATTTAGTGTTTTCAGCTGTCAGGCTCAGAAAAAAAAGCCTATTTTTCTCAGTGAATGCCTCCAATTACTACCAGGCTATGTTATAAATGGTAGCACTTATTGATGGCGGCGTTTTTGGATGAACATCTGTCAGGTTTTTTTTTTTTTTTTAATTCCGGTGCCTTATTTTGGAGGCAAATCCAAGAAAATATCAAGTTACAAAAAAGCAACACAAAAAAAAAAACAACTCGTGTAAAAGAATTAAAAGTAAAGAGGAGGTAACTGTGCGGACAGACTAGCGGTGTGAGGTTTCCACCAGACAGGAGTAAGACTTACCCGGGGAAGTGCTTAAACTGTTGCAGACAGGAACAATGGCAGACAAAAGGTCATCATGAGAATCCGCTACCGCTGGCCGTAGCCACGAGGCAGCGACCTCGCTTCCACCTTAATGCCCTCCCACACACACACACACACACACACACACACAAACACACACACCGGCTTAACAGAGCACTCCTGCTTCCGCGTCTCCCTCGCAGCCATCCAGGTGATCCGCTTGGCTCACATTCATGAGACAGGGAGCGAGCGTGAGCAGTTATCGTCCAATAGGGAAAATGTCCTGGCTCATTATCGGCGTAGGAGGCCGAGCGTGTCACCTGGAGCTAAGCCTCGACACTCGACTAAAAAAAAGTCAGCCGGGGTTAGCGTGAGAGTGCGAATGTGGGTGTTAGTCATTCACCCCGCGGCGATCACCTCCACCGTTGGCCTGCTGAACAGAAGGAGCTCTCTTTCTCTCTGGCTCTAAGACTCGAGCAGGAAGGGCTTTTAGTGCAGCCTCCTCTGGGCGCTGGATGACTACTCTGGGATCGTTAAATAAATGTGATTATACTTGTTAGCATTGTGAAATGGTTTTTTTTCCCGGGCAGAGCGCAGGTGTAGCACCTCTGAACTCAGCCTTCGCGGCTGGAGTAGGTAAACATTTGTGAGTTAAAATATGTTGCAAATCGAGAGAAATGTTTCCCGCTCCCTCAAATCAATTGTTCCTTTACCTCCCCCTCTAGCATTGCGGAATATCTCAGTAATGGAGCCAGAAATCGGCCATTTGTTGCTACAGCCTTGCAAATTTCAGCTCCGTTCATTCCGTTTTACAACACATACGAGCAGACTGCTGCAATTTAAGGGGGTTAAAACCACTCCTGGGTAGATGTAACGCCGAACTCTTACCCAGACGTTTAATATTTCACAAGTTTGGCCCTCACCTCGGTTACAATCATAAAGAGAGGCTCATTTTCGGACATTTTATTTTGTGCCTCTCTCACCTTGAAAGAATTTCCGCGCCTGCATACCACGCATACAAAGGTTTTTTGGGGGGGGCAATCACAGGGTCAACATCAAAGACGCAAGTCGGTGGCCTCCGCGTCCCTCCGAGTGACTTTGGGCGTCTTTGAATGCGGCATGTGGTCGGGACAACTGTTGTCCCGAAAGCGCGCGCGCGCGCGCGGAGAGTGAGTTATCTCTCTTTTTTTTTTTTTGCGGCAGGAGTCGATTATGACTCCCGACATTAAAGGCGTTTTTTGATCGCTGGAGCCATTTGTTCACTGTCAAACCTGACGCTTTGTAAATATAATCATTTCAGATTTGGAGTTTGTTTCCCAGCACTAAATTAATTCCACTGGCTTCTCAGTATCTGCAGAATACAACTGTCACAGCTGAAGTATTGCCTGCGCCGTTGTTTTTTTCTTCTTCTTCCCCCCTTCTCCTTCTTCTTTATTTATCTTCATCAAAGAAATGATGAGATTTTAATAAGACTTGCTCTCTGGTTCTCTCTCAGACTGTCACTGCTGATGCTTCTAGCCACCCTAATCAATATACAGCATTCCTCTCGTCTCTGTACTCCTTTCTCCTGAGTGACAGAATAATGCCGGGCCTGTGAAAGGGTTATGTCAGATAGTTTAAAACCCGATATTAAACAAGAATTGCGCTGTTACATGTTGTCATTTTAATTATCTGAAAAACTCAAGTCAAAGAGGCTCCTTTTATTTACCTTAAATGGTGGGAGATGTATAAAGAGAAAAAAAAGGAGAGGCGAGAAGAAAGCAATATCAAACAGGTAGCAAGAGTTTGTAATTGCCTTTGTTGGGGATGACACTTAAGGTAAGAAAGGGGGAGAAGAGAGGAGGCATTTGAGAAGTAAACATTATCTTTTCTTTGTCTTTTCTCTCTCCTCTGCAGCACAAAAGGCTGATTAAGAGTGAGATTCGGAGGGTGGGGGGGCGCAAAATAACTGCCTGCAAAATATTAGTAGGTTAGAATTACTTTGTTGCGTGACACAATACCAATAGATGCTTCGTGCTCGGAGAGGGAGAGGCTCTTGTCAGCGGTGGCACCTAAACAATGGCGGCTTTCTTGACGTTAATACTAACGCGTTTGACTTGACGAGCACCCCACTGTCATTTTGCCTTCTTGGAGGTATACGTTCAATGCGGAGGAGACAGCTGACGTTTGGGGAAGATTGCGTCTACTGTCGGAGACAGTTCAACGCCCCCGCGCTTAAAAAATTTGTTCAGAAAGTTGGAGTACAAGACGTCACGGGAGATGAGGGAGAAAAAAAGAAAAAAAAACAGCCGGAGACAGAAAAATGGTTCAAAGTGGGTGACAAAAATAAAAGCGAAAGCCTCACTTTGCTTCGCCGGGATTTACTTTTGAGGACCTAAGTTCTCAATCACGCCCCTGAAAAGTTTGCGGCGCAGAAGGTCCACAATGGCGCATTCCCAATGTGCGAGTCAGAACGGTGTGCGTTGCCGCGGTGGATGTGTTGCTAAACAAAAAGAAGCTCCCTCGCTCCTTTTATTGGGGAAGAATGGGCCCTTTAAAACCTGTCCAGCCTTAGATAATTTCATTCAGCCGGCCCCTGCTCCGCCGTCATTGAATCTGCATCCAGAGATCAGGTTCACAGCGACGGGTTGATAGCTTCCCAAGCCTCTTGGCCTTTTGTTCTACCAGCCCCGTGCGGCTGCCCCCCCCTCCCCACCTCCTCTGGAAGTTGGGGGGACACAGAGCTGATGGGACGTTGCTGAGAAAGGTTCAAAACCTCAGGGGTGAAGGGGCACGGGGAGGTGAACTCTAAAACCGTTTAGTTGTTTGGAGGGAACGACGTCGAAGTTTTGGCGGAGCGGTTCCAGGCGATCGTCCGGGGCGTCCATTTGAACAGGTGACGGCTCGGTCGTCCGAAATAAATATATATATAGCTTTTCAAAAAGGCACCAAATCAATTGTACTAAGGTAGATCTGGACCACCCAGGAATTCCTAACGTCTCTCTCCACTCGTGGGTCTCCAGCCTCGGTTGCCTTTTTTGTCATCTCCAAGGAGCATTACTGAGTCTGAACTTGCCTAAACCCTTGTGATCACACCTCTTGAAAAGGTTTTGTTTCTTCCGTCGATTGGTATTCGAGGCAGGTCACCGCACTCCCACCCTCCTCCTCCACCTCCTCCGCCCCCTCCTCTCCCCCCCCTTGTGCCTGCCTGCCCGCCCGCCTGCCACCCCCCTCCTCCTGCCTTCCCCTCCCACGTTTGAAAGCCCTGTTTTCATTTTAATTTGCACCTGTTGTGCAGTTGTTCGCTGAAGGCAAGTGCAGACCAGTCAATCGTACGGAGACGTGTTAGGAGGAGATGTGGGGAGGCTTATCTTTTGATATGTATAATGTCGTCAGAAATGTCACGCATGAACTTTATCTGGCGGGCGCTCTCGACTCTGGGAAAGTTCTGGGACACTTCCTCATGCCTCAGTAGGCAAAATATGGCACATAAAACGGCGTAATTAAGCTTGTTGACTCCTCACCGGGTCACATTGTGAGGCGTTTTGCATATTTTACACTATTTATGCACAAATGTACGATGACATGCCATCTCAGAGCGATTCGATATAAATCTGCTGCTTTTCACCAAAGACTTATGAGCTCGTCGCAGCTTTTTTTATTACACAGACGCATAAATTCAACTAAGCACATTAAAAAAATAAAAAAAAAAGCCTCCACCTCTTCACTATGGCGGCTCAAAAACTCGGGGCCCTCCCATGATTGGCTCTTACCGCAGAACATTCTTGTACAAGCTGCCAATGAGGTGTGTCCCCATGTGATGCCATGCTTCTGGCTCGCCTCGCGCTCCATCTGCACTCCTCCAATAAGTCTTCTGATGTCCTTTTCTGCCGCGATTTACTCGGCGGCGAACCTGCCGATGGCGGTGACTAATTTGCACGTGAGCCACCTTTGATTGAGTTCACAGCCCTTATTTACAGGCCGTCTATTTTAGGAAAAGCAGGCATATGTCTGGGACTTGAGTGTTGTGGAACCGGGCGGGCCCCGCTGATGCTGCTCTGGAGTTTTGAGTGTGTGTGTGTGTGTGTGTGTGTGTGTGTGTGTGTGCATGGTATGTACGTCAGCGCACCTCCCTGAATGTGTGTCCTCAAGGCTCCGTCGTCTCTCAGTATTTTCACGTTCGAAAACATTTATATTTACGTTCACGGTTCACCGGCGATGCAAACGCGGAGATATCCGAGGGTGATGAATAACCTAAATTACTATAGGTTAAGCCTTTTGTATGCACGGCAGCGACATTTGTAACATTGTATGCTGCTATGCGGGGCATCTCAAACGTGACGGGTATGCTCCGGCGCAGAGCCGTCCTGAAAGGTGCAGCTCGTTGGCATCCGAGGCATGTGAGCGGGACTGAAAATTAGTGGCTATTTTGGCTCGCATCTCCTCGACAGCTGTCTGCCCACCGCTGCGGTTCAGTCACAGATTCCAGTCGCGGATGCTGTAATTGGGGTGTAACCCACAAAAAAAAAAAAAAAAAACCTGCCTACGCCTTGGCCCGAGCAGTGATGTGGGATGACCTTTTTAATCTGGGAATAAACCTCAATTTCCAAAACAAGTTGGAATCCCTTTTCTGATCCGCCTGTCGTTCCTGTCCTGAGTTTGATCACCTGGCTGACACTCCGATGCAGCCTACGCCTACATTCCTTCATCGATAACATTTCAAGCTGCCGGTTCTAATCAATAGTTGATCATAAGGATTATTGCGACCCTAAAACAGCTGTTAAACCAACTCCACCCCATCCCTCTGTCATATATAACACGCACACCTCATTATTTATCTCTGTCAGTACTGACCAGGCTGTGTCTCTCTCCTCTCTCTCTCTCCGTCACAGCTCTGAACTACGAGAATGTGGTGGAGACGGGCTCAGAGACCGAGGAGGAGGACAAGCTGCCGGTGTCCGAGGAAGACCCCCTGATCAACGGCACGGGCAGCCCCGCCAGCCTCACCAACCCCGAGGCCTCGCCACGGGCCGAGAGCCACAGCCTGCTGACCAAGGAGGAGGAGGACGACGAGATGCGGGACAGCGGCGTGGAGCACATCTGGCCCGACAACGACATGCTGAGCGCTTCGGTCGACGGTACTGGTGAGTGTCTCGGGGCTTGATCCCGCCGGTTGAGGTGAACCTCAGTGGGAAGAGATGAAGAAGGAACAGATTTGCAAACTATAAGTTGGCTATAAGCTGGCTTTCTAAATTTGGGTTTCAGTGTTAGTTTTTGAGAGTTGTGGCTCTGCCCAATGAGGTTCTTAACCAGTCGGAATATTTTTGCCTCCATGAAATGTTTGTGAAACCGAATCTGCAATCTGTTGTCCAGATTTGTTCCAAAATGTTGATATCTGAGAAACGAGAGTGAGGTATCACGATAAGGAGAAAAACTAATGATCATGCAGTCTTAAATAAACTCATCTTTCAATATTTCTCATGAAATACATAAAAAAAAAAAAACAGCCTTTGTTCGATCTGCTTCACCAGATGTGCGGGCTTCAGGTGAGCTGTCAATCAAAAAACCTGCCACTAAGCTGACTTTCAGATACTTTATAGCGAATGTGTGCACATCCTGCCACTTGTAGTATCGTCTTATGCCGTAAACCCCACCCATCTGGTGCCCGAGTAGACTTAAACAAACCCCGCCGAGCGTCTGGCAAACACTGCTTGAGCCAGGTCTGACGGTGAAGCCCCGGCGCTGCTCCCTCAGCAGACAGACATGATAAACAGTTTCTTTGTGAGCGACGGGGAGAGCATTTGGTTCACGCTTAGAGAAAAGTCCCCGCTCTGAGCCAAACAGCGAAAAAATATTTACAGCAATGTATAAAAGCCTCGGAGGAGAGGGACGGAAAGCCTGCGAGATGTAGAAAATGAAACAAAAAAAAAAAAGACGGGGAGGTGAGAATGTGGTTTGATATGATACAAAGCACGCAACGGTTACTTTTACTCAAACAGTATCTGTGTTTACGGTATTTCGACAACCTCCAACGGTGACGGATGCCGCGCAACGCCTCCTCCCCGGCGCGCCGCTTAATCCCAGGCAGGTGATGCCTTCCCCAAACTTGACTGACTTATCGTCTTTTGTTGAGCAACTCCGATTGCGGGGGCCCCCAGTCACGGATGCTTGAAAGATAAATACTTTTAATTAGGGGGCAGGGGTATAATCATTAAAGGAAGCCAGACTGCTGCAAAAAAGTCATTAACAATCTTAAATGAAATTTTTATTTTTATGATAGCCATTTACATGTATAATAAGAGTCAATGATTCTTGGAAGCATGTGACAGGAACAGAGTATGGCGAGAAGTCATGTAAGACAGCCAATTTAAATGAGCTGGGCTTCGCTATTCATTTCGGCTAATGAACTAGCTGTGCACGCTGCCGAAAAACGGAGGAACATTCAGCAGTCTTAAATTTTAATACGGGGGAAAATTGCACATTTATTAGGGGTGAAGAAAGAAAGGAAAAAAAAAACTTAGTGGGTATCAACATCCGCGTCTCCTAAATAACGGCTCATATTGGCTCCGTAACGGGAGGAGGGGAGAAAAGACACTTTGGTAAATAAATCAAGATAAAGGATAAACAAGCTGTCGTTGCATACGGTAATTGTTTATTTGATAAAGACCTGCGGTGCCATAATGTCTGTAATTCAACTATGTTGCAATTCCCAGATAATATGCTTCTTGTGTGATAAAGTGTCTGACATATTTCAGAGAGCAAGTCAAGTTCATTAGAGCGTTTGGGAGTCTCTTTCCCAATCTTGCGGGTGCTGTGTTTCCCAGCCTGTTTTTTTTTTTTTTTTTTTTTTTCTCTTCCTCGGTGCCTAAGTGTCTACAGTGATACCTCAGCACATAACTTAGGCCTGAGATAAGTTAACACCCGCCCCCCCCACCACCACCTCCACCACCACCACCCTTTTCCTCCTCGGACTGATTCGGTCGTCACTCCCCCCCCTATCAGAGCTTTTACACAGGTCTTCGACTCGCGCGAGTGGATGGAAGCCACTGTAAGGTCTCGAGATGTTTGGGAGGACTCGCTTCGCGTGCCGCGATGCTTGAAAACGATCTTCAGCTGCGGAGAAAACACAGCCGCGACGGTCTCTCCGAGACGCGTGTAAGAAAAGAAAGCGAAAAAAAAAAAAAGAAAAAAGTTTATCGCCGAGCCTCTTCTGATTCCAGGGCACAATCAGAGTCTTGTGTCTGGCGTTGTCCTTGACATTCCTTCATCCCACAGCGAGGCTGGACGCGATGTGCTGGAAAGCATGACATCATTATCACTGACAGACATTTTCAAATAAATCACCTGCGTTCTCCCTTTGCCCTTTTAAAAACTCTCCTCCGGGGTGTCAGGAGGATTTCTGACTTAACATCGCAGCAATCACACGCTTTTCTCTGCTGGGTTTTCTTTCTTTCTCTTTCTTTCCTTCCTTCTTCCTCGCCCCGGCCTCATTGTCTGAAAAGAGAAACGCTGTTTTGTGACATTTTTTTTTTCTTCCTCCGAACGCGGCCTTCTGTTTTTGATCAAAACAGTGGTTCTTGTTTTCTTCGCACGTATATCAAGTTTTGGAGTTATTAATTTGTCGTTTAAACACCTCGTGCGTCCAGGAGTTTCCCCTGTTTTTCAGCGAGTGCAGTGTTTCAGATGCTTCTCCACCCTGCCAAGAATAAAATTCAGTGGAAAACACTGTATTCTTTGGCTGGAGAACGCCCACATTATGAAAAGATGGAACGTTGACACACGAAATATATCTGCTATTGACAACTGGAGTCCAAAAATATCAGATGTGGCATCAGCTTTTTGAAAAAAAAAAAACCTGCTTCAGTCCCATCTTGTTTTGTGTCTGGGACTCCGAGGCTATCGCAGACGGGCTCAGGATAAATGAGGCGAAATGCACAAAGGCAGAACTTTAAAGCGACTGCGGTGACCGGCCATAAAAATAGGAATGTTTTCAAAATAAACAGCATCTGAGCTGCTATGAAAATAGGTGGAATTATGGTCAGGCCAAGGTATTCTGGACTCCTCCTGGGTCTCGAGTCGGCTCTCAAACCCTCGACGTCGCTCTTCAAGGAGGTGTGTACCTTACCGCCTCAGGTCTCCTCTGATTTACTACTGACAAAACACACTTTTCCAGGAGTTAGCGGACAGTTTCGTGCAGGAAAAAAAAAAATGTTTTCTGCTACCAAAAATAGGCACATATTTGTGGCATAAATGACTGAAAGAAATCAGATCCCTCTTTTTTTTTCTTCTTCCCTCTCCCCTCCTTGTTTGTACGAGGTGAAACCTTCAGATCCTCCGAGCAGATAGAGCAATGAAATTGGTCACGTCTTATTAAATGTGTGTGTGTGTGTGTGCAAAAAAAGGAGCAGCGGCGATGTTTTCTTACTATAGAACAAGCAGCCCCCCCCCCCCCCCCCGACTAACCACAATGACACTTTGTCCCATTTGAATGTAGCTCAGGACTGGCACGGCTTCCCGTGCACGTATGTGTGCCAGAGGCCGTAGCAGCGAGGTGTTTGTGGTATTAGCCTACCTCCTACTGGAAGCGGCCGTCCCTCCCTTCAGACCACAGATAACAAAACTTTTCCAAGGTAAATAGGGGGGGGGGGAGAGCGGAGGGCCAGTAAATCCCATCGGTCATCCCCCCTTGCGTCAGACCAAAAGTATGCGGCCAAATTTGATTACCCAAAGCAAACACGGTGCCTACGAGGACACAGAAATGTGAGGGAGGTTTGACCGTGTTCAGCGCGAAAGGGGGGGGGGCTTCATACGCGCTGATATCTGATCCTTGTGGGTATATTTTAATCTGTGGTGGAGGCTTTTTTTTAAAAAAAATTTTTTTATCTGTTTTGTCCTGTCATAGCTTAATTTATGTTGTTTGAAACCCATTTATTTTCTCATACAGCGACTGTGGTTTCGATGCTGTTTGGCAGACACGCAATCAAATGTACAGGAAAGAAAAAAAAGGAAGAAGAAGAAGAAGAAGAGGGAGGGAAGAAAAAAAATCCTAGCAAGGGGAAAGTTAAACTAGGACATACCCATCCAGAGGAGTCTGTCATTATTCTCTGAAGCCATTGACAGGGGTATTTATCATTTCACCGCAGAAGCCAAATCTTTAATTTCAAGAAAACCCTGCCTTACAAAGCATTCCACAACTATTAAGCCCATTGTTTTCAACTCAAAATAAAAAAAAAAATTAAAAAAACGGCTCCTAGCTTTTCCCCCGCGTGGCGCAACGCGAGCGGGATTCACATGATTACCGACAACAACACCCACCACCTTTCCTGTAATATCTCCGCCAGGTTTCACTAATGTAGGCGCTCATCCTGGTTTAATAGCCAAGGGAGGGTCAGATGCATCAGATCCTGCTGTGTGGACCAAAAAAAGAGAGAGAGAAATCTTCACAATGCAACACTTGTAAACGTCCTTGCAGGAGCAGCAGAGCAAGAACAGATGCGTGTAAGACACACAATGCAGTTTTTTTTGTCCGCCAAATAAAAAAAAAAACACAAAGGCCCCGTGTGTTCTCGGAAGCACCTTGATTTAATTTTTACCGACGAGGCAGGAAGGAGGGACCGGGGACTCCTTAAGCTGATTGTCCAGTCAGTGTCCTCCCGTCGACCGTGGAGGTGGTGGTGGTGGGGGGGGGATTAATTTGTCAGAAGGGGGTTTGTTTACGAGCCTGTCAATCCACCGGTTATTTACAGTCGCCTCACCTGTGCCAGGACAATATCTGCCCGTCTGCACGGACCCGGGTGCCATTATGCTGATGGGCAGCGAGGACCCGCTCCGTTTTGAACTCTGAGGAAGCTGGTCGTTTCAAACAGCTGATTGGCTGATGTGAATCTCGACGCCGAGTATTTGATTTGCGGATTCCGAAAGGTCGGCGGCGCCGCTTCGCGCGTTCCCCCTCACGAAAGAATAGCTGCCTCTCCCGCGTTCGGGACGAACACACTTTACCGAGGACGCATTAATTCTTTGTCTCCACCCACCTGAGGTTTACCCCGACCAACGAGGTTATGCCTGCCCGTGAGAAATGTTTGCGCGGACTAAAAACTCTTTTATTTGTGGTTAAGGGCTGTATTCTTTTTAGATAGTAGGCAGGCACTAACTCTCTGCTAGAGGTTGCGGCGAATCAAAAACAACAACCCAAAAGGAGAAGAGGGGGGAGAAAAAAAAAGAGAAATACTCCAAGCAGCTTTGGATAAAAGCATCCACCAAATGACATGTGATAAAAACAAGCGTGATCCTGCATGCAGAGGATTGCAGCGGCGTCACAGCCAGGGAGTAATAAGCTCAGCCTGCGTGTTGGCTGGAGCTCTGTGATTGCTCAGGTGGATGTGCTCCGTGTTGTATTTAATCGCTCTGTTTGGCGATTGAGGCTTTCTTCGCCTCCCCCGCCGCTTGTTGTCATGTTAAAGGTAAATAAGTCACTGTCTGGCCCGGATGATAGCATTCATTAAGCATGCCGCACAAAAGCCCGCGCCGCGCTGCGACGCGCAGCGGCGCCTTTATTGCTTTCTCCATACCTTCCCCTGCTTTAAAGGCCCCATTGTCAGCGTCTGTCGGTTGGGATGGTGCATTGAGGTACTCACCCCTTCGTCTCTCTTTTCTTTTTCTCCTTCTTCTCTGTTTCTGTGCAGATGAAATAAAAGATGATTTCGACACCCTGGGCCCTGACGCCACTTTGCAGGCGGTTGGAAACGGTACAGGTGAGTTACAGACTTGTTTTCCCCTCGCCCCCCCGCCCGTGACCGCTTGTCCCCCCGTCACCTACATCGCAGCGCGCCTCAAAACAGTCTGTCCCAATCGTTTTTTTGGACTCATGACCCTCCCCTTGAAGTGAAGAAACCGTCTCCTGGCAGCCATCTCGCCACAGGTTGCTCAAGGCGAAAAAAACAATCCGAAGACTGACTTTTCCCTTCAGGGACTGCTACTGTAACACAATGGATGGTCTTTAAATATATATATATATATACAGCATAATGTCAGGGTCCCTTTGCAGGTGGGTTTCACCAGATTTCGTGCAGCACAAATACAGTCTCGCCGCGCTCTCGTCCTATTAATCATCCCCCTGATTAGATTTATCTTGCGGCCTCGAGTTGGCAACCACCTCTCCAAAATAACAACAACAAAACAATTACATAGGCAAACTGTGAGCTTTAATTAAAGGGGGAAATCGCGTCCTGTTGACTCAGACAAATCCCTGTATGTTTAAAGCGTTTCGGATTTTCGGAACCTTTGATTACACGTTGGCCGTTTTCAGCCCGCCGGGTTAGCCGAGTCTTAGCGCGCGTGTGTGTTTGTGTCCCGTTGCCGACTCCCGGTGGAACCGAACCCTACCTGCCACATTTCATTAAGCCGCCCCCAAACTGATTTGCGGCCACACACCCCCTCCCTTCCATGATATCATCCTGGCCACCCGGACAATTGGCCCTGGATGCTGTTATGGTAAACCAAACTCGCCCCACAGAACGCCACGCAGCCCTGCCTCAAAAACCCTCCCTTCAGCTTTAATTAAGATTACTCTCTGCTGCTCGTGGTGTTTTCTTCTTCACTTCTTTTTTCTCTCTCTCTCTCTCTCTCTCTCTCTCCTCTCTGTTCTGTTCTGAAAACCCCGAGCGCGGCGAATGTTTTCCATTTCGACTGCTTTGAAAGGAGTTTTTTTGGAAACAATACCGCGGCACCGCTGTGGAAGCTCCGCCGCCACTCGATCACATGTGATTCCGTTTAAAAGCCGCGAGCGGTTTGATCGCGTCGCCCCGGTGCCAAAGCACACTTTGATCCAGGTGATTTCCTCCTTCACTCCGAGGGGAAAGTTGGTCACTTCTCCCTCGAAAGAAACATTTTAGATGTCTATTCTTCATCCAGAGCGCTGACACGCGAAGAATAAGCTCTTATTTCAATCCGCCGAGTGATGGAGAAGCGAAAACACCCTGAAGGGTTTTAGGTTCGGGTCCAGGACGTGACTGCGCCGAGCCGCGCCCCTGGTCAGCCCTTAAAAAAACGCACCATTATCACAACAGTCAGTCGCTCACAATTAGCTCCTTCAAAGGAGCCATCTAATGAGAGCGCCGTGCATTATTCCGTCACGCTGATCAAAAGTGATCCATTGGCACCGATGACATTTGGGTGCCATTTTTTGACAACCAAACATCTCCTACCTTGACCTTTCGCAAATTGGACCGCAAAGTCATCACGGCCGAACAAATCGCTCTTTAAACCCTCACCTTGGCTCACGGACTAAAAGCCTAATTAACAGGGGAAGTCTTGACGAGACGTCGCTCGCTTTTTCTTTTTTTTTTCCGGTTTCTCGACGCAGCCTCGAGAATTTCTCCAGGTTGTAAACAGCGGACGCGCAGGCGCGCGCGAGTGTTTTGAAAGTCGGCCATCCCCTTGACTAATGAAGGCTGCTGATTTCTTTTAGCTCCGGTTTGTTTTTTTGGAGGCAGCTATCTCCGCGCTGCAGCTTAAGAGTTTCCCCGAAGAGAAGGGGACGGGGAAATAATTTGAGAGAAAAACGCATTGTGTGGCCTCAGCACTTTGGCTGGCTTAAGATACATTCTGCTCGGCTATGGCAAAAGCATGTCTCTCTTTCTTTTTTATTTTTTTCCCCCCCTCTCTCTCTTTTTTTTGTGTGTGTGTGTGTGTGTGTGTGTGTGTGAGCGAGCTGGTTTGTGGTTTGGCCCCGGTAATCTGTTCAACACAGAATCAACAAAAGCCACAGTCTCTTGATTGACCTTATATGTGAAAGTCGATACAATGAAACGTGGCTCTGTTGCTGATTAAGCCGGGCTTGTGTATGCATGCATGTGTACGTGTACGAGTGTGTGTTTTTTTTGTTTTTTTATTATTTCACAGTCCTAAACTCAAAATCAGATTTTATGTCATGAGCAAATTCACTCACTGAAGTCTTTTTTTTCTTTTTTTTTACACGTTGCTCCACAGCAGCTCATGGTAGCGCGTTTATCGCTGACTTTTGGCCGGATTAAGTTACGATTCTTATTTTAGCCGGCATGGCGTGACAAGCAAACCCAGTAATTTAGATGTATTCTCCCCAAAGCACGGCTGTAATGTTTTAGGGTGGCTGTCCTCATCGCATTTCCACCAAGATGTTCCCAATATCCTCCTGTAAGACATTTCTCAGGGGAAGAAATGAATCCAATTTATTCCTCCCCCCTCTCTCTCTCTCTCTCTGTTGGTCTCCTCCTTCACCGCGCCTCTCTCTCTCTCTCTCTCCCTCCAGTCAAGAGCGTCGATTGCACTTCAGAGTTCGAGGACTTCTTCGCCAAGCGGAAGCTGGACGACGCCGACAGTCACGTGGTGAGCATCGCCGAGTACCTGCAGCGGGGCGACACCGCCATCATCTACCCCGAGGCGCCGGAGGAGCTGTCCCGCCTGGGCACGCCGGAGGCCACCGGTCCGGAGGAAAATGGTACGGATCCTCTCAGAGACGCGCTGAACTTGCTGTTGGGACCAAAAGTTTAGTTGAAGTTGAATGTGACATCAAAATAAGCAGACGTGAGACAGAAAACTGATTCATAAATGATTCATAATGCTAACATCACCCACGAGCTAAGTCAAGTTTTATGACTTATTAATTAAACTTCTAATTTCCAGTGTTTAGCACTCAGGACGTCACTCGAGCTCTCATTTCTGTCCAATCTTTCCCCCCCCCGCCGCCGCCGCAGCAGGGAAAGCCTGCTTGCTCAGCTCGCCCTCCCTCGGAAACCCGGCAGAGGTTTAAAAAAAAAGAGAAAGAACGGGGAGTCTGGACAGAGCCGCAGCTCTTCTCGCTGACACGACCGGGCAGCTGTTGGTCCCACAGATTCACCGGATGCCTCGGTGTTTACCTACAGTCTTAAGCAACAGCTGGGCAGGGGCCTGAAATCAGATAGTGCACCTCTGAAGCTCCCCGGAGAGAGAGAGGGGGGGGGGGATTGGAATGAGCTCATGATTCATGCCGCAGACATGATGGCATTAAAAAGTGAGGGCTGTTTATAGCAATTAAGGAGGTATGGGGGAATTAAACGCGCGCGGGCGGGTCGGCGGGTTTGCCAGGTTCTGGTTTTATATATGTCTTCCTGTACATACAGTGTCAGGGTGTGTGTGTGTGTGTGTGTGTGTGTGAGGAGTCGGGAGGAGGTCGTGGTGCGGGCGGATGCCAGCCTGACACTGTGGCTCTCATGTGGAGCAGATTGCGGAGATAACTCCCATACCACTCCCGGGCAGCCCGCCCGTTAGCTGCCATTGATTCGCTGACCTTTTGGCCCGCTTTCCCCTTCTCTCCCCTTCCTTCCCCCCCCCCCCCCACCCCGCTGTCTCCCGTGCAGACCTGCCACCTGGAACGCCAGATGCCTTCGCCCAACTGTTGACCTGCCCCTACTGCGACCGGGGCTACAAGCGCTTGACATCGCTGAAGGAGCACATCAAGTACCGCCATGAGAAGAACGAGGAGAACTTCGCCTGCCCCCTGTGCAACTACACGTTTGCTTACCGCACTCAGCTCGACCGGCATATGGCCACACACAAGCCTGCGAGGGATCAGGTTAGGGGGGTTTTCATTTTTTTTTCTCCTCCTTGTTCTTGCTTCCTTCCCTTCTCTCTCTCTCTCTCTCTCTCTCTCTCTCTCTCTGTGTCTGGTTTTCCCTTCCCTCTCTCCGTCCCCTATCTCATTTCTAATGTGCTCTGATCCCTCGGAGAAGAGAGATCATTTTTTCTGATTGGCAATCATTATTAATTTTTCATGGCATTTTGAAGATGCAGATCCTTTAATGGTAATAACTTTAATTGAGGCCCTAAATGGTTTTTTGATGGCCCTCCCTGATATGATTTTCCAGCCGCGTGTTCACGATCGGATGATTGTGCGAATTTCCAATTTGGAAAAAAAAAATTTTATCAGCTCCTTAACTTCACTTCACTCCTGGCCTTTAATGTTCCTCGGGTGCAGCCCGCAGTCGTAGCACTCCATCAAAAAAAAAAAAAACCCACCCTCCCCCCTCCGCGCGCGCGCGCACACACGCAACACACCCCGCTTCTAATTTCACGCGCCGCACAAACATCTGTGTATGCTTGAGCCCTCTCAAGCGATTTATGCGCTGTACGTCTGAAATATAATGTGAATTTGCTGGCAGTTAGCATGAATCACCTTAAAGTCCTGCGAGGTGAAAACACATCCAGCAGTCACGGGCGTTTAACTCGCCTGTCAGCTTTAAGTTGGAGATGCGGGGCGAGATAGATTGCGGATGAGGAGAGAGAGAGAAAAAATCAGAGCTTTTGCACGTTGGGAGATAATTACAACTTCTCGGCAAAGTCAAATTGGAGCAGTAAATTTGAAAGTCTGTATTTGTGCTTGGAAGGATGATTATGAATGAGGAATCTGCTTTTAAAAAGCGGCCTCAGGAGCTCAAAAATGTACACACTGATTGTTGTTTTTAACTTTCTGCTACCAAACGGTTAATTTAAGTTCAGAAGTGTGAAAATATGAAAATATTTCCCAGGGAAAGGGATTCAGGTCCTTTCTAAATGTGCAGGAGTGACAAAAAAAACCAACACCTTCAACAACAGATGAGATCATGTACCCTGATGCTTTGCGGTGTTCAGTCCCAGGTCGTGGGTGTTGTGTTGTGCTCTCCGAAGCGAGGATGACAGGCTCAGACTGTGGCTGATTGATCAGATGTCAGCAGCCAGCACTTTCACCTGATCTACCAGCTGGGTGTAAACGTGAGCAGATGGGCCGGCCGAGTGAGCCGCTGTCCCAATCCTCATATTACAATGCTGTTGCTGCTCCCCTCCGGAGTCTCGAGTCCAACGGGCCAAAGACTCTCCATTCAGGCACTTCAGGTCCCTCCACAAAGCCGGTTACCGTGATTTGTAAATTAGCCGAATTGTTTAAGTGGTAATCCCCGAGATGAGACGGAGGTGATGTCTCACTCGTTTGATGTCTCCGCGGCTGCGGCTCGACTTTCTGTCGGCCTGCCTCTGCAAAGAAAGGGGAAAAAAAAAAATCAAACCTAACGCGTCCCCGTGTAAAAAATGTACGTTTGGCAATTAACAGCCGACGCAGGAGCAATCAGATTAACATAAAGAATAATGTCCTGATAGGTAAACACGTGCTCCGCCGCGCCGTCTCGTATGTTTACAAGCCTTAATACTCCTCCTCCTCTTAACCAATTAGCCAAAATATGACTAATTAGAGGTTATACATATGCAAACATCCAGTTGGGTCCCCGCCCACAACCAGCAGTGGCGGCGCCCGCGTTCGACAACGAGCCACGGAGGAGAGACGGAGCATTTTGCCGGTGCCATTCACAATTAGGAGCGCGCGGCGATTGTGCCTTATTAGCAGCGGTGGCGAGACCTTTACCGGGGCGGGGGTTCCTCAGGGGGGAAGTAAGGGGATGGTGGTGGTGGTAGGGGGGGAGGCACCGAAGCAGCTGTTGCTGTTTGTTTATGCAACTCAGCAACATACGAGCGGTGGGGTCCCTCTCCGGCGCTTGGCGGGGCCCCCCGACTCTCCCTGCTTGATCTTTGAAGGTTGGGGCTGTTTGAACAATTCCTCCCAGTCCTCCCAGTGTCCTGCGCGCCACCATCTGTCTCCCCAGGAATGTGGGTAGAGTCAGCACACACCCCAGCATTTGTCAAGGCTGAACTGGGAGGAGGAGGAGGAGGAGGGAGGGAGGTAGGGAGGGAGTCGCTGTGTTTTTTTTTGTTCCCCCTAGCGAGCTCACACAAACGTGTCCCTTTTTTTTTATATATATATATTTACTAACCGTTTAACGTCCTTTAACTCCCACTTCGAATTAATTGTTTCAAGAGTGACGAGCCAGGTTTGCACACCCAGTGTTGTTGTTGGTGTCGCCGGGTATTATATTTTGATCTCGTTTTTTTTTTTCCTCTTTCCTGGAGAGAACAGGCCCTGTTTGAATTGCAAATTTTTTTTGATGGGTCGCGACTGATGTTTACCTTTTTGAACAGCGGAATCAAGGCCGCGCCTGTACGCTCTGCTCCGCGTCCTGAGATTATTAAAGAGTTTTTTTTTTTTTTAAAAAAAGAAAGACCCAATTACTGTAAGACATTTGAAATCGTTCTGACGGAGTACAAATGGCGCGGATATGCGCAGGTATGCGGGGTGAAAAGAGCTCGCGGATGACTCTGAATACCTTTCACACTGATTAGGCCTAAATTAATGAAAAGTAGATCAGATCGGCGGCTCTAATGAAGGAGAAACGCTCTAAAAAAGACTCTTTTCATTTATTCTATTTTCTGGGCTGCCAAATTCTAAAGGCATGCCTCCTTTGGCTGACGAGCCAGGAAATTAAAAGGTATGCGATTCTCTCTGTTATCGCCGCCGCTGCCTGTAGTCGTTTCGGCGGAGGTGGGAGTAGAAAGCCAAGATGCTTCGTTGGCAACAAGAGCAGTTTGGCTTGTTGCTTGTTGTCATGCCGACCAATTGTGATTATTTACTGAACTCTCACCCCCACGATGCATTTTTTATTTCTAATTTTTTCTCCTCTTTTTTTCCCTCCCTGCCTCACAGCACCAACTGCTCAACCAAGCGGCCGGCAACCGCAAGTTCAAATGCACCGAGTGTGGCAAGGCCTTCAAATACAAGCACCATCTGAAGGAACACCTCCGGATTCATAGCGGTGAGTTGCCGGAGGAATGCTGCCCCCTGCTCTTTGAATATTCATAGCCGTGATTTAAGAACGCCGTGAATCTGCAGAAATTCTTCTCCCGGTTTATTTTGGACCTCACCTGCTGTTGACGGACACTGAACTCTGCTGTGTTAAGAATCGGTCCGCCCGCCAAGTCCAACATTTGATTGGAAAATGTGTCCGAAAATTTCATTTATTAGTTTATTCAACAACGGAAAATACAGCAAATTGAGCACAAAAGGCTCATTTTCATCTGTTAAAAGGCAACTTTAGTGATGAAGTGCGCTGATGTAGAGGAGCACAACAGTACAAGTAATGGATGTAAAGACATAAAGCAACATTTATTTTAGGAATACTTGCATCTTTTTCACAGTTTCACTCGATTTCTGTTTTTGTTTTACTCTCAGCTAAACAGTCATTTACTGTTTGGGGCAATTTATTACTTCCTTTAGTCATTTTTTTTACTTCCTCCACCTGCTGTAGCACTGGTGTAGCTCTATAATGAGCTAATTAGATAGAGCTTACTCCCCTACATTTACATTGAAAATGTCAATGTTGATTAATGTGCTGTGCGGCCTATAAATAAATATACAGTAAAACAACAAGCACCTAATTTGATGATTATTATCAGCCTGTCGTGTAAATCGTCTTATGATGTGTATTTTTTGTTCCAGGTGAAAAACCGTACGAGTGCCCCAACTGCAAGAAGCGCTTCTCCCACTCCGGTTCCTACAGTTCCCACATAAGCAGCAAAAAGTGCATCGGCCTGATTGCTGTCAACGGCAGGATGCGCAGCAACATGAAGACGGGCTCCTCCCCGACCTCCGCCTCCTCCTCGCCCACCAACACTGCCATCACCCAGCTGCGGCAGAAGCTGGAGAACGGCAAGCCGCTCGGCCTCCCCGAACACAACAACCACTTGAGCATCAAGACGGAGCCGCTCGACTTCAATGACTACAAGCTGATGATGGCGTCTCACGGATTCGGTGCCCCCGGACCGTTCATGAACGGAGGCATGGGAGGGAACAGCCCACTGGGCGTCCACCACAACTCGGCCCAGAGCCCCCTGCAGCACCTCGGGATGGCCGGGCTGGAGTCGCAGCTCCTGTGCTACCCGGGGCAACTGGGGAACAACCTGAGCGAGGTGCAGAAGGTCCTCCAGATCGTGGACAACACTGTGTGCAGGCAGAAAATGGACTGCAAGCCGGAGGAGCTCTCCAAGCTCAAGGCCTACATGAAGGAGCTGGGGAGCCAGGTCGAAGAACAGAAACAGGTGTTGGCAGCGGGGGGTCAGGTCGGTCTTCCACTCGTCAATCACAACGGCGCCACCAAAAGCATCATCGACTACACGTTAGAAAAAGTGAACGAAGCCAAAGCCTGCCTCCAGAGCTTGACGACAGACTCAAAGAGACAGATTAGCAATATCAAACGAGAGAAATCCAACCACATGCTTGAAGGAGGTGTGGATGAGAAGGTGCAGGAAAATAACATGTTTACACCTTATGCTTGCCAATATTGCAAAGAAACCTTCACCGGGCCAATACCTTTGCATCAGCATGAACGCTACCTGTGTAAAATGAACGAGGAGATCAAAGCCGTGCTGCAGCCCAGCGAGAATCTGATCCCCAACAAACCAGGGATATTCATGGAGAAGAACACCCACTTATCCTCCTCCATGTTGTCTGAGAAGGGACTCACTGGGCCCCTTAACCCTTACAGGGACCACATGTCTGTGCTGAAGGCGTATTTCGCCATGAACATGGAGCCCAACTCGGAGGAGCTGCTCAAGATTTCCATAGCAGTCGGCCTTCCTCAGGAATTTGTCAAGGAGTGGTTCGAGCAGCGGAAGATGTACCAGTACGGCACTACTAGAACCCCACCACTAGAGCACAGGAACAACTCGGATATGGTTCTCGGAACAAATAACCACCACACTCCACCAAAAGACTCTATGGCAGCTAGGTCACCTGTGTCTCTAATCAAACCTACTGACCGCATCACGTCCCCCTCCATAGCAGAGCTCCACAACAACGTGAACAACTGTGACAACTCGCTCAGACACCTGAAAAACCACCAGTTCAGCGGCAGCGCCAAGCCCACGGGTGAAAAGTTGGACCACTCCCGCAGCAACACCCCCTCCCCGCTAAATCTGTCCTCCACATCTTCCAAAAACTCCCACAGCAGCTCCTACACTCCAAACAGCTTGACTTCAGAAGACCTGCAGGCTGAGCCGCTGGACCTCTCCCTGCCGAGACTAATGAAGGAACCCAAGCATGCACTGACTGTCAAAAGCAGACCTAAAGTCAACAGCATTACCATCGACCATAACAGCGTCCCCTCTCCTCGAGAGCACTTCGAAGAGCCTTTGAACTTGGCCTATCTCAAGAAGGAGTTCTCAGCCTCTACCAACAACGGGAACCTTGAAAAAAGCACTAGCCCCATCTTCGGCATTAACCCGTTTGCTGCCAAACCCCTGTACACATCACTTCCACCTCAGAGCGCTTTCCCACCTGCCACATTCATGCCCCCGATGCAGGCCAGCATACCAGGTCTTAGGCCCTATCCGGGCATGGATCAAATGGGCTTCCTACCACACATGGCCTACACTTACGCAGCAGGGGCAGCTACCTTTGCCGAGATGCAGCAGAGGAGAAAGTACCAGCGGAAACCAGGTTTCCAGGTAAATAAGCCACCTGTGGTTTTGCAAAAGCCCAAGGCTCACTCCGATCCTCTAAAACGATCTGAACTCATTTCTGTACTAATTAAAAAAAACGACTTCAGACTCAGGAGAGACAAGCACTCACCTGAGGTAGACTGAACTGGTAAAGGCGGCGGCGGCGGCGGCGGCGGTACACAGCTGTGACATGACCCCAGGGTGGAAAAAAGTGAGGCGTAGTTAGGGGTGACTTGGAAGGAAGGGGGTATTTTAGAGGTCTGGATGTTGACATTGGGACTGATTATTAAACTAACAGCCTATGCATCTATAAATGAGGCTTTAATTGGATGTTCTTACAAGTTCAAGCTTCTAAAATTTGAGGATTTGCCGCTTTTCTGATTTACACCGCTGTCAATAAAATATCTCTGGATTTTTGGCCTGTTGCTCGTAAAAAAAAAAAAAAAAGAAAACAGGCAATTTGGAGATGCAACATTTGACTCGAGAAGCCGTTTTCTGACATTTCATTGACCACAAAAATAAATCGATTTATTAATCAAGGATGAAACTAATCATTAGAGCTGTCAGAGTGTGAAACCTTGAATAAAACCTGCCCGTGCCTCCGTACCATCATAATCCTTTAACCCTGGAGTTCATTTTGTATATTTTTATAATGGTGTAAAATCTGCTTTAGGGAGCTTCACACTTTAAACCTTAACCGCGAGGGTCTGCAGTTTTTGAATGCTTTCATTTTTACCCCTCAAAAAGGTCCAATCTAAGCATTAAAAAAAAACCCATCAAATAGCATCAGGTTCAAATAAATAACAGGAACGATATTGGCCCTAAAATCTCATCGCAGTAACACCCTAATTGTTACCACTCTCCACTGTAAATTTTACCCTCCGCTGTGGGTGGAATACATTAGCGCTCCTGACTCCAGTCCTCTTCCCGCACTGGCCTGAACTCGGATATTTTGTTATTAAATACGGGTGAAAGGCCTTTGTAAAAATGACAAAGGTGAGCCCCGGAGCTGTGCACTTCTCTGAAATTTCCCATCGCAACTTTGCTGCATTTTAAAGAGAGCCACAGCCAAAATGAGCTTCTACATGTGGATTAATAATGCACAGTCTCCGTGTTCATTACCACTGAATGCTGAAGGCTGTTTAACATAGAGGGAACCATTTTGATGAAAAAAAAAGTATTAATAATGTTTCCTATTCTAAGTTATTAAATTAGATTTTAAAAATACAGCTACAGGCGTTCAGTTCAAATTGATTGCAGAGTGATAGTGGTCCCTTCTTAAAACACAGTGCAGAGCTGTCCTCACATTATCACGCACATATTCATTAGAGGAAGCTTTGGTGGCTCAATATTGGCCATTAAGGTGCACCTTCTGATTTTAATCATTATATGAGTTTGCAATTTCACGAATGGTTCACTGCGCCTCCTCTAATGTTGTAATATTGTTCTCATCAATTCATGTTTAAGACTAATCTTCATCATAAAAGAGAATTTTTAAGGAATGTGCCGACTTAACACTCCTGTACAAAATTAGACCACACTGAATACACCATTAAAGCTGAGTTTCATAATGGGGAGCATGTCAGTTATAGATGGGCGATATTACTCCAGAGATGAAAATGTTATAAGAAATCAACGCGGGTATGTGCCGGTAATTAAAAATGCATGAGGACATGTAGCATAGCGTGATTGTTTGGGACGTATCTGGTGATATAAAGGACCACAGAAAGGCGTTTCTTCTAACTATAAGTAGCTTGTATTGAAATAGAAACACACCAATATGACATTTATTCCTATGATACATTATTTCTTTACTTGTACAAAGAGGTCACGTAGCTTTCTAGACAAAAGAGAGAGTGGAGAATGACAGCAAACATTAGCTATTCTATCAGCTAGCTTAAGCTAATTTGTGGCTTACGTTAGCTTAAACCGCTCAATGGACTCTGACACATACCTTTTGGATACATTTTGACATTAGCTGCAGTGTTTTTGACAAGATAAACTGACAAACTTACTTCAACTTGAAAGAAGTGACGCTGAAAATTACAACAACAAATGTTAGCGTCTACCAGGCTGATTTGTGGCCCAAGCAAGCACTTAACTCTTTAATGGACGACTCGGGAACGCATCAGATTTTATAACGGAGTGGATTTTGAGAGAGCTGCAGTGTTTTTACACTTCATTCTTCAAGAAATTTGGTACATTTTGAAAGATATGACATTGAACATGGCGACAACAAATATTAGCTTCGACGTCAGGATGTTGAAAGTTAAACTAAATGGACGGCACCAAGCTTTTTTTTTTTAATTTTGCACTTTTCCCAGAAACCACTTTATCATTAGTGCTAATGCTGACTGCAGCTCCTCCTCAAATTCCTCCACACAAACCGACCAAGCTGACTGACTAACATTAAATTAATAAACAAATACTGCAACCTTTCATCACACCCCAAATTATTTATGTTGTGTTTCCTCTCTTTCTTCTTCTTCTTCTTCTTTTTTTTTTTTGTTTTGTTTCCTTTTCTTTTGTGTTTTAAGGGGGACCTGCTCGACGGTACACCAGATTACATGTCAGGGCTGGACGACATGACAGACCCCGACTCCTGTCTGTCACGGAAGAAGATAAAGAAGACCGAAAGTGGTATGTACGCGTGTGACTTGTGCGACAAAACATTCCAGAAGAGCAGTTCCCTTCTAAGACACAAATATGAACACACAGGTATATACTGTTCTAGACCCTTATTTTAAACCCCATGCTTTTTTATGTTTTAAATGTTTGTGTTTCCAAATCCTATCAGTATGAATATATATATTTTATGTTACCCCTTTTTCTCTTTTTCTTTCCTTCTCTGTTTAACCCTCAAGTTGTATATGTAAACCAACACCTAACTTGCTTCTTCATTGACAGGGGCGAGATGCCAACGAATTAGAAAAGTTTGACTTTGCTAGCGTGTGCCGTGTTTAGAGCTTTGTGTGTTCTTATTGGAGATTTTTAAACAGAAAGTGAAAGTGTGTAATTAACGCAGGTAGGCAAGCCAAGGGAGACTTCAGCTATCTTTTCCAAGTTATTGTGCTCTTTATTTTCCAATCATATCCTGCCATATTAACCATTTTGCTATCTTAAAAGACACACATCAATTCACCTAGATATATAACGGCAGCGAAAGGCCCCCTAATGCCTTTATCAGCCCCATTATTGGCGATAGATCACATCAGCGGAGTAGTGCTCAGAAGCTTCAGAGCGCCGATAACAAGTCTTTCATTATAGTTATTATACGGAGATCCTCTTTCACTAGGTTGCATCATTTATTTTATCCGCTATCTGTAGCAGAGCGCCCGGTGCTTTATGCAGCCTTCATGTTATCTGGTCGGACATAAAAGGGAGGGAGGGTGCGCACCGTCAGAACAGCGCGCCGAACTCTTTGTGCGTTATCTCTCCGAACGCCCCTTGCGCCGCCGCCGCCGCGCTCGGGACGCGACGCTTTCATGTCCGCGTCGCCGCGTGCCGTTTTTTTTTTTTTTTTTTTACGCCGTTACGAGGCTCAGAAGTGCAATAAAGTGCAGCCGAACCGGGCCAGATGTTGGACAGGAGCGCCGTCTGAAAAGCCTGAGTGTCAGAGGGGGAGTCATGTGATTTGTGTGAGGCAGGCGGCCATATTTCCACACGTGCTGAGCAGCAGTCAATGAGGGGAAGGGAAGAAAAAAAAAAAAAGAGCGAGCGTTTCAAGCCAAAATGAGATGTTTGGAAAGTTATTAGCTTTTAAAAGGATGAAGGTAACTTTGGGTCTTAGAGGTAATCCGGAGTAAAGAAGTTTAGGTCGGTGAGCAGTAAGTGTTCTGGAATAAACTCGAAGTGTAACAGCAGCCGTGTGGCCACATTACAAGCCGGAGGACATTTATTTAGCCAGACAGTTTATGGCCCCGTGTCATAAAACTATCTCACCCTGCCCTTGTGGCCAGCTTGGGTTTCTCATTTCTGCCTTGGCATCCGAAGCGTCCCGTCACATTTGGTAGACGGAGGAGCCCCAGCCCAAAAACCTGATGTAGGGCCAGGCTACGTTAACCATGAACTCGAATCGTGTTCGGAGATAAGCAGAGTAACCCCCTCGGAGCCTCCCCTTCCCCACCCCCACCACCACCACCGGCCCATCTTGGATTTGTTTACTCCTTTGTCGCGCCTTCTCTGTTTGTTTGCTTCACAGTAGTTTATTTATGTTGCATTCATCAGTGTGGCACGCAGGCCTAAAATAAGTAGTTGTGGTTGAGTTTCTCCATGCCTTAACCACGGGAGGGAATTTCCATAAAGTAGGCCCACGAATGCGAGCGCACTTTCTCATCGTGCTCGCAATTTGAATAAACAAATAGCCCTAAGTCGTATGTCAAAGTTGGATTTAATGCTCCGTGATGTCATTTTACTCCATGCCATCCAATTCATCAGAGTTTTTTCCTCAACGTTTTGCTTTCTTCTGACTTGTGTGATTTGTTGTAGCAGCAGGACAAGCGAGGCAGGCCACTCACGTTCCCCCCCCCGTTCTGTGTTTTGTGTCTCCGCAGGCAAGAGACCGCACCAGTGCCAGATCTGCAAGAAAGCCTTCAAACACAAACACCATCTCATCGAGCACTCCAGGCTGCACTCGGGGGAGAAGCCTTACCAGTGCGACAAGTGTGGGAAGAGGTTCTCCCACTCGGGCTCCTACTCGCAGCACATGAACCACCGCTACTCCTACTGCAAGCGGGAGGCCGAGGAGCGAGAGGCGGCCGAAAGGGAGGCCCGTGAGAAGGGCCACCTGGAGCCCACGGAGCTGCTGATGAGCCGGGCGTACTTGCAGGGCATGACTCCTCAGGGTTACCCGGAGCTGGCGGAGCGCGAGGCCATCCTGAGGCACGACGCCGTGAACGGAGGGATCAGAGAGGGACGGAAGGAAGTGGACGGAACGTACGCGAAGATCGGACGGAGGGAAGACGAGTTTGAGGAGGAGGAAGAGGAGAGCAAGAGCATGGACACGGACCCAGACACGTTGAGGGACGAGGAGGAGAACGGAGAGCACTCGATGGACGATAGCTCGCTGGACGGCAAAACGGAAACCAAATCGGATCACGAGGACACGATGGAGGACGGCATGTAATCGGCGACGGACGACGACGGCGGCGGCGGCGTTTCAAAAGCTTCCCATCTTAAAGAGTTTTAAGTTTCTCTCTTTCGGTTCAGTATTCTTACCTGCTCGGTTTAAAACACCGTGTTTTAAGCTGTACGTGCACGTGCCTGAAGCTTCCGGGAAGCTTTCTTTGACAGACTCCTCGGTGGGGGTGGGGGGGGGAAAGATGTCTGCCGAACAAGACACGGACTCAAAAATCAATCTGGAGGAGGCGTTGAGGGAAGGGAGGCATGGGTTTGTGAAATAAGCTGCATTATGCAAACCGAACAATGAATAAATGAATACATTTCAAAAAATGTACAGTACTAAGGCCTAAAAATATGTGTGGTGCTAACCTCCTCAAATAAACCCCCTGTGTTCCATAGTATTTATAGCACAACTAGTGACTTGTACAAATTGCACTCCGCTACTATAATCATGAACAAAAATAATAAAAAGTATTGCCTATGTATATATTTATACAGTGTTGGAAAAAGAGCAGTAGTGTCTGCACTACAGTCCTTCGATATTACCTTTGTTATCACCTACCTACCTACGGTGTCGTCTTTAGTTTTGCCATGTCGCCCGGCCACAAACATCTCCAGCCACACTATTTTAGGCCTCTTGAATCAACTTCAAATGAAGGAATTTAAACAAAAAGAACAAAAAAGGAAGAAAAAAAAAATTTGAAAAAAAAAAGACTGTATGAAGGAACCTAGAGGATTTTTTTAAGAGGATGAAGTTTTAAAGAGACCTTCATTTTAAGGGAAAATACAGTTTATGAAGAGATGGTATGGGGGGGGGAGGAAAAAAAAAAAATGAAGGACGAAGCCTTTGTAAGGTGTTTTTTGATAAGAAAAAAGAAGCCTTATATGCAAACCTTTTAACCTGTGTGTTTTCTGCAAGTGCCACCCTCGTATTGTGTAAAAGGAAGGTAAAATTTTTTTCACCAGCTTCAGTATTATGAAATGGTTCACCGTTGTTCTTTGAAGCATCCGTGTCAGTATTAAGACTTATAGGCAACAGTTCCTTAGTTTACATTATGTTGTGCAATGTTTTCTCAGTTTCTTTACTTTCAACTTTTTTTTTTGTCAGTATTACACCAAACCATTTTCTTTTTTTTTTTTTTGAAAACAACAAATTGCATTCATTTTGTTTGTAGGTTGAAAAAAAAAAACACAAAAAAACATTATTTATGTGGCCCATTTTATATTTCCTAATTTTATTTATTTCATACTGTTGTGTACAGTACTATAGTTCTTCAATATATAGATATATTTTAGTAAAAAGGAACATGGTGTCGATCATAGGGGCAAATTTTACGTAAAGAGAGCATTTATTGTGTTTTGAAACATTGTGAAATGCGAAGTTTAATCTTATTTTATTTTATTTCCTTTTATTTTCCAGTTACTGGAAAATTCCAAATTTGGGAACTTTTATACAATTGTGAAAACACTGTATTTTCGACTGAAAAAAAATTCCACTTTCTTCATCTTTGTTTCTTTTTTTAAGCTAAAAAAAAATGAAGAGGGACTGTTAAATACTATGTATGATATCATGACTGAAGAAGAATCTTTCCTGAAATGTCTTTGTAAAAGTATTATTGAATTCTTAATTTGTAATTTCTCTTGAAAATGACCCTGCTCGAATAAAAGTAGCCAAATTACAGAGTACCAAACCCTCAGCGCTTCATGTTTATTCACAGAGAGCAAACTGTGAGCTTTGCTTGGCAGCGGCCGGCTCGAGTCACTTTAAATTCTCCGTAAAGCGAGAAAAACCTGGAAATCTTTCTTTCCTCATAAATACAGAGTCTCTGCCTGCCGCTCATTATTATGTTAATGACATACAGTTTCAATTCACGTTTTCAAACGGATCAAAGTGAGTTGACCCCGGCCCTGCTGCTTATTACGTCTCATTTAGATGATAAAGTAAAAACCAAACACACATTTCACGCCGTTTCACCTGGATTTGTTCGACACTTTCCGCCCCGTGACACAATTAATAAGTGTGTTCGTCTTAGTGTCAACAAATCTAAACAGTCGCTCCCATTTGGTTCCCGCGGGTCCTTGAAATCCTTGAATGTTTGTGAGTTTGAGGGGAGTCAAGCCCTTGAAAGGTTTTGAAACTAGACAAAATAGCCACGGGATGTTTGAGGATCTGCAACGTTTGTAAATCTGTCCTTAAATTTGAGGGAATTGAGCATGGAAAGTCCTTGAAAACTCCTTTTTAACAATGTGTGGGAACCCTGGAGTCTCTACAACCTACAGCACCAAGTGCGTGTTAATCCGCCACTGAAAATAGTCCCCAAACAAACGCACCACGTCCTCCTGCCTGTTTTTAAAACTGAAGATATATATTTGAGTCATTTTTGAAGAGTTATGTCTGAGTAATTTTTTTATGGGATTTGTTGACAGTAAGACTAAAAGAAGAATCAAACACAGAGAGTATCCATACTTTGAAACGGGAT
This sequence comes from Nibea albiflora, assembly GCA_014281875.1. Classification (NCBI taxonomy): domain Eukaryota; kingdom Metazoa; phylum Chordata; class Actinopteri; family Sciaenidae; genus Nibea; species Nibea albiflora. The sequence goes on along the minus strand of CM024812.1, from coordinate 2,432,221 downwards.
CTTTTCAGTTCTCCCTTTCCAAATCTCATATTGAAACTTTGCTCAGCCTCTGACAGGTGGACTCCAGCAGCGGAGTCCTCTCCACTGAAGGAGACGCTCGACTCCATTAGCCACTCGCGCCGCGTTATGCAGATTCAAAGTAACATCAAAAGGCCGAGATGAAAGCGCCAAAGGTTGAGCGGTGCCAAACATCAGAACTCGCTTTGCATATTCCGATTTTCCTATCGATCGGCGTGCCATCGGATCATTCGCCGAGCATCGCGCGGATAAAAGGCCGGGTCTTAAATGATTAGCTGATGAATTTGATAATGTGCTGTGAACCGTCTCAACAATTACGCGCGCGCGGGAAGAAAAAAAAAAAAAAAACGAGCGCGCGTGTCGGGGCGAGCGAGGAGGGGAATCCTCTGGAGGAAGTCGCTATCACGGAGAGAGAGAGAGAGAGGAATTTCTTACCGTCCTCCTCCTTTTACATTTTACATCTATTAGACTTGCATAAAAGCTGAATTCTCTGACTTCACAGGAAGGTCAAAGGTCGAGATGGGTGTGATGAAATATTCCTGCAACCTAGAGCAGATAGAGGCAGAGGGGGAATTGCGGAAGCAGGAAACAGAGGGGGGAAAAACATTTATTAGATCATGTAGAGGGAAGGGGGAAAGGTGTACGAGAAGAAGAAAAAGACTAATAAATGTGGAAACTAACTCAGATGAAATGTTATTTACCTCTGAGGATGAACTGGAGACTCATTTAGCCTCTCTGCTGTTGCCTGTATGACTTCCAGTTGTCACTCTTGGAGTATTGGCTGATGTTGATGTTGATCCAATCTAGTCTTACATCTGCTGATCAATACTGTCTCAAACTATTAGCCGGGGCTCAAAGGAGGGCGGCTTTTAATTGCAATCAGTCCATGCTGTAACGGGTGTAATTAGAACCCAAATGCAGCACACGCAGGAAACAGTCTCTCTGGGCACAGGGAAAGTCCAGGGGCTTAGGCTGGGAACACCAGTCCAGCAAGCAGGTAGGCAGGAGTTGAGGCAGACGTACCAGGAGAAAGCCACCAGTAGCTGGGCCGACACCAGCTGGCAGAATCCAGAGGGATCAGAAGCTCGTGGTCGAAGACGGAAGGCAGGGTCGGTTACCGGGAGTACAGCAAACAGGTTAGTCCAAGGCAGGCAGAGTCGGCAGCAGGAGATCAGTCCGGAGAGAAGAGTGCTGGAAAGTCTTGCGTGAGCATAGAGAACAATCTGGCAGAGAGTGAGTGAGCTGGGAGAGCTTAAATCCTAGCTTGATTGGTGATGGGAAGCAGGTGAGTCAAGCAGGTGAGGGGAGTAGGTCTGATGAGGGGGGCGTGGCTGGCAGGTGAGTGGAGAGGGAATGGAAAATTACTGAGAGGCAGGTGAAAGGGGAGCAGACTGTGACAGAACCTCCCCCTCAAGGGACGGCTCCTGACGTCCCAAAAGATGAAATGCTGAGTCGGGAGGGTGGCGAGGGCCCGGAGGAGGTTAATATTCCTCTGAAAGCTCCATGTCCTCCTCCTCCCCTGCTTCAGAAGGTGCCTCCTCATACTCAGAGTTGTGGTCAGAGACCTCGGGTGAACAGGGAGGCGGACTGGTAGTACTCCTAGAGGGTGTGGAGGACCTAGCCGGTTGACCTGGGTGGCATCGATGGAACTCCCTGATGAGGGAAGCATCCAAAATATGCCGTGCAGGGACCCAGGACCTTTCCTCAGGACCATACCCCTCCCAATCCACCAGGTACTGGAGACCCCTTCCCCGGCGACGAGAACGAAGGAGACGACGGGACGGTGTAGGCGGGACTCCCTTCGATAATGCGGGGTGGGGGGCGGGGGAGGAGCAGCGGGGACCAGGGGGCTCTCACGGACGGGTTTGACCTTGGACACATGGAAAGTGGGGTGCACCCGCATGGACCTGGGTAGCTTGAGTCTCACTGCCGCAGGGTTGATGACCTTTTGAACCTCAAAGGGTCCAATAAATCTGGGAGCCAACTTCTTTGATTCTACGCGTAAGGGTAGATCCCGGGTAGACAACCACACCTTCTGGCCAACTTGAAAAGTCGGAGCTTTAGATCGACGACGGTTGGCCGGTGGTGGAGTAGCGGTCAGTGGAGTGAAGAAGAGTGGTTCGGGGCCTGAGTCCAGGTTCTGCGGCAGCGACGGATGAAGGCTTGCACTGATGGGCAGGAAACCTCCTTCTCCAGGGCGGGAAAGAGTGGGGGGTTGGAACCCGTAGGCGCACTGAAATGGAGAGAGTCCAGTTGCAGAGCTGGTCAGGGTATTATGGGCGTATTCCACCCACAGAAGCTGCCGGGACCAGGATGAGGGGTTTTGAGAGACCATGCAGCGTAAAGCAGTCTCCATCTCCTGATTCATCCTCTCAGATTGGCCGTTGGACTGGGGGTGGAACCCGGATGACAAACTGACGGTGGCCCCCACCAGCGTGCAGAACTCCCTCCAGAATACGGAGGTGAATTGGGGCCCCCGATCGGAGACCACGTCGGTAGGGAAACCATGCAGTCGAAACACATGTAGCAGAACCAGTTCAGCCGTCTCCTTGGCTGAGGGAAGCTTGGGCAGGGGCACGAAATGTGCCATCTTGCTGAACCGATCTACCACTGTGAGAATAGTGGTGTGGCCGTTGGACAGTGGCAGACCGGTAACAAAGTCTAGGGAGATGTGGGACCAGGGCCGGTGGGGCACCGGCAATGGATGCAGAAATCCAGCGGGGGCCTTGTGTGAGGGTTTGTGCTGGTTGCAGAATGGGCAGGCGTTTACGAACTCCCGGGTGTCTTCAGCCAGAGTCGCCCACCAAAATCTTTGTTGCACCACCTCTTTAGTCCGCTGGATCCCAGGGTGACAAGTGAGCAGGGAGTTGTGGGCCCACTGGAGGACCTCGGACCGAAGGGGAGCGGGGGACGAACAGCGGTTAGGAGGACACGAGCTGGGCCCAGGCTGATCTTCTAAAGCTGCCTTAATCCTTTCCTCCACCTCCCAGCTGAGTGATGCTATTAGACTAGAGGAGGGGAGAATGGTGTCGGAACTGGCAGCCGAGTCCTCTTCTCTCAAAACTGCCGGGACAGGGCATCAGGCTTCACGTTGCGGGACCCCGGCCGGTAGGAGAGGGAAAAGTTAAATCTGGTCAGAAACAGAGCCCATCTGGCCTGTCGGGAGTTCAGCCTCTTGGCTGACCGAATGTATTCCAGATTTTTGTGGTCGGTCCAGACCAAAAACGGCACCGTAGTTCCTTCCAGCCAGTGACGCCACTCCTCCAGAGCCAATTTGACTGCCAGAAGCTCTCGATTGCCGATGTCGTAATTCCTCTCAGCCGGGGTCAGTCGTCGGGAGAAGAAGGCGCATGGATGGAGCTTCTGGTCTTTGGCTGCCCGTTGGGAGAGCACCCCTCCTACTCCCACGTCAGAGGCGTCCACCTCCACCACAAATTGCCTTTCTGGATCAGGCATTTGGAGGATAGGGGCTGACGTGAACCTGGCTTTGAGGGACCGGAAGGCCTCATCGGCTGCGGATGACCACTGGAACGGCACCTTGGAGGAAGTCAGAGCCGTGAGAGGAGCGGCTACCATGCTGTAACCCCTGATGAACCTCCGGTAAAAGTTGGCGAAGCCCAGGAATCGTGTGTAGTTGTTTGCGAGAGTCAGGAGTGGTCCAATCTGAGACAGCTGACACCTTGGCGGGGTCCATCTGGATGCTCCCAGGACCCACGATGAAACCCAAGAAGGACACAGAGGAGGAGTGAAACTCGCACTTCTCGGCTTTGACAAAAAGAGAGTTCTCAAGGAGCCGCTGCAGAACTGCCTGGACGTGGTGGACGTGTTCCTCCTTGGTCTTGGAAAAGATCAGTATGTCATCCAGGTAAACAAACACGTACTTATTCAACATGTCCCGGAGCACGTCATTAACCAGGGCCTGGAAGACAGCAGGGGCGTTGGTGAGGCCGAAGGGCATCACTAGATACTCGTAGTGTCCAGTGGGGGTGATGAAGGCTGTCTTCCACTCATCCCCCTCCCGGATGCGGACCAAATGGTAGGCGTTGCGAAGGTCCAATTTGGAAAATATGGTGGCCCCCTCCAGGAGCTCAAAGGCAGAGGAGATGAGAGGAAGGGGGTAGCGGGTTCTTGACAGTTATGTCATTCAGGCCTCGATAATCAATACAGGGCCGAAGAGATTTATCTTTCTTCTGGACGAAGAAGAAGCCAGCACTTACAGGGGACGAGGAGGGCCGGATGATGCCTGCTGCCAAAGAGTCATTAATGTAGGTCTCCATGGCCTCCCTCTCCGGAGCTGACAGTGAGTACAGGCGCCCCCATAGGAGGAGTAGAGCGGGGTGCAGGTCGATGGCACAGTCATATGGCCGGTGTTGGGGGCAATGAGGTTGCCTTAACCTTGCTGAAGACCTCCCTGAAGTCATAGTATTCCACCGGCACCCCTGACAGGTCAGGCAGAGGACTGGGACAGCGGGACAGCAGGGGAGCAGCTGCTTGTTGGAGACACACTTGATGACAAGATGACCCCCACCCCAGGATTGACCCCCCGTCGCCCAGTCGACATGAGGGTTATGGCGACGGAGCCACGGGAATCCCAGGATGAGAGGGACTCGGGGAGACTGCAGAATGTGAAAACTGGATTGTCTCATGGTGGTTACCCGGACATAAGCATGCGGATGGGTGTGGTCTGGTGAGTCACTTTCCCCAGGAGATGACCATCGAGGGCATTGACAGGAACCGGGGCAGGCAGAGTGGTATCCCGTTGATGCCTAGTTGCTGGGCCAGGTCCTTATCGATGAGGCTGACATCGGAACCAGAGTCAATGAAGGTGGCGAGGGTTTGGGAACCCTCCGCCAGTAACAGCTGAACATGGCATAAGGATCGTTGTCGGAGGAATAGTTCAGAGGGACGACTCACCAGTACTTCCCCCTCTACTGGTGAGTCCGGCCTTTTGCTGGACACTGTGAGATGAAGTGACCTGCTTGACCACAGTAGAGGCAGAGTCTCCCCTGGCGACGGCGCTCCCGCTCCTTAGGAGTGAGACTGGTGCGGCCCACCTGCATGGGTTCGGCCTCTCTCCCCTGATGACCACTAGAGTTACCCAAAGTCTCTGGAGGAACATGTGGTCGGCCCAGCAGGCGCTGGTTTGCCTGTCCTTGCCGCCTCTCTTGGCGTCTTGCCTGCACGCGGCGATCTATCCGGGACGTAAGTTCAATAAGTCCATCCAGAGAGAGGGAAGGTTGTGAGAGACCAACTCATCTTTAATGTAGTCCTCCAGACCCCGCAGATAAGCGTCGCAAATGGCAGCCTCGTTCCAGTAACTCTGACGGGCCCTGATGCGGAATTCAATGGCATAGTTAGCGACAGTTTGTTCACCTTGGCTCAAGTCCATCAGACCCCCTGTGACGTCTGGACCGATGGATGCTATGCCGAACACCTTACGAAGCTCCGTGGTGAAGGCTTGGAAGGAGGAGCAGGCCGTGGTCTGGCGTTCCCATTCTGCTGTTCCCCACAGGCGGGGCTCGACCTGTCAGGTGGTTGATGGCAAACGCTACTTTGGCCTCTTCTGAAGCGAAGGTCTGGGGCTGCAGAGCAAAGAGGATGGAGCAGTTGGTGATGAAGGGGTTACAGCCTTCCAGATCTCCAGCGTATCGTTCTGGAGGTCCCACCCGGGGCTCCGGCAGTAGACCCGAAGGAATGGGAACAGCAGCAGGTGGGGGTGGTGCCGGCGGAGCAGCAGCAGCAGCAGCAGATTGGGTAATGGCTGCTGCTAGCTGCTGGACCTGGTTAGCTAGCATAGCTAACCCTTGTGTCTGGTTCACCGTAGCCTGCTGGATGTCAGCTGTAATGGAGGTGAATCTTTCCTCGTGTTGCTGAAGTGCGTCTTCGATCCTCTTGAGCCGGGACTGCGGCGAAGAAGGGTGCGCTGGGTCCATTTCTGGCCAGATTGTACTGTAACGGGTAGTAATTAGAACCCAAATGCAGCACACGCAGGAAACAGTCTCTCTGGGCACAGGGAAAGTCCAGGGGCTTAGGCTGGGAACACCAGTCCAGCAAGCAGGTAGGCAGGAGTTGAGGCAGACGTACCAGGAGAAAGCCACCAGTAGCTGGGCCGACACCAGCTGGCAGAATCCAGAGGATCAGAAGCTCGTGGTCGAAGACGGAAGGCAGGGTCGGTTACCGGGAGTACAGCAAACAGGTTAGTCCAAGGCAGGCAGAGTCGGCAGCAGGAGATCAGTCCGGAGAAGAGTGCTGGAAAGTCTTGCGTGAGCATAGAGAACAATCTGGCAGAGAGTGAGTGAGCTGGGAGAGCTTAAATCCTAGCTTGATTGGTGATGGGAAGCAGGTGAGTCAAGCAGGTGAGGGGAGTAGGTCTGATGAGGGGGGCGTGGCTGGCAGGTGAGTGGAGAGGGAATGGAAAATTACTGAGAGGCAGGTGAAAGGGGAGCAGACTGTGACACCATGCGATGGGCCCTCTATTGATTTTTTTTTTTGTGTACTTAATAATTTGGATTTTAAAATGCAGGCAGATGAAAAAAAGAACTTTTGCAACCCGGAAGTGGAAGAAACCGATTCTGGCGCCAGTTTGTGAACTTTCTAGTGCTCGTTTTTAATCTCGATCTGTCCGATTTTTAGGGCTTGAAATCGTGCTTTTAGGGTTGGAATGTCCACTTCAAACACCTTCAAACCTCGCCGTACCTCATTCCCACGTGAAAGCGCTCAGACCGCAGACCCGCTTCGTTCCCCCCCGGGGCGCCAGCGCCGTGATTTTGATCTGCTCTGATGTAAAGCGGCGTTGGGAGTGTTGCCCGGCTCATAGAACATTTAAAAGGGAGGAAAAACAACAACACGAGCGTGTAGTAGTAATTCATACGAGTGTCATGCAGCCATATGCCTGGGCCAGATTGGTGGTGTATTTTGGACAGCTGAGCTCTAATGATTCACTGCTGGGCCTTGTATAGACCAAAGCTAAGTGTACATTTTGCCTCAGGCTACTCTGCTGCCTCCACAGATACAGTTAGTAGTGAAATCGACTCGTTTGCATGGAAAACACTCCCCTGCCTTCATCTTCTCCTTCGATCTCGCTCCTTCACCTGCGCTTCTCATCTTTCCAGAGGCAAAAAAGGCCATTTGTCACTCTCTCCGAGTCAGCTTCATTCAAGGAAAAAACACACACACACACACACACACACACAAAGAGCAAGCATGTAAATGTGCTTTAAGAAACAGGAGGCTTACACTATGGAAAAAAAGGGATGCAGAGCATGGAACATCAGCAGCAAAATGAAGATGTAAGGGGAAAAAAAGAGCACGCTTTAATGCACAAAATAAGAGCGATAGAGCATGACAGAACACGTCGGAGGCCAGTGAATGAAATTGGGTCTGAGGCTCGGTTGCGACTGAGGATTTCGAGTGTATTTTATTTTCCATGTTGAAGTCAGTCGGAGCTGCACTGGAGAACGGATCAGTCCCTGGAATGAGTAAAAAGAAGCGAGTGATTCACTGGTTTTTTACCTCTGCTGTCGACTGAAGAACTCTGATATTTACAACCCAAACAAGTCGGTTAAACGCGGCGGGGGCAGGTAAAGCCCACAGGCGCACGGGTCGTTCTGTGCGCCTTCGCTTACAAATCAACTCTTCAAGGCGGGATCCAAAATGTAAGGCGATAAGACGCTCTGCAAAGTAACTGCCCTAACCGCTGTCCAGTGTGCTGATCCCAGAGCTGTCCACAGTCCTCGTCGTCATCGGGCCGACTTCTGTTTGTCGTTGACATGGTCTTCCTGAACAGATGGAGTTTGCTCAGTTGTCATGGAAACATATGAGACCATCAGGTCATGTGATGACAACTCAGTTCTCCCCGCTACAGCGGCGTGTTGAGTTTTATTAGTTGCCAAATGTTATTTGTGACTTCGTGTGTTGGAGGGTTTTTTTTTTTTCCGACGGGCTTACTGGGTGCGCAGGAACAACCTGAGGACATTTTATGATCTTACGATCACAGACCCGACTCCAGTTTGAAATCTCAGACGGTATTTGCCAATATTTCTTTGGATATCTCTTCAGGTCAAACACTCCCATTAAAGGTACCCGTCTTGAGAAGCAGTATGCAGTTTTTACATCTGCGTTTTGTTTGTGTACCCAACATCTGCCTGAAGTATTAAAATGCCACCTAAATGGATGAAGCAGTTGATAGAGAGACTGATAGGACCAATTCATGTGGCATTTCAGGACATATTTTGGCCATTTGTTCCACAACTGTGAATGTATTCTGTCCTTTGAGACTAAAAATGACAAACAAAACTCTTCCCAGTGCATAATCCAAGTCACAGAGCAGTTTTCAGGGTTCCTGTTAGCTTTCTCTCTCTGTGGTACCAAACCTGGCAACCTCACTGCGATGTCGACTTTTCTGGAGCCGTCCTGGCCAACCTCTTCACGGGAGATACTTCCTGTGACTAAGTCAGCTTTAGCGGTGTCGCAAGGCGCATTTTTGAGCTGCGCATCGAGGCAGGCTAGCCGTTTCCCCTCGTTTCCTGTCATTATGCTAAGCTACGCTAATAACAACCTGGCTCCAGCTTGATTTCCTCATGTCACTTCCTGGTTAACAGTTGATGCTGAACTATTCCTTATTACTCATGTCACAGGTGGACGACACGGGGCAGTAAAGGTCAATATTGGTGCCATATATTGCTAGCATAAACATTCTTTTGTTATCCGTTGATGCCAGGGAAGGGGTGTTTGAATGAGGGGAAAATAGAGGAGACTCTCACACTTTTGACCTCATTAAATTATTTACATATCCCCATATGCCACCCGACCATTCGCAGGGCACATGAAGGACGGGCCCGGGCAAAGACGAGAGAGGGGGAGAGGGAGAGCACTCCTCGGACCTGGCATTCGGCGAGAGAAAGTTCAATGACATGCAGGGAGGAAAAGCGCAAGTGACCAGCAGGGATTAGCCAATCAGAGCGTCAGAAGAGAAGCCAGCTGTTCATTCTGGCCGGAGCGAAAAGAGCCCCGGAGCAGGTGGTGCAGCCCGGTGCCAGCGGTGCTACAGAGGAGGGGGGAAAAAAAGGAGAGGAGGAAGAAGAAGAAGAAGATGACGATAAAAGAAACTCGCCCTAATGTGTCTATGTTACTGCATTACTTTTGGACATCTTGTTTTTTTTTTTTTTCCCTGCCTGGCACTTAATGCGTTGCCCGGCGTTGTTATGCATAAATATTCCAGGGACACGAGAATATCTGTGTCTTGAAAGAAGAAGCTCGGTCTTTATTTATGTGCCATTTTTTTTCCGAAACAGATCCAAAGTGCTTCACAAAGCAGAAACGAAAAAAGCAATTAAGCGAAGGTAGGAAAGGTAAAAGCGAGGCAGGGATCACACAAAGAGGGCTAATTATCAAAATGGAGGGGGGAAAATGAGTTTTAAAGCAGTATTTCATCCTAAAATACTCATTTTTATTACTTTGTCTGATGTTTCCTCTCCTCTACATTTCCCAGAATACTTAGACAACGGCGCTCCCTGCATCCAGAAACTTTTAAGCATACATGTCTGTGTACTCCTGACCTGTTGGACATATATTTTCCGCGGACTGGCGTGTGAACCTGGAGGTGACAGTGTGAGTCTTTGGGGACAGAGTGCCATCGCCGCCTCTTCCAGTGAATACAGCAGCTGCGGAGCGTCACAAAGACAACAATGCTCTCGCCATCAGAGGGGGTTTGGTGCACCGTGGTGATGTTGGACAGCTCCGCAAAGACCCCCGCGTGGATTTTTATTAATTTGCATTTATGGTTTTTTATGCTCCCGCTCCCACCGAAACGCCGCGTTTGGCACAGCGGAGTCACGGTATGGCGATGGTAAAGCGGACTCCTGCTGAGATCTGGACATGGACAGAGAAAGAGACACTCTGGAGGAAGTGAATGTTGGTTTTAAAGAACATAAGTGACAAAGCAGAGATGGGCGTTAATTCAAAACTGCATGCGAGAATTCAGTTTTAATACAAATTCGGCAAAGTTTAAGAGATACTTTTACTGCTTTGAAGCCACTCACATGCTTCCTGATATGGAGCCCCCCTGCTGGCTGACACTTTTAACCCAATTGATTATGTCAATAAAGTTTTTTTTAATCCAAGATGGACTCCAGCCCAGTTTGCCAACATGGTCACTGGGAATCACATCCGTCGACATCCTTGTTGTGGAACCAAGTGGAAAAAAACTCGACCGCTGTGTGAGTTTAAAGAGCACAAATTCACCGACAAGGAGAGGTTAGCATTGTCCAGGAGGCGAGTTGCGGTGTTTACATTGTGGCCTCTGTGGTCATCCTGTTATTTTCATCACAGTATCATGATACGCGTCTCATGAAAGAAAGGAGCTCATTTAGGAGAACCCCTTCTGTTGTTGGAGGGTGTAATACGACCGTTGAAGGCCAGGAAATGATTTTTGTGAGAGAGTAAAATTGAATTTGAAGCTCTGTTATCAAAACTGCAGCATACACAGCTGAACAATCAGATTTCTTTCAGGCCCAAAAACACAAAACTTGCTGCATGTTATGAAGTTGAAACTTTGGACTTGTCTCATTGTTTTGCAGACTCCCCCTCCGCTGTGATCGTCTTTATTTCTCCCGGCTGTCCCACACCCTAAAAAAAACCCAACAGGTAGGTGACGAAAATCCGTCTGTATGCAAACTGCTTCTGAAAGGAGGTCTGACGAAAACGACCACTAAACCTACAAAACCCATACTACACCTCCTCGCCTGATATCAGGTGAAAACCGTCTCTGCTGCTCAAAGACTGAGCACAGTGCAGCTCAGCGGCGATCAATGACTGCTTTCTCAAACCCCCAAACTTGTTGTAAACTTGTTTTCTCAGCTAAGAGGTGAAGACACATCAGAGCCCGAAACTTTCCGACATTGTTTTGATCGTTTAAGTCTGACTTTTTCCTCGCAGGCGAGCGCCGAGCCCTTCAATTAAAAAAAAAGCACCGATAGTTGCAAGCTCGTCACGTGACAGGAGTGATTTCCTTCGACACTCAAAGGAAATGATTTCTGTCAGTCTGTCCGTCGTTCATCCAGCCTCCCCCCCTTCTCTCCCTCTGAGGGGTAAGTGATTATGTGTTTTGCCAATGTGTTTGTGGAAATCTTTTGATATGCACAAACACAGATTCTAATGCGCCGGCAACAGCGGCCTTTTTGGCTGACGGCTGATTAGGATGCCGGCTCATGGCTGAGTCCACGGGGCCCCAGCTGGGTGCAGGGAACATCGCTCATTACACATTTTCTAGAGGGGAGGCGGGGGCTAATTCACACTGCAGCGCAGCATGCCGGTGTAGGTGTAATCATATCATTCTAAATCACCGGTCAGTTACACGCCGGCGAAGCCTCGGCTCGTGCCAGAGGGCCGGCTGGAGCCTGATTAAAGCTCGGCCAAAGACAAAGTGACACGTCCTTAACCTCATCAGAGGAGACGTTAAGCAAACCATCACTTACCCGTCAAGGTGCGAGGTTCACCCCGCCGAGACCCTCAGCCCTGTATGAATTTTCAACGTCTTCCTCCCCTTTTTTGTAAATTAGAGCTTTCTTCTCGGGGAGCGGCATGCATTTTTTATGAAGGCATCATGGCCGATGGTGGATGGCTGCCTGGGCGTTCCCATCCCTAATACGCCACTGTCCTCTTGATTTAATTAGACGTTGGCCCCCACTATTTTCGACAAGGAAATATCTGCTCTAATTAAGCGGTATACTTCACCAGAGAACGAACAGACAGTGCAATTCAATGCAGGGTTAATGTGGTCATAAAAAATCCATGATTTCTTGCCCTTTGCCCTCCTTTTTTTTGGCATTTTTCCTCTAAATTCTCGAGTAAATGAACTTCAAATGTGTCCTTTCTCTCTGCGTATTTTTGTCTTCTGAACAGGCCAATTACTTTTTTTTGGTTGGTTTATGATTATTCATGCTAGAGAGACTCCCAGCCGTTAATGGACTTAGCACTGTTTTGTACTCCCTCACTGGAAATAGATAATTACTCCATTGAGGAGGCGAACCTTTGCAGTCCAACCTTCCTGTTGAAAAGGAATGAATGTAGCGTTACATGTATGTAATTTCTTAAAGGAAGCAATGCCTCTGTAGCCTGCAGGGATTAGGCCTAATGACAGAAGTTAATTATATTAAGAGTAATTTTCAAAAACAGTTCATGAACTGCAAATTATACTTAAAATTGCTCCTTAATGCTCTTAACTGTAATTAAATTGCCTAATATCTTAAGAAAATGAACATGTGGGACAGGAGTGATGGGTTAAGGGAACTTTTAGGAGTTCAGCGGTTAATGGTCTGTGGATGAAATCAGTAATGTCATATTGAGATGTTTTTTTTTTTTGGGTGGTGGTGGTGGTTTTGTTTGACCGTGATTTCATTCAAAGTCGCACAGGTGTTTTAATGGCGAAACATTTTAGCCTAAACCAGCTTATCTCTGCGGACCTCAAGCGAGCCATCAGATGGGAAAGTAGATCCCCAGGGTTTGTATTTTTGCTTTCAAAGACGCATCAAAGCGAAGGTAGAGAGTATTGTAACATCTCTATGAATTAAAAAAAGATTAGAAGTGAAATAAAATTAAATTTAAAAGCACGAAGAAAGTGTAATATGTTGAATTCTCCCGGCATGTGGTTAAAGATTAGCTAATTTTACATGGTGATATAATGTTATTCGCTGAGGTTATGGTACAGTTTCCTTCCTCATCCTCATCTTGATAAATAGTAAAATTATTGTTTTAATTTGGTCATTTCATGTCCAGCGGGTTATGCTAATGCTAAAAAAAAAATCAAAATAACAATAAATAGCTTTGTATTTATTTTGGCAACTTAGTAGGTCTAGTTTTATCTTAACACCCAACCCACTACAAAAACTTAACTAAACTAAACTAAACTTAAACTTTAGGCTTTTTTAATCTGTGAATACAACATTGAGAGGTTATCACCTTTTAGCTTGAACCTGTTAGCAACTAGCTACATATTTAAACACCCGACGGTTTTGGAGCACCATTATTATTCACCTGAATTCATGTTTCTGGCTGTTTGATGGATTGTAGGTTGAGTCTTCACGCTCCTTTTACCTCTATTGTGGTCTCCAACTATTGAGGGAAATATTTGTCTGTTTAGTGGTTTAATGCTAAACAGTGCTAGCTACAACAAGTCGCTGTCTATCTAATAGCACACAGATGGCTTTTTAGAGCTTTTATCTGAAAACTAATGATCACAAGAACTAGATTAATTAGCATCCAATGTAACTATTGGCACCTACACCTCAAACTATAGATGCGATTCAATGCGAAGGAGGTTAGCGTAGATGCGTTATGTCATAACTGCGAGTATTTCTTCACTGAAAGAAAAGCAGAGAACAACACCTGAGGGGTTTTCTCAATGAGTTATGTTGTTGGCGTTCTTCTTCCGACTTCCGAGTTTGACTACGTTACAAGGTTCGTTCATGGGATTGTTGAAGTTTTTCCCTGATAAATGTTTATTGGCTATGGCCAAAAATGACTGGTGAGCTTGGAGCCAAACCAGAAAGGCCAGAAAAATGTAAAATATCAGATCTGGGGACTACCTCGTGCCCATGGACCCATCTCCCTTCCTTCTCTCTTGGGAGCTTTCAGTGACAGCATGCACCCATAATGACACGCCAGTAGTAAATTCATAAATTCATGAGTCGACCATGCCACATTCTCTCACCGTCTGTGTCGCAAAGACTCGACTTGTGCCACTTTTCCAAACGCCTCCACGCGCTCGACTACAACTCCTGTCCTTCGTGGAATTAGTTTTTGTCACTTTTTTTTTCTCTCTCTCTCTCTCTCTCTTCCCCTCTCTCCTCCTCAAGCCGGTGAAACCTCGACACGTAAAGTGAAAAGTGCTCGAGCTGTTGCGCGTTTTTAATCCTCCAAACGGTTGACGGCATGCTTTTTTTTTTTTTTAAGCATTTCTGAGCTCTACAGGAATAGAGAGGGGGGGGGGAATAGGAGAATTATGTGCATTTGTCTGCCCGTAATTAGGTGTATTTCTTCCCTGAGTTTTTATTTAATGATTGGCTCTTACAGCGAGGGCCAGTACTTTTGAAGTGTAATGATTCTCCTCTCAGGCGACTTAAAAGTTGGAGGGGAAAAGGGGGGATATGAAAAAAAAAGGGAGAAACTGCCGTCATTCTGCGGCTTTGAACAACCCTTAATCTGTACAAAATTTAGGTTTGCCTTGCTTTTTTGAGATCAAAGACTCACGAGAAAGTATTATTCAATCATAACTGGTATGTTAAACCAGCAAAATGCCATTGTGAAAGTACTTACAGGAGGTTTTTCACCTCAGAAAGGGAGGGATGGAAGCTTTCCGAGTCATGCCATTTGTGCAACTGTGCATATTAAATCTACTTGGAATTTCATGTTACTGGGACTGTATGTTCTGTGTGGCTGAATTGCATGTATTTGTATATGTATGTGTGTGTGTGTGTGTGTGCGCGCAAGGGGCTCCTTTTTCTCTCTCACACACACCCGCATGCAAAACTATGCATGCACAAAAAAAAAAAAAAAACACACACACACTTGCGGTGTCTTCCATCTCCGCTGTGAAGCCAGACCCCCCTCGGCTTTTCTCACTTGTAATCATGTCCAAATTTGCACAGGAAGGCAGGGGGAAGGGGAGAGCCATGTGAACTTGTGTGGGTGTTTTCTGTTTTTTTTTTTCTTCTCCTTCTTCTTCTTCTTCTTCTTCTTCTTGCTAAAAACCAGCTTATGATTACCGCCGATCTCCGACACCCGAGATCCAAATCACCTTCTGAAGCCTTTCAAACGCCGAGCTCGAAAACATTTTTCCTCTCTGTCCTTTTTTCAACTAAAAGTGAAGTTTGGCTCGGGGAAGAAGAGACGCTATATCTGGCCAAGTAACAAGTACATAAAATATAAACGTAAAGAATGCAGAGAGAAGTCCTCGCTGCTGGGAGGCCTTGAAGGTAATTGGTGCAACAAGTGTGGACAACACTCGCAGGAAGTTGCGCTCGCACCAGAGCTCAGGGAAGAATCCGGTAGCGGCTGTCTACCTTCTTTTCCTGGATGCCTTTTTTTTTTTTGCCACTTCAGATTCGAGGCGCGAAGGTGCACCAATCAAACGTTCACCGTTTGTGATATTTAAGTGCTTGGCGAGATCAATTGGCGCGGTAGTTTCATTTTGCATCGCTTTAACTCCCCACTTTTATCTCCATCTCCTGGTCCACACCTCATCTCCGTGGACCAATTACATTGTTATGTTCTTTCTAAAAGTTTAATTACCTTGTATTGAGTTGCTTTAGCTGTATTTGTTCTTTTATATCCATGCCTGCAGAGCTGAAATTTGGCGCCGAAGTGAATTTGTGTGCCAGAGCTGCTCCTGTACCTGCGTGCTTTTTGTGAAATACGACCATCATGTTGATTATTATTACTCAAATGTTAAATTTAAGCATGTCATCACATCAGAGTTTTAAAAGCTGTGTTCTTGTTAGGGTCGACATGTACTTGGCTTCCTCCTGCACATCTCCATTCAGTCCTTGTGTTGCTCTCGGGCAGCTTGCAGGAGCTTGTGGCACTCTGTGTAAGTGTGTGTGTGTGTGTGTGTGTGTGTGTGTTTGGGCCCACCTTGGCAGTGGCACTAGCTATCAGCAGGGCCCAGCCGGCGTGCTAGCAGTGAGACTGTAGTGTTTGTAACAAAGCCGGTCTGACTGTAACGATTCACATTTGTCCCCTGGGCGAAGCGAGGTGGAACCTTCCAGGAAACAGGCTCTAAATGGATCTGTAGAGGGCGGCGGCGGTGGCGACGGCGATGGGTGCGAAGCCGCGCAGCCCCCCCCCCCCCACCGAATGCCATGTGTGCTGAGGAAGTCGGACCCTGCTTGAGACATGCAGCCAGGACGTCTGGCCAACGTGTCGCACGAGACATGACGCTGGGATGGAGCATGGATTCCTCTCCTTTAGTTCTCCTTCTTGTTGTTACCTTCCTTCTTTCTCGCAAACCTTCCCGATCTTTCTTTCTGTGATCATCAATCAAACATCACCCCAGAAACATTGACATTCAATCGCACCCGCCTGCTGACCGCCTTGCCTGAAACGCATTCTCGCGCGAGAAGTTTGTCAGAGAAGTTTGCTGGTCTGCTCCTCGCAAACACCCCGCCGCCCTCATTTGCGTGATCTCGCTGAGCATCAATCTGCTGTCGGTGACGATGTCGGTGAAAAGGGCCGCTGCCTCTGATCGGGTATGAAGGCTTTAAATAGCCGCGTGGCTCAGATTGCACGGTGTCAGGGCCTATTGGCTGAGGCAGGCAGGGAGAGATGATGATGATGATGGTGGTGGTGGTGGTGGTTGGACTGGGTGAAGTGGGTCAGGTCCGAAGTGAGCGGACATGAGAGTGACACCGGCGTGTGATGTGACCCGTTAGCGGTGGGGTGGATGGACTCGGGGCAGCTCTCGTCCTTTCTGTCTCGGCCGATACAGGACGCTGGTAGCCACGGGGCAAACAAATCAGAGGGAGTCAAAGTGACGCTGGCTGAGAAGTTTACTGCTCTGCACTTCAGTCCACGTCCACTCTGAGCTGCAGCTCCGGCCACATTCTTCAGAGCTCCAGTACTTTCTATCTCAGATCAGACGATCGGATCACCTGATCTGATTTTATTGGTTGGATGGTTTAAAGTTTCCCTTCGCTGATCCACTCTATTTAAAGATTTCTTTCTCTTTAAAGTTCATGACGTCCTTTGGAATTTCTTTCTTTAAGATTATTTCAGTTTTCCTTCTTTCCTTTCTGCCTTCCTTTAAGATCACTTCTTTCTTCCTTTCTTTTTCAGATTTTTCCTTCATTTCTTCCTTCCTTTTTTATTTGTTCCTTCCTTCCTTCCTTCCTTCCTTCCTTCCTTCCTTCCTTCCTTCCTTCCTTCCTTCCTTCATTCTCTTCTCTTTCTTTCTTTCTTTCTTCTTTCTTCATCAGATTCTTCATTGATTTCTTCCTTTGTTTTTATTTAGTCCTTTCTTCCTACCTCTTTGTTCTTTCTTTATTTCTTTAATATATATTTTTTTCTTTAATATGATTTATTTCTTTTGAAGGTTATTTTTCTTCTTCATCCTTCCTTCCTTCTTCCTTCCTACCTTCCTTCCTTCCTTCCTATTTCTTTCTTTTAAGATTCTTTAATTAAGGTTTACTCATTGCTCATTGTTTGTTTCTTTTTTCCTTTCTTCCTTTTATTATTTCTTTCATCCTTTCTCTTTTTTCTCTTCCTTCCTTTCTCTTCCCATTTCTTTCCTCCTTCCTTTCCTGTTTTTTTAAATTTTTATTTCCTTTCATATAATCTGTGGATTTATGAGTTCCTTTATTCGAACACGTGGTTATTTTATTTTGCCGCACCAGCCTCTGTCTAACAGCACCTCACCTACCTTTACATTCATGAAACAGAAGATAACAAAATTTTAAACACATCTGTGTCAGTTCAGGATCAATTTATCCTGAATCCGGCCAAATTGCGTGCTGGATTCAGCACAGAACTACGGCGCTGGGAGTCTCTGACCATGATATTAGCTGGTGTCTTCTTGCCTCTGCCGAAACAGGGCATTTGTAGCCACGGGGCAGCAGCATATCAGAGGTGATCAGCATGATGCAGGCTGAGAGGACACACGTACACACTCGCAGCTCCACTCTGTGTTTGTTGCGGGGTTGGAGTCAAATCCTGTTAAACCCTTCGAAAAATGCACAACCTGAGGAAACGGTGAAAACACTTGGGTGTAACGTCTAATATAAACACATGCTGAGAATAAATACTTTATATGTTTATATGTCGGCTCGTTAGAACATAAATCGGGTGAAATTTCACCTCCGTCAGTCAGATTTTTACACTTGGAGCTCATCAGTCTGTCACATAATGACATGATCTAATTTTACTCCTTAGATTAGCACGTCAGTCAACCTGCCTTGCAGTCTTATACAGCTTGCACCTATCCCTGAACGCAATTTTTCCACACACTTGTCAAGTTTTATGTATTTTTGTTCACTCGTTTGACCTTTTTTGAGCAACGTAATAGAATCTTTATCATCTTTTGGGTGGCAGTAGCTCAGTCTGTAGGCCTGGTCCAGCATGGACCACAGCATGGAGCATGCACTGGTAGCTGGAGGGGTACCAGTTATGGAACCCCCAACTCCTCCCAGGCAGTTCCCCATCCCTCCACATTTGCATGTCTATGAGCCCTTTGTGTGTGTGTGTGTGTGTGTATTACAGGCCTATATATCTTCTTCATCTTCGTCTACCATGCTCTGGTTACAACAAGTCAGGATGTCTGCTGTGGAAGTCTGAAAGTCAGTGTGTTCTGGTCCATTTCCTCCTCATGTTGGTGTAGCTTTTACTCCCAAAAATCACGGTCCAACTAATCTTTTGCCGTATTTACAACCTTGACGTCTTTTAAAAGAATGCTCCCAATGTTCAAGAAATGGCCAGAACTATGATAGAAAGACCAGGGGGATTAGCTTTTCACCCCCATGCTCTGTGTCTTCAGCTTAAAGTTGAGTTGTCAGAAATGGCGTCAAACACAAAGACCGGCTCCCAGGAACAACCAGCCGACCGCCGACAAAACCCAACAACAACAACTTGAAAAGATTTCTGCTAATTTGTGAACGTTTCCATCGCCGTTGCGTCTCTGAAGGCCAAACCCAAAATACTTTGGGATTCCAGTCAGACTTGAGCGATGATTAGATTGCTTCACCCAATTCTTCTATCATCTGTCTCTCAGTGCCTTTAATATGCAAATTGTAGGTATGCAAAGCTCTGATGCTTTTATTTAAAAGACATGTCCTCGGGCGATAGCAGTGGGCTTCCAGGGAGAGCTCTGTTTTAGTATGAAATAAATAGTTGTTAAAGGGATCACACAAGTTCGCATCTTGGAAGATGAAAAGCTAATTGACATGAATAATTTATTTGTATTGCAGTATCTTAAAGATATCAAATAGCGGGTGGATAAATAAAACTTGAGTTCAAACATGATATGAAGCGTCGACGAAGCCTTCCGAATATTCAGAGGGAATTACTTCTTTTAGATTAGTCGTCATCTTTTAAACTCATAATGGCATTTGTCCTAAGGTCACTCCACTGCAATTATCAAATATTACCAGAATACTCTGAGGTATTAAGGATAATGATTTGAATATGAATCATTATGTTGCTCCTGCGTTTCAGTTTTTTTTTTTGGGGGGGGGGGCATCCGCGGAGTGATGAGGCTGTATGTCAGCAGGTATGCAGTCTGTTAGGTAGAGAATGGACGCCCGAGACAGTGAAGGACCTTTTCTTCATTTGGCTTCTTAAGGGTGTTATTCCACTTTGCTCAAGTACCTTTCCTTTCGAAATAAAATGCTGTTTTCTGAGAGTTGTTTGAAAAGTTTGTATTTTTAGATTCCAGCCTGAGTTGTAAAGGTCAAAGGTCAACATCAGACGCACAGCAGCGAGGATTTGCTGTCTTCTTACTGGACATTTTGGCAGGGGGCGCTTTCGCTAATAGAAAATCTTCTTTACTTCTATTTTTTAATCTTTTTTAGGCCCTTTCTTTATTGATTCACCGGTTAGTCGTCCTTTTGATTTAGAGTTTGGTCTATAAAACATCATCTAGGCTTTCCTAAAGCTATAGATCATGCACCAAATAACTTGATTTGATCAGCAAATGCTCCAAAACACAAAGAATATCACATCAGTTTGATCATTTTACTTGAAAAAAGGCCTTTAATATATTTTATAAATAGTCCAAATAGAAACTTTGGAAACATTTTCAGTCAGTCAGCTAATCCTTTACGTTTTTATGTTTGGGATGTTTCCAAAATACAAATTTTATTGACAATACAACATATTAATTGACTGCATGCGTGCGATTCTTGTTGACTTATTGTTCAAGGATATGAGAAGGTGCAGTATGAATTTATTATGAATCTGTGTCTGTGTTTGTCGTTTATGATTCCATTTTTGCAGACTGAGATGTTGTTGGAGAAGTTGCATCACCGTTTGACATATAAAAAAGAACTCCTCCCTTCTTTTTTCACTTCCCTTTCCTTCCACAGCGGTTTTATCTGTTTGCACTCATGTCAGAGAATGAATATGATGATTTATCGGCGTCGAAATGATGCGTAACGCACCTTTATGCAACTTTCTGTGGGCTTTGGCTCGAGGAGATGGTTGTTCATCTTCAGTAATGATGGAAGCAGCTCTCTGTAAATTAAAAATGAAGAAATATGTGCTTGTTCCCCCATCGAGTTCACTCGGAGATCCAATCAAATCGCTTTCTGTGATCGACTGACATTTTCCCAAAATGACGAAGCCCGCCCACCCGGCCCTCCACCCAAGCTAAAAGCGAGCGCTCAAAGTGTTTTAAAATTGCAGTTTGACCCCAGCATAGAGGAGGTCCACACACTCCGAGTTTAATCCTACTCCATATCTCTGTTGGCATAGTTAGAATTCAGAAGTGCTCGGCTCTAACTGGAAGGCCCTTCTGATTAGAGAAAACCCACAATGCCCTCTATTGTTGTTGTGAACTTTTGACTGCGTGGGCCGGGCCTCAACAGTGGCGAGCTGCGCTGAGGAGTCGGCAGCGGGGCGGAATATTTGACATTTCTCCGTGATGACAGCCTTGTTACTACTCTCGTTTCGTACTGTATGCATCCTCTCTGTGTGGACCCACGTCTCCCGTGGCAACACAAAATCTGATTTGGATGACAAATACTTTCCGGCTCTGGAGTGTGGACTGTTTTGGCAAACTCCACCCAGCTTGTACTCAAATTGAGGCCCGAGCAGTTATTTTCAACGACTGTTTGACACACGCTGGGCGTGAATGTATTCTTCAGGGACACATTGAACATGGTTAGCATGAAGTATCAGAAGCTCTTTCCTAGTGTACACAAGTGGTGCAGGAGCATGACCTCAGAGGATTAATGTCATGCAAAACCCTTTTATTTCACTGTTGTTGTACGATTTCCTCACTCCAGTTTTCGTTATTTGAAACCTTTAGATGAAGTGTAAAAGCTTGTAAAGTTTTTTTTCTTCAATAAAGACATTTATTTTAATGAGTTGGTGTACAAACCTGAGAGCTAACTGTCTTGTAAATGGCACAAAACAGATAAAATGGAAAAAAGCTAATAGCAATGCGAGTGGCTAATACATTAGCGGTTAGCCGGTAACACCTAGCCCCCAGAACCACATTTGAGACCTTTAAGTGACCTTAAATGAAGTGTAAAAGCTTGGAAAGCTTATTTTCTTCAATAAACACTTTTATTGAATAAGTTAATGTGTAAACCTGAGAGCTTATTGCCTTGTAAATGGCACAATACAGATGAAATAGAAGGAAGCTATGCGAGTGGCTAATATGTTAGCGGTTACTGGGCAACAGCTAGCTTCTAGAACCACATTATGTATGAAATAATAATGCATGTAACATGGTAGTAAATATATTTAATTTAAAACATCCCCCTTTCAGTGTCCTTATATATATTTCTCAGTATAGTCGTATTTTTTAGTGAGCTTTTATTTTGTGTATTTTATTTTCTTGACTTGAACTTTGACTCCGTTTGATGTCACTGCCTGTGTGGTTCGCCGTTAACGGTTAGCGGAGGAGCGCGCTGAGGAGACGTGAGTCTTTACTAGTCTTGCTACTGTCAATAAAAGTGTTAAAACCTGCGGAAAAAAACACAAAACGGTCTCATAGGTTTTAATTTAAAGACTACTCAGGCTCTGTCCAGTGTTGTCGTGTTGACTAATTTGTCATGGAAACGTTTTTTGGTTAAGTACAGCACAGCAGTTATGCTAATTGTGTACTTCTAGTATGTTAATTTTCCTTCTCTCCTTTAAAGGTGTGCGAGCAGAAGCGCTTCTGAAGCCACTGATTTGAACGTATTTCATCCTGGTATGTGAATTATGTTCCTGTTCAATGTTGAAACTTAATTTACGTGTTAAAAAAAATACTAAAACAGTGAGTATTAAGACGGTTTGTTGTTAAATTATTCAGCTAGATGCTTAACTGTGATAATACTCAGCAATATGTTTAATTTATGGATTTATAAGTGTAGTGATTGTTATATATATATATATGTACATATATGTCTTTATTTTATTTTTATTTTGTTTTTATCCAGAGGGACGGTTGGCAAGAGAGCGGTGGTCCTCGTGTACTTCAGGCCGACTCTGAAGCAAGATGAAGAGCCACGTGAGGTAAGATGAAGCTCTGACTACACACCGACAAAGCTCGCCCTGAAATGTTCGAATGTGCGTGTTTCGATTAATAAGGCTAGCACTGACACCGATAACTACAATAACATATCTAATACTGCTGATATGAACTGCAATTTTGAGGTACTTTCTGTATAATACCTGGCAACAATTCAAGGGACATATTGTACTTTTTACTTCACTGTGTTCACAGTCTTAGTAACTAGTTTCTTTGTGGATTCAGATTAGTCCTACAAAATCTGAAACGGTGGTGTATTTTGGCGGGATGGTCGGCCCTGCTCTGTCGATCCGCCCGGAGCAGCTCGAGCTGGCCGGAAGTCTGACACAGAAATGGCGTAGGGGCGGTTTTCAAAATAAAACACCCCGTGCAAACTTTCAGTCGTAAAAACAATGAAACTACGTGACGTATCTAGATATTTAGAAGCACATACACCAGGAAACATGAGGAAGTTAGTAAAGTCTGATGGGCAAAACGCTCCTGGTGGAGTTTGAAGTCGTGTCGGCTGAAATGGCGGAAGTGGAGCTGCGACGGAGTCTTCTTCAACGCCTTTTCTAGCCCGGTTTGTAGCAGCAGCTTCTCGAGTCTGTCACGGAGGCCCCTGATTCAACTGAACATCTTTCTAATATCCACTCTGTTTCAACAAGCGAGCTCCGTTTGTACACGGGCGCCGACCCGGACGACGCTTTTACATCGGTCCACGTGCATTAGCGAGAGCTTCCTCACTGCTTTTTACTTCAAAACAAGCGCGATCATACAACCCCTCCGCCGCTAAGCACTAAAATATCCTCTATTTTGAAGTCACGCAGTGCGCAAATGAAACCCAGCGTGGTAATATGAAGCAGGATATGTAACCTCACAGCTCCTCTGGACCGAATAGCAAGTGTTAAATGAGAGAGGAGTGGAGTCTTTGAATAGAGAAATACATTCTTATTGGGGAGGTGAGGAGCTGACAATGAACCCCCTCGCTCCGAGTTGAGCCTGCGAGAGGCCGACTTGTTCATCCCTTGTTATTCCGCTAATGTGTATGATTTAAGGGGGAATTATGCACATCTCAATGTGCCTATAAATGACATTATTCATGCACAGGTGCTGCACTAAGCAGCTCCTGAATGATAATTAAGATAATCTTTCTTTTTTTCCCCTTCTTCTCCCTTCACGCTCGCTCCCTCCCTTTTCTCACGGCTCCACTTTGTTCAGGCAATATCTCCTGTGTCAATACCTCGCAAGGCTGCAAGCCCCTCTCCCCTCAGCCATTGTCTGATCCTTATTCAGCACTAAAACCCGCACTAACAAGTGAGACCACGTCTACGTTTCTCCCCCGAGCCCCGACGGTATTTCTGAGAAATAACGTGCCAAGTTGAATTAAAGTGAGAGAATAAAAAAAAAAAAAGGAGAAGAAGAGAGAGAGAGAGAAAAAAAAAAACTTTTGCGAGGCAGAAACTTGGCTGCAGCGTTCCCGAGGGAATTCACCGCGCAATGAATTTCTCAAACGAGAATATGAAGACATTGATGTCGAGCACTTTGCATATGATAAGCTCTTTTTCCATAAAGAGAAATGATTAGTTTTGGAATGGTTAGGAAATGTTGCCGGGGAAAAAAGTGTTCCAGGCTCTCGGATATTAAGGACGTTTAGAATACATTTAAAAAAAAAAAGAGAGAGAGAAATTTTGTCATAGTTAGGAGGTAAGTTATGCCAAAATCATGGTTTAAGCTCAGTTTTGTTTTTTTTTCTCTTCCTGACAGAAAACACACAAAAAGCTAAACTTTCCGACTTTGCACAGAGAGGAATCGCAATTTTTTTTCCTGATCTGTTTGGACAGTAGCGAGAGGCACGGCGCCAAATCTCGGGTGCAGGAGCGCACCATCACCGAGATCCAGCTTCATTTGTGTTATTGAGGGCTGGAGAGAGCGGAGGGGCGGGGGGGCGGCGGGGGGGGGGGGCATGCGACCGACCAGAGGCTTTCGGGGCTGGAACCCCTCTACACTGTGGTAAACAGTGAGCGATGATTATCGTCGCTTACCGAGAGGAAATCCAGCTGTATTGTTTTAGCACGGCCACTTGTTTACAAGAACCTCTCTCCAGTGGACGGGCTGTGCCTGATTCAGTTTTCTTTTGTGTGCAAATCACTCGTTTTGTTTGTATTTTTTCGATTTTCTTGTTGTGTTACGCTCCGAGTCGGCCCTCTCTCTCTCTCTCTCTCTCTCTCTCTCCCTCTCCGGCCTGTGTTGTGAGGGAAGCCATCCAGTGTCTTTGCGGCCCGCAGCTGGGTTCCATTACCCGGCTTTTTGCCACACCCTTTGATTTCAAATAAACACACTCGGTATGTATACCAAAGCGGGGACAAATAGGAGCTGCAAATAATTCGTAGCATTTGTTTTAAACCGCGCCGGTCGCCAGATGGGTGGGGTGTGCGTCAGTGCTGTTCCTTGGACTGTCAGGTAAAGGCGTCAGTCACAGGAAAAGGTCGCACGCCAGAGATGGAAGAACATCCGAGAGTGTGAAGCAGTGTAGTGTTTTTCAGCCGATTGTTTTGGTCTCTGTCCTGTTTTCAACACGTCTCCCACCGCTGCAAAATCCGCATTTTAAACACCTCTTTTTTTTTTTTGTGTGTGTGTTTGTTTGCGGCCGCGACGCTCCACACAAGACGTTTAGATTCTTTTTTTTTCTTGGTCACGGGTGGATTTTGGGCCGTTTTGTTTGTGAGGAACACGGGACATAGATTTGCACGGCGGTTTCGCTGCGGGAAAAAAAAAAAAAAAGCCAGCGCGAGAGTCAACAAGTCCTTCAAAATTCTCTTAGCCTTCCAGCGGTTTCTCTCGTCTAAACGCCTCTATTGGCAGGACAACGGCGTTTGTCCGATGAAGCCGATGATGAAAGAACAGGTTTTTTTTTTTTAACCCGATACTCCAGCGGTTCAGTTTTGTTAGGATTAAAGCAAAGTAAGTCACTCTAAATCAAAGGAATAATCTGAATTAAGCGCAGTTACACAGTAATTAGTGGCACTTTGCAGGCTCAACAGCAGCCCTCGCTGCACTGTTAAAGAAAAACCTTGGACCACACATTAGATCTGTCATCGCTGCAGTCGCAAAAGGCAGAATTAACTTCCTTTAAAACCCCAGATTTCCTCTGCAAATGACACTGAATCATATATATTTGAACCGTGCCTCCTGGCTACGGCGTGTCCTGAAATGTCTTTAATAAGGATGAGGACGTTAAGGGGCTGGTATAGCTCCAGTTTTAAATTAGAAATAACCCCGCAGAACGCTTGACTTACAGAAAAGGTTAGGTTTAAACACAACACATTAATCTCTGCTTCTCGTTTGCACATTTATGGATCTGAGTAACTGTGTGTGTGTGTGTTTCCCCCGTGTGTGTATCTCTCCCCGCCTGTGTGTGTGTGTGTTTTCTGGACAGAAACACCCGCCGCCATTAACCAAAGTATGAAAAAGCAATTACAGAAATGAGTGTGTGCAGGGAGAAGTGTCCACTGATATCCTGACTTGAAAATATGAAAAGGCAAATTTTTAAATCAGTGTTTCTGTGGACGGAGGTTTGTCCGTGCTATCGGCTTAATCTAAATATGATAAGGCAAAGATGAAAATCAATAATTATTTGGAACATAATATACTCTGAGGATGCCCCGCCGTATATCAGCACTCCCAGCAGAAGCAGGAATGTGAGCGGAGGCCTCGCAATTTCCACCTGATTACAACGATGGAGGCTCATATCTGTTTTCACCGGCTGTTCGTCTTTATTCCTTTTTTTTCTCTCTCTCTCTCTGTCTCTCTCTTTTTCACGGCAGAAATTGCAGGTTTTACTGATGACAGGCAATTTGAAAGTGCCCTTGTTGAATAGTCACAGGTGCCATGTTGTTCGAATCAAGCAGACTCGCTCAGCAAATAGCTGAAGTGATTTTCATTTTTTTTTTTCTTTTTTCCAGCGTGCGGGAAGGGAGCGCACACAAAAGTCCATTCAGAATGAAATGCTGTTTTATGTGGCCATTAGCAAATTGGAGTTTTAGTTACACAAATATTTTACAGAGGCAGCAACCTCTCATTGGCTTAAAGCACGCGGGGCAGAGGCGAAGAGCAAGTTCTGTTCTCGGCGTTGCAGCTGAAAGGTATCTAGTGGAGTTTCTGACCACTTGTGGCGCAGCAGAGCTCACAGCACTCAGCACAACGACACCTGCTGATGGATTTATGCTATTCCACTGATTGACAGGCAGGAAACGTAGCAATGTGCCACTAAACGGGACAGAAGATGAGACACTGATGTCAAAAATGCAGCTTCAGATATATTCAACAAGCTAAGGCCTCAAGATTCGGACCAATCGGCATCCTACGTATGACAAACTACGGCTGGCTAAAGCATGAACTACAGTCGTGGTTTAATGCTAGGTGTGTGTGACGACGTATATTAGCAGTGACTGCTCTCTAAACAACAGTAGCGGCTGCTGAAGAGGTTAGCGTAGATGATGCTAGCATCATTTATCATCTCCAGACTGGTTTCGGCTGCCAAATATTATTAATTATGAACAAGACACCTGGTCATAATGAATAAAAAATGGCTAGCTTCATGCTAGCTTAGCTTACGTAGAAGCTAGCTGCAGGCTAGTATAGCTTATAACTTGGAAGGCTAACTAGGCTAATTAGCTTACATATGAAGCTTAGTGTAGCTTTCTTGGCTGTGCTTTAGTGTCGTTGCTGTTGCTAACAGTAACAGTGAATAAACAGATGAATCTGTCAGTTAGAAATGTCCCCAGAATTACATAATACGTATGTTTCTGCTTGTTAAATAACAATCAATTCAGTAAATTACTCAAAACAATTCTCCTGACAGCTGTTTTCTCTATAGTCATGTTAGCTAAACTTTTTAAAATATGTGTGAAAAGATGTTACAGACTCTCCCCGTCTCGTGTTTTTGTGTGTTTGGTGTTGTTGCTAGCCTGCCACTAATGTTGAACAAGTCCAGTGAGATTATCTCTCTCTCCGAGACCAAAGCAGCATCTGGAATCTGGTGTTTAGCAACAAATTTGCAGCGTGTATGTGTTTTGTCGCCTCGGAGTGCTCCGTCGCCCGCATCTGTGCGGAGCGCTCAGGTTTCCGTCTTTTCGTCTTTCACCTATGCCGCATAGCTTTTCGCGCCACAAGAAAGGACGTCCGGGGCGTCCCGCACTCGCCACAGATGTGTATACATATGCTAGTGTGTGTTTGTGTCATATCATTTTCAATATCCACATCTCTAAGATCATACACAACAGAATCAAGCAAACATTGGAAGGAGAGATGTGTGCTGAGGCGGGGTGGGGGGTGGGGGGTGAAACATCTTTGTTCCCTCTCCTCTTTAGAAAGCTTTAGCCGGCCCGTCTTCACTGAAGCGTACAGGATGTGCCTGATGTTTCCTTGGCAAAGGAAAAGGTAAAAATAGAGAAGATTCATCTGGTTTGAGTTCTGTGGCACCACATTACTTTAGGGGTGATTTTTTTTTTCTTTTTTTCCCCCTGCTCTTTTTTTGTTCAGCGGTCCTGGGCCCTTTTGTGTGATTGAAGCTCAAACAGACCAGGAAATGCAAATAATCCCAGTTCTGAAGACGTCCAGTGACGTGATTGTTGGGACGGTACATAGAGGCTGGCCGGCTCGCCACATTAAAGGGAGAGTTTGAGCGAGAGATGAGTGGAGACTGGGTTAAGTTAAGCGAGAGGAGAGGACTTCAAAGCCTGCTAGGTTCGCCTGCCATATTGAGAGTGACGAGATGTGTCTTTTATTAATAGCATTCACCAGAGTTTCTCGTTTCTGCTCTCAACTTGTTCCATTGTTCTACAATCACCGCAATGTGGGGACCGAATTGAAAGGAGTCGCTTCGCAGCTGCAGAGCAAATTACACCTTGATTACACGTGAGGGGGGCAGTTAAAGGATTTACTGTTTGTGATTGTTTGACACGTTTTAGGCCCCTTACCACCAAGAAGCACTTTATATGTACATTTAATGACTTCCAAGTTGTCCTTACTGCGAGGCCTCGTCGTGGTTCACGGGCCTTTTTATATGATGTCGCAATACATCTTCAAAAAGTCCTTTTATGAATGAAAAAAGTCAACGACAGTGACACTCTTTATCTTTATCCCAGAGAAGCTCCTTACTGTCCTCGTGTGTGATATATTGTTGGTTGGAGTCGTTGGAGTGGTCTGCGTTTTAGTTAAATACATGCATTTAGAAGCATTCAACAAAATACTACAAAATTGTGAATGGAAGCGCTAAAACTCTGAGATCACAGGATGCAATTTACACACACAAGTGCAGCTCTGGTTCGGGAACAGTCGGGGTCGACTGTATTTTAATTTTTATCTCTCATAATGGTGGCACTCGGAGAGCTGAAGGTGATCGGATTTTTGCTAGTCTTCCCTTGGTCCATGAATACAAAATGCCATTAACGAAATCCGGATGATCATAGTTTGAATAGTTTAAATTAAGAAAGCTAAGAGGGAGATGAACTGCGGCACAAAAAAAAGGCAAGAAAAACCCCCAAAACAAAGACCAAATGATTGATTGACCTAAGCCACTGGCTCTCAGTCGCGTGTCTCCTCAAAAGGACCACAAGATGATTAATGTGAAAGGGAAGAAGAGCAAAAAGTTGTGCTATGCAGATTTGTGTTATTGTTGTGTAATTTCTGTTTGTCTATATCGAAAAAAAAAGATGTCTGCTGCATGCACGCTGGAGAGTTTGAGCTCTTCTTTATTCACATGAAAGAGTCCTGAGGAGTCTTTTGGTCTCTGCGACAAAAAGTAATCATCCCTTCAATGTGCGCGGGTCACAAGGCGAAAATGTTGGAAACACCGACAGTAGATATTTCAGTGACGTCTTTTAGATAGATGGAGCTGGTCTCCAAAGGATTCAGGTGTACTTGAGATGTTTGAGCCTTGACAGGCAGCCAGGAGAGTTTGTAATGCATGTTGTCAACCTAATAAGAACAGTGCAGAGTTAATCTAGCAGCTCTGAGGTCTTGTTGTCCCTGAAATGTGATCAGCATGTTCTGATAAACCGTCTGCGTCAATGTCACCAAGACATCCTGAGCGATTTCCAGTGATCCTCCTGCATCTTATCAGCCTCAATAAAACGAAACAATCTTTGTCGGGACGCGAGGATCACTGCGGCGAGCCACGGATAGTAAGATTCGGGGGAGAAGGTTCGGGTGTTGCTTTATTTTTCCCATACCGACACAAGTTCTGCCTCCAAAAACTCCTTAATTATCATAATAATTTAGCAGCAGTGGTCTTCATTCACAGCCACCGCTGCACAGAAGTGCATCAGACACTATTTCAGAGCTGATTTGCATATTATGATGCGAGCACTGCCCATCATCCCTTCTCCTCATTAAACATCCGGTATCTCGCCTTCTTTTCGTCTGTTTTTAGAAAAAAAGAACTGGGGGGAGAAAAAAAAAAATCTTGATTCAGCCGCTTTAATTCTCCTCAGCGGGCTTGTAATTGGTGTTTACGTGATTGGCTTTTACTCCGTTCGCTGCTTCCCCATAAATCCTTGTCAATCCAAAGTCGGCCTAGCATGTTATCAAGCGAACAGAAACAAATAACGCCACAAAACACCACAGTAAACATTCCATAATTGACTGTTTAGGAGCGCGATCATCAGTTAGGGTTTGATTTGAGGATGTAATCTGCTTTTTTTTTTTTTTTTTTTTTTGGTGTGCGTGCCAGGCCATCCAACCAAAATGGACACGCGAGTTAATGCAGCTCTAACCTCTGAGCCATTTATGCTCGTTGAACGTACTTGTAATGATTAAGTTTGAAAGAGCCATGTTTTATCATCGGCCAACACAAGAGTTGACAATCTTAAGACCTTCACTAGAAATAATTAGGATCTATGTGAATGCTGAGTGTGGCGCGCAGTGCTGAGACAAGAGCTAAGCTTGTTAACGAATGTGGTGGCAATTAAATGGCTCGCCCGCCCGCCCGCCCGCCCCTCCCCACCCACCGTACTGTTTATGTTTTTTTATCACCTGAAAATTGATTATAATTCCCGGCGTCGCTTGACCATAAAGTTTCAAAATCTCTGCCAGCCGTAATTGAAAATGCTCTCGTTCTAACGCCGCGACCGCGCATTGTTTTCGTGCGGCTTTTTTTTAAGAAGAGAAAAATTGTTTCCCCCCCCCCCACAAAAGACCAAAAGTATTTTTAGTCCCCGCAGATCCCACATGAAACCTGAGCTGGCGACATGGTTGAAATTAGTCCGCGCTGCTTATTTGAATGTTTTTCCCCCCTTCCTCCTCCTTTTTAATTTCTCCACATAGTTTAACATTAAAAATCAGGTCAACCTTTAAGATTTATGAGCAGAGAGGAGAAAAAAAGAATTAATGGTATGCTATTTTTATTCAGTCAGTCGTCTGTTAATTTGGTATGACCTTAGTCAAAGGCGGTGAAATAACAAACTCTACTTACTTCTTCTTAAGACCAAACCCCTGGTCTCCCATGTTGCTTTGCTGAGGATATGAGAAGAAGGGCCCGCTGCCAGTTTCTTTAACTCTTATCTGCAAAACTCAACACGCAGGATTTTCAGGACATCAGTGGCACAGAGAAACTCATACTCTTTCATCAATTTCACAGCGTATTGTTTCAATTAAGCATTTTTTTTTATTAGTTAGCTCAAGGCTCTCAAGCTGCATTTCGACACATTTAGCAAATATATCCTGACAGCCAAATGAGGCCGCTCATCGGCCGATGACGGCAGAGACGTGGCGAGAAATGGCGACCATGAAGGTCGCCGCGGCGTCTCTGAGCGCGCTTTGTCCGCGAGCCGAGGCTGAGGTGCGTCACCTCCTTTTCTTTCCCACCTTTTTCTCGCTGATGAGTTCCCAGTGTGACTCTCCTCGTGACAGCATCCAAACTTTGCTGCCTCAGAGGGCTGAGCGCTCACAACCCCCCATTGAAGCATCCCTGCAGGGGTTTTCTTCACAGAGAGGCTAGAGGCGAGGGGGGTGAAGGTGAAAGTTTGGCACCGAGCGACAGATCTCCCAACAGCGGAGGCCTTTGTTGCCAGGTTGCTCACGCTCAGCAACGTGGTTGAGCCAGGTGGCCTCTGACCTGACCTCTACTCTGAGGGAACCGGTGGGCAGAGAGTCTGGAATAAAAAAAAAAAAAATGAAAGGAACTGGCAAAGTTGGTTGGAAGAAAGGATCGGAATGGAGGAAGGGGAGATTGTGGGGGGACGGCGTGAAACAAAGTGTTCAGAAATAGGTCAACCGGTATCTCATTTTTCTTGCTAAGCTTGTAATCACCCTTGACAGGCACACTGTGGAACAGGCTATTCAGTTGGAATTCAGGGCTCATCGTTGAATTACGGACCCTAACCATCCGTCTCATGATGTAAGGGAACATTTAGAAGATGGACGTTCTTTGTTCTTTCTTTATTTTGCTGACGAAGCTCAGTTGCCTGCGTTAATCTGAGTTAGTTGTGATTGTCTTTTGGTTGAGTCAACATGATGTTTCCCAGAGAAAAAGAGATAATGTTGATGTTCGGCTCAAGGGCACCTTTGGGGAAGACAAAGGATTATTCATTCACTTTCCTAGACCTGTCCAACAAACTCTCAACAACTCTTTTACTTCACCCAATGTAGAAGAAAACATTTTTTTTTTTTTTTTTTGAAACAGATGCAGATAGTTTTGGTTTTGATTTGCCCAACGTTTTGAGATTGAGTTGTGTTCCTTCCACTATTTCTGGAAAGACACACTTCTATTGAATTTTGTAATTGCTCATTTTCAATGCCGTGTGAACCAAAAATGAAATTTCATCCACCTCAATTGAATGCAGAGACCGGTATCGCTGAACCTGGCCGAATGAAACCACCAACTTAATTGCCTGCCAAAGTGCCACTGAAGGTGGGTGAGAAAATGTGTATTTGTAATTCGGTTGAACTGACCCTTACACCTTTTTTTTTTTTTTTTTTTTGCACGTTTTCACCGGGAAAATCAACACGATCTTTATGAACTCCTCACAAAAACTAGATCAGAAACGGAAGCAGCCTGGAAATAATTGCGTCCCGCTGATGAATGTTCATCAGGAAGCGATTCCCCATCTCGCCGCGGATTTAAATGTGATCTTGTTAAGCCACCAAGGGACTGAATCTCGCCCATGGGTGGCCAAAGGATACTCTGTCGCTAATGAGGTGTGCACGAGCCCCGTGGGTAATGGCAGTGTCACGCCAAAGCTTTTTGACACCTCGGGGCAGCCGTACAGTATGGCCCAGGCCTCGGCTGTCGGCTGGCATTCATTTGACGCTGAAACAATGAAACGCGTCAACCATAAAACCGGGTTTTCATTGGTAGTTTTGATCCCTTCCACTCTAAATACCCATTTTAATATGCACTTTACCCATTATGTCTGTGTTAATAAGAAGTCTCTTTGAGAATGTGCCCATTGTTGAGTGAGTCTGTTAATTATGACAGCTCAAAGTGCTGCTGTATTCTACTGACTCTTCCTCATAAGAAGCATGATTATTCATCACCACGATAAGAATTAATATGCAGCAAGGCGTGCTCCCCGAGAAATATTGTTGTGTTTTTTTTCCCCCCTCTTCCACCAAATTTGAATGCTCCAAATTACACATTCAATCCATCTTTGTTTGTGTATTTAACCCTGTTAAACATGGCAGCACTTTGTGACTTTTAAAGACCCGTGGCTTATTGGACTTGGAGCTTGCATCGCTAAGTGACAATTTGGATTGTGTTTGCTATCAAATAAACACTTAATGTATCCGGGGATGTAAACAAATGTTCATTCTCTGCCGTGCATCTGCTGGAAATAAAGCCCAGCTTTAGACTTTCAACCAAAATGACACCCGTTCTGATGAGGCATTCGCGCCCGCTGTATTTTTATATTAGATTAGAGCAACACACTGCGGTCATCTTCCGATGATATGATAGATTGACCTCAGCTGAAGAAGGTCAGAAAGAGAGCGAGCACAATGAGGGAAGCTCTGTAAGCTCTGAAAACTATAATGGCAAAGGGATCAGAAACCCCTGCTGTTTGTATCCAGAGCATTTAATCAAACTGGCATTAGTTCAGCACTGTAGCTAAAACTTTGCTTACCTCCCAATCCCGGCTGGGAACTTCATATTGTTGACAGTAGCTCCGAATCCAACCATAGACTCAGCAACTAAAAGGATAAGATGAGCTTAAAGGGCTTTTTATAACCTGGCTATTCATCCCGATACACTGTCAGTCTAAAGGATACACTGACTGCAACACCTGTCTGAGAGTCCAGGAAGCTTCCAGCCATGACAAAGGAGACATTTCAAAGTAATTAACATGCAGATTTATTGACTGTTAATCTAATTTCCCACCTCAATCTCGCTTGTCAGGTGACTGAAAAGGCTTCCTGAATGTTTTAGTCAGTCAAAAGAAGGTAAAAATATTTAACATGTACGTAAGACATGTATTTCTATTTAGCTCTTCAGATAATCAGCTGATTCATTACATTTACTCCGTAGATTCACGGTAGCACATTCTGGCGACTGTACTTTATTTATTCTTGTGTCTGTATGGCCAGTTCGATGTGTGGCTCAGCCATCAATTTATACATGTGAAGCGATGAGATGCTCTGTTAGAGTGTTGCTCAAACAAGCCACCTGTAATGGCACAAAGCAGCCATGCTGTTAATTCTGCATAACTTTAAGCCTTAATAAAATCTTAACAGGTAAGTTCTATAAAAATTCACCCTCAGTACAGTTGTCATGAACGTGGAAATAAGCTATAGAGACCAAAACTGTTTTTTGTACCAGGCTGTAAACATGTTTATTTCTGCTGTGAAGTTGGACGTTTTAACATGGGGACTTATGGAGACTGACTCACTTCTGGAGCCAGCCTCAAGTGGACGTTTGAGGAAGTGCAGTTTTTTAAAAACTTCTGCATTAGCTTCACTTGCCAGCCACAGAGTTTGTTGCTTGGTTAAGAGACAAATAAATGCCTGTTTGTTAGCTGTCCACCATCTTGACTGGCAGGGAGTTGAGATGAACTAGCACTGATTGGTTTCATTATCTGTGTTAATTGCTCTAGATCGCATATTCTTACAGAATATCAGCCAATACTGATGGATCTGGCCATCCTTAGCTGCGATATACTATCTGCTCATCCCTGCTCTCTCCTTTTCCATCAACATCTAATCGCACTTTGCAACGTTTGTTGACAAAATAGCAGGCGGCATGTTCGGTAACGTTCTCATAATCTTTGTTGTGACGTGTTTGTGACACGTCTCTTTGACCATGATGATCAGCGTGGCATGTGCAGCCTAAAAGTACCTTGATCATGTATTTAGTATCACCTCGGCATGCCTGACAGCTATGTTAGGTTTCATTAAGTTCCTGTAGTGGGAAAGGGGCAATTGTGTAACACAATAGCGCAGGTTTGAGTCTGCTGACTTTCCGGCATGTCACCGTCACTCTATCCAGTTTGCCTTGTCAACATCCACATTTTCCACTTGTATATAATGTTGCAGAAATGCCTTCAAACAATCACAACATCAGCAACCCGGAAAATAAAGCCGGAGCATCATCTGACTGTCTGAAAACCAATTTCAACTGGATGCAGCAATAAGACAAACCCTCCATCAGATCAGAGCATTCATATGATATCCCTGCAGCCAGTTCAGAGGCTGCACAGAGCGCTGCGCTTGTGCGCGTTTGTCAGCGCTTGTGTGTGTGTGTGTGTGCGCGCGTAGTTACGTATCCACAGCAATATAACCGAGAATCATGATGCAAGCTTTTCGCCCAGAGTGTTTTTGAGCTCATTTTCAAATGGTAATTTGCCTTATCCGAAGCAAACTCACTGAGTGTAAGTAAGTGATTATTTGCATGGCTGACAATCATTCGGCACGCCTGCGGTCTTTTTCCAAACTGCTCCAGTTTGTCCAGTCTTTGAAAAAAAACTACTCAGGGACGGCCAGTTCTCTTTGAAATATCCTTTCATTTACCTTATCATTAGACAGAAATGTGGCATAGTTAACAATGAGTGAGAAAACACAGCCAGTGTTCGTCTTCTTCATAAGGCTGATGAAGGCTTTGCAGCCTTAAAAAAAACCCCTTCTTTGTGACTGCTGGAAAAAGACACTGTTAATCATTTTCAACAGCTATTTTTGCACTTTTTCCTTCAACTTTCTTCAGTCTTTGGTTCGAGCACCTCAGGCTTTGGGTTTTTATTAAGGCGCCAAGCTTCTGCGCTCTTGTTTAATTGCTTATTATCCCATTAGAAGCATCATGTTGGTCTGTAAAGTGCAGTAACGACAGGACGCACCGACAGCAGAACAATGCAGTGATTTAGTATCCGCACTCCCCCTCAATCACACTCAAATGTCAGCCACAGACTCATCAATGCCCCTAACCCTGAGCACACCCCTGAGACACACATACACTCACAGGCACACAGCCCACATGACTACACACCAACCCAGACATCAAGCCTCGCATGACTGTCCAAAGATAAGACACACATAGCAGTCAACATTGTAATTACGAGACCTGAACAGTCGGATTCGGTGGTCGAAGTTTTATAAAGCCGTCTTCTGATGCTAGCCTCTGTGGCTGGAAGATACCCGAGTGCGACTCTCGCACGTCAGAATTGGTCCCTTGTTGCACATTTCGCTGAAAGAACAATTCAATTCTTTGCGCGATATGGAGGCACTTTGTAAAACAAGGAGTACTTCTCAAGCAGTGCAATGCAACATTTGCTGTAAAGCAACAAAGGTGTCCATTTTAGCTGTCAGAGAAGGTGAACTATTACTACAGTATATACTGTATTTCTGGAAGAGAACAAGACTCAAGAGGTGTAGATACATAGACACTGTGACTCCAAGTTACAGAACACCTGAATATTTATATAATAACTCTTGACTTTTCCCCCAACATTCACCAAATTTGAGTTTTGGAGTACAACCCTTGTACTGTTTAGCATGTTTTTTTTTATATTTCTACCCTGGTTGTTTGTACTTCTAAAGGAACAATTGAGTTCCTCAAGTGGCAAAAAGCCTCGATTCTTTGAAAAGGTACTGACAGGTACTGGTTCTTCTGGGAGGTCAGAAGGGACCCTCTGGGCTGAAAGACAAAGAAAAGGCTTTTGAGGAACCATTTGACGTACATCTGCAGAAATGGTTCAAACATAGGCTTCTTACTGTAAGAAAGACTCGAGGGGAAGAAACATAAAGGAAACTGTAACAAAACCACCGAGAACAATTCATGAAGAAGGCCACCAGCCTGCATTCAATACATGTCAATAACAATCTGGTATATGTTTCCCTTCTTACTGAAAAACCTGGGAGGGGGAAACAAAAGTCATAGGAGTCCTTCATTTGCCAGGCTCATCCATCAATCAGTATTTAGGACATTGGCAAGTGGTAATTTAATAACCAGTGACCTGGGCTGGCAGGAAGCCGGCCTGACAGACAATACAAACTCATTTATCATGGGGGAGCGACGGAGCTGTGCTGCCGCGGATCCTCTCTCTCTGATCCTGTGATTGTTGCTGCAGGAGTCACCCTCGGCGAAACACCGAGGGGGGTTAGGACACATGAAGCTCGGCTCAGAGATAATACATTTAAGTACAGTCGGATAATATGGATGCGGTGAGAAAAGCCGCAGCGAGTCATCGAAACTGTCTGGGGTTACAGTGCTTATGATTGGAAGTCGATGTGAAATCTTAACCCCAAGTTTCACCTTTAATTTCTGTTCAAGTGGATTTAAAGGTAGTTGAAACCCACAGCGCAAGTCAACCTTTAAGCACAGCTATATGACGCTTATGTTGAGTGAAAAGTTCAAACCAAAGATTCCATGATTAGTATAGCTGCACCATTACCTCAGATGGAAATATTCTGCATGTCTTAGGCGTTGTTTTGTATCCATGGAACGCTCTTGTTATGTCATTTTGAAAAAGAAATACACATATTTTAATACATCTTGGTGTCGGTCCTGACAGATCCACCTCTGCATTGCATCCTGTCTAGTTCTCGCTCCCATGGGGTGTGGCCGTTGGTCTCTTTCACCCATTGTGATTAATGAAACAATTTCTGCTGAACATTTAGTCAGAATTTCACCACTTAACAGTCAAAGAATGTATTACATGAAGTCCTGTGTCAGGAAATGTTACGTAAAATGATTAAAATGTTTAAAATAAACAGTCACAAAAAGTAGTTCAAAAGGTAGAATTTTTTCCCTGACCACTTTAAAAACTTTTGAGAACATCCTTATTTCAGTGTTTACTTTGTCCAAGCGAAGAAAGAGCTCTTCCCCCACATGTTGCAACCTTTCTTTGCATGGAAAAGCATCTTGATCTCCAGAGGACATCCAGAATGAGAGGAGGTTATATCTACAAGCATGACTGCGTTTTCACGTCTTTATTGGCAAGCCAGGGTCAGTTTAGGATGCCCGCTTCACCCTCGTTTGGCTTAAACGCTCAGCTTTGTCGAGCCGATGCGTGTTTGCCCACATACAGTAACCTCACATACCTCTGTGAGCTTCTGATCGCGCTGCTGCCAAATTGCAATCAGTGGGCAGGCGTCCACATGAGCTGCCATTAGGCCACAGTGTGGCAAGTTATCTGGCCCACGAATGACTCACCCAGTGCATTTCCTCCCGAGGAGGCAGTAAAAGCTGTAATGTGGATTTTAATGCGCTTTAATGATCTTTTGTTTGTCTTGGATGCTTCCTTTCCGGCTCGTATCAGTCGAGGCGTCGCCTTGCAGCGGCATCACCTGTAAATGTGATACGCTAATGAGGATGGTGATGGTGCTGATGATGTGTCATAGTGACAAGACGATGCATAATAATGCCCTCACTAACCTGGTAACCTCATTTATCAACTCGGGTGCGGTTGGTTATATCAGCGGTAATGCATGATCATATAGAGCGTGATTATATGGAGATAACATGCAGTACTTAAAGTGGCAGCAATTTTATTGTACCACATCTGTACTGGTTGATAGGTTTATTGACCAATATCAATTTATCATCACACTTTGGAGAAGGAAAGAGTGAGTTGCTTGGGTCCCAACTGATTTGAGCTGTATAATGGATTTTTTAAAAAAAGGCATTAAAGAAAGAAAGCCTAAAGGTCCTCTGCAGTGGATATTCATGGTGCCATGAGGATAAATCCTTATGACTTTAGCCATCTTTTATGGCCACCATGAGATTAAAATTGCTGGGTTTTTTTTTTGTGTGAAATGACCTCAACAACTATTGGATGGATTGTCATGAAACTTGTTTGAACCATTCATGGTTCCCAGAAGACGAATCCTTATGATTTTGGTGATACTTTAATGCCACCATAAGCCTAATACTCCAGATTTTTTAAAATGAAATAGCTGAACAGCTATTGGATGGATTGCCACAGAAATGTTACAACCTATCATGGTACCCAGAGGACGAATTCTTATGAATTAGGCTATCCTTTTGGTCCATCATGAGGTTAACATTGCAGGATTTTCGTGAAATCGCTCAGCAACTACTGGATGGATTGCCATTAAATTTTTTTCAACCATTCATGGTGCCCTGAGGATGAATCCGACTGTCTCGATATCTCCAGATATAACTGTTCCTGCAGACTTGCGTATTTTGTGGGCGCATTCCCGGGTATTCTGCGATTGCTGGGGGCTGTCCATACCCACAGTTCATACAGCCCACAAAAAGGTCTCAAGCGGACCTTTTTTTAGACATCCAGAGACCAGACGTCACCAGGCTTTACTGATTTAATTACCCACGATTCATTGCTATGCAGACATGACATCGTTTTTCCAATTCCAACAAAAAAAAAAAAAAAAATGAAATGACTTAATATGATTGCGGAAAATAATTCCTTTATTAAAGCGCTATTTTGAATCATGGAGGCCAGCCAACATCTTTGTGTGATAGGATGATGAAAATGTCACAGTGTGAATTCAACCTCAGTTTGATGACACAGTAAACAGAGTGCATCTTGAATTCTGATTTTGGGGCAGACCTTCATTGTCTTTGTGAATTTTGGCGATACCTTGATCCCAGTGAACATTAAAGCTTCTCAAAAACTCCTAAGAGTTCCATCTTCAGAACGAACAATTAAGCTTGGGGCTACACAATGCCATCCTTCTGCTTTAACACTGTGACTACTGAAGCCAGTCAGCTGAGACCGGATCAATGGGATTCTGATTAGTGCAGGCCAAAGGGACCCTCGTGATTATTACCAATAAAGGGAATTAGATCAATGATTTTCTTTCTTTTCTTTTTTTTTTTGAGGAGACTTCAAAACCTGCAGCTTGATCAAATTTAAGATCAAGTCATCAGTGGGATTGCTGTTGATTTATAAATAAGATAATTGGTACCCCCCTCCACCTCCACCACCACCTCACTCTGCTCTGTGTTTCTGCTCTCCCTGGCAGTCCAACACTTTTATTGCTTAGTCAAACCTCCTCCTTCCATTTTTAAATTGCCTATTGAGTGGATATCTCTGCGGACTTGCCAGCCTACCATTAGTATCACCTTCATGCAGTTTCTTTTCTCCGGTACGGAAATGTTTAAGGTATTTACTCTGCGTGGCAGGCATCCCCCTGTAATTTAATTGTCAAATGATACAAATCATGGCCATGTTTACGTACAGACACAGTTTCATTACCCCGAGGCACATAAAATCCATTCAAAGCCCATGATAACATGTCATAAATACATCTCGGCACATCTAAACAAAGGCTTGTTTTATGAATTTCAGGAAAAATTAGGATTTATTACAGGGGTATTAAAAGAAGCAGCTAGTGCTTCAGCGTTTTCCTGTGGGGATCAAACCTGCGACACCTCAAATTAAAGATTTGTAACACACACTGGCAGTTATGATAAATCTGGTTTTCGTCAGGTGCTTTCCCTCCCGGTAAGAAAAAAAGGGAAAAAGGGAAAAAAAAAACACTTCACTGCTGTCTGATTTTCAAAAGTGTTGTCATTTTTACATTTTAATTTCCAAAGGCAGAAAAATACCTTTCAACACCTTGTCACTCGAAAAAAGCAACAATTCTGCTGTTTGTGATTCGTACCGCGGCATTTTTTCTCACCACGGCTCTTTGCAGGTGATAATTTGTCTCTGAGTCGTGCATTTGATGTCAGTGTTGAATGAAACATCACCTCAGATTTTTCAATAGCTTTTTTTTCTCCCCCCCTCTCTCAAAGTATATTATCTCATTACAGATTTCGAGGTGGCATCTGCAAAAAAAAAAAAAGAAAGAAATGAAAGAGATCCTGCATAAATCTTTATTCATTTTTTTTTTTTTTTTTTGCTTTCTTTGTTGGGTAGCTCATTTGTTTTTGCACTCAACTGTGCCAAAAGTCATGTCAAAGATTGGGTTTTTACATAACAAAAGTAGTACCAGTGCTGAATTGCTTACAGGCCGTGTACATACCAGCAATGCTTTTCACAGAACACAAGGTTAAATTCCAATATTCTAACTGAATCAAGTCCTCACACAACTAAACCCAGATTGTCCATCAGCAGCAGCTCTAATTTAAATGAGGTAACCTTGCTGAGTGGAGGCTTTCCAGTTCAGCTGCTGCAAACTGGCCCGATTGGACGGATTTCAGTCATTTTTTTTCAGTGACTGGAGCCAATCAGGACCGAGTCCAGCTGTGATGCATATCTTGGATTTTGTCAGAATACTGCCTGGAGAGAAAGCAAACATTCAATTGTCCCTCTCAAACACAATCACATTTAACAATGCTTTTATTAAACGGCTGGCCCATACCGCCATTTACTGTATGTTTCAGCCCACATACAAAATCCGTTTTATATCACTGTAAACCGCTTCCACAAAGATTTCCTGATTAGACCTTCTTGGCACCGGAATGAGATGATTTCAGCTCGTTTTACTGCAGGACAAAAAAATCAATTTGCTTTGGATCGCTAATCTGATGGATTCCCAAAGAAATCCAAAGAAAGTTGAATAACTCACTTTGTATATTCATGTTGTCCATTCTGGCCTGTTTGTCCTCTGAACAAACACTCATTAATGACACGGGGGTCGTGACCCTGCTGCCTTTTTTCGAGGAAAGTTTGTTTAGGCGGAAGTTCTCGTTTTACAGTTAAAGGACCAGTGTGTGGGATTTAGTTGCATCTGGTGGTACAATT
Source organism: Nibea albiflora (assembly GCA_014281875.1). Classification (NCBI taxonomy): domain Eukaryota; kingdom Metazoa; phylum Chordata; class Actinopteri; family Sciaenidae; genus Nibea; species Nibea albiflora. Next base: position 2,390,842 of record CM024812.1, on the reverse strand, counting down.
GCGGCATTGCAGTCTCGTCACCTCACCCCTGCCTTCCTAGTTTGAAGGAGAAATGGAGGCCGCTGTTTAGTTGGTCTGTTGACGACGCATGGTGTTTCAAGAATGGACAGAGCATGAGTGACCCACAGTTTTCCGAAATGCTGCTTCTTCTGCCTCCGAGCTAATCAAAAGATTGGCCGGAATGACACCTGGGTGCTCAAACAAGCCACCTGTGACGGCACCTACCTGTCAATCAAAGCGGCAAACGTGCCACCATAGGCTGCTGGTCAAACCAGTCCGGATAAAGCTCGAGTAAGTTCTTACATCGTGCTCTCTCTTCTAGGAATCTTGGATTTAATTGTGTAGATCATTCAACAGATTTTTTTTTTTTTAGTTCTAGCTCAGGCAGCTGAGTCCTGTGAGCCTTATGAGGCAGAAAAAATCACCACCGGTGCAGCTACCTGCTCCCACTCAGTGACTGTCAGTATCATCTCCCTCCGCACAGGGACTAGCTTCACCTCGCTAACAGCTGAGACCCGACCCCCCCGGTGTTTATATGTGTAAGTCACCTGGAAACCTCGTGTAGCGGAGGTATCAGCAGGGCGCAGGTTGCTCTCAGAGCCCCAGGGAGCCGGGAGTGTTGCGACTGAGGGGCGGGCGGGGGCTGCACATCCTCGCGGCTCAGATGGGATTACAGGTTGCTAACACTTGATGACACAAGCTGTTTCCAACAGCTCGCCCACCTTGCGCGCCGAACACACACACACGCGCACGCACGCCCGCGTAAGCCGGCGTTCACGTGCACCGAACCCCACGCACGTGTGAACTGGCTCGTCAAATTGAAGCTTGTGCGCGCGTGCCTGCACGGACACACACACACACACACCCGCACGGAGTGTACAGGTACGACGGCAGCTCGGCACAGGACAGTATGGCCCTGCAGAGGGCTGAGCGTACTACGGGTACCGCGCTCCCCTCCCTGCACAGCCGTTACAACAGGCGGTGCGTAAGCAGACCTGGGAGGATAATAAAGGACCAACACCACCACCACGGCGCCTTCAGAGACTTTTTCACTGCACTTGCACGTGAAAATCCCTTCAATCCCGGAGAGAGCGAATAGGCAGACTCGTACATAAAATTGTATTTGTGTTGGATGGAAGAAAACAAGCCGGCGAGCATGAGTGAACAAGTGCAACCTAACCGTCACACGCGCAGAGGCAGCACAATCATGTACTTAAAAGTGTAGCTGTGTTTACACGCATGAGTGTAAGAAGGCAGGCATGCATGCACAATTCCCCCGCATGCACACACACACACACACACACACATCATACGCAATCTGGATAACGGCACAGCTCATCTCACTAATGGAATCAGTGTGCGATGTTACACTCATACCCACCGCTGTATCATTGGTCATGGCAGTAGCTGTGTTTTTAATTGACCCTTTCGTTGTCTGACCTGGGTTTCAGATGAAGTGCGTTGCTGCGGGACAGTTTGATTTGGATCACAGGACGAGAGACCTTTTTTTTTTTGTTTTAACTGTCAAACACGGCAACTGGAGCAAAAGTTTGACAAAAAAAACAATAGTTTTAGTGTTCCAAACGGAGCTGCAGTGTCCCAGCTTGAGCTAAGTTGGAATATCAACACGAAATACTGGCTACAGAGTTTAAATACATGGCTACACACCTTTAATCCAACACTACTGGTGTGAATGATCCACCAAAATAACTAAAAGTAAGGCAGCAAGTGTGTTTTTATCCGATTTTTGCCTTCTGGCATCATCTTATGTTCTTTTAAAAGCTTTTATTTCGTTTATCTGCAATAGAAATGAAGACAAGTATTGAAAGAGATGCTGTCTGTCCATGCTGAAATTGACATGCAAATCTGGCACGCCTCGCTGCCAGACTCATTAAGAAAAATGACACGCCAGAATCAAAACCAGGCCTGCTCGAGTTCTGGCCCCATACTAGCCTGCAAGTTAGCCCACTCATTGGATCTGAGTGCAGCCCACACCCTGAAATCTGACAAAAATTTTTTTATATCTAACCACATCTGACGGCCTTATATCGGCCAGAACTGGGCCAGAGCACAGCGCCGACATTCAGCCGCAGTCTGGCAACGCGTCCACAAACATCATCAGTTTTTAAAATGATTTTTCCGACACTTATTCTCCAGCTTGTACCTGTCTACACCTTCTACATGCGGCGCTCCACCACGCCAACAGAAAATACTTGTTTCTGATTGGCTGGCAGGTCTCTTCTAAGGGTTCATGTCTGAGCATGTGCAGAACACACGAAGAAACATGGTCTCTGTAGTTTTAATAACGCATAACATTTAATTAGGATACATTTAGGATGATTTTACCGTATTTATAAAACTATCCGAGTGCATAAATCCAGAAGCAACAAAATTTAATGACCTGTGCTCACCTCGATCTGGCCGGCACTGCAGGCCTCGCTTGCGGGGTAAATTAATTTTCTCCTCTCCGTCTCTTTCTCTCTCTCTCTCTCTCTGTGCCCAAAGTTATTTAATATCCACTCAGATCCAGATTCATTATTACCTGCTCACCCTCCACCACCCTCCAGACACGACTTTGAAAGACCACCGTATCTCCGAGGCCTAATTAGGAATTGAAAGTGCGCTTTAGAATTGTCAACTCTCACCTCAAGCCCGGAAAACTTTGCCTTGAATTCCCGACGTGCCCTGCGGTGCGCGGCACAGTGCAGTGTGTAACTTTGAGCTGTCCTTAGGTGAAGGAACACTGATGCGCGCGTGAGTTTCTGGATGTGTTTGGTGAGTAAATTATTTTAAAAAAACGTGGATTAGGAAACGCCAGCTCTGAAGAACATTGTCTCTCCTGTACTCCCCCCTTTCTTACACGATACCACGGAGGGTATTTTCCTAACTCAGCATGTGGCCGGTAAACATCACAATCCATCAGTCTTGGATGCTTCGGGGAGGGGGTAAGAGGTGGGGGTGGCGGCAGGGGAAAAAAAAAAAGACGGTTTGTTTTCACACTTAAGGAAGACATGAAATAGAGTGTCCTTAACTTAATCACCACCTTGTTTTACTACATTTGCATACATTTACATATTAATTGGACCACCGATTAAAATTGGTTTTGTAATTTTAATTAAGTGTCCACAAAGGTATATGATTAGCACTGTTTAAAATACAGCCTGACATAACTAGACGCAAAAAAAAAAAAAAAAAAGGCTCTGTGCTGCGGATTTTTTTTTTCTTTTCCCCTCCTCACCCCTCCCTCCCCTCCCCAATATCTCTCTCCCAGCTTCTCCTTTCAGAGAGGAGGGGATTACTTACAGGGAAAGCCTGTTTCATGATAGCCATTTTTAAAATCTGCAGTAGATTACGCTGCCATGGAGACCGAGAGTGGCGGGGGCGGGGCCTCGGGATCACTGAGGATATTTAAAGATTCATACGTCGTAACACAGTGACACGGTGTGTTTTTTAGCAGCGGCAGTAGTCGGTGAAAGAGGCCCCTCTAAGTGACTCGTGAATTAGTGTTCACACTGCAACTGAAATGTGGTCCCAGTACATCTTTTTAGTGTCAGTTACACAAGTTGCAATAATCACCCCACGTATGGTAAAAGGTGATGATTGTTCCAGGGGCCCGCAGCTGGAACGGGACGGCGAAATTCCCCAAGGGGGCTGTCTTTGTCGGAAAGTGAAGATGATAGCTTTATTTTATTTTTTTTTTCCGCCCAGGATTTCTGACGATACCGCGGCGGTTCCATGCAGCTTACTGTCACTCAGTGTAATGTATTAAAGGTGTGAAACCTGCTAGCATTCATCTTCAGAATATCACAATATTTATAGGGATTCAGACATGGGTGGATATCCCAATACATTAAACCACATGTAAACTAACCGTGATAGATGTCTGTATTCATGACTTGTTTAAGATTTGATTACAATTAATTGGTTTGGACTGCAGAATTTTATAAAAAAAACGTGCCTGAAGTCTTGCCCAACCCTTCCCACACTATGTTGCTAACAGTGCTAGCAGTAAAGAGTAGCATATGCTGCCTCATTAGTTAAAAACTTATTTTGGACATTGGAGATGTTGTGAATCCGCCTATAGCTGCCGCCACCAGTATGCAACAATCTGTGGTCGTATTGCTCTATAATGACACATGCTAAAGCGTTAGCATGGAGCCTGTATATCAATACATCATTTGTTGGCAAGGGACAAGATTTTGGTATGGAAAGCATTCTGGTTCACGCTTCTTGGCCCAGATATTTGATATCTGCTGGCTGGAGCGGAACCTCCCGACATGCTGTCTTTTACCTCAGGAGGCTGCATCGACGTCAGATGATAGCCGGTGAGTTCTGAGATATATTCATGTCATTGTATGGGATGTAAGAACGCGTTTTAGGAAGCGATCTGTGCTCACGAGCGTCCACGTTTTGCCATTACAGCTTAAATGTGTGATTGTTTCAAATAGCGAGGGTTGGTTGGACAATGGATCGTTAGTGAGTAGCTAGAAAATGGTCATGCTGTGGTAAAAAAAAAGTGCTTTGTCAAAATAGTATTCATGTGGTTATAATTTATTTAGTTTCTAATGAATTTTGACATTGTAATATATCTTTGTTTGCCTTATGTACTTCCAAGTCTGATATTTGAGAGCTTTTGGAAACCTAGCTGTGCTTTTATTTTGACAGTGATTTCCATGTTGACAGCTACTTACTGTAATTGCAACCCTTACATGACGCGAACGCGGCGTGTCACTTTACGTTGCGCGTGCTTGCGAGTGTTAGCGCGGAGGCTAAAAGCCGAAGCCTCGAAGCTAAAGTGTCGAGACTCCGGAGCCAGCCTTGTGCCGAGGGGGGGACACCCAGATGACTTTGGCGATACTGTACATTCTGCATGTTGTGTTGCGTACAAGCCTTCAGCTGGGAAAAATTTGAGAAGTTTTCTCTCCCACACTCTTAATGAGCGCAGCTTTTGCCAAGTCAAATGGCTTGACATGTAACAGAGAGAGACTCGCGCACCATTTTTCTGATGCAATTACAGCAGAGTTGGGGTATCATACTGGGGACTTTTTCAGAAACGTAATATTACCTCATTTTGTCTTTGGTGTGGTCTGGAAGGTTTTTGAGAGACATTTGGAAGCATTTTACTCATAAAATACTTAACCATTTAAGTGATAGGATACTGTTTCCTTGGTTCTATCCTTGCTGCCAACCACAAGAGATTGAAAACTGAGGGGGGAAAAAAGTGCAGTAGGTTGGTACATTTTCCCCTGTCATCTATTATGCCCCTTTTCTGTCTTAAGGCAACAGAAAATCCGTCGTTTTCCCCCCCCACAAGAATCAACAATGCTTTGAAATGTATAGAAAACCGGAGCTCCGCGTTTCCAAATATCACGTTTCGCTCCCTTCCCTGCATGTTTCAGGATGGAGGAACTCTGAGCCGATGTAGCTTTCAGCAGACAAAAGGAGGCCTCTTCTTCCCTGGGTGCAATCTGTCCATAATAATGCCTGGCATGGAGCAAGTCCTCTCATTACCAGCGCTCATACCCACCTCTGTGATGACGAGCCTTTCTGTCATCCAGTCCAATCCTCAAAGCTGTCTTTTGGGAGCCCTCAGAGTTATGGCATTAGTTTTGCTTTCTTCCCCAATCCACCCTCCTCCCTTCCCTTCTCTCGCTCTTAAATTGCCGCTTCTTGAGTTACTAAGCTGCCTTAATAGGTACAACCTGCGCCGACTCCCTGTCCTCAGATGGGATGGGATGTACCTCTCCCGATTGCTGTTTTGCGCGCAGAGGATAAAGAGCTATCCCACGATGCACCCTGTCACACGCGATGCCGGGCTCGCGCGGTGATTTCGCCTGGCTCCTGAACACCGTCCTCAGCGCCAGAGATTTAAATGTGTTTCCTATTTCTTGCTTCGCTGTTGACATCAGAATGTTTCCAACCTCAGTGTTTTGTGTGTGCACGTACCCCCCTGAAACATCCAAAACACACACACACACACACACACACACATGCATGGGACACTTACATAATTACACACAAATACGTGCATGAAAAACACACACACACACACAGGCATCTGCAAACACACTTACAGTCACAGTCAAATAAAGCCACATGCATGCAGAAACACATGCAGGCAGGGCGATCATGATATTTTATTGAAACAGAAACTTTACATGTTGCCAGCAGACAGTGTGGAGGCCACCAGATCCCACAGGTCCTGGAGCTGGTTTATAGGACCCTAATGAGCGTGCCAACACTCTCTGCGGATGCTGACATATTTATTTGTCACAAAGGATAAGCAGCCATTGATTGCCAGGTGATTTTTGTGCTTCGTGTCATAAAAAGCACACATGTTACACGGTGCTTTCTTTTTCTTTTTTTTTAAACCCTCATGCATCGCTTTGAACATTTTTGTCCATTCGGGCATACTTTTTCTCTTTATCTGGCCATCATGTGCTGTGTTAGTGCATGTGGCACTTGTTTTTCGTAACAAACAAAGTCGCTCTCTTGGCACATTTTGGGTTTCAAATTAGAATTTTTCTAATCAAATCTAATCAATATAAAACTGTGAAAGAAAATGACTCATTAAGACCCCAAAACAAGAACTACTAAACCAAAAAACTGCTCTGAAACTTAGCAAATTGATTTTCTTTCTGCTTTTTTCTACATAAATCTCTTCAGCCCTCCTTAAAACCACCAAACATTCAATAATTTGGGGTATTTTAACCCTTTAAATGCCCGTTTGATGACTTGATGGCGCTGTTATTTATGGGGGACAAAAGGGAAAATAACTTTTTAAAAAAATGAATAACAACAGTTCAAGCTAAACTCCTCAAAATGTGAAGAATTGAATGTTCATGCAGAAAGAAAATATGAATTTGTGAAGTTCTCGCAGCAGTTTTTTGAAAGTGGGCGTCTCTAGTGGACTTAAGAGGGTAGAACAACTGACACATGAGGGTTTTAAAGAACACCAGTTCAGTGGATGTGGATTTTTTTGAGCACAAAGATTGAACTAAAATGTTTGGCACCAGGGAGTAAGACGACATTGTTACCTCTGGAGTGTTGTTGGGTGAGACGAACATTGAACTTTGCAGCATGGACTGATGAAATCATGCATTTTCACTCCCCTTCTTTCCATAACTAATAGCCCAACACGACTGCTGTTGTAAATAATCCAAAAATCAACTGTAAAAGGGGAAAGCGAGGGCTCGAATTTGGCGTCATAACTTCATCATTTTGCACGTTTCATGCCTGTGAAAGGTATAAATGTCAGAGTGCATCACTTCAGAGCTGAAAAAGAAGGGTGAAACGCTGATACAGGATGCCACCTTCGCCTTCCCACAGCCCCGTAGTGTGAGAGTGATGCTGAGTGTTCTGTACAAATCACAGACGTCTGTCGCACATTGTCAGGCCACATAGGTGGCACGGGTGATGAATACCGCTTCCCTCCAATGCCTGAGCATTATCATAAATAAAATGGAGTACAAACACCAGCCTTTGCGCACTAATGGAATTTGTCAACATAAAAGAAGTGTTATTGAGCTTCGCCGCTCCCTCTCTTCTCTTTGCTGATGCCTTGCCAAATACTTATCCCCTCTCTGGTGAGCATTTAGCGTTAACTCGCGGCAGCTCCTGGGAATCGCACGGGAGTAATGAAATTACCTCGGCACAAACAAATAGGGTCAAACTCTCAAGGAGACGAGCATTAGGGCCGCATTTTGCTAATTACGTGGCGCGCTCTTGCCGCCGCCTCGCGGAGGCTGCACTGGATAGCCGGGGATCTACGGGACGCCACCATGTCCAATTCCTGAGTCAACGCGGCACCAGGAGAAGAGTCGAGGAAATTAAACTAAGCAAAATGGGATTACAGTAAACAACGGCTAATATTTTGTCGATTTGCAGTTGATAATTAAGCAAATTTCACGCCGATTTGCCGAAGGAGAGATGAGACATCTACAGGATAAACACGAAAGCCGGAGGTCTGCGCGTCTTCAGGAATGGACGCCACATCAGTGCGGTCCCTCGGCTTCTTTTCATACCTGCGTGGAGAAGGGAAAGCACATGCATGAACACGCGAGTCAAAATCCCCCCCCCCCCTCCCAGCAGCAGTGCTAGCCTTGATCATAATGCCATTTCTTTACCATAACAATGCTATCAGATCTGTTTTCGACAATTCGTCTCACCTGTGTTATCGCTGCCAGCAGAGCAAGATATGCCATTACCTACATGACCGTGACAGAGTGTTTTGTAATTATTGAGCATGCCTCTGTGGTAATTACTTCAGTTTACTGAATTATAAAAGCTGGAAGGAGGGGAGAGAGGAGCCATGGCCCTGAGCTGAGACAGAAATATTCTTCCGGAGGCTGAAGAGCTGAGAGACTTTCCTTGGCAGCGGTATTATCACATACACTCATCTGCCAGAGACTGTTGACAGAAAATATGCCCTATCAGCAGAAATAACCACTCTTTTTTTCTCTCTTTCTCCCAACGCCCCCCCCCCCACCCCCCTTCCTTTCGTCGCCACTGTGCGCCCTGACAGTCTGACGAAAGACAAAGCTCCCCAGTGAGGGATATCAATAAATCAGACAAACCAACAAGAGCGGAGACCACCTATTTCGCCTTCTCCGCGAGCCTCGTTCGAGATGCCGTCACAGGCGTCGCTGCATGTTTTTGTGTTTCGGTGGCTTTTGTTGGCCACCTACTCCGGTGCTGGTGACAACAACTACCCGGTTGGTAATCTCTCTCTCTCTCTGTCTCTCTCTCTCTCTCTGTCACTGTTCTTCCCTCGCGCCTGCAACGAGCAAATCAAGGCTGGATTACGCCTGCTAACATGCTCATAAATTTGGGATTTATTCAGAGGTAAATTGGGATTGAAGGAAGATGCGCTCTTGCCTGGTAATCCCTCCACATTGAAGCGGGGCCTGTAAGCTTGCTGTTGTCTGTATGTGTGTGTGTGTGTGTGTGGTAAACAACCAAATAGGAGAATGTTGCTCATCTGAAAGAAAGACAAAACAAGGCTGAGAACTGTGTATGAAATCTAAAAAATCAGCAGAATAATTAAAAAGAATCACTTGAAGTGAGCATTGACTGGAGGCATATGGGCTCCATTCCCACCTGTTTTCTATAGCTGCCTTCCTTTTACTTATTTTTTAAGTTTAAACACGAGAAAGGACACCAGGCTCTTTGCCAAATGTGGGAAATTTAAAGAATGCAACGACCTAGTGCAGGATTCTGAGCACTGACACAACAAAGGACCTTTCCCAAACTGTTTCCACCGAGTTGGTAAGAATATCATTGCATACTGTTACATTAAGATTTTATCTTCATTAGAGCTGAGGGGCCTTGCAATTGCCACTAAAAAAACAGATCCATCCAAACAGATTGTTCATTCAATTAAAGGTCCAGTGTGTAGGATTTAGTGGGCCCTAGTGGTGAAGTTGCAGATTGCAACCAGATGAGTACTCTCCCACCTTCTTCTTAAAAGCATGAAAGAGACAAGAGAAAAACTCTGGCTGCAAAATTTAAAACAACAAAAGGCAACAGTTATTATATTCCATTCCTGCATATAAATACTCCTAAACACACTGAACCTTTAAGAGGATTCTCAGACGCTTCCAGTTTTCCTACTTGCAAAAATCCCTACTCCTAACCCTTGTCCTATTTTTGTCTTTAAATGATTTACTGCCATATCTTTGTCAAGCTTTAAGCTGCTAACATGATTCCTGACATACAAATGAAGGTTGGCTTCATTTTTTTTCCCGTCGAACATGGAGGTCAAAGGTCAGGGTTCTGAGCTGATGGAGGATTAGTGCCTTGCACAAGGACAATTCAGCAGGTTGTGGAGTGGATTGAACCCTTCTTTCCCCTCCTGTATTATCTCCTCTTGAGCCCAGCTCAGAGGCGGAGTTCATCCTCCAGATTGCGGGTTATCCTCGTGGCCCTCGGCCCTGGCGCTCCAGCCTGCGGGACCAGAGCGGGTGAGCGCTGCTTCCTGTTAGAAACATCCCAGGGATTCAAACTGGCAACCGTCCAACCAACCGACTGGGCAGCTTGTCTGGCCTCCAGCCCACTACTGCTTGTTCACTGCTGCTAACAGGTATCGACGGAGCTGATGGGGCAAATCATCATCTGAGAGATTTTTTTGTTGCGTTGCTTGCTTACACTCCCATGGCGCCTTCGGAAAATTCCTGTTCTGGCGGCCTCCGATCCAGAGACTCCACTACCTGGGGGGATTTCCAAATGTCTCGCAGAAGACGAAATAACCTCCACCTAACAAAATAAAACCCCCAACCCTCTTCCTCCAACAACAACAACAACACAGAGAGAAGAAAGGAACACTGGACTAACTGGCAGTGAAGGCAATTTGTCGCTGGAGCTTGCTCCCCCTTCTCTCCTGCACCATCCAGATTTCCCATAAGGAATGTGCTTTGGTGTAATTCATCACCGGGCCCATACGGCAAACCGCTCGTTCTGGCGGTGAAATATGAGTCAGTGCGGGGAGGCATTTTCACACGGTAGCTGCGCTGAATGGGGTATTATTTTGGCAAGCTCCCACAAGATCCTCCAACACCTTTTTTCTGCTGTTGCAACACGCTGTTTATCAAATGTCTCTAGACACGGGAGGCGCACAATAAACATCAACCGCCGAATTACAAGCTTTGATTTCCGGCATATTACGGTGTCCCATAAATAAAGGTACTGGGAGAAAAGCACAGCACTCCATCATGTTATAATAACATGCCTGTTTATGAAGATGGAGGATGACAAGAGCATACCTGCCTGCGAGCATGAAGCTGAGCGATAATATTCATGCTCCGGGAAGGGACACGGGGTTGTGCAACATAAACGTCACTCAGCTAATTAGCTGCCTTATGTGGGGAAAACTGTGGTTCAATTTTTAAACTGTCCAGCTCACAAAAAGTGTGCAACTTTTCAAGCGTTTAGCAGATGTGTCCGTCCAGAGCGGCGACAGAACAAGCCCCAGTTCCCCGATTGTCAGCTTGCAAGGAAGTAATAAATAGGGAGTCAGAGGTCACAGAACCTTAATGTGACAAACATTTCAGTGACTCTAGGCTGAAATAGATTGAAAAAGGAATGAGAGGAGAAGAAGTACAATAATCTGCTTATTTAAGAAGCAGTAACTCATGACATTTGAATTTAAATGTGTCAGTTTCGCTGCTGTCTTTTACAGATTAGAGGCGCCGAGTGACTCCTTCCTGTTGAAAAATGAATACTGCGTTTTGGTTTTGTCGGTCTGTTGAAGGAAAATTCTGGTCAGGCCTGTTCTCATATTTTTGTCCAGTATTACTACTACCGTCTGTATCATTACGAGTTGGAAAATGCAGACTTGAATGATGTTAATCTCAGCAAGAATCATGAATCATCCAAAAATCTAACAGAAGTCCTGTCAAAGGCAATCTTGTCCTTTAGTTCTATAGATGGTGAACACGGAGAGTAGCCCCCTGCAAATCCCTGCAGTTGTCGTAGCAAACTGCAATGCAGATGCACATCCTGGCAAATTTACCAACCCTATTCATTAAAGGTCGGGCAGCAGGGTGTTCCCCAGCAAAGCATTCCCTCCAGTGGGTTCTGGGTCTGCCTTTGGGGTCTCCTCCTCTCAGTTGGAGGTACCCAGGAGACGTCCTAATCAGATGCCCCAAAGCACCTCTGCCGGCTCCTTTCGACGTGAAGGAGCAGGGGCTCTACTCCGAGCTCCTCACCTTATTTCTAAGGCTGAGCCCGGCCACCCTGTGGAGGAAGCTCATTTCGTCCGCTTGTCTCCACGATCTTGTTCTTTCGGTCATTAAGCAAAGCTCGTGTCCGTAGGTGAGGGTTGGAATGTCGGTGGACTGGGAATCGAGAGGCCTTGCCTTCAGCTTCAGCTCCCCTCGAGTTGAGAGCATGCAATGCATGAGAAGTCCTATCAAAGGCCACAAGATGGATTCCAAATTACAATTATAGAAAGAGAAACTCAGTTTGTGGCTAATTGCTCTACAAATCCAAGCATGAAGAACCACTTATTAATCTACAAAATACCAAAAGATGACAAACTGTAGAATAATAAGCCGCAGTACGAATGTTTTTGCACCAAACAGAGTAATAATCCAAACAAAACTGTACAATAAAATGCCTCTCTCTAAGAACAGGTATCACTTTCTCTGCCACGCCTGCCCTGTTGACTTCCTCACATGGAATTAAAAGCGACCACCTTACTGTGATGACTCCAACCCTCGTCTGAGAGGGCTTCACAGCGTCAGCAGCCTCTCCTCCGCTGAGCCATTTTTCTCTTAACACTGTGAAGTTTAGGGCGGGCGGAGGGGTGAACGAGGGGGGGGGGCATTTAATGCACAGTAAACAACTAAAGTACTTCAAGCCTTTAAATCCCGACAGGAGGAGAGAGACAGGGAGGGAAAGTCGGATAGAGAGAGATGTGATGGGGAAAGGGGGGGGGGGGCGGCGGCGGCGGCGACAGAGCCAAGGGAGAGTCTCTTTCCCAGTGGGAGATGACAAATGCCATATGTCCTGAGCACAGCGCTTGTGTTAATCCTTGGCGGGTCCCGGCAGGCCCACATCCGACTCTGCGACCTCTGCACCCTCCCCATCCTCCTAACCACTCTCTTTGCTTCCACTGGGTGGGTGAGTCAGTCACGGAGGAGACCGGGCCTTCGGATGATCGCGCAAAGTGCGCCTTTTCCGTAGAATACGGCGAACACGAGCGTCCCGTCCCCACCAAATGAGACGACCTTAAACCAGATTATATTGTGGTGTGATGGTTTGTGTTGAGAGCAGCTGTGGTTTTACAATTTCGAACCTTTCGCTTCAAAGAATACCTACAAAGTTCCTGATTGCTTGCCGAGCTTGTTCGCGCCACGAGATCATGGTTTTCCAATCAGCGTGTTCTTTCAGCTGCTGTTTTCGAGGGTTGTCCGTCATCCAAACTCCGGTTACCGAACCATACGTCCTGACCTCCTTCCAGAGAGGTTTTGTAGCCCTGACACAAGATCGCGCTACTTGTTCCCTCTGCTTCTGTTTGAACAGAGGTACTGAAATGTTCTAAACAATGAGTTCCGGGAAGGTGGAAAATGAGTCTCATTAATTGTAAGCTTTGGAAAATGATCAGTAGTATTGGTGAGTACACGCGGTTAGCGTTCACTGGGCTATAACTTTAAAATCTATCCGTTATAGTCCTTTAAGCGTGACATCCAAACTGTTGAGGTGAGTCCAGAGGATTCTGGACTGTGCCAACTCAAGATGTTTCCCTCTGTGTGCAGTTCACTGTCATCACCTTACATGATTTCTGGATCCGGGAGTTCAAACAGTCGCCTCGATTGGCCACCAGCATGTGCAGATCAAAAAAAAATCATGCTAACTCGAAATGAGCGGAGCCCATATTTAGAATAAACTCCTTAGCGTTGGTTATGCTGAATGGATTGATGACTCCAGTGTGTCTGCGTTTCGCCTGTTTCTGAAACTTCTGACTGTTCCAGTCATTCGTCTCTGCTCAGAGCCTAAACAAAGCTCTGCCTCGGCCTTCGCTGAACCCTGAACAGCACCCAAACTGAAACCTGGAGGCCATTCAGCTGTAATGATGTGGTTAAAGAATGAACTTTCCTTTACTTGCGAGCTGAATCAGCTCCTTACCTCCACGAACCCACAGTCAGGAACTCTGTTTACAACTACAGCGTGGCTCGACGTTGCAAATCTGAAAACGATCACGCGGAATAAGCTGAATGAGAAATTTGACTTAACTGCCGTACATAAATGAATCTGCAATTTTTCAACAATAAACGAACGAATGCATTTCAAATTCACGGCTGATGCTTATGTTAATATTAGCGAGTTATCGTGGAAATGTGGGCTTTATGGGGTTATTTTTAGGTATTCATGCAGGTGAAGCCGAATTGGTAAACCACTAAAGGCTAAAAGGGGTTAAAGGTGCATGCATTACCTGCATATTTTACTATTCAATCATTTCACCTTCTTCTTTATGGACGCCGAATGATATAAATGCAAAATGAGGTGAAAAATTGGTAATTAATCCGCTGTGGGTGACTCTCCGGCAAGGCATTACCCAGGCGTGCCCAACCCCGTTTGTCTGGCTAACATTAAGGGGCTAATTTTCAAAATCTAGCGTGCAGTCAATTTCCCAGGATGCCTCGGGGGGGTAAAAGGTAGGGAATGACAGGAGGGGCTAATTTTACCCGCCTTATTTACCCCTATGTATCATCCGGCGGCTCTCATCTGACAGGAGTGATGGTGGGATTGAAATTAGACCGACTGTGGCTGGCGTTGAGAATTTATGATGCCTGCCCCGGTATTTGTTTGTTCGATGTGTGTGTGTGTGTGTGTGTGTGTGTCTGGTGAATACATCAGAGAAGAAGAAGAGAGAGAAAGAGAGGAGGCGCAGGGGAAACCTGGGGAAATACATCTTTTTAATAACAGTCAGTGAGGTTAATGCAGCTTACCTTGGAGTGCCGACAGCAGCAGCAGGAAGAGGAGGAGGGGGGGTCGTTTGACAGGGGGGGGAGACAGACTGCGCACAGAGAGACGTTTAAAGTAGAGTTTACCTACACAGGAGTCAGGCCTGGGTGTCTGATCGCTATTTGTTGTACAGAAGAGGGGGGGAAAAAAGCAGTGCGGGGGGGGGGGGAGTAAGCGGAGGCAGAGGGGTGAGGAAAAGGGAAAAAAAAAAATCAAACTCTTAATACTATTGTGTGCCTATAACCATCTGTCACAGCTAGCCTGGAGATGAGACTGAGATTAGGAGGAATAAACGCCGGGGCCGTAGAGCATCGGTAAAGCCTTCAGGGCAACAACAACAAAAACAGGGAGGGAAAAAAAAAACAGAAGAAGAAGGAGGAGAAGAAGAAGAAGAAGGTGGAGGGGGTGTAAGAAGAGAAACGAGCCGAAAAATAAAACTCACGGGGGACATTCTAATTCTGAGGCAGTCATGGATTACAGATTGTAACCTGCGCTGACAACGGTGGGTGGGGGGGGGGAGAAATGACGGGCAATATTACAGCGAGACTTGGAGGGGTCTCGATGATGATGTTGATGGCGGCGGCGGCGGCGGCAGTGATGATGATGATGATGATGATAGTAGTAGCGGTGATGATGGCGGTAATGACAGCACTCGCGCGGTTTCATCTTGCGTTACTTCAAACAAAAATGAAAAGGCAGTGGGTAGGGAGGAAGGAAGGAAGGAGAGGAGAGGAGAGGAGGGGAGGGGAGGTGGTGTGGGGTGGTTGAAAGGAAATAGTGTCTTCTTCTTCTTCCCCCCCCCCCCTCCCTCCCTCCCTCCCCTCCTCGCCTCACCCCTCGCTCCCTCCTTCTCCCTGAATGCCAAGGGCTTAAGGAAAGGCATTTGGTGGCTCCTGAGGCATCCGCGGATCTCCCCTCCTTAAATTTACCGTGAAGGTTCTTAGACTCCCTATTCAGGCAGGATATTCTCGTTTATTGCTTTTAGAAGACAAACCTCACAAAAGCACAGTGTCATTGCTTCTGGAGAGCAGAGCCCTGGAAGAATACCGTGCCACCGGAAAAGGCCTTTTTTTTCCTTCTTCTTCTTCATACCTCCCTTGAATTATTATGTACAATATGACACAGAAAGCAGCGGAGGCTTCTTAAGGTGCTTTACAGTCTGAGAATTTAGGTACAGAGCCTGACGCAAGAGAGCAGAATATAATGTTCTTTAACAGGGAAGCTTTTCTTGCTAATTAAATTGCACCCTAAAGCAGCAGCTGGTTGTGCTCGGTCCGTGTAGAATATAGAGGAGGCGGACAAAAATAAAAGAGAATGCTCGCCATTTTTTCGGTGGCGCTCGTCGGGTTTTGAACTGTCGATGTCGAGACTTCAAAAAAAACATTTGTGGCGTGTTTTTGTCACGGTTTCTGACTCCGAAGATCAGGAGATGACGCAAGAATCGCACCCCGCCAGGCTTCAAACTATGTGCTTGTGTCCAAACCACTGTAGTTACAGATCAGTCGGTATCCTAATGACGAAGTACTACGTCATGAGCTACAGGCAGACACAAGTGCTTGAAACCAGCAATGGTGGCTGCTTTAAAGGTTAGCGTAGATGCTGCTAGCTTTAGATATATCTTCGTTGAAAGAAGGCCTTGCTTGTTGCAAAGACATTTCGACTCTTCTTCTGACTCTTCAGTAAGAGTTCGATCGCGTTACCTGGTCCGTTGCTCTGATTGGTTAAAGTTCACTCATGATGGACAGATGGTTTAACCAGTCACCTATCAACTGCATGCCCCTTTCCAAACAGTTTCCAACGGCGGCTTCCCAGATGCTCCGGAAGTTTGGATCCATATATCTTGAACGTTGATCTGAAATATCTAAAGTGAGAGTTTGAGTGGAATGTGACTCGACAACAAATATCCTCCAGTTTGTTGCAGCATAAAAAGTAAAAATAAGACCATTAAATTAATTTTGGACGGTGTTTGACAGAAAAATAACTTTTCTATCTTACACCAATAGATTTTTTAACGTCTTTGTACTGTTAAAGTGTCGACATCTTCGATCGGTTGGATTGAGGTCAGTTGACTGACCTGGTCAACAAAGACTAGGTTGCCGTCGGGCACTTTAAAAAACTCATTGTCTGAATGAATCACTGTCCTACTACACTGTCCTAAATTAGTCTTTATTATATTAGTCTTACTTATGAGGGGGCGGTTCTGACTCATAATTAGCGGCTGATGAAACTCGCCACACATCTTTTTTGGGGGGGGCTTTCTAACAATTTGGGAAGTTTGCCTCCATCTTTTTACACATGAACTCAAACCCACATGGAGAAAAAAAAAAAGCAGGCCGGGGCGACACCAGAAGAGGCCAACCAGGCCAGGCGCCGACCACGACCACCACCAGCGCCCACAAGGATGATGCATCCTGTGAGTCCCGTGGCTACAGGGGTGTGTCAGACCTGTCCCCCCCAGCCCAGGGAAGCAGAACGCACTCATGAGGAACAAACAGGAACATCACATCCAACGAGGCAGGCCTTCCGGGTCTGGATATGTGAGGTGTTTTCAGACGCTAAATATCCAGATCACCAGTTTTTAATAACGGCTGTATCTCAGAGAGTGAGAGCCTCTCGTTCTACCCATAATTCCTGGTGTTTTTGGGTTGTTTTCGCCTGCTATCGGGGATTTATTCCTCTTCGTGGAGGGCTGACACTTTGTATTTTGAGGCATTTCTGTCTCTAACCCCAGTGCGTACAACAGCGTGCCTGTCTGCAAGTGTACAGGAATGAATGCGTGTCTTGTGTCTGTGTGTGCTCAGCTGCCCTTCCCACTGCCCTTGTCATACTGGTCCCAGTGCTGCAGGGCTCGTTGCTGGTTGGACAGCTCGGGTCAAGGTCTCCCCTCCCCTGATCTGACCGACGCTGTCACTTCAACAGCCCGAACACTGGTCGAGTCTGCAGGCTCGTCCTCACATGCACACACACACACATACTTTTTTAGCCCAGTGACAAGCTAACACACACTCAGTTAAACAATGACTCGCTTGTACGCACTGTCTGAAATGCACGCACAGATTAACTGACAGTACATGGCGTCTACGCGGGAACACACACACACACACATGCGAACACACACACACACACCGTGGCCGCCGCCCTTCTGTAGATTGACAGTAAGGTTTATTGCTGCTAATACTCCCAGCTGTAAAGGCAGAGCAGCAGTATCCTAATGGGAAATGGACTCATTTCCTAACACGATGAGTACAAGGGTGCGGCACACGCCCATATTTGGTCAACGTGGGGGCGGTTAATCTGTCGGTCCTCCTCCCTCTTGGTCCAAGACCGGAGCGCCCATTCTCTCCAAGTTCCTCTTCTTCTTCTCTGCTGCACAGGAAGTGATCATATTTCGAGTTAATTTGGGGGAAATAGTAGATGAAGGAGGAAGAGAGTGCCACCTGGAGAAAGGACTTTAACAGGAAGTCTTATTTGACTGAGAGATGATCTCTTAACATCGGGGACAAACTACAACTACAAAACAACAATATTTAGGACTTTAAAGGTCCAGTGTGGCTGTATATACTAATCATTCATGTGTGTATAATCACTTGAAAATATGTTTTTGTGACCTAAGAATGAGACTTTTATATCTACAGAGGGGGCAGGTCCTCTTTAACGGTGTCCACCATGTTTCTACAGTAGCCCAGAATGAACAAACCAAACGCAAGCTCCAGATAGGGCCTATCATGAGTAGGGGGTGAGGTGAGGGGTGTTCAACCACTAGATGCCGCAAAATCTTACACACTGGACCTTTAAATACACGTAAACAATTCATTTCAGTTCATTTAGGAACAAAAAAATCATTTTTGTTTAAGAACTTCACTTTTCTGTGTGTTTCTGTTACATTTGTTTTAGGCTTTCTGCGTATGTCGGGACAAAACTGAAGCCTCCTCAGCGCAGCCATGCAGCCGCGCCGTTGCCGCTGACATGATTCTGCATCTTGAACGGATCTTGTGCTATTTTGGACTTTTCTTCATTAAAGCCATTAGCGTTTCATGAGCTGCCGCAGCGTCCTCGCGCTAATTAGGTGTCTATATTTCTATATCTCGTTATTGGATTTATTTTATATTGTGCTTAATAGTAAATAGTGTTTGAATTTTAAAACACACCTCTTGGGTGCAACATAAAGGAGAATTTTTAATCACACTTTCTGTAAATGAAAGGACCCGGTCTGCTTTTATTTTTTATTTTTTTTCTCAATTTTTTCCGAATGTGTCTTAATGAGTTTGCAGGTTTCTTAAGCAGATACACTCTCTGATTATATTTTTATATGTATATACGTATATATATATATTTTTAGCGCACACACACTGTTTCCCCTCCCCATTGTGGTCACAGCGGGAGACAGGAGTCCAAAATGAGAGATGGGTGAAAGGGGGTGAGGCTGGAGGGGTAGGTGATCATCGTCGTCGTCATCACAAGGGGTAAAAAAGAGGGATGCTAGTGGGAGAGGGGGGGGGGGGGTTATATAGTTGATGATGGTGGCAGCCAGTTGCCTGGGCAACCTTTTTTTAAAAAAAATTTTATTTATTTTTTCATTATTTATTCCTGGGGCCCCCGTGATGAGGCGCGCTAATGTAGCGCGCCGCCCGCGCCGCCTCTACCTGCTGATGGGCGAGGGACTCGTCTCCCCGCGTTTCAGCCTGGCTTGACAATTAAGACCTGGGCGACTGTAGCCAGGGGTTAATACCGCTCATTAAAAGAACTAGGTCATTAGCGAAGAATCAAGGCTCTTAAGGCGGCAGGGGATGTGGGGTGGAGGGGAGTATCGGGAAGGGGGGGGGCGATGGAGAGGAGCAGGAGGAGGAGGAAGAGGAGGGGGTGTCGGTGGCAGCGGCGTAGTAAACTCTGCATCTCGGTGAACACGCAGCCCCTTACATTAATTAACCTCCCTTTTTCCTTGTTGGGGAGGTGTGTGTGCGTGTGTGTGTGTGTGTGTGTGTGTGTACGCGGAGAGGGGGGGTGTGTTTCAGGGAAAAAAAAAAAAATCCTCTGTTATCATATATGCACATGGCTGTACACCAATTAATTGCAAGGAGGAGAAAAAAAAGAGAAAGAGAGCTAGTTTACAGTCCTCCCTGTGGTCGCCCTGTGTTCCTGTGTGAGCCCAAGTTACATTATTTCAGAGAGATGAAGGGTGGGAGGGGTTGGGGGTGTCTAATGTCTGTATGATGAGTAAAAAGGGTATTAAAATTAAGGAGGGAATCATGGCAGAAATCAGCCTTTGCTTTACCACAGGGGAAAGGAGCAAATAAAAGCCACGGAAATGAAAATAAATAAGCTTTGCTAATACCTCACCTTAAGGAGCCGGAGCTGTACCCAGCTGAACCGCGGCTGTTTGCCTGTAATTTGTTTGCGGACTTCATTATTAAGCTGTTACACAGTGCTGTTTGACCTTCAGTAAGGAGAGCTGCTGGTTTAAGAGGGGAGGGGGGGTGTGTGTGTGTGTTCAAACGAACGTTCTACCACGTAAAAAAAAAAAAAAAAGGACGGTAAAAGACTCCCGTGATGTCACGTGACCTACCGAGAAAATGCAGCGGTTTCGTCTTTCCGGGTTTAACCTGCTGGAACGATTCAAAAAGGTTTGAGGAGTCAACTCGCATTTGTTGTGTTGCAACTGTCAACATTTTCAAGGTTTTATTCAGTTGCTCCGTATTGTACCTGCATTATATTCGCCGCGATTCTTTTGAGAACGAGCAGAAAGATGACTCTAATCTATGAAAACATAAATTACATGTTCATATCCGTGCAACCGAACCCAAAGCGATATTTTTGCTTTATTTAATCAACTAATGAGTGTTGATTCGCCAGGCTAAAGCAGCACATTGGCTACACTGTTTGTTCCCCTCTTCCCACCGGGCATTGCATATCTGCTCGCACCACATGACACATGAATGCAGATGATTGCCACAAACCGAGAGAGAGAAATTTCATGAGAAGCTGCTAAACCTAGCTCCAAAGCTTAACAACAAAGTGGCACGCGCGGGCCCCGATCCTGATAAAGTATCAGGTTTTGAGTTGCGGGGGGGGGGGGGTGTTGCGGTTCGGTTCGCTACCTTCCAGCGTTGTCTGCAGAGTTTACAGTGTGTGACGCCAATCAACCATCCACCATTTCACCCACATTAGCCCGTTTCATGTCTGTCTTTGCCTTTTCTGCACAAAACGCGTGATGAATGAGCGAGGCTAATTGTTTATTAATGGGTGTTCATTTCCGTTTTTGCACAGGCACGCAAAGATTCAAGCACACAGACTTGCACTTCACCTGGCCACTGCGTTTTCCGCTGGCATTATCCGCGTTGAATGTACTTTTAGGTCTAATTCATGGGGAACAGTCTAAACCACTTGTACCTTTATCGCCGCGCGAGATGAACCCGCTGCCAAAGAATCGGCGGGGTTTGAAGAGGTTTAAACTCCATATCTCTCCTCCTTTATCTTGATGCGGTGGGTGTGCAGCCGCTCAACAAAAGCCAAGAGATGTGCGGCGCAGGACTCTTTCAGCGCGCGACACAAAGGTCTTCAGTCATATTCTGTAAAGGGTTTTTTCACTTTTGAAGTTTAATTTGGGGAGAAGCAGGTGTCGTGATCTCTCAAAAGGTGGACGTCTCAATGTGGAACAGAGGTATTAATATCCACAGGCTTTGATAGGTGACTCTTCTTTCATTTTTTACAATAAAGTGTTGAGTGCTGGGGGAAAAAAAAGAAAAATTCAAGGGGGGGTAAATTAGCCTTAATATCAGATCCGTATGACAGTGTTTTTATCTGCTAATTTCTCAAGCGTCATAATGAGACGGTGCCGAGCGATGGAGCGATTTGAATTTAAATGATATAATACTTGAGATAGCCCTAATTCACCCATACATATTTAATCTGACATATTATCTCGCTCCTGCGACGTCCTGATATGATATGACAGCCTGGCCGCCGCCGCCGCCACCACCACCACACCGCCGCGCTGCCAGGAAGGAGGGGAGGCACGGCGGCGCAGTTTGGAGAGCGCGTCCGTTAAAAGGGAAGGTGGTGGAGAATTCGCTCTCCGCAATCAGTGGCACTTTAGACGCCAAGTGGGTTTGTCATCTTGGTGGCAAAAAGCAGCGATCTGCTGATGGAAAATCGGGTTTTATAGAGTTTTACATGCTGCTGCAGTACAGCGGCTCAAAGTGGAAGAATGAATAAAATATTCTTTGGATAGTTGACGTGTATCATTCTGAGTAAATCCTAAAATTGCTCTTATGATCAGATTCTCATAATCACTGACTTATTTTCTTCTTGTGTGCGTCAACCTCTCTGAACTTCCTACATTTCCCAGAATGCCAAACTGCTTTCTTCTGCTTTTCTAAAATGCTTTCAATTGTCTTCTGTGATGTGTGGACCAGTGCAACACGGTGGTTCTCGAAAGAACCCTCTGCTCTTCTGATCTGCTTTCTGTAACAAATATTTCAGTCAGACTTTTCGAGACTTCCAAGCTTCCTGAAGGTCTTACTCTCTCGTCTCGTCGAGTTAGATGTTAGATCTCGTCTCTCGTCTCGTCTTACTGACCTCACGGTCCCTTCAGTGTCCTCCTTTTCTCCAAGCCTGTGAAAACTCTACTTGGAGGGATGAAACCATTCTTCCAAAAGATATTCCCTTATCTTGGTCCAAAATCCCCGTAGGTGTTTAGTTGAGATCTGGTGACTGTGAAGGCATAGCAGATGATTTACATAATTTTCATCAAACCATTCTAGGGAGCTGCCAGGCCCTGTATGCAAGCATCTCTCACCATCTGTATCTAAGACCTAATGGGATCAAAACCCCAAGAACCAGCAGTAGCCTGTAGGGTGATTTCTGGCCAGTCGGAACTACTAGTGACGGTCTTTTGGCCAAGCCTCTACATACATACATACACATTAAGAAATTACTCTTCAGCCGCTAGATCCAGTACAAATGGGATTTGACATTATGGACCAACTTGGACGCCATCTAGGAAGATTATTGGCAACTATTTCAATCATCAAGTCATCATTTTGAGCAATTTTCTGGGATAAAATGTCAAAATCTTTTGATTTTAGCTTCTGAAATGTGAATTTTCCGGTTTCTTTCATCTTTTATGACAGTAAGCTGAATATTTTTGGGGTTGTGGACATTTGAGGTCATCACCGTTAACTTTAGGGAACCATTTTCTTGGACATTTTCAGGATCAAACAACAAATTAGTTGTTCGTTGCAGCCCTACATTGATGAAAGACACTTCGTCCAAACATTCCACCAAAGGCTCACCTTAGAAACTCAGGTTGCCCAAGGCAACAGTCACATCATATCATACATCAGGTGAGGATATGCACACTTCACCTTTGAGGATATGTTCCCTGAAATGAAACCACTTTTAAAACGGGTACCTTGTTGTGGCGCAGCTGTAACAATCCACTGAACTGGCAGGTGTTGCCGCTGTTAACACACAAAAAAAAATCACTCAACCTGAGCTGCACTCACCTCGGATGTCATATCTCCCGCGTAGGCCATAAGCAGCCGACTGTGCTTTTGTGCCAGGGGATAATTGCAGCTATAGGAGGGTAAGAAATAAGAGATTTGCTCAATTAACCAATGTAGCACAGCTGAGGACAGCACCTGTGCATATTGGAGTCCCTGGTTTTTTTTGCAGATAACATGGCCGATTACCCTCTGGAGTGTGCAGCCACCGAGCTCTGTCTGTTACGACCCCTACCTGGTGCAAGGCAGGGAATAGCGCACGCAACCACATTGTGTTTAATTGCTCTCTGGGTGTTAATATGCACTTGTGTTCGGAGTGTTTCATTTTCGCCCGCCTGGTGTAATGATAAGCAGATCGCCGGCTGCCAGTTTTAACAGTTGGATAAAAATCTCAGTCGTTCTGGAAACCTGCAACTCGCTGGAGCAGGAAGAGAGATCCTGCTGTTTTTTTTCCTATACGAGCACAGATGAAATTACCTGTTTACATTCAGCGCCGTGTTAACCAGCAGGCTGCTGCTATAAAGTAAGTAAGCTGTGGAGAGCTGGTGGGAGATGCCGCCAAATGAGATACCTGGTTTATTTGTGTTTATTCCTTATTTTACATGATCTCTAAAGGGCCTCTCCAGCAGATCACTGCACTGATTGGCTGAAATGACTATTTTTAGAAGCTCCAGCACCTCCCGTGCTGCCAAATGTGAGATGATCGGTCAGTACAACCTCATTAAAACTTATTACATACATTTTACATACCTTAGTATCCCTTGCTTGTAATATTTAGAGGTGGATGGATGTCATGTGTTGCACAGTTATTAGCACATACGTAATTTTCCAAAGTGTTTTTGATATTGATATCCCCATGAATGTGACTTTTCCAAATAAAGTTATGAATATAAACAAACCGGTATATTTAGTAGCCTGTTTTACAGCAGCAATAATTTAATTAACACGAAACTCCTCAAATAGTGAAAAAATAGAGAAAGTTTTGTTAGTTAAAGGTCCAGTGTGTAGGATTTTTGTGACATCACAAAGACCCTACCTGGAGCCAGCCTTTAATTGGTCCATTCTGAGCTACTGTTGAAACATGGCAGTTCAACAACATGGTGGCATCTGCACAAGAATAACACAATATTCTTATTTCTAGGTGATTATACACGAATGAAAACATTAATATTTGTTAAATATACACTGTACCTTTAAGACCATGACCTGAAATATTTTTTTGCCATTTTGTTGACAACATAAATGTCTAATAGTATTAATAGGCGGTCAGTTACTCGCTATGCTGTTATAAAATCGATCCCATATCACATAAAATGTACTGGCTCCATTAAAGCCTTGTTATTGACACGTGTACCAACAATATATCAGTACATATCAAGTACCATCATTAGCAGCTTTGTAGTCCACATTCTTCTTTAGCTGCTGCCAAATTCAGCTTTGCTCTGCAGCCAATAATTAGTCATTCCAGTCATACCACCCCCTATAGATGCTCTACAATACACGAGATCAGATCAAATGGTAAAACACGCTAATCTTTCATGTCAGAGAAGTAAAATAAACGGTGTGTGCACCGTCGTCGGTACCGGTGCTCCCGGTCCCCCAGCACAAACAAACCAGACAATTTCAGTTGGCAACATTGCCTCAAAAAGGAGGGGGAAAAAAAAGTTGGTTAGCAGATGTCAGTTGTTGTGTTTATCTCGGCGGTTTTCCTTCGCTCATGCATGGATCTTATATCAAAGAGGGCTTATCCGAATAAAGTGCTTAAAAGCTTTTCAGACGCCTGGTGATCTGAACAATTTTTGGCTTGATCTGCAGACTAAACAAACCATAATGATGCAAGCTTGTGTAAAGATGTACACAGCAGTCAAACAACAAATGCCCGGCGCTTGATGTTTTTATTAATGTTTTCTCTTCTTCTTTTCATCAGCTTTTATTCATATCGTCTCTGTTTTTGGATCTAAACACAGGGGTAACTTCTTGTTTGCTCCTGCGGAGGTGCAAAGAGAAAGGACAGTCATAAATGAATGCACGGAAAAAAAGAAAAAGAAAACCGCGAGAAACGTGTCATCTGCTGCTTCTGTCCTGGTCTTGCAAGCTCAAATTTCCCTCGGGACAGTAAAGGGGATTGCGGTATGTTCTATGTGAGACGTAATCAAAAATATTCAAATATTCTTCCAAGTCTGTTGGGGAATGACAACAATCCTGCTGAAAAGGTGTATTTTCTAGGACGGTATAATAAGCCGACCGCCACTCCTGCTGCCGCAAAGTAAAAGCGACAACGGCATTAAGTTTTTAACACTCTCTGTATTTTGTAACAAGGTTGGATGTGTGAAGAAAGTTAGCAGACATCCTCTCAAGACCTGCCGGTCTCATTTCAATGCAGAGATAGGAGCGTCGGGGCTCGCCTCTGAAGTCACAACTTCTGGCTCACATGATGGGGGAGGCAGACGTGGCGAGATCTGCTCGCTAAAGCCAATCAAAAGACCTGAATTCTATTTGTTTTGTTTCAAGGGAAGACGACAAAGGGGGCCTCAAGGTCTTCTTCAAGATGGCTCTGAAGCCTGAGACGAGAAAAAAAAACGGGGGGGGTGAGAGAAAGAGGGAGGACCGAGGCTTTCAAGTGCCCGTCCTTGGTGGGACCTTTGCCGCGGTGCCAGGTACACAGCTTTTAGGAGAGGAGGTGGGGGCTGTTTTTTCATGTTAGTGCGTGGTTGGGAGTTATTAATATTCTCAAAGACAGAATTTTCTCCCCCGGATTGAAATAATGGATCATACTTAAAAGGGGAAGAACTCATTTCAGGTTTTAATACGGTAAGCCTGTTGGAACCAATTATTGGAGGTGCTTTGCCATTGTCATCTTGCATTTCTCCTTGAGGAGATTAACTGGCAACGCTGAAAAGGCCTCGCAGTATCCGGGATTTCGCTCATTCCGAGAATCTGCCTGAAATGGAATATTTTTCTTGATTTGTGTGTGTGTGTGTGTGTGTGTGTGTGTGCTGTACGTCTGTGTGCGTGTCAAGTTCCAACGTGTTTCACGTATTTTGGCTTCATGTTCTACCTAATTATTGCAATTTGATCCTAAAGCAGGAGTGGCCTAATCCTCTGCTGTACTGCAGAAATCCTGTTTCAGAAACTTTGGTAATAAATTTGGCCTGTTTTAATAGAGACTGGGAAAGTAGCACTGTGACGGCAGAAGGACGGCCTCCCTGGGAAGCTCCTCTGTTTCCTCGTATGCAAATTCGTGAGAGGAGACAGTCGGGGCAACTTGCAGAAAGTTGGAAGAAGTTGTGGAGGGAAGAAAGCAGAAATCCCTCGTTTTCTTGTGTTCTCTCCTCCGTTTCCGCGACTGTCCCCCGAATGCTAGAGGCTCTGTCTCAGTGTAACTTTTGCACCCACATATTTCGTCTGCTTTCACAAAGCGGCATTATTCATGCTCTGCTAATAATGTATAATAAAGTGGAGCTTAATTTGGAGATGTGACTTATTACCTTGCGAGATAATTTCAACTTAAATCTGCAGGACATTAATCGTGGGTTCAGAGATGTTCAGTTATTAGTACGGAAGTCCTGGTTTGTCTAAATACGTGAACTCGTCTCACATTATCTCACATTAAACTGAAATCATAGCTTTGTCTGTGCTGGTCTGCAATCATTTTTTTTCCATCTTGAACTTGACCCAAAGACAAATACATCATTATCAGTGGTCCGTGCATGTGAGTTTAATATCAAGACAAATTTGTTTTGGCAATATTTGAATGCAATATGCATATTCTAGCCTCAAATACAGCATTTGCCTGTAATATGAGCATCTTGTAGATCTCTACAGAAAGTTCAGAGTCCAAAATACTCTAAGTTTAAATTATAGATGGTACATGACGTCACCAATGACAACGCTCGTGGAATGACAGTTTTTAGCACTTCCTCATTGGCTTCGTTTCCCAGCACCCGAGGTTGCCGCTTGGACGTCATCCACGGGTTTCTGAAGAGCCTGTCGTGTCAAGCTCAGTGGGGGCTCTTGCTGCCCCCATCTCGGCTCCTCCTCCGCCTCCCCCCCTGCTAATCCAAAAATGTGCAAAGGTGGGAGCGTGGGTGGAGCTGAAGCCCGATTGCTGAAACCAGCCACTTGTGACGGCGCCCACCTGTCAATCATAATTATGCATATTACATATGCATAAACTGTTTTTTGTACCAGGCTGTAAACATGTTTATTTCTGCCGTGAAGTTGTGACATTTTAACATGGGGACTTATGGGGACTGACTCACTTCTGGAGCCAGCCTCAAGTGGACGCTTGAGGAACTGCACTCCCATTTGATTTTCCAACCATTTCTCAGTTGTGAGAGATTGTGTTGTGGCATAGAACTAGACACTCTGCTGCGGCTCGTTCCCTTTAGGTCTGAAGTCAGACTTGATAGAAGTCAGTCAGCTGACCTACATTCACCCACATACTATCCAACCTCATACTGCAGACCAAATCTAATACTGGCAATCTGTACTGTGTTCCAAAATGTGCATACACATGGCTGATGAGCATCATGACTGTGACAGAACTGACCAACTTTTTAATAGCTTTCCATGTAGTAGAACTTTAAGAGTCAGACCTTTGCTCTTCCCCCCTGGATATGTACAGTACACAGGCTGATAATGGCAGAAATTATGGTGACATTTTTAATATAGATTATAGTGGAGTGTAAAACAATAATAGCTGTTTTTATACAGTCTCCAGCTGGGATAATTTCTAGAGTGACTAAACTCTTCCTCATGTTGTTCGGGAACCCTAGGAGAGCCTCTCAAGGCCTTGTGGGGGACCTTAGACCCCATGTAGAGAACCACTTCTAATAGGACGTGCCTTTATCCTCCATGTTTTTATATCTTCTCCGTCGGCCGCTGATGTTCATAAACGCCCGCTCTGCAGGTGAGGTGACAGCTTTCAGCCAATGGGACCGGTGTTTTCTGTCAGCCTGACTCACAGCGGAGAGACGTGCGCTTTATCACGATGTAGTAATACACGTGCTACCTAAACCTCACTGCAGGACATGCTCCTTTGTTATTTCCAGATCCCCTTTCTCCCCCTCCTCCCCACGATTGCCAGGAGTGAGCATCGTTCTCGGATCATTACTCCTCAAAGAAATTTAAGCGCGGGATGCCATTTAATTTTTTTCCCTCCCCAAATGCAGTCCGTCATTAGAAATCCTAGCTGTCATGGCGATGCCATTTTTGGTGCGGAGTGTTTGTTGCCTCATTTCTTTTAATTTTATCTCCATTAGCTTAATTCTTTTTTAATATTTCCATCTAACGAACTTTACAGTCCATTTTGTCTCAGTGTCTTGCTAAGCGAGTTTTATGAAGCAGGCAGTTGGCTTTTCCATTTGAGAGCGGGCAAGGCGGGGCGGGGGGGGGAAGAGTGGGGCGGCGGGAGGAGGGGTAATCGAGGAGGGCCCTGGTGCTTTTGTCAGCTTATTTTTGGCACCTTAGCTAGCAGTTCTGCTTCTTCGCCTTGATTATACAAGCAAACAACTGCATGAAGTTCATTAACAATAAAGCACAGGCTAATTAAGCCGAGCCCCTTAGACAAACCAGCGCTGTCATCCCGCATGTGTTCGGAGCTGATTGAGCTGTTAAAGATTTACCTTCACTCGTCTCTTACCTCCTTTGCTCCCTCGCAAGGGCCTTTGCTGATTTGTCTCCGAGGGCGTTTAACCTCACAGAGAGTCAGCTGCTGCCATTTGGGTTGTAAACACTTTACTTCAAGGCAGAGTAGCCTTACAAGGCCGACGAGGTGTTTACTTCCTGCTTTCATTATGCTGTGCTTTTAATATGCTGCCGGCGCCATCGCATCTCCCCGAGGAACTCTTGTCGATCTGTCTATTTATCTGTGTATCTATCTATCTCCTCATAACGCTGTTAAACAACACGCTGATCCTGTTACACTACAGGCCGTGACGCGGCGCCATAAATTACATGTGAATCAGTCTCGTGTCTGCCCAGAGGTTGTGAGATACACCATTAGCGAAACGGCCCTCCAGCCCTTTGTTAATGTAATTTGCTTAATTGCTCTATCAGTATACAGATGAGACGTGTTCACTCGGTCGGTCCGCAGAGAACGTTCTGGACATATTTATTTTAATACTCATATCTTCTTATGGTTGCTGATCCCTTTTTTTTATTGCTGGATGTCCAATGATGAGGCCACTCTGGAGGGATAACTGGGCGGAGGCATGAATTTTGATCCATACAACAGACAAATACAAGGTTTCGGTTTCTGCCAAGAACTTGATTACACATCAGATTCATTTATTTGCACAACAACTTTGATTCAAGACAATATGTACAAAAAAAACATGAAGCATGTAGGACCCTTTCCAAACAAACCCCTCACCCTGAGATCAAGAACCTGTCTTAAGATCTGTCAGCGCTACCTTTGCCGTCCCAGTAAACTTAAGCTACAGATTAAAAGGTTATTTCAAACTGGGCTGTCTATTGGTGCTACATGGCCAGAGAAAAGGCCCGTGGAACAACCAGAATGCACTAAACGCTTCAGCTGGTGGGTGACGTATTGCGAGCTGGGTGGTGCTTGGTTTTGGCTCGTCGTTGGTGATGCATCAGATTCGGTGAACCTGCCCTGACCGTCTCACGAAATACAGTGTACCACCGCCCCTCTCACAATCCGACGGTCCATGGAGTCGAGTAGAAAAGTACAAGTTGAAAAACAACAATCCGTAAAACAACATGTCAAGCCAGACGTTAGCCAGCAAAAGCCAGGAAGCTTATACATCAAAACTCTTGGTAGTAGTCTTACAAAAACAGAATCAATGCTTGTTGTCAGAAAAATTGATTATTCAAAGGATGTATGCAAACTGGAGCCAGAGGCCCAAAATATATATTAACCAGGAAGTCCTTGGATGTTCTGTGAGCTGTGTTTGGGTGTCCTCTTTGGACTGGAAAAACACGATAACCTCTCATGCTCCTAACATCTTTTTCGAAACAGAAAACAGACAACCTTCCTCAGCGATTCTTGGACATCACTTGTTTGCGAAGGTAGAGGCCGGCTAATATGGAGGACCTGAACTGACAACCTCAGTCTACAAGCCTTATGCATTTCCTTTAACCTTCAGGCTACCTTCAGCTGAAGCTTCCTCCTTCATCTCCTCCTCCTCATCTTTGGTGGTGGCTCTGCTTCACCCCAGGGAGCGACAAGCCGCCGCTTCCCCGCTGTGACGGCTCCTCTTCGGTGTTTAATTACAGGGGAGGCTGAGAAGTCTGCCTCTTCTCTGATGAGTCGATGGATGAGAGGCAGGGGGCTGAGCAGTGGAGGTTTGGCTTAAAGGAATTGACCTCTAATGCATGAGCGTGGCTTCTGATTGGTACGAACGGAGCTGGAGGTGGATGAAAGGCTATTTTTAAAACCGTTGTTTTCTGCCAAAGGTTTGTCATCAACTCCATTTTTGTACTTTCTGTTATGGCATTTGGTTCAAATGAACCGTTTCTCCAAACATCTGCAAAGACCTGATTTCAGCTGCCTCTTTGTCCTCCATATTGACCTTGGGTTTCAACTGTGTGGTTGAAAAGTCTACATATGTGTTTGCACGAAAGCAAAAAGGCCAAACCATACATTTATTCAAAAAGACGTTTCAGTCCCAGCAAGATCTTTGTCAAGTCTAAAAAAACAACAAAAAGAACTGAAATATTGCGAACGAAAGTAGATTTGTAGTTCACACTCAGACGTTACTTAATGTTCAGCGCTGGTTTCCAGGCGGCCTGCATCTATACTTCTTTCAAGCGCAGAAAATCATCTTATCAGATCATTATCATCAGCAAAGTAGTCAACAACCGCTGGGCAGTGCGGCTATGCATGACGTTCGTTGTCATCCACCCACACCCTCGAGAGTTCACATGGACACTTGGCATAAAACCCAAAATTTATAACCCCTCAATACAGTTTGTGCTGAAAGCAAATTTGTGTATGCAGGCGCCCAAATGTCTGTGTCCATTTTAGAATAATTGCACCCCCTAAGGCAGACATTATTGCGCTATTTGTAACCTTTGTGCCAGTTTCTGGCCCAACAATGAAAAAAAAATAATTTTGTAGGCGGGTTGCAGGTATTTTATGGTTTGTCATCTCCTCGTAAATGCTAAAAAGTTGTTAATGGCTCAGGGTCTTGTACTAATTTTGCGTCCAATCGCATGCTTTCTGGGTTATAATGCCGACAGAACTACGCTCAATGGACGGACTGGACCAGGATCGAACACAGCCTCTGAGACTGTCAGGGAATAACTTCCCAATACACTACATTGAGGTCATTTACAGACTTTCTTGATGGAAAAGGTTACTAAGTAGCGAACCACCAACTGCCATGAGCTCGGTCAGCCATGCAGTCAACCCAACTGGCTCAACTCTGGGATGCCTGGAACCAAACCGGGTAAGAAAACCATCTCTGTGCTGTGTTCCCTGTGACCATCGCCGGAATTGGAGGTTGTGTTGCTCCTGGTTCTGGCCGTGTTCACTGAAAGGTGGGATGCATGAAACCATCTCCATAGCGTTGGCTACATAGCGGTGGAGTTGTAAGAGACACAACGGCAATCAGCACCCACGCCAAGTCCCTCCTTTAGCTGCCTGTTTTTACAGAAAACATCACTCTGCTTTCCGTTTCACGGGAATTGAGATCTGAGCCACACGTTAGGACAGAAAGTCCTCATTAGGGAGCTTTAGCTGGTGCCACAGAGCAAGCAAAAGTTCTGTGCTTTGCTTAAAGGCCTCTAGGCAACACTAGTGAAGGGAGGGGGGGGGGGGGGGGGGTAATCACTCCTGCTGGTTTTTCGCGATTCCCTTGAGTCTTCAAGATCTCACTGATCCGAAGTTACAGTATGTACAGTACCGCGAACAAATCTGAACCTTCGCCGTACATCAGAGGTAAGTCGTGTCACCACGTCACGCGCGCAGTTAGCAGTGTGATCAAACACAGCCGGCGTGTCTGTAGGTAGCAACTCCCCTCAGCGCCTCGTCTTTCCAGCGCCGCTTCAGAGAGGAGAGGTTGCCTGTGAAAGGAACCTGAACAAAGAACACATAGAGTGCCGGTTTGAGGACGGCCTCGACATACGAGCCCGTCAAAGCGGCGATATGAATCTGCGCTGTAATTCAGAGAAAAAGAGATTAGAAGAAGATAATGGTCTCATATCTCAAAAGTTAACAGTGAGGCCCGCGTGAACTGTGAATAATCTTATAATTACTGATCTAATGCCATTAGGCCTGACAGAAATAGAGAAAGCAACGCTTGGATGGGGCGCAGTTAATCAAGTGTGCGCTCCTCGTTGGATCATCAGTACCCCCGCGCACGCTAAGGCCACGAGTGATGATAGGTATGAGTTTAAATGACAGCTTAAAGGAACATTACGCCGCACTCATATTTGGTTAACTTCCCCTACCAAATGGTTGAAAAACGTGACATTTTTTTAATGTGCCTTGCAGTCTTATATCGCCCCCTCGATTTGTGAGGGTTTTTTTTCCTTCTCTCTCTCTCTGCCTGTCTCTCTCTCTCTCTCTTTCTCTCTCTCTCTTTTTATTTTTTTGCCTCGGGCTATTCTTCAGGGGAAATCCAGACTGACTGGAGTTCCCTCACCTTGTGCGCCCGTTTGATCCCCGACACAGGCAGACTGCTGATCTGACCGTGTTAAGCCTCTGTTCCAGGTTGTACTTGCAATGTGAGAATAATAACCAAAAAAAAAAAAAAAAAAAACACTAGAGCGCTAGAGGCTCCCCGTCTCTGATTCATGTTGCCTCCTTTTATTTCGCATCGTGTGGGAGAGAGCGCCGTGACACAAGTGCACACCCAGAGTTTGACAGTTTAAAGAAAAGATCCACCCTCGGATTGTCATCCACTGTTTGATCTCATCAGTCTGATGTTCTGTTTGATGGCAAAGTGTTGTCGGTTGAGCCAATTTTCTCCCTCCGCGATTGTCGGCGAGCGAAGCGCGCGCATTGTCTGCATTTGACCAGCTATTTGTGGGAAGAATAATAACGATTAGAATAGAGCAGAAAATAGCTGCGTTGATAAGTGTCAGCGTGTCTTTGGGTGGTTCTCTTGCACGCCAATAAACACGCGGATGTTGCTCGGCAAGAGTCGGCACTAACTTTTCTAAAAAGGTTCACTTGGAGGAAGGGTAACTGTACTGGGGTCCGGTTCTGTTACCTCAAAACTCGGGTCTTTGTGACTTATCAGGACGATATCAGCTCTGATCATGTAGTTTTTCAAGTCGAGACAAAGTGTACACTTACACTGGGTTGGGTCTAATTATACTTGGACTCTCTTTTTTTTATGATTTGGCCCGTTATCCACAAGTCTGTCTTAGAAGTGGTCAAACATTTCGGACCTTTGCGCATTTTCTATCTTCATTCCATCTCATATCGAAGAGACAGACCTAGAAACAGTTTGCAATGATGTTCGCGAATCTCTTGAATGCCGAATTGACTTCGTATCAACCTCATTTCTTCATTTCCCAAATCTTCCAGAAACAAGTCACCTTAATTTTTCAGGAAACTAGATCATCCGAATCTGACTGTTCAGCGGATCACAGGTGATATGTAGAGACAAAAGGCTTACATGTGTATCTGTCCCAAAGGAATTTGCGAGCTTTCTATAGTTCAGCAGTAAAAACCCTACATCTGTGTATCGTGCTGCTGTTGCCGGCTGAAAATTTCCTTTCCCTCTTTGAAGCTAACGCGATGGATTCTTCTTTTCACTTTTAAGACGGATCACACCTTTTGCCGATCTCCGTGGTTTCACATCTGACGCTCCGAAGCTCCAGGAATAAACAAATGTGTCGGAGCTCTTTGCGGCTAATGGTGTCTCCCCAGATGAAGCTCCAAAATATTCAATTTTTATTTACAGGCGGTTACATTTTGGGAGCCCCGAGAGGACGACTTTTGATTACACAACCTGCCATCTCTGTTGGAAGTTGGTCTTCCAGGGAATAAACACGGACCATAATTAGGGAAACATGCAGATATAGTAGATGAGCAGTGATGGTTGTGGGCTGTCTGGACTGGTCTCTGGGCAGAAAATGGAGATAATGAAGGCGTTTTGAATTTGGACTGAAAGTGGACTGATGGGCCTCGGCTCTCCACGCCCATTTGGGAGATTTCAAACTTTCTTTTTCTTTCTTTCTTTCTTTCTTTCTTTCTTTCTTTCTTTCTTTCCTATCTTCCTTCCTCCACCCTGTGGCTTTGTTCGCCGTCACATTTGACTTTGTGTGTTTGTGCGTGCAGTATTAGACAGGGACTGCACATCACTGACACCTGCTTTTAATAAAACAATGTCTGATCTGCAGCCAGAACCCTTTGCTGAGGTTATAATTTTAGAAACGTTGCTTCTTTTTCCATGTAGATAACCAGACGGTCTCTACAAATGACATCAAACGGCACTGTACGCCGTGGAGGTGTAGCACATTTAACCCCTTGTAGTAATTTAGTATTCTTTATTTTATTATTATCCATCATTTCATATTAAATTTTTGCCAGCTTGATCTGCCCTGTGTAGCCTGACACGGCGTCTTGAACGGCCGTGGTCGAAGCCAGAACTTCGCTGTGCGGTTGGAATCGAGCCGTTAGCCGCCCTCTCCAATATAGGAACGAAATAACGCCCAACGAAATATTCTTATCCTGCACAGACTGCCAGTTTAAAATAATTAAACTCAATGTGGCCAATCAGGAAAGAGCACACATCCCGCTGATGCTCCATCATTGCCCCTGCCATAGTTCAAAAGTAGTTAAAGGTGCTGATACACTCTAGCCAGAGGTTACCACTTGGTAACACCAAATACAGATATGTTATTTACTTAGAGACTTTATCATGCTGCAGAAATCTCATAATCAGGATTCAGTACATAATTGTCTGATGTGCGTCGAAAGTGGAACACGCCGCTCTTTCCCAGTCATATGTTTGCTGAATGAAACACACAAACTAAAGCATAAACTATCTGAAGCTGTAACTGGAGAAGAGTTGTGTGATCTGATCTTGCAAATTTTTTTTTATTGATCTATTTATTTTTTTTGGCCCCACCCACGCGAGTTTCCGCTCAGCCAATCGGATCACTCCTATCTCGCCGGCGGCTCTGGTTTCAGAGATGTTTGCACAACTAAAACTCCAATCTGTGATGAAATATGCCCGGGAAGGACGGCGGGACAAACGTCTCTCTTTTCCCTTCCACTTCCAGATCCTTTCCCGCAGCGCGGAGAGCTTTCTGTAATGACACATCTGATGTAAATCTGTACAGTGTGCGTGTGTGTGTGTGTGTGTGTGTGGTGTGTGTCGCTGCATGCATATGGGCAGCTCCAGTCACACACACTCCCAAGTTTGCAGGCTGGGTAGTGTCACTGAAGGTGTGCGCGCGTTGTTCTGAGGGGTTGTGAAACACGACGCGGCGGCGGCGGCGAGCGATCCCACGAGGGGCTCCCATGTCATGTCGAAAATACCATAACACGTGCATTACATTTAAGTAATTCTTCTTCCATCTGCTAAGTATGACAGCATTAGCATACCCATTTAATTAGCGCCACGCTTAAAGCATTCCCCCCTTTCAATCACCTCATTGTATTTACCCAGCCACTGGTAGCAGGAGGGCTCTCGATTAAAAACGGAAAACAAAAACCGCGTTGTGAAAAGAGTATTTCTAAATATTGATGGAGATGACTGCGTTTTCAAATGTCAAGATTAATAAAAAAAAAAAAAAAAAGTATTTCCCAAGAACAGTTCGCCTAATTTGCTGTTTTTATATGTTTTTGCCGCCGTTGCGCCTCCGCTAACTTCAATCATCTCGCATTGACTTCACCGTTTCCGTATTGCCGGCGAAAAAAAGGTGTCATCATCCTCTTTTCGTCTTCATCGGAACAAAACCAACACATCTGATCCCCCCCACCACCGCCACCACCACCACCACCAGCACCCTGCTCTCTTTCTCTGTTGTCGGGCCTCCTTTTCAAAATCAAAACTATCAAGCAGGAGGAGGTGGCGGCGGGTGGAGGGGGAGTGTGTGTCGGGGTGGGTGCGATTGAAAAATTGGGAGCCTCTTTGAATGGCTTGCATTTACATTAATGAACTTGATTTGAATGGAGGTTCATATCAAGCCTCATAGATTCTGCACTGTGATTTTATTAATTGCAACAGAGGCGTCATTGTTTGTCGTTTTGACGCCAATTCAATTAAAATCCCATTTAGAGGGTAATAGATTAGGCAGTGTAAACTTTATGTGGAAGACGCCTCGTGACTAATATGTGGCGCTATGAAAGCTCTGCGGCTGTGTGCGTGTGTGTGTGTTTTATGCACGTGCGTTCACTTGGAGTACATGTATATCATTCAATTCTGTAGGTGTTTTTGCCTAAGCATGTGTGTAATTGTATTGTTGTGCAAGTGTGTGTGTGTGTGCATGCGAGTGCGATCACCCCTCCTCTTTGTTAAGTGAGCGAAATCACCGTCAGCATCTGTGCCGCTCAACTCACTTTGATTCATAATTGGTCGTCTTTTGAAGGAATTAGCAGCTTGTAATTCTATACTTTAATTTGAATACCCTCGGTAAAGATATGTAGGGCCCAATGCATGCGGCGGTTATGAAATAATTAGATTTTCTATGGCGGCGTTTAATTGTAGTGTTAAATGTGTGGCGATATATTACAGCTGACTGCTTCAAATGTTAGCGCGAGTACGGTTTTGGCAAGTTTGCTTCTGCTTCCTCCTCAGTTATTGCTTGAATTTGGACGCACACGATTGATTTAACAGCTATTCATGGTGTACATGTGTGAATTATTTAGGGAAATGGAAAATATAAAATAAAAAAAAATTTTAAAATACAGAATTTTTCAGTGATCTCTGAATAGTTCAATATGGAAGCTCATTGCTGCCTCAAAAAAAAAAAAAAACAGACAAACTAAAACATCAAAAAATAAATAAATAAATAAAAAAGCAATGCAAAGTTGGGAATAATAATTAGTTTTTTTGTGTTCTGTATCTTTTGGGGTGTTTTTGGTAAAAACCGAATCCCGAATACGGTATACGGTATACGGCATACGGAAGCCATGAAAGGCAAGTTAGAAAATAAGAGTGATTTTTTTTTTTTTTTTCCTCCGAGCTAGATTGTTTTCTTGGTTATTTTTAATCTGTGAATGAATTATTATTATTTTCATTTCTTCGACAAGACAAGTTTTCCAAATGTTAAATTTGTTTTTTATTGTATTATTAATGTATAAAAGTATATAAAATAACACCTAACCCTAACCCTTTTTTTTTAAAGAATTGTCCCAATAAAAATGTTTTCACAATGAAAAAAATTGGAAAAAATGGTCCTGGCAAAACATTTAAAAAAAAATTTTAGTTAAAAAAAAAAAATAAATAAATGGGATGAATCACTGTCTTATTTTTCTATCTTGCCTCTCCGAGCTTCCGTAGACCTACTTTCACAGCCTCCCCACTCCACATTTGCGAGGCATACGATCTCATCATTGCGACATCTTTTTTGAAATATCTCTCTCCTCATGTCTGATTGCTGTCACTGACGTGGTTTAACGGACCCAAAGACAAACATTTTCATTTTTTGGTACGACACTGTCGAGGGCAAAGGGAGAAGTCGTTAAAGATTTTAGACATGGTCAGAGTGTATAATTTGAACTGTCATCTCTTTCTGCAGCGTCATGGCCGATAATTTGCTGTGTCACTTTCGACACAGATTTCTCAGCGCAGACGGCCGACCTCCATGCAAACGAAAACACTGTGTCCTTTTTAATGCAAGACAGTTCGCTTCTACTTCATTTGATTCAAAAGATTGTTAGTTGTCAAGACGTTTACATGAACCTGTTTGTCACAGTCGACGGACGAGCGCCGCTCGGCACTTAACTCGGAGCAGGCTCCGCTCGGTTTTAATGCTTGTTACGCTTTCGCGGCGAGGCTGCGACGATCTTGAGCGTCTGGTATGACGTTCTCCCCTCCAACAAACACGATGCGCCGCGATCACGGCTACACCCCGTCTGAGGCACCTGTGCTGCAGCTCCTGCCAATACAAATGCACCGTGTTTTCCTCATCTGCTACAAGTCTGCTAATTCACCCAGAGGAGTCGAGTGAAGTGCACACAGCCACTCCGAGGGAGTGTTTTGCATTAAAAATCCTTTTGAGCCGATGTAAGTTTGAGAAGAAGAAGGGGGGGAAAGAAAATTCTGTCTTTAATAATGCACAATGTGAGATGGCACAGAGCAATATACATTTTTAATTACTAAAGTGACTAATATCTAGGTTTGGCTTTGAGGTTTTTGTTCCATAAAAAATGCATTTGTATTTTGTTCCCTGCAGCTGGAGTGCGATACACACACCTGAGCAGAGCTGCGGGCTTTTAGCGCGCGAGGAGGAAGTTTAATAACATATGTTCAGGTACTCCATGCAAATAAGTGAATATGTGAATTTCATGAAGGGGAAAAGTAAGTCATGCATAGCTAAATAACTGTCAGGTTGTCGGGAACAAGCCGTAATAACAGCCTCGCTCGAAGTGAACCACGCTCTTCACCTCACGTCCTTTCGGTTCCTGGATCAGATGAATCAAATCCAACGTTCCCAAACCAGGAAACGTGGCTCATTTTGTCTCCTTTAAAAAAATGTTTTCTTGTCCTCTTGATGCCCAGGATCTAATTTTAAACGCCTTACGCAACGGCTACACATGTGGTTTCGCACAGAAAGATAGTAAACACATTTTATAATCGCATGAGCGCAAGCGAAAAAAACACAACCAAAAAAAATAGAGCATAATGATATTTCCTCTTTTGGATATGAGAATAGAAACTTTCTTTTTTATGTCTTTAACCTTTCATTAACCAAATAGTTCCTCTGACATTTGGAAAATCATTTTTCTAAGCATCTAAGTGTAAAAAAAAGTTTCAGAAAACAACACATGGTAACCTGTAAAAGCCGATCAAAACGAGGAACATAAGACTCCTTATAGGTATCAAAAGTAACAGCGCCAAACTTTTTTTTAGAATAAAACTGGGTTTCAGTCACATAACAGAGCAGATTTTAGCTCCAGACTTAACAGATTTCTGCTTTTTCTTGGACTTTCACGAGGTGACGCAAAGTACTTTTGCACAACAGGGGGTGAGAAGGGACAAAAAAAAAAGAAAGAAAGAAAGAATTTTGCCTTGTGCAAAGTTGTCTCCTTTTCACAGCTTTCCATTTGTCTGTGCATTAATTGGAGAGCCTTCCCTTTTTAGATGGGGTGCATTATTTATGACACAGGCACACACACACACACACACGCACACTCTTATATTTTCACAACCAAGGCTCTCCTGACACCAACCTTGTCTCCTGAGTGAGCTGACGAGCGCCGATCCAGCCTTACCTTAGCGTTCCCTCATAAATTAAAGTTAAATGAACGCGACTTGGAGCCGAGCAAAAAGTAGCTGTGGCCTTTAAGTGGAACAGTAAGTCATTAATCAATCATGTGTCTCGTCACTCCTCCCACACCCTCCGTTTTAAAAACCAATGTCCAAGGGAGAGCCGGCTGCTAACCAGAGTTTTACATCCCACATCTTCTGTTTCCCAGCGCCGTTTTTTTCACAAAGATCTAGCCCAGAAGGGAGAGTCAACCTACCTAATTTGAGCGATTTTTGATAACTTATTCCACTTTCACACAGCACACAGTCCTAATTTTGATGTCGTATGCCGTTTCACTGCACTTAGCTTCCCCTTTCTTTCCACATAAACTCCCCTGCATCACCGCGAGCTACTTTCCTCACAGAGGAAGAAGACAAAGAAGAAAGAGAGAATGAAAGAAAGAAAAAAACCTTCCTGAAACTCGTCTCTGTCTGCAAAAGTGTCAGGCCCAGGAACCCGAACGCAACAGCAGCAACAGCAGCGACAGGCGGGCTTTTTCCCCCCCTCTCGGGTCGAGCCGTACCGGCGGGGGGAAAGTGTTTACCACGACTTTTCAGAGTTCAATCGACGCAATGTGATGTCAATTAAAGGTGACAAAAACTTTAACACTTCCATATGCAGCGGCAGCGCCTCAAAACCACAGAATCTGACTTTGGGAGTGGAACTATTAAGCGGGTGCCAAAAAATGTGCCAAGTGTCCATATGTTTCATAAGGTGCACTTTTTTTATTATTCTTAGTGCGATTTGTCCTCAACAACCCCAGACTTTCTTCATCAGTTAGTTCGTTAGAAAAGAAAGAAGGAGGGGGGGAAAAAAAGCTTTTCTACTCCTCCGCCTTTCTCCAATTATTTTTTTAATTGTTTGATTTTTTTTTTTGATTTTTTTTTTATGATTTGAAAGAGGCCCATGTTTTCTTCTTCTCTTCTGGCCTCTGCTGTAGTTTCTGCTTTTGCTTGGCTCCTGTTAGCAGATTTTGGTCGCTTGCAAAAACCTCCCGTCTGTTTCGTTATCTCCTCATCCCATCCACTCCAAGGAACGTTTGCAGAGTTTTCTTCCAAAAGAAAATAGATAAATAAATAAATAAGATCCACCGTCGCTTTCTTGCCATCCTTTTTTTTTTTTTGTTGAAAAGCTCACAATTCTGGTCATCTCCAACGTAACGTATGAAGACAAACACAAGGGACGAGAGACGTCCACAACTGTCTGGCTCACGGGAAAACCTCTCAAATCCAGTTTTAAGTCGAGCAAAATGTGGCGCCCGTCAGCTTTTTCTTTGTTCCTGAAAAGTTGACACGGAGATGCTAGATTTTTTTTTCTTTTTTTACTCAGCAGCAGAAATTTGGAGAAAAGGAAGCGACGCAAATCCAGCAAACATTAAGATGCTGAATGGAAGCTGAAGTGACAGCTTGACAACTAAATGTGGAATAGCAGAACAAGTGAAGCGCCAAAATAAAAGTCCAGATAAGCTACCTGCACTCTCACCTCCAAACTTTCAAATTAAAAGTTTTTAACTTCTCCCTGGCCCTCATTTATATATATATATATATCTATATATATATATATAGATATATATATATATATTACTTATTACTTCTTTAAAGCGGCTTTAGTTGCATTAGCATTCGTTTTGAGTGTTATATATTACCTCTCCTTTCAGCTCACTTTAGGAGGTACATAGCTCTTTAGCTGCTAAATGCCTGTTTGGCAACCCACTGACCCGTTGCTACTGTAAAAATATTGATTAGTGCAGCTCAGATTTTCAAAATAATGCATTTGCAAACTAGATTTTTGATATATTTTTTGAAATTTTAAAAGATAGAGAAACTTTTGAGAGATTGCAGACACTCATTTTTTCCCATTCTTTCTCTCCCTGCACCCAATCTTCTCTCCATTAACCCGTTCTCCGTCACACTCTATCATTTATAACATACTAGAAATGCCCCGAGCATGTATTTCATAACCACAGTGACTCTGACCTTTGACCTCCTCACCGCCAGGCCCCTCGTAATCCTGACATTTGTGGAATTTCACCTCCTTCCTCGTCTGTGCACGTTTGATCTTTTTCTTTTTTTTTCTGGCTGTAAGCATCAGCTGAACAGCTAAGTGTAACTGTAAGAAGAAGAAGAAGAAAAAAACACAGCGTCTATATTGAGATGATTCATGCTCGTTGATCTGGCAGCGCTTTGTAGGACTCGTCCAACAGGAAATAGCTCAGAGAGGAACCAAACCAAAGAGGATGAATTAGGCATTTCCTCTGGGCCGCTGTTAACCCTCGCCGTGCTGCTGGAGGGCTTTGTCATGAAACAAACGTATGCACCGGATGAGCTCACAATGCAATCCTTTATCTTGATGTTGTCATGTTTTTGTTGTGGCGTTTAGCGTTTGCTGTTCGGCAGCGCTCGCTCGCGTTTGACTTGATGTTCTTCCTCGGGTTCGAACGCCAAGACTGTCAATTTCTTGTGTCGGTTTGGCGACATCTGGGGTGTTTTTGGGGTTTTTTTAAGTATGTTTTCACAGAGCAGAGCCCAAACCTCGATTCACGATGAAACATGTACAAACTCTGACAGTCTTGGAATTCACCTTTCAGCTCGTTGTCAATCCAGCGGCAGTTTCCTAAAGTGGATGCTAAACATGGTAGTTTTTAAAAATATGAAGTAGTAGGTGTTTATTTCACACATTTAGATGCATATTTCAGCAT
Source organism: Nibea albiflora (assembly GCA_014281875.1). Classification (NCBI taxonomy): domain Eukaryota; kingdom Metazoa; phylum Chordata; class Actinopteri; family Sciaenidae; genus Nibea; species Nibea albiflora. Next base: position 2,348,776 of record CM024812.1, on the reverse strand, counting down.
GTTCTGTGCTATATAACTGCCCCTTAATTTAGAAGAAATGCCACTGTTTTTGTATTGCAGAAAACTTTTACTTTTCACAGGTCCATAAAAGTCCATGAAACATAAATAATTTGGATTATAGGGTTGCAAAGGGGTGAAACATGTCCGGTACATTTCCAGAAACTTTCCATGGGAAGTTAAGCTGGCATAGATATTCAAGTGTACTTCGAGATTCCGCGAAAACATATTTTCCCCAACTGTATTTAAAGTCTGCGTGAAGGCAATTCTGAGCTTTCTTTCAAAACACATTAAATATGTTGGACAATAGTTGCTGAAAACATGTGAAAAGGCTTTGAACGAAATATTGACTGAATGAAATGTGGAGTTTAAAACAGTTTTTCAGTTCAGGATTTTTGTGGGCGGTCCTTAAAGGGTGGCTCGATGACACGCTGAGGCCGCCCTGAGCAGAGAGACTAGAGATGAACTCAGCTCAGAGTGTCATGTCATTTTCTGAACTCATCTGACACGTTTCAGTCGCTTCAAAATGGCTGCTTGACTGCTGCCGTGAGTGGGCGTGGCTTCAGGGCGTTCAGTGGACACGCCCCCCACAGTCCTGGAGCCGATAATTCATTTTTACCTGATTTTGACACCTGATTTCATGAACTTGTTGGTAGCTTTTCTCATTCAAATTTGGCTGGGTGGTTAACAACACTTTCCTCTTTGGGCTGACAAACTCAGAACACATAATCATTCTTTCTTTACACAGACAACAGAAGATATAAATGCATGTTTCCTCGTTGGACAGGAAGCATCAGACACTCGATTGATTTTCTTCCTTTTATTCTCCTCGAGGTGTTTTTATGTTGCGCTCCAGGCACTTTGACTCATCATAATCAACGAGCTGTTACTGTATGAATCAATTCCTTCATCATGTGCTGATATTTTTTGATCCTCACCTTGATTGTCGTCTGTGGAGCGGAGCAGCGCAGCGCAGGTAAATACCGCTCGACAAACAACAGACTGTAATCTTTACGCAAGCCCCCCCACCCCCAAACCACAACACTTTGTTTTTCTGCCTCCCTGCTGTATCTCGCTCCCTCTTTGAGAGAGGAAGAAGAGGAGGAGCAGGAGGTGGTGGAGGAGGAGGAGGAGGAGGAGGTGCAGTCGCTCCTGGCAGCTGAGGCCGGTGAAGATCTGTGACAGATGGGACCGAGTCACAAAACTCACAGCCTCGGGCGAAATTCATCCCCCAGAACTTTCCACAGGGTGCCCAGATTTACCTGATCAGAGAGATGTGTTGGGAGGGGTGTGTGTTCATGTGTGTTTATGTGTGTGTGTGTGTGTGCTGGGATCCAAGAATGTGCAGAGGAAGTCGAGGAAGCCTGGCCGCCTGTCATGGCTGACACAGAGCCCATCTGCCTCAAACCTGTGGCGCCCCCGTCGTTCTCCTTGCCACCCCCCCCCCCACATCCCCTGAAAATGAAACACAGATAGACACCGACCTTATGATGGCTACACATGTCGCCAGCTTTGCATACCTTCAAATGCAGCAAGACTCTCACTTTGAAACTCACAAGCAGAACACAGCTTACGTGTCCCATATGTGATGCCACATTGAATTTCCGGTCGACATTGTCTACCCCCCCCACCCGTCCGCCCGCCCTCATCTGAGCAGATGACACCGTGCTGCTGGGATTCCTGCTCCTTCTTCTTGAACACCACGGCGATGACCTGCGTTTTCTTATATATTTCTTCCCCCCTGTCTCTGATCTTGCACGGCTCCCTGACGAGGACATTCCTTTTAAAGCCGAGCTCCTTTGGCTACCAGCCATATTTTGGGGTTTCTTATTATAAGATGAAAGAGAGTTTTCCTCCAAGCCCACCCACATGTTGGAGGTTCCTTCACTGTTCCCGCAGGAACATGAAGTTCTTCTTCTTGGAACCGCCCGCAGTTCCTCAGCCATTAAACGTATTTGTCTTCTGTCATTGTTGTTTTCATTGTTGCTGCCTTTCCTGCCAGGATTCGTGATGCTATGCAGGAGACATTTGATCATCAGTTCAGTGTTGGACGACGTGTTGACGACGTGTTGACTCTCTGCTTTATTCAAACAATGTGACGCGATAAAGCATCTCACCAGTCACCAGTCTGTTTGGCTGCGCTGTAAACAGATTGTTGTTCCTCGTCTTTGGCATTTGTTTGTAGCCGGCGAAGAAGTGTTGACCCTTCCTAAGACCCACCCCTTTTTGCTCTGTGCTCCAATCACAGTTGAGCAAGCCTCAGTCAGAACTTTCTCCTTTCTTGTATTTATTTATGCTACATGCTAGCTTGTTTATGTTGACAGACAGCTAAATAACAAAATTTTGAAGATGGTTCACTAATGTTAGCAAAACATTAGCCAACTAGCTCGAAAACTGGATAGATCAATCACTGGCTAGCTTTGAGCCAACATAGGGACTGATGTCAACTAGCTTGTCACCTAGCATATTGCTAACATTAGCTTTCAAATGTAACCACCTAACAAATGATTTACGTAGATCATCCAGGTAGCTAGCTAGCTCCACAGCCAGATAATCTACATTAATCACCAGCTAGCTAGGTACATTTTAAAGCTAATGTAAGCAAAATGCCAGGTAACTAGCTAGCCTCAGCCGCTAGTTAGGTAATGTTGTGCTAACATTCGCTAATTTTAGATGTGACAACATAAGCATGGTATGTCCTCACAATTTGGTTGTCTTTTCAACATTAACATTGATGTTAGTGATAGCATTGATAGCTAGTGTTTTGCTAACATTAGCCATGAGGCTATATATATATATATATATATATATATATATATATATCTATATATACACTGTGAACAACAGATGAGCTAGCGTGTAGCTGTATCCTACATGTAGCATACAGGAAAGTAGAAACGCAATTGAGGTTTGCTCAACTGTGACTGGAGCACGGAGAAAAAAAAAGTGCGGGACTCATGAATAGTCAGTTGTTAATTTTGTAATTTGTTTGAAAAAATAAACCATCACAGTGAAAGACATAAAAAGAATAATGCCAAATGGATTTCTGTAGAGGAGGAAGGGAAGCCAAAGGGTTTATACAAAGACAGGGAAAAAAAAGAAAGAGAGTAAACATCAGACAACAATACAAAATAAAAAAATAACAAGAGCATGTAAAAGAAACATAAAAAAAGAGAACAAACAATCCAATCATAAGGATTATGATGTTAAAGGCCTGTAAAAAGTTTGCAGCACTGTTAAATTCTCCAACAAAGAGCTGAGCTCAAACTTTAGATGATTATATTTTTTCCAGAATGGTTTTATTGAACAACATCAAACTTATTCTGAAAAAAAAGTCCTCTGTCATACTCGTCTCTCTCGGCCTCTGGCAGGTAATAAATGAATAATATTCACTTTTAAGTAATGTGATAGAAATTATTCAAACCCCCCCTGTAGTTCCATATGCCCTGATTAAGGGCACTTAAGCTGTATATAAGCGATTGATGACGGGGGAGGAATCAGCTCTGGGTTCAGTGTGAACAGAGTTGATGAAAGTTTCCTCCGCGGTGCACTTTGAGACTCCTACGTCGCGTTGATTAAGCTGCCGTCACCGCGGCGACAAATGAGAAGTCGCGAGTTGTGGGGCCTCTAATTGGGGAACAAAGGTGTGTTGTTGTAGTGTGTGAGGTGGTGGTGGTGATGGTGTGTGTGTGTGTGTGTGTGTGTGCGCGCGCAAGAAGAGGGGAGGGTGTCCAATTTCTTGTTTTTTTTTCTTTCTCCGAGCCGTCCACCTTTTTAGCTCCCGCTTCACTCGGTAATTAACACCTGCCTCCTCAGTATGGCAGAGTGACAGTGCTGCGCCAAAAAGCCTCAAGCATTGTGTGTGTGTGTGTGTGTGTGTGTGTCTAAGTGTGTGTTTGTGTGTGACGGAGAAAGTTGAAAAGAGAGGGAGAGATCGACAGTCTTATCATTAGTTGTTCAGATTGCCAACATGTGTGTGTATAAATATGTAAAATTTGTGTGTGGAGAGATGGCGAGTAAAGAGACGGAGAGTCAGCAGTATCATTAGTGGCATTGCTTCAGCACACACACACACACACACACACACACACCACTCTAATTTCAAAAATGTGTCTTATTTTCCTTTTAGCTTGCGGCTGTGTTTTTTCTCATGGCTCTATGTACCTCCTCCCTTCCCCCGTCGAAGTAATAAAAAAATAAAACCGCTGCTGGTGACATAAGGCCGGAGAAACAAAGAGTCTGAGCAGAGAGAGACAGATCCCAGAGATCACCTGTCAGTCAAACATCGACGTCTTCATCTTCTGAAGTCGTGCCTGCAGGTGATGCGCTTCTCTTTGTCTGCTCAACTCCTGGCTGAATCATTCATTTGAGCGCACACCAAAAGTTTTCTCACGGTAACGGGAACGTGAAGATATTTTTCCCCAGATGCGTCACACGTGAAAAGTTTTGCTCTTCTTGGATCAAACCTCCAAATTGCTCGTGAAGGCCTCCCCACTGCGTAAGAATGGCTGGCTCCTAAAACTGATGAGCAGCTGATGGGATATGTGGTGTAAAAGCTCAAGTAGAAGCACGTTATATAAGTACATTCTATTTACCATTATGGAAATGCTTCTTTGGTCCGAGAGGGACTGTCTAACCCGAGAACTCCACCGGGATGTCTTTGTCACGTCGTGGCCGCCGCAATGCTGTTTTGGTCCTTCCTCCGCGCGACTTCGAATTCCACCGGGTTGCTCGCGGTGTCCGTCATAAATAGAACAGCCGCTTATTCCCTAGGGGAGTCGAGCGGAGGCCCGCTTCTGGGTCGGGTTTAAAACGTTGACTGAAATGGTTGTGTACTAGCTTTGGCGGCCCGGCGGACCGTGTGTCCTTTTTTAGCATTATGTTAGTGAAAAGTACTTGTCTGCATCATTAAAGGTCCAGTATGTCAGCAATGGAATATAATATCCATAACTATGTTTTCATTAGCATATAATCACCTGAAAAGAGGAATCAGTTAGTTACCTTAGCATAAGACTTTTATATCTTCCATGGAGTCCACCATGTTTCTACAGTAGCCCACAGTGGACAAACTGAACACAGGCTTTAAATTTGGCCTTTTTTCACATTAGTTACAGGTTTTGCTGTGACTGTAGTTTCATGCTAGGATGGGGAGGGTTGAGGTGACGCGCCACGACTGCCCCTAAATCTAAAGGAAGCTCAAAGTTTAGCATTCCAGCTAACTAGCTTACCGAGAATTCAGTTTTTGGAGGATTGGATTAACATTTTTAGTGCTACCTTTGCTCCACCCAAACTTCACCACCATTTGCCCAAATTTACGTCATCTAGGAGCAATGAACCCAAATTTTAGCTGCACTTAACCTTAAGGGTTAGCAAGGCTAATTCGCCGCTACAGGTCAGCACGGCAAGGACTGCCCGTCGTCTCGTCTTATATTTCAGTTGCTTTCTGCCCTGAGTTCCGCCTTGCAGGCAGACCTTCCTCTTAAATCCATCTTTGGCTCCACCTACTTGATGTCAACCAATCAGATTAGTTCCTCCTCCAAGAAGTGTTTGCACACACAACAAGCATATATTTGTGTGCGTACCATGTTTGCTTATAAGAATGTGTGCATACAGAGTTTTTTTTTTTTTTTTTTTTTTTGGATACTCGGAGTGTGTGTTTGTGTGGCACGTGACGCAGAGGGAGCACATGTGACGAATGCGATGCTAAAGAGCCCATCTCCAGCTCTGCATGTGTTGGTGCGTAGCAGCATCTGTTTTCTTGGATCCGAGTGTGTGTGTTCAGTTTGCCTGTTTAAAGCTCAGGGGAGCGAGGAGGGTGGTGGGAGGGGATTTTTAGCTCGTATGGGTGTGTATAATAATGTGTGTGTGTGGAGCAAGATGGCACACATTTGTGAATGTGCACGCAGGTTTAAACACACTACGTGTGAGTGTATGCAGGTATGTGGATTTTATCAAACCTCAGGACTGACAAATACGTTTTTATCAGGTCTTATTCATAATTTTGATATCAAAGTTCCAGATTTAAATAAAACGTTCTCTCAGTTTTCATATTTCATTTGCTTAAAAACAGCTTTTATTAACATTTCTTTGTGCATAGATGCACAAGTGCCAATTTTTTGTCTCATAGTATTCAAAGCCTTTAAATCTGTCTATTTCATGCCCAAAAAAATCTGCTTATTGTCATTTTCATCTGCCTCATGAAACATTTTTAATGTCTTAAACGCGATGGCACGCGTCAGCTCTTGACTGAAACAACTCCAATGATAATGATGTCCTCCAATTAATCAGAAATATTAATAATTTATGTGCGATCTGATCAGGAATTCTCTTTCAAGTAATTTTGGGTCAAGTTCTTCCCTAATGGAAGGGAAATATTTATAAAATATACAATTAAATCAATAAATATGCAGCAACAAATCAGAGGTGAATTAAACAAGAAAATATAAAATCACATTTATCCAAGAAGAAACAAAATGAGTGTACGTGAATTAGAACACACAGACAGATTTAAAAATATGTATGTTCTCATATATTTAATGTGTTATTGTCTGGAGTGCACACTCATATCCAGTATGGGTCTTTATGTATGTGTCCCTGCAGGACAGGGTTTATGGTCTTGCTCTTGTATTAATAGCCTTAGCTGAGGTTATGTGGGCCCTTGGGTGCCTGGTAAAAACTGTCCTCCTACACAATTGAGCGTAGAGCCCAGTAATTTAGCCCGAGGCTCACCTACTCACAGCCACCTAATGCATGCTGGGTATTCACATGTGAAGCCCGGTTGCGTTACTGCGAGGCTGCTTTCACTGTCTCTTCATAATATGTCACTCGGTGTGACATGTGTTAGGGACTGAAGGGGAGCGCTGTTGTTGTTGGTGAACTGTAGCAGTTGTTTGTATTTTCATCTCATCTGTTAATTGTATTGTAATATTGCTTATGTGGGGAATGTCATTGTCATTCATTGGTTGATTTCCAGTTATGAATTGATGAAACAAATAAAAATCCAAAAGATAACATTTCTAACAAGGTCTCAACTACATTTCACATGTATTTTAATCTGTAGTTTACCCACAGTAGAGGTTAAGACAAGCTTAAATGTGTTAAGCAAAGATTGTTTTAATATACCATTATGAAACAAACTTTAAAACCTTTAAATTTGCATAATAATTTAAAATAAATGATCAAATATCAGTCAAAAAAATTTCTGTATTGGCTGATAATTTATCAGCTCCTGATAGAAAACACAAAGAATCACAGGATATTTAAAAAAAACTAAACAACACACGCCCCTGATTTTAACAGTGCAATTTTTGGCATTTTTTCAATGCCGGTTTACGTGACATGTCACAAACATCAAGGACCCAAACAATTACCGAGTCAGAACAGCAGATCAGGATCACATTAAAGTATGACTATAAACATTTAAACACACACACGAGTAGAAATGCAGGATGTCGTGTTGGACTTTTTACAGAATCAATGCAAACAAATCAAAATTTGTCCGTTTTTCAATGCCGATTTAGCAGTTAGGTGGTTTTGAGTCTTAAAGCTGTACATGGAGCTATTTTTGAATGATGTAACCATTTAGTTCTTTATATGTAGTGTATCAAATGGATTAAAAACCAAGTGATTAAAAAGGTCTCCACATACAGCATCTTCAGATATAAAACAAATGCACTTTTTCATCGTTCTTTCATCATCTTTTCAAACGTTTATGGAAAGTGGGAAAAACCCAACAACTAAACAAACAAACACACAAAAAAAAAACCCCATCACGGATTGATTGATGCACACTTGTTGTGAGGGCTACACCTGTCGACAGGCCTTGAAAAGCCTTCAAACACATCTTGAGCCGCGCTTTGTGTCTCCGCACACACCCACTCGACACACGAAACAATTTGCTCGATGTACTCATTCTTCTCGGAGACAGAAGAATCCAGTCTGTCACTTTGTTACCTGATGTGCTTTAAGGAGAACGTTTCACTTTATGCTGATAATCGCGTCACCGGACGCCGCTGTCACTCATTCGAAACGATGAAAACACTTTTGGACTCAAATTGGATTCTTAAAAAAGAAAGAAAGAAAGAAAGAAAAGTCAGATGGAAGAGTGAGTTGAACTTTTTTCTTTCATCGCGCAGAATTTTGTTTCTGCCGTCATTTAAATGTTGGACCGCTTTAAAGTTTGCTCTGCCAGTCTTTCACTCTTAATGATCTCCCTTCCACAAACTCGCCGGGTGAAGAAGTCACGCTTGGGGTCTGCACGGGCTCCTTAAACGCCCAGAGTTACAGCCGCTTTCAGGAGGGTATTTTAGTGCGTTTTCTTTTTTGGCCAGGAGCCGTTAAAAATGGCTCATGAGCAAAATGAGGAAGAAAAAAAACAAAACAAAACAAAAACCAAAAAAAAAAAAAAAGCCTTGCAAATCTCACTTTCAGGAGTTTGGAAACTGGCCAGCTTAATCAGAAATGAACAAAAAAAATGAAAAGATAGTTTCATATGGAAAAAAAAAAAACACATTCTGGTGAACTGCACACTTTCATAAAAGGCCTGTGCAAATATTGAAAGCATCCCTGAGCCAAATATCCCTCCCAGGCACATTTATAAATATATTTACCATTCCCCTGTTACTTATCAAGATCTCAGTGGTTAACATGGGGGGGTTGGCAGCCTCCCTCACTCCCTCCCAAACCCTTCCCATCACATATGAACGGGTGTGAAGGCTCTGAACCCGGATGTATGTGATTTAATGACTGCAGCCGCCACAAAAAGAGGATGGGGAATGTTGAAAGAGACGGGAAGATGGTGAAATGGATGGGTAGGCAAATTAGGGAATAGGAAAGGCTGCAGCGAAAGAGGGAGTGAGGGAGCGAGGAGGACACAGAGACAGAGGGAGAAGTATGTGGCGGACATGTTGGCGGTCACGCTCTGCTATCACCTTCTTTTTGACCGGAATTCATCCTCCCCTGGCGAGTTTCTCCCATCTGTTCCTCCGCTGAGCAAAACTCTGCAGCTCTCACTGCTGCTGCACGCCGCTCCACCACCACCACCACCACCTCCTCCCCCTCCTTCCTCACATTACTGACTACACCCAACCAAAAAACAGACAACCTTTCAAAATAAGACTGTTAATATTCAGTGCGTGTTTGGTTTGGCACAATTCAGGACGCATGAAAACATCGAATAAATGTCACTGCAATGACAGAAATACGCTGCTGCATGCTGAATGTGGCACATACATACTGTGCAATGGGGTTTCTTGTGTGGCATTCTGGGAAATGTAGGACAAATTTTGACTAAAACACCTGCTTATACTGACTAGTGAGGAGCTACATTTAATGGTGGAAATTAAAATCGTTTGGAATTTAACATAATTTAGTAGCCTTTTTTTTTTTAAACAAAGCTTTAAACTGAAGCACGTTCAAGGCTCCGTGCTCACGTTAGCAGCAATTATGTCCACTTAGCCTTTCAAAATTAAGCTTGCTGCGAAGGATTTCACATTTTATGAGCCTAAACAGTCTCAGTTTGATGTTGAGGTACAAAAACTACCCGGATAGGTTTAGAAACAAATCGTAACGTAATGTAACGTAACGTAACATGAGGGATAATGTACAGCTAGCCGGTCATTATTGTGAAATAGACAACAGAAGTTGTTCCCGTTCGATATACTGTACGTTATAACTAACTCATCCAGTTAATTTAAAAACTAAAAAAATATTGAGATTTAAACATTTTGTTCATCGTATATGCTTGAAGTCATACTGTACCAAATATTTAGCTCATCTCTCATGGGAATCCAAGACAACAAATTCATTTTGTCATCATTTCAAGGAAAAACAAATTATTTCTTATATTTTAGCCAATTTTTGTTACAAATTGGTCAATTTTTTTTTCTTAATTTCTTGTTTTTAGTGTATTATAGTCTGTATTAAGTTCATAGGGACACCATATCCTAATCTCAATTTACAGCTGCTATACTTATAGCTGTTTAATAAATGAAAAGGTGGTACAGGGCAAAAAAACCAGAACATTCTGACATGCTTGTTTTTGTTTTTCTTGAATCTTTTCGACGGTCTTTACGCTCAAAGAAGAACAAACCTCCTTTAATCTCCCTGCTTGAAGGGAAGTGATGGTTTGAGACGTCACCGTGGGGACAAAAAAAAAAAAAGTCCTCCTTGTGTTTCTTTTTTTCTATCTGCTAAAGACATCTTACTGAAGGAGCGTCTTTGTATTAACTTTTTAAATTCCAATTACAAAGGAGGTTTAAGATCCCTCAGTGGAGTTTGACTTAGAGTCCGTGTTTGATCTCCCGTCCTCCGCTGGGACCTCCTTGTCTTCCTCCTTCCTCCTCTCCTGCCTTCCTCACCTTCTCTCTCCTCAAATTATTCTTCTATCACTTTCCCCCCCTATGGTTTACTTCCTCTTTCAATCATCCTTACCCTTTCCCCCTTTATCCTCTTCCTCCCTTTCCACCTTCACCTCTTCCTCGCTTTCATCTTTCCTGCCTCCCCCCTTCCTTCTTTCCCATTCTCTCCTTACTCCTTCCAGCTCCTTCTTCCCTTCCCCTCCAAGGCTCTTGTCTCCTTCATCTTCCTCTGTATCTAACTCCCTCTTTCTCCTCCCTTCACCCTCTTCTTTCCTCCTTCCTCATCCTCCAGCCACTCCTTCAGGTCTTTCTTCTTATCCTCTCCTGCCTCTTCCTCTTCTCTCTAATCCTTTTACTTCTTTCCACTTCCAATTTTCTCCTTCATCTCTTTTCTTCCTCCCCATCTTCTCTTCCTCGCTCCTCCTCTCCCCATCACCTTCCTCCTGCCGTCTGCTTGTCTTTTTCTCCTTCATCTTCACCTTCAGGATTCTTTCACTTTTTATTTCTCCCCCTCATCCTGATCCTCTTCCCTGTTCTTGTACTTCTTCTTCTTCTTCAGCTCTTCTCTATCCTCCTCCCTCTTCTTCTTCTTCATTGTCACTCCTCTCACTCCTCGTCTTCCTCCTTTCTCTCCTTCTTCCTCACATCCTCTTGCTCGGGCCTTGCACCTCTTTCGGCCCTATTCCTTCCTTATTTTCCTCATTTCCTTGTCCTCCATCTCTCCTGCTCCTCCTCACCTCCCTCTTGCTCCCTCTACACTCCTCTTCCTCCTCCACACCTTTCTCATTCCTCTTCTACCTCCTATTTCCTTCCTCTCATCCTCCCTCTTCATGTTACTCCTCTTCCCCTTTCACCCTCCTCCTGACTCTGCTCCTCCCAGCTCTTTCCCTCCTCATCTTCCTCTTTCCCCCGCGACTGACAAAATCCCCCCTTTTCCTCGGAGTCCTTGCACTTTCTCTTTGGGCAATCTGTCGCCACAGTTTCAGCCTCACCTTGGATCTAATGCAAGTGGTATTAAGGGACAGGAATAAAGTGTGTGTAGTGTGTGTGCGTGTGTGTGTGTGTTTAGCAATCCTCCAGTGGCTGCTCAACGTTCCCTTTGTGGCTGGAATAACAGCAGGCGACAGCTTACACCTTGCTGAATACCGCCACTAACAGTGTGTCGACAGCATAACGGCCTTGTGTGTGCAGTGCGTGTGTGCTTAGCGTGTGTGCACGCGCGCGTGTGTGTGAGAGAGAGAGAGAGAGAGCAAATCCGAAGCTACCTCGCTACCTATTCGACTTAATAAAGGAGTGTCTCGGTAACCATTACCCCCACAGCCATGCAGAACAAATTACATTTAATGGGGTTTCTTTGCCCCCACAGTCGTTTTCACCGTTCGCTTCAAAATTTCAATTTAGTGCTTAATGCTAAGGTTTCCTTCGACGTATTATAGAGCAATATTATACCAATTACGGCGTCTGCGAACATTAAATTAAATGCATTAGCACAATATTGGAGAGAAAGGCAGCCGTTTGAAACAAGTTCTGTTCCAAAGCGACGCGGGCAAATGATCCGGGATATGAAAGCCGCGCAAAGAGGCTTGACATCGAAAGGCAATTACGTTTGTTGTCTTACAGTTCTATCTCTGCCGAATCATTTACTTTTTTTTTTTTTTTCAATATTCCATATGGATTCTGTGTCGCTGACACCGTCTTCATTTAGCACGGTGCAAATCACCCAATGGAGACTGACTCGGCGTGTCAGGGTGCGGAGCCTCCATCGAAATCATCTGAGATGAGGGTTCACGGGAGTGGAGGCGAACCTTTAACCCCCGGGCAGATGAGCGCCTGAGGCGGTGTTGGTGTACTTTTATAGGTTTTAAAGACAGTTACCTTCAGTGTGTCCTTACCGAACCAGTCAAAAGAAGTTTGCTTAGTACAGACTTTTCAAATTCAAAGTGCCTGAAGGGGGGTTTGAACCCTCAATTTAACTTAGTTCCTTGTGCTTGCACTCGCGAAAACCGTTGACACTGTGGAGCTGAGGTGTGAAGAGAACAGCCAAACACTGCGACAATCAAGGCTACGCAATCACGTTGGGCTACGTTCCTGCTAATGTCCAAATCATTTAAATGGGTTGAATGCCGGACTAGGACGAGGAGTGAGTGAGCTAGACTTTCAGGTAAGTTGTGTTGCTCGGTGCGCGTTGCATACAGTTCCAAACAACGGATGATGATCCATTTCAAGGGACTCGAAGAAGTACTTCGGACTTCGCGACATCCAGGAAATGTTTGCGGCATGACACCTCCCGTAATCGATCACCCTTGGTGGCTCGGTGGTTAGTTTAGGAAGTACATATTTTTTTCTCAGCTTTTTATGAATGGAGGACGCATTTGGAACATCAACATCGCTTCGCATGTCGTGTTTATTTAATTGCGGGATGCCAAAATTCATTGCGCTGCTCTTGCAACAGTGTTGTCGTCCAGGCCTCGTTTGACATTTCAGGTCATAGGATGTGCCTGAAGTTCCTCATGGTTCCTGATGAAGACCCAGTAAGTTTAAGTGAAGCCAAACTTTTCTCAAATTGGCTTCAGGTTTAAACTCTCTCATCCTTTGAAGGCATCTCCACGGAGGTTTTCCAGTCAGTTTTCCCCGAGGACTTTGGTCGAACTTCAGCAGCCTGGTGTTTGCCTCGAGCAAGCGCCGGTCTGAAGCAGCAGACAAGATGTGATTCATCGTAACACATTAGCGTCATCCAACACATGCAAAATACGGGGGGGGGGGTTACTGTAAGACGTCGTCAGTGATGTATAGTGTTGTCATGGATACATTTTCCTGGATCGGATTATTTTGTGTGAAAACAAACCCGCAGTAATGACCCCCCCCCCCTCCAAACTGTTACAAAAAATGTAACCTTTAGTATCCAACAAGATGTTTTTTTCTCTCTCCACACTGATTGAACCTCTAACCGCTGCAGAGTTAGTGCCTTGCTCACCACTTTAAACCAGCTGGGAGGCGTCATGTCGGTGATTCTCTCTCAAAGGCCACATGTGACCTGTTTGCCACCCAGCGAGGGGAGGAACCAACGACTACAGCGGCGTAAGAAGAAGTGGGGGGTAAAGATAGAGACGGAGAAAGAGATAGAGAGAGAGAGAGAGAGCAAGAGAAAAAAAAACAGATGGCTGGACCGGGACCAAGCGTGGACCGGTCACGTGACGGGGCGGCGTGCCATGGAACTTCCTGCTCGCTCTCCCTTTCTGTCGCAGCAGTTGGTGTCACTACTCGCGCCGTCTGCGTGAATTCGAGGCCCCGGCTGAACAGATTGGCCAGTCGGCGAGGATCATTCGCAGAAAACTCTGCTAATCTCCCACCGGCTGCCTCGACCACACTCACATACACTGTCTCTCTTTCTTTTCTTTCCTCTGCGCAGACTTCTCCTCAAAACTGTGTCGAGGGAGGGCAGAGGATTTAGAAAACATGTCATCATGAGCTCTGTTCCAAACCCAGATATCCACCATTCGGAAAAAAAAAAGAAATACCTACTCTTACAAAATAATGCTTTGAAGTTTTGGACCATCTTAAAGAGATATGACAGCAGAAAATTGACATTTATGTATGTGAGTCTAGCCGGAACCTGTGCTCCTTAAAGCAGAGGATTCTCTGTATTATCCACCTTCTAAATGCATGAACATCTTCTTTTTGAGATTTATAATGGTAAAATGGTAACATTTGATTCTTTTTTAAGGGATTTTAGAAGTGGATCGTGTGTTTTTTTGCGCATATTCATGCATGACAGAAGAAGAAAACTGCAGCTGAGAGACAAATAAATACAAATCAAACAAATGCAAAAACACAGTGTAATTTTTTTCCAAATAATGTTATGCATAACAGTTTTTCAACTTATCGAATTACACTTTATCGTCCCTAATTTATCTTGCCAATCAAACACGTCAACATGAAGCAAACCTACCAGTGCAAGCTCACATAAAACAATTAATCCAGCCACCGTCAGCCAGGCTTATTATCAGTGCTCGTGTTTGCACCTGGGCTACAGGCTGAAGATGGAGAGGCTTATATGTGCACTTTGTAGCCGGAAACTGTAGAAATGAATCCACATAGAAAAAAGAATAAAAAAATTGGATTAGACATTGGCAAACTTTGGTCACGATCAGGGCCGACAAAATCTACTATCAGGCTGTGGTTTAGGAGGCCCCACGTCCAAAATCTGGCATTATAATGCTTTAAAGGACCGGTGGCATCTAGAGGTGTAGCCCTCCCGTTCCAAGCATGAACAGGAAGCTAAGGTGGCCACGAAATGCTCAAAAAACTCAAAAGGCCCTTTCTGGAGCCAGCGTTTGTTATTGTCTGTTTTGGGCTACTGTAGAAACATGGCGGTTCAACGGTGTCAGTGAATAAAAAGGGCTCATTTTAAGGTAGTAAAGACACAATGATTCTCATTTCCAGGTGATTATACTTAAAGTTGTGAATATTATATTCCACTGCTACCTCCCTTAAATCTGACACACTGGACCTTTAAATCAAGATTTCAGTCCTTGTTCTTTGTTTTTTCCCGCAAAATGACTTTTGTTCCCATCTCTGTTTCTTCCTTCAGCATTCTCCCTGCGTCCAGCCTGGTGGTGTTTTCTTTCTTTCTTTTCTTTTTTTTTTTTTTTTTTTCCCTTCTGAGAGCCGAGCGGAGCCGAGCATGAAAGTGACTTCCTCGATCATCTCTGCAGCCCCGCGGCGTTCTGTTCAATCCCTCCATCGCCGTGATGGACTTCGGGGTCACGACTCGCTTCCTCCTGGAAACACGCCTTTACTGAGAGGGGTGTTAAGATGGTGAGAGAACAAACACACAGGCTGGCACACACACACACACACACAAATGCACCGCCACCTTAAAAACACACATTCACAAAGACAAGCGGACACTTGTATTACTCGTTTTCAGATTAATTTTTATGGTTTATATGTGACATTTCCTCTTTGATATTCACATATTAAAGCTACTGGAAACCCAAATCCACAACACTAAGCATCAAACAAGTATTAGAGATAAGTTTCAGTCCAAAACGTATTTAAAATATTGTCATATTCGAATTTCAAACCTCCCTGATATTGACATTTTTGTGGTTGCCGTCGGTTCATCGTAATAAATAAACTACTCTCGATATATTCTTGCACATATTTTCAGAGAGAAGAGAGAAATTCAAGTTTCTGTCGGTTCACTGAGCTAAAGTCAGTTTAATTGCCCTCGCAGCAGCATAAACAAACTGGTCAGTCCTCGCGCTCTTCCAGCAATCACCAACTCTGGGCGAAATAAATCTGGTAAAATGTTTTTTGTCAAAGGAGTCTGGTCTGGTCGCTTTGAAGAGAGTAAATGTGGATTTAATAGCTTCAGTTACCTATTGGTAAGCACTGTCTGACTGTAAAAATAATCTCAATATAATGTAGACTTAAACTGATATTAATTGTTTTTAGGTTTGCCTTTTTTTAGGTAACTAAAGTACGTTTTTCACTGTCCTGTCTTAACCTTTTTTGCAAGTTTAAGTGTAAGTTTTATAGTTTAATAACCTCATATCTGGAATAAAATTTAAACCACCCTAGGTGTTTTTATTGTCCTTTTCCCCAAAAGTCAAAATTTGTCGGGAATCGTAGAAGACGCTAAGACGGTCTGAGAAGTGGCTAGAAGATCTAGCCATGATTTTATGCGTGTAAATGTGGGTTTGTCGTCACGTAGAGATTTGGAATTTGAACGTTAACAAATTAAAATCGGATTTTTGTGACAGTTTTTCAAGCCACATTTTCCGAGGTTTTAATGTCACACAACAATGTCTTCAACAAAATGAACGCTCTCTGCAAAATTGTAGAGAAATTGTACTTCGTAAAGTAAATGACAGTCCTTATTAATCGGAACTTCCTCCGTCCCCTGCTTGCACTCCCTCCCCTTCCTCCCCCTTTTCCCCCAGTGTCATAGTAAAAAAAAAAAAAAAAAACACAAGCAAACACTTTCAAATCACTAAAAAAAAAACTGAAAATATGAAGATGAAAGTCAAAACATGTCTCTCCCTTTGAGGTCTAAACCGGTCTGGATCGCCGAGCTGCGCGACACCAACAGCTAACGAGTCCATAAACTGAGACGCGACGTCGCTGCTCTTCTCCATCTCAAACAGCATCTCTCTTATAAATTTAATAAGAGGCGCAGTAAAGCTCAGCTGCACTGCTGCGTGACATCGCTGCGTGAGCGCTTTTCACTCTTTACAAGGCAAATTCTTCCATTTTAAAGGGCCGCTCTTTTCTTTTTTTGTTTCGTTTAAAGAATGAATAACAAATGGGTCGAGTACAGTAAAGCATATCTGTGCACTTACTTTAAAGTAAAATGTTTGCTGCTGAAGAACGGCTCTAATATATTTTGTCCTCACGAATCTGTACATCATATCACAGCGTAGCAGGTGTGTGAGCGTTTCTCAGCACAGACACACAGCGCCGACCTGATGTTTCAAAGTAAAGTTTTAGGCTTCAGAAGTTTGCTGCTCTCTGGCACATCTCTGATCACTTTGCATTAGAATCACGTTTCAGGCTCTTGGCTCCAGCTTTAAGTCCAACATTTGCAAAATTACAAGGAACAAGAGCAAGGGTCAAAGTAAAGGATGTTTTATTTTTCTGTTCTGTTCTTTTTTTTTCTTTTTTTTTTCCAAATGCAGATCAACTCATGTTGCTGACCTCTCAAGGAGACCAGCACGAAGAAGTCAAAAATCAGTTGTACTTTTAGAAAAGCGTTTACTCACGCTTAGTTATTTATTCTCTGTTAAGACATATGAGCTACAAAGGGTCATACGAAAGTATGTGAAGAGAATGAAGCCATTTTTTATTGCATTGGTCAATTTTTAGATTTTTATTTCCACAACATTCTTTATTCTACATTTCAGGCTAGTAAATAAATGCCCGGATTCACAGTATTTTATTTCATTGTGTCTATTTGTGTCTGTGGATTTCACCAAAATTTAGATTTGGATTAGATTATGCTTCATTTGCATATTTAAATAGAGATTTTCAGACATACTGTAATACAAAACATACCTTACTATAAATAGTCAATAGTCAATAGTAATAGTCAATAGTCAATAGTCAATAGGGGAAGCTGATGTCTGAGTTAAAAATAGTTTTTACCTGATTCAGAGTCAGAAATGTCCCCTTCAGTGGCATTTATATACAGCAAACCACCTATCTGTACTCTGAAGAGGGCTTTTTTTCATATATCATTCATTTGTTTTAGCATTTTATCCCTAAAAACATGGCGCTAATCGTTTTTTCTTTGTACGTCATTGACAAAAACGGTTATTTTACCTTTGAGAATACGGGATTCGCTAGTCCACCACAGCTTCGATCTTCAGTCGACTGCGTCCCTTTTTAGCTATTAAGCTAATTTAAGCTAATGTTCATGGTGGCGGTAGAGCAGCAACTCTTTTTTGGCTATTAAGCTAATTTAAGCTAATGTTCATGGTGGCGGTAGAGCAGCAACTCCTTTTTGGCTATTAAGCTAATTTAAGCTAATGTTCATGGTGGCGGTAGAGCAGCAACTCCTGTGTTCTGCAAGGTAAAATCACTGTTTTTGTCAATGGGGTCCGGTGGAGAGCGATTTAACTGCGTCAAGTTTCCCATCCTAATCCATAATACACTTTGACTGATGGCAGTTTTGTTAGATTTGGCTTTTTTTTAGATCACTAACGCGTTTTCCCCACTGCTTTCCCCATCCACGGCGGTGCATTACTTAGCCGGGGGGTGTCATGACCACCGTCCACTGTAGGTAGTAACACGCTGACTGCGCATAAGCACCCTCGTGCAACCCCACTTCAAACAAGCCGAACTATTCCTTTAAGTTAGGAAAGGTTTCTACTTATGGCAAATAAACTGTGGTTTGGGTGTGGTTGAGGTTAACCAGCTAAAACGCTTGGTCAGGGTTGAGGAAAGATGGTGGTTTTGGTTTTAAAAAAGGCAAATATTAACTGTTGGATTTGGACGCAAACTCGCTTAAAGAGAACACATCACTTCTTGCATTAACACTGAATGTTGGACATAAATTACGGGCCGCAGAGTGCTCCAGTATGAAAAAGTTTGGGCTGGTTAGCAAAGCGCTGACATCCGTCACGCTATCCGCCTCCTGCCTAACTTGCGTCTTGGCTTTTTTTTTTTTCCATTGGCGTGTCTAATGTTGCTCATCCTTTGAAAAACTGTGTAAAAAAAAAAACTGACTCCACCCACCTGGGTTTAACCCCACCATTGAGATTAGGCCCGCTCCTGCCCTCAGAGCAACTCCGCCCGCAGAGAAATGTGTGTACAAGTGAAACTCCACCGTGCGACAAAGCCACACTGGATTTATTAAAATCCACTCCAAAATGTACTCGTGCTTTATCCGGCAGAAAACGAGAGCACCGTTTATACCTCTTGGCTGCGGTCGCGAGGCGGCTGAGGAGACGAGCACCCAGTGTACTTTAAATGTGTGAAATGCGGCGAGGAGAGGCAGCAGGGACCACCAGGTGCTGCCTCTCCACCTCGAGCCGGCCGAGGAGCGCTTCTCCTCTCCAATAACCCAAAGGGCTGAGATGCCACTCGCAGCAGCCGAGCCAAAAGACATTTCAAGTGTGCACTTCAAAGGGGCCTTGGATTATGTTCGCGAACAGTCTATCCTGAGGGGATCCTTTGAAGGGAAACTTACTGCAGAGCCACTGGTGGCCGCTCAGTTTGTGTGTGGCGTGTGTGTGTGTGTGTGTGTTTGTTTGTTTATTTGTTTGTCTAAACCCATTTTACTCACTGCTTTTGCCACCGTGCTGTGGTGTTGGGAGGGTTTTTTTTCCCCTCCTGCAAAAGTTTCAATGTAAACAGAATTTAAAGAGTTTTATGACTTAAAAAAAAAAGTGCAGAATTCACTTTGGGAATATGAAGCGCGAGTTCCGAAACGTGCAAAACAAGGAGCATCCGGTGGATATCATAAATACTTGACGCGTTTCGGGAGGAAATCTACGCGCATTCATCTAAGCGTTTGAAAAAGGAAGTCTGAAGTCAGATGTGACACATTTTAAAGGGTCGGTTCTTCAGTGCGAGAGTTTCAGTGTCATTTTGGGAACTGAAGGCCTTTTGAGGGCACATTTCATGTCCGGCGTGCATTCACACATTCCCTTAATCATGTTAAGTAGTATAAAACTGACAACAGTTGGTGTTGTCAGTTTTTTGAGGGCGCGGAGGCCCTCAAATGTCGAAGCAGGTAAGTCCATGTAAATTCTGAATTTAACCTAAATTTTAGGCCAGTGGGTCATCTAACTCAAATCAAACTTTCTTACCTCAGCCCTGTTGACGTTTTCTTCCCACAACCTTATTCAGTCGGACATTCGTGGCATCGCAACATCAGGATAGCTGATGCTAGATTTGTCTCAAACTATCGTCATGTATCGCCCGGTTTTCTAGGCCCGAAATCGAACCCGACACAGGTTATGTGCGCTGTGTTTCACCGGACGTTGAGTCTCTACCAAAGACACTGATTTCTAAAGAATGTATTGAGAGCAGAAAGGCAGAGGAAAAAAGTTTTAGATTGCTGGATGTACTTTTCCTTAAACTTGGGCCTTGATTTGTTCAAATCCACTTTGTCATTTTGGAAATCAAAGTCCTTCATTTCACGTTTGCGGTGACCCAGCGTCGACTTTCCAGCATATCGGCACGTGTCACTGCAGCACTGCAAAGGTGGCTGCTGATTAGCGGCTGACAAATTGCACGGCGTCGAGGGGGGCGCAACCAAACATCTGTAGGACACCTGCACCCGCCGATGCCAGGGTACGAAACACCGCTAAAAACAGGGACGGGGGTGTTACGGAAAGCGAAACAACAGCAACTCTCTGGCAGGCGATTATCATAATTAAAGCCGCATCAATTAAAGGGGTCAATCACTGCGCGGCTGCCACCTTCCTCCGCAGATGGCGAAATTTGTTTAGGGCTGCTGCTGCCTCCTCCTTCCTGACACCGCAGAGGGACAGAGACAGAGCTGCACTTTCACCACCGCTGCGATAAATACACAGATGTAAGAGCAGGACCCGGGCCCAAAATTAGCAGGATGTGACGAGTTTAAAGCGTTTCTGGTGACCTCCATCAGGTTTCAGCTCTCTCTCCTGGTGAAATATTGGAATAAATCCTTCAATAATCAATCCCTAATTACACACAGAGACACGTCTCTACAGTGACTACAGCGCTTAAACAAGATGGAATCAAACTGTTATGACAGCGACCTGATTTGGGACAATTTCAATGTTGCATAATTTATTGCATAACATGGATCCTGTCCAGGGTTGAACTCTGGAACCTTTATCGGCCCATATGCCATTTTTTTGTAGCATAAGGTCTCCCAAGTAAGAAGCTTCATTGTAAAATAATTTCAGTAAAATGAGTTTTCTATCCAAAATGATCCAAAATTTGCCCACCATCCACTATTCTCGTTGGCTCTTGGAGCTGATTTTCCAGTTGAGTACCATTAACACATGACAGAAGAAGGCGGCACTGATTGAACCTTGAATTGTTAAAAGAAACACTGTAGAAAGCGCGATGGAAGCGTGATGTTTGTGTTTGTTTCATACATTCGTATGAAGAATCTGTTCATACATCGAAATTGCACATAAGAACAGGTGGGAGGAAACCCACGTGATGATGGACAAGTGTCAAGTACCAACTTTCTGGGAGTTGCTGCTAGACATTTATCCATCGCTACTTCTCGTTGAGGTCATGTGACAGCACATCCGGTAAAGCTAATATTTCCTTCGCTCGTGTTCCACCTCATTTGAACTGCGCCGTGTTTCCTTTTCGCAGGCGGATGCTGTGAGCTCCTGAAGCCGCACGGTGAAGAAGGATCTGCTCTCAGGATCTGGTCCACCTTAAAGCAACGGGGAGTGATTGGCTGCGGCGGCTTCGGCCAAGGTGGGTGCCGCACAGCTGGCGTTTTTTTTTTTTTTTTTGCGTTTTAATCGCGCCAGCCTGGCGACGGGAACTTGCTGAAGAAGAAAAGCTGACCTGTGGTTCAGCCGGGGCCGACGTTGTTTTGTAGCACTGACAACATTTAATACGCTCCCGTTCTTGACACATCTAATCAGATATCAGTGGCTACAAATCACAAAATATCTGCCCTTTCATCCACACTTCACAGCGAGGCTTTCATGGGCGTTGATGAACATATCATCCATCGCCGGGATTAAACGCGGCGACCACCCCGTAAAGTGTCTCGGATTCCCTCGCCGCGAGGTCATCTCGCCGTCCAATCGGCGCGGTAAACAAAAAAGCGGGGCGGGGCTGCGGCTCAACTTTCCCTTCTGGAAACCGAGTATAAAGCCACCGCTGACCTAAGAGGGGAAGTGTGGGTGGGTATGGCGGGCCGCGGGGCCCCGGCGGGGGGCCCGGCTTCCACCCAAGATGAGGACTGACACCGGGGTTCAGGGGTTAATTTGTGTAACAGGCGAATTTGCATACAAATGAAAAATGACAGAAATTTTCTGTTCTCTGCAACTTTCAATGTCATCCGCATCAAGCTGTCCCTATCTACCGCCATCCCCCCTGCACGCCGTTTGAAGAATATTCATTACTTGTGAAGCTGGGGCACCTTGTTTGCTATTAATCTCCACCGCAGGTCAATGACTTAATTTGCTCAACTTTATCAGTGGTGCCATTCACTTTTTCTTTCTTCCTCCGCCCGTCCGTTCCCTTTGTAGCTTTTTCTAAAGTGTTCTCATTGCGTCTCTTCATAGAGACCGGCTAAGCTTTTTTAAAGCACAACAAAGGCACAGTAACTCTGGTCTCTGAAAAGAGTTTTGAAGACATAAATGAATTACTTGAGAGGGAAATATATGCCGGCCCTCTAGATTGCTCCTTCTTCTCTTCTCTCTCTCTCTCTCTCCACAACACCCGACAACTTCTGGAGAGATTTCCACTCAAATCTCCCCCCTTTTTTTTTCTTCCCCTCTCTCTCTCTCTCCTCCTCCCCTTCTCTCTTCGTCTTGATTGGATTGATTGTTTTTCTAATCCAGGGGAAATTACTCGCAAAAAGGGGTCACATAATCACGGCGAAAAAATGGTGAGGAATGGAGCGAAGTGACAAGAACCTTCGGCTGATAGGAAAAAACGCATAGGTGAATTCAGCGTACAGTACATCTTGTCTCTCTCTCTCTCTCTTTTTTCCAATTAAATGTCTTTTCAGATAAAAAAAAAACACCAAACATACTGAAGCCACATTTGATCTCAGACATTCTTCACACACTTTACTGATAATTTCATGAAACGTGTCCCGTGGAAATGAGTCAGGACTAGATTAAATAGACAAATCAAGTCAATTAGTGCCCATCTCTACCCCTGTCATGAGCCTTTATGAGTCGAGACCAGCGTAAAACTTGTAACAGACTCGTAAATATGTACTATATGTACATGTATGTAGATAAGACTCCAGGTAGAATTCTGCAAAGCTCCCCTGGTTCTTTGAGCTCCCAGTCCAGGTAGCACAGACTGAGCTAATTAGCTTAGCGGTGAACTTACTTTAGCAACAATTAAAGCTATGATCTTCCTCACACAATGATCAGTGAACAGATTCAGCGGAATAGTTGCCGAAATATTTGGCTCTTTAGCTGCTAAATGTTGCGCCAGCTAGCCAAAACAATGAGCTGAAAGATGCTAAAACGCAAAGTAGGGACGGCGAAATGGGTTGTTGTTGTTTTTTCCGCCGTTAATGTAAAAAGTATGATTAGTGCAGCTTTAAAACGATGCTGTCTTCTTACAAAAGTCAGTACATAATTTGTCCAAACCCATCGCAAACAAACAAATTCTGTCCAGTTGTTTTAATTCCGACGAACCCCTCCCCAAACCGCCGGCTGGATGCTGAGGGCTTCATGAGTCATTACCTCACACGGATGAAGAAGCGCACGAGTCTGGCTCCAGTGTGGATTTCAAACAATCAAGCTTTATTCAAACAAAGTATGTAAGCGTGTTTTACTTCCCCATAAATAGACCAAAAATGCTCACATTGTGTATACGTGGATCACCCATTTCTTTTTAATCCCTAATTAGTTGTTTAGGCTGAAGTGACCAAACGAGGGAACGCGTAACTGGGCTCTCCTTTGGCACGCATGAAGTATGAAACAAATAGCGGGGGGATTAAATGCTCCCGTTTATATTGTGGAGTATTAAAGGGGCATTAAACGTTATCTGAGGATCCATAAGTTTGTTTATCTCAACATGAGATGTACGTCTGGCAGAGCGCGCGCGTGACGCCTGTTTACCATAAACAATATTTGAGAATCTGTAAGGGAATCCTTACACGTGAGCAACCCGGCAGCGACATGTTCTTCCAGCCGCCAAGTCGGGCCTAAACGTGCTCCAAAAGAAATGATTGTTCCCTTCACTTGTTTGCCTCCTTTGCAGGCGTCTGAAATCAAAATTTCCAGCTTCATTAAATAACCCCCCCTCCTTCCAGGAGAGGAAAGTTGAAGGGGAAGTGCAAAAGAGAAAGTATAAAGCATAAAGCAAGAGAGTGAGAGAGGAGGGAGAAAAAAAAAAATGTCTTGTGAACCATTGTTTGGATCTTTATGCAAAAATCCCCTTTGCGTTTCAAACTCTTGATCCCCCATAGGCAAAGGAGAGGAGCGTATTGATCTGCGCTGAAAGGAGACGGCCCTTTCATCGCGCTTCCTCCTCACCTTAGACGGCTTTGAGGGGGGCTCCTTAAGGATCGCAGCACCCTCGCCTGGCATACCCGGCCAGAGATTAGGGCGGCGATAACCCACCCAACCCTAATAGGTAGCGAACGAAGGCAGAGGCTGTCTAATTAGCGCTGATCAAAGCCGAGGACTTTATCCCCAAAACAAACCTGCACATTTGAATGTGCTTTAGGAGAGGGTGGGTGGAGGAGGTGAAGGTGGAAGGAGGAGGGGAGAAGTTGGGAGGTTTTTTTTTGAACTTCTCAGAGATGTAGTCCTTTTCTTTCTCTGTTCCTTTTTTTTTTTTTTTTGATGATGATATGCACAGCCTCGCCTGTTGACCGTTGCTACCGTCTCCGCATGCAGATATGTAAGCGCGGGAGAGCTGCGTGAGCAAAGACAAAGAGGTTATTCATGAGCTGAGAGGGTTTCTCCTACATACCTGTGCACATAAAAGTGAATACGTTGCTGCATCCTGCTCGATGGGATTATAGTCTCCGCACAGAGAGGGATATTGTTGTTATTTGCATCAATGGCGGTGAGTTCAAATCTCATCCGCTGAGGGACCGTGGATTTCTTCTTGTTTGTCCCACACGCCGGCAACATCTTGTCTACTTGTTTTGGATGCTCCGCCGTCTTATTACGCAGCCGGTCGGTGTTAAAAACGGTGAATTTATCGCATCGGCTGCTGTACGTCAGCCACCTTTTCTCGCTTAACGTCCTCTACGGGCGTTAATTAGTTCGCCGCGTGAAACCGCAGCGGCTGGCACGTGCGCGTCGCACTCGGGTGTCGTCGTAACCAGGAAGTCCAGGAAGCCTTCAGCTCTTTGCGGAGATCGCTTCGCAGAATCATCAACAGGTCGTTCATAAAAACTATCATTACTTTCAAAGAGGACACATGGGTAATGTCCATTTTTGTTGCTTAGCAACGGTGTTCTTGAGAGCAGCGGCATTTGCCTTACAGATGGGTGACGGGACCAACATGACGCGTCTTGGAGAAGTGTCGGACGGCCGCAAGCCAGAGATTCCCCACGTCCGCGGAGACTTTCTCCTTGCTTTGGCGAGCTCTCCTTCAGAGACCTTCTCCCTGCGATCCAGGCCGCCCCGTTCAGGCGTTCACCTTTGTTTTCCCCGCCCGGCCCCCCCGTGCGTCCTCGCCGGGCTCCTTTTGAAGGCAGCATCTGTTCTGGGGGCCTTTGCCGCCGGCTCCTTTTGGAGACCTAACCGCAATGAAGTCATAACGCCGCGGCTTCAAAAAGCCAAATCTGACGCTCGTCTGACTGCAACCCTGAGATAAGCATCTCACAGTGCCGGAAAAAAGACGGCAAAAGTCATATGTGAAAGCAATTAGCGTGATTGCAGAGAGGAAGGAGAAAAGTGCAAATGTGCCACTGCTTCAGACATCATACAGTAAGTGTCTGGCTTTTCACGGCGGGAATGAGACCGCTGCGCACGGAGGTATGAATGTCTAGACACGGTCGGAGTTACAATAGGGTTAAATTTGACCCCTTGTGACCTTTTTAAAGCTTCCCGGCCTCTTGTTTTGATGATTTTGCCGTACGCGCATTCATCAGCGTCACCGTGACTTGCCCCCTCCGATCGAAATCGAAATTTAAGTGTTTTCTTCATTAGGCGCCGCGTCTTTGAGTCAAGCGCTGGCGACGAGGGGAGGCCAAGATTGCGGCGGCAAACGTGTCAGCCCTCATCCCATTTACTGTCAGACGTCGCCCCAGAAGTTTGATGCAAATGTACAAATTGCCACGACTGTGAATGTATTTGAAATTTGATCACATTTCATACCCCGCGCGCTCGGGCCTCTGCCTCCAGAAACTTCACACGCCATCAAAAAAAAAAAAAAAAACACGCGACGCCCTGAGTTTTCTCCTAATGAATTCCCGATAAAAGTTTATTTTTTTGTATCAAATTTACACATTTGCAGCCGTTGGAGGCCACCGCGCCATATGTGCCGTGTCCTAATCTAAATGGAAGGAGCAAATTCGGCGGTCCGGTTTTGCATACATTTCCCAAAATATTAGATGCAAGTGTTGTGGCCTCACAGCTCAGGAAAGTTCAGTCTTCTTAACGCGCGAACTCGATGAACACAGACCGTTTTTTTTTTCTTCTTCTCTTTTCCACGCTCTGATTTCTCTCTCTCTCTCTCCCTCATTGCGCTGTGTTTAAGATCCCGTCTACCTGTGATCCCCCCCGACACGTGGGAGCCCTCTCTTTGTCCTCTGGCATTAAACATATGCTCCCGACATATGTTCCACGCAACATATGCTCTGGTAAATCTGCTGTTAGCTTCTGCTTCGTGCCACCGCACGGTCCTGGATGTCGGAAAAAATTTGAATTTCAAGTGCGCCGCAGCCTTCCGAGAATATAAATGAACTCCGAATTAGGATCATATCGAAGAAAAATTAAGAATTTCACGCCCTCTGAGGCAAAATAACAGCCAGGGAAGTCATATGAGTACAGTATGTCTGTTTATTCATCTACATGTTGATGTGTGTGTGGCCAACATGCAGTGTGTGTGTGTGTGTGTGTGTGTGTGTGTTGGAGGGAGGATTATTACCCATTGCCTCCGTGCATTAAGCCTCCCCTCATCCAGTGCCAAAGGCCTGACCCAAATATGGCTGAAAGACAACATGTGACCTGCTTAGCGTTTCACCCCCGGCTCTGCTAGCTCCAGGCTGTGGTGGCGGTGATGGTGGTCCGGTGTGGAGGCAGGAGGAGGAGGAGGCGGTGTGCAGGGAAGGTGGTGGAGGGATGGGGGGGAGGTTCACTCTATTAGTGGGAGAAAGCACAGATGCCGGCAGATGGCTAACATATTGTCCAGAGCTGACCCGAGCGCGGAATAATTACTGGAAAGTTCAGCGCTCTCAGGTCTGCAGCCTGACTTCACCTCCGGTCACCGAGGGTTGAAAGCGGAGTCGAGAAATCGACCGCGCCGAGCAGAGCTGGTCTGAAATGCATCTGCGCGTTAGCTTGAACGGGATGCTGCGGCGCGCGGCGTCTCTTAGAAACGCTGACTTCCAGTGGGAGCAGGTCGGAGCGCTCGAACTGCACGGGGGCAGATTTTGTCGTCCCGTTTCAAGGCGACGAGGTTTCGGGCCTCGAGCTGATGAGATTCCTGCGACGGAGAGCAGGGACTGCCGTTATGAGGGCTTTCGTCGACGAGCAGTAATGGAGGTGTAGCATTAAATCTGCTTTAATGACGGCAAAGCAGCACTTCCTGTTATTTGCTTCTAAAACTGTGGCGACCCCCTCGTGAAAATCTGATTTCACACGACTCTGCAGCGCTTCGCGGTGCGGCCACGCAAGTAACTCAATAGTAAAGAAAAGTGTGCTGCGTTTCCGTACTCTTCGTTGCTCAAACTGGGCTGTTTATGAAACTGCACTGTATCTTGTGATCCAGCCCGCCCCTCCCCGATCACGCACGCATCCACACACACACACATGGATGCAAATCTGTCTTTTGGCTATGAAAAAGCTGTCTGTACTCATTTGTAGTCTCGGGCCTGAGGATAAATCAGATCGCGGTGATGTCGGCACCCCCCCCACCCCCGTACTCTCCTGCCCCTCTAACCGCCCTCAGCTCGTGGCCGCTGGCCCAGCCGGGGCCCAGGTAGGCAGTCAGTCAGCAGGCTTGGACTCCGCGTCCCCTAAACACCCCCCAATGCCAGGGGACCAGACACATTACTACTGGAGTGACGTTAAAACCAACAGAGAGGGATGTAAACCCCTGAACTCACCGTGCAGCCGGTCACACGACTCTCCGTGTTAGAGTTATGAGTAAATATAGCTCTATTACGCCCTCAGTGGCGGTAGACACACAGAAATGTATTGTTTATGTAGCCATAATGCGGATCTGGCCCCCTCATTGATGTCTCGTCGCCGGAATTTATTCACCGGCGCACAATTGATATGGATTCGCGAGTCGACCTGCAACAGTCTGCAGACATTAATGTAAACAAGGTTGATGTTTGCCGAGGCGCAGTTATCGGCGCGCTCGTACGGAGGCGGTTTCAGAGCAGCTCACAGCGGCTACAATAACAGACAAAACAGGCCTGTGGCCCCGGCGACGGATGAATATACATTAACTCATAGCAGCGACCCCGTCGCTTCTTTTTTCTCTTCTTCTTCTTCTTCTTTTTTCTGAAAGGCCGGAATTCATTTCGTGCTAATGATAATGACAATAATTCACAATGGACAAGAGAGAGGGCCTCGCAAAACAACTGCGTTCCCCTCCTTAATATGATCAGTCGTGATGATTTTCCCCGCGATAATGATTCATCAAACGATTCTGCGGCGGTCACAAAAGGGCTCAAGTCATTAATAAAAGAACAGAGTCAAAGCACCTTGGGGATCTTTCTCCCCCCCCCCCCCCCCCCACCACTTCTTTTTTTTCCCCCCCTCTCCTTGCATTCGGACCTACTTATCATTAAAGCAAGTAAAAAGTGACTGCTACATCTGAATGAAATCTCATTGTTGGATTTCAAGATGTGAATAAAATTCCATTTCAAATTAGGCCCCATTAGCATCACTAAGAGTCGTAAGATTCGGGTGACCTTTTCGTTCCGGATATCTGGATCTTGGAAGTTTTCCTATCCCCCCCGTTTACAGAAGTGAAAGGAAGGTCTTCTCTCTCTCTCTCTCTCTTTTTTTCTCTCCATCTTTCTTCCTTTGGTTTCGGGGCAGTGATGAAGCTGGACATAAAGATTTGACCTCCAAACGGAGATATCCGGCATCTGAAGAAGGTGTTCCACGGAGCAGTATTAAAACGAAGCTACGCTGATCCGTCAGATCGTTCTTCTTGTGTAGCCTTATCATTTTTTTCTTCAGTTTTTAGTTTCCCAACTTTATTTTTTTTTTAACTTTCACCTCTTTTTTGTTGTTTTTTTTGTTTTTTTTGTTTTTTTTCCCCACAAATCTAAAGATCAGATAGATCAGTCGACACTTTCAACTCCTCACTCAGAAATAAAGCAATTTATGCATGTAGGAATTATTGAATTAACAAGCTGCATAATCAAGACGGGGCTAGAGTCAGTGCCGAGTGTGAGAGATGAAACCAAACGGAATATTTAGAGATGCAAGAGGAAGAAAGCTTTCATGGAGTGGAAGGTTGGATGAGGGTTTGTTTAAAAGCAGGAACAAGAGAGGGTGTAATGAAATGGACATTTATTCATCAGGCATTTTCAAAGGCGCCCGGATATTATTGGAAATGCACTTGTTTGTCGGAATGAGCGTGAACTCGGAGGAGAAAATAGGGCAGGGGGAGAGGAGGAAGGCAACGGAGGGGGGGGGGGGGCAGAGGTTCGGAGGTCAGGCCAATAAACAAACAACTCATCGATTTCCTGCCGCTCTCCGCCGTTCCTGGGGAAACCCCTCGTCTCCACCATCCGGTTGTACTCATCTCCACTTATGTTAAAGGCACTCCTCGCTGGGGGAAGCCCGCCGCGCTCTCCCCTGCACCACCCACTCCTCCCTGGTTAATAGCATCCTTCGGACATCTCCCGGGGACGGTGCATCTGAGGTAAACCACTACCAGAGATTGGTAATCATTTTATTAGAGGAAGTCGGAGCCGGGCCTCCACTCAGAGAGACGGATAAATGATCGGGCCTGCTGATCCGAAGCTCTCAGCCTGTTTACACGACGGAAATAAACAGCGAAGCAAGGCGCGGAACTCTTTGTGCATTACACCGCACGCTTTAACAGCACTGCAGAATTATTATTTGCACTTATAAAAAAAGACAAATTCGCCCTAAAGCATTGTTGTAAAACAGCTACTTGTGATATACGGCCCCGTTTAACATTGTTGTAAATAACCGGTCAAACATCTTTCACGTGATGTCATGTCCAGATATTTTCCACAAACCAAAGAAGGTAATATTTGTCTTTTCTGGAATTTGCGATACACAATGACATCTGTATATCTGGTTCCTGCAAATGCATTGCAGCTGCAGGGCACGACGTCTGAATCCAAATGTCAGGACTTCCCCACATTTGCAGACTCAATGATCACATTCTGCAAATTCACAACTCGGCGGAGTCTACAAGGGTTCGTGCAGACGTGACGCTGGGTGGGGAATGTCTCAAGACTTCTGCATGGGAGATCATAATTCATAACACTGTGGATGCATCCGTGCAAAAGAAGCCAGTCTTCATGCAAGTTTAATTCTGCTCAGTACACAATGGAGCATATTATTTTGAAGACTTCTCATCTTGTGTGAGTTGTCATCGTCAACACCACTGAGAACATTTCAAAAGAAACCACTATTCTTGTATACTTATCCATAGAAGCGAGGGAAACCTTCATTTCATTGCTGGAAAACGAAGCCAATGCAGAAGTGCTAAAAACTGTAATTCCTCGAGCGGCCACTTGAGGCTGGATCCAGAAGTGAGTCAGTCTCCATAAGTCCCGATGTTCAAATGTCTACAGCAGAAATAAACATGTTTACAGCCTGGTACAAAAAACAGTTTTGGTCTCTATATGATTTCCCCGCTCATGACAACTGCACTGAGGGTGAATTGTTACACAACTCACCCATTCAGATGATATTGAGGCTTGAAGTTGCCCATAATAAACAGCACCCCCACTTTGATTGGCAGGTAGAGGTGCCATTACAGATGGCTTGTTGGAGCACCCAAGCGTCATTGGGCCCGCCTGAGGTCCGC
Source organism: Nibea albiflora (assembly GCA_014281875.1). Lineage (NCBI taxonomy): Eukaryota > Metazoa > Chordata > Actinopteri > Sciaenidae > Nibea > Nibea albiflora. The sequence goes on along the minus strand of CM024812.1, from coordinate 2,318,051 downwards.
CAAAGATCCACGCCTGTGCCAATATTTAGATTAGCCAGCAGGTGTAAGAAGAGCACGGCGTAAGTGGCCAGCGCCACACGCACATTTGCTTCGAAAAACCTACGTCCATTCATTGATTCTGAACCGGGCTCCCCAAGTGTTTGGACAAAGGCACATGGGTCAAAGTCATTCGACGAAATATATCACTTGACGTACGTTATAACAAACAAGACAAGGCAGGTGAAGGTGTTACCGTTTCAGGCAAAACGGTCTGTTGTAGCCCCTCGTTACAAAAGAATCTCCTGAATGCTGTGAGCATCAGTGATTAATGATATCCAACAGTAATACAAGGTGGACTTTTTTTCCTTTCGGGGAGCGACTGGCAGGAAATAACCTCACACCTTCGTTTTTCTCTTTAATTTCACGATCATAAAGTGCTGAGCTTTCTTCCCCTCTTGTATTTTCATCCTATAGCCTGTCCTCCACCACAAAAGTAGAGAAATGGAAAGGCTTTTTTTCCCCCCTCGTGTTTTTAATCCCTTTGCACCCTAATTGGCCTCTCTTTACTGTGAAGTGAGTTCAATCTGCAAGCAGATAAAACAAGTGTTGGGTGAGGGCGCAGGCACCGTGGCACTGTGTTCCCAAGCATGAAGTGAGCGGTTTTGAACTAATATCCAAGCCTTTGCAATTAAAAGGCTCCAGAGTCGTTAAAGTAACTTCCTTTTTTTTTTTTTTTTTTTACATTCTCTCCTGGAATACTGCTTCACCTATTCTCTGCTGGAGATAAGACGCTGATAGCCGCTCTCAGATCTGCACCTCTTGTGTGTGTGTGTGTGTGAATGCAGCTCGGACTGATTACAGCTGTGCCGCGTTTGCTTGTCATTTGCAGCCCAAACACGGCCTTTCATCACGGCAGTAAGTCGAGTATCGAGTGGTGCGACGGTGGACGGTGTGCGTGACCCCTTTTCGAAAGGCAAAGAATGCCGACAGGACCCTTTGTGCGAGGTGATTTCTTACGAAGCTCTGGCCCACCCATCGTAACACAATGGCGCTGTTGTGTCGGTACTAGGATTAGCAACGACTGGTATTGATCTGGTGTTCCTTTCTTCCTCCGTGTCCGTATGAGAGGCCGGTCAATACCTGTAAGCTTTGATTTCTTTGTGGCTGTCTCTCAACTGATTCTCTAATGTTCTCACTGAGAATGCAGGAAAGGTTTGATATGAAGAGATTTGAGACAACGGTTTCTCGCCAGATGTCTTACTCAAAGAAGCGCCTTGGAGAGCAAAGAAAGGAGAAACACATCCTTAAATATTATCCGCTAGTTTAGGCTGTCCACTCATGATAAGCTGGAGGTTCTTCCCTGAGCCGAACGGGAGGAAAGTAATAATTTTGTAAACTAATTCTTCGCTTCACTGAAAAGGAACAATGGCGCAAGGAGTCGACTTGCCTTTGAGTGCAGAACACCCTACGGAAAGATTTCTTTGTAGAGGTTTCGTGTCTTAGGATGTTCAGTATGGATACAGGTTTTCCCAACATGGTCTTCGATCCTGTTTCCCATAAATTGTAAAAGCTGCTAATACGCAAATCCAAGTACGTATAGACTAACCTAATCAAAGGACCACAAACTGTGGTCCAAATGCTGATTCAGAGACGTTAGCTTGCAAGTGACGCTCAAATTTACCGCGCTAACTAAATATGCACTGCTTAGTTTGGTGCTTTTACTTATAATAGCTTCTCTACAATCCAATGAAAAGACCAGAGCCAAAAATTTCTTAGCAAGTCTTGCCACACTTTTTGACTTCCCTACCCTGTGTGGCACTCAGCCCAAAAGCCCACTGTTTCCTACTGAGGACCTCTAAAAACAGCTCACAAATACAGAGTTTCAAATGTAAAAAAAAAAAAGGGCTAAATGATTTCCTCAAAAAGTTGGACGGTGTAGTTTTTTAGCAAACATTGCTCAAACAAAGGGGAATAGTATCTTTTGGGGGAACTATTTTAAAGTGGGGATTAATCCACATTTGGTGGATGTGCAAATTGAGTCTAAATAAACATTAATGGTAATGAATGAGCATGTCACCCAGTGCAGCAGAGTGGCTCATTCATGTGTATTTAATAGTTTTTGGACAACAATGGAGCTCTATGGCACGGAGGCTTACAATACTTAATGGGATCAATTGTTACTGGCTGGTCTTTCCGTGGAACTGGCAATAATAAATACGTTTAAGACCCTCATATGTCAATTCCTGACATTACATTTTCAAATACGGGAAGAGAGTGTTTGTGCCATCGAAGAGCACAGCTATCAGTGCGGGGAAATCGAAAACTAAACAGATTTTCTGGAGCTTTTAAATACAAATAACTTCAGTGACGATGCAGTGCACGTTGCGCACACACTCCTATAATAAACAGTAAACACATTACTGTCTTAATGCACTTAAATCATTATCAAGAAATTGCATGATTCACATGGAAGTTAAATTTTGGCAGAACATGTCGAAACAGCTCTTTAGCACGTGCCAGATTAACTGGAGGGCACATATAATACTCTTTAAAAGCCTATTTGTTGCTTTCATGTTCATTTAAAGTCTAGTTATGAACTGGAAATATCTAACAGCAAGTTAAGATCCAGATTGTTTTGCACTGTTGTTGCCACAAATTTTGCCAGAGCCTCTCCAGTGCCATAATATCTGTATTCGTTTATTCATTTGTTTGTCTGTTGACGTTATATGTTTGCTTATTTATCCGTCGCTTTATTTTTTAATGAGCTGAAAATCCACCAGAGAACCCGGGCGATGAAACTTTAAAACGTGTACAGTGGCAGTGAGGGGAAAATATTTACATTGAAGCTGGCCACAATCTCAGAAGATCCTCAAATGTAGGTTAGAACTGCAAAGTTAATATGCAAATGTCCTTATCTGCTGGGATTCACAAACAACCATCATCCTGATTGATTTAATAAACTGCTTTTATCTTTCAAAGTGTTAATTAGGAGAGATGGGCCTCGCTTTGAATCTCGGCTTTTCTGTGGCACATTTGAGAGCTTTTCAGACAAAAGAGAAACTTTCCGTCCCTTAACATCCCTGAACCCGCAGCTTCTTCAACATTTTGCAGCTCGCTGTTTGTTTCCGAGGCTCGAAGCGCCGCTGCAAAAGTGAAGTACAGAATGGTTTAGTGAGGACACGGCAGTGCAGCTCGAGCCAGAGCAATGCTTTACTGTACACACTGGCATCATCTCAATCATGTACCTCATCAGCACCAAACAGGGCTGCTATGTAACGTCGGATTTAAACGCAAGGAAACCTAACCTGTCAAACTCAGACATCGCAACAATGAAATGATATACACAAGTCTTTTAATGAATGAACTAGTGCGATTATTCCCCTGAGTGCCCTATAAATAAACATGATTTATGAAATTTTTAATTCAGATTTTACACGATTCACAATCTAGGAAAATCCAAATATATATATATATATATATATATATAACCGATGCCCCAGTTATATATATCATCAAAACGGGTTTCTTATTGTTGTGGGTTGAACCTTCATCCCCCAACATCTCTAATGCCTGATTCCTGATCATAAATCACTTTTGATCAGAATCATTTATTGTGATTACAGGGTGTTATTGTCCAAAATAAGGATCCAGATTTATGTGTCAAAGTTTTTGTTTTAAATGTATAAAGAGTTAAGTCTGCAGCATTCAAAATAACCAAACCCAGTTCAGTTATTTTTAAATAACCAAACCCAGTTCAGTTATTTTTAAATAATCAAACCCAGTTCAGTTATTTTTAAATAATCACCCACCATTTCGATTATTTTAAATAATGCATATGCCTGATAAAATGTAACATCTATATTTGGATTTTGCAAACTGTTATTCATTTATATGGTGATAATCATACCTAATATTGTCAGTTAAATTATTAGGCAGTATTCATATAATCTCATGGGGGTTGTGACTTCATTTAAATCTTTTACTTTTTTAATTTTATTTTCATTTCGTTCTATTTCTGAAATTATGAATTGTAGATATTTCATTAGGGAGCAGGAACAGATTTGCCGAGTTTATTCTTACTCACTGAATCATGCGAATGGCACTCATATTTAACATACACCGCATTAGCACGCCTGAGCGCACTGAAAATTTCCATGACGCATGAGTTGACGTGTCCGCCTGCCGCGAACGCGTGTCGAGGTGAGATCTTTGCTGGATTTACCGGCGCAGGTGGAGAGGTGGTCCTGGCCGCAAGAAAGGAGCCAACAGATATGACGCAGGTGCAACGTTTGGCGCCGACAGCAGCCAGTTTGTACGTGTCGCTTTTTCCCTGCCAACCTGCAGGGCACGAGAGTTCACATCGCGAGGCGACATACTGACGAGCCTCATGCCAGTGACCAGATAAACAAGGGGGGGAGAAAAAAAAAAAAGGGATTCCCCCTCCGGTCAAGGGAACCACGACATGAAATACCGCAGCTGCCAAGGCCCCTGAAACCAAACAAAAAAAAAAAAAGCCGGACATGTCTGAAAGCTTCCCTCATTCGTGCATGTGTCTCACGGTATCACAGAGTTTTGATCTCATCCAGTCGGACACTTTGAGGGAATATTTTTCTCCCCGCCATCCCAAAGCAATCTGAATAATTTTCAGCTGCATATTTTAACTCTCAATCTATCTTTGATGTCTTATTTGTGTGATTATGTCTCCCTGCTTGCAAAAAAAAAAAAAAAACAACCAATACGCACCGACTGTCAACCACTCGTGGCACTTTCCTCCTTTTTTTCTGTCTTCCCTGTGCACGGTTGGGACTGTTTTTAATTTTGAAAAAGGGGGGGATCAAAGCAAACTCCCTCATGCGACACTTCAAGTAAACACCAAATGGACGAGATGAAGAAACTTTCAAACATTGTCCAAGTGCGCGCACTATTGCAGGCGAGCCTCTCAAGAGAAGCGTCTCGAACGCCGCCGCTCGTCTTTAAACGAGTTAAGAACTTTTTTTTTTCTTCTTCTTCTTTTTTTTTTTTTTCGGGCGTGGGCGGCCATCTTAACCTGAGCAATTAAAGCCGAGACAAACCGCCAAGGCTGCAGAAAGCCGGCGACAGCGGCCGCGCCACCTCTAATTATTGACTGGCCTCTGGCTCGGCGGCAAAAAACCTTCATTATTCTTCTTCCTGTGGTAATTTGTATTTGCCTGACATTCATCATATATTGTTGGTAACCTTTAATTCATCTGCTGTTAGCACTTTTGTCTGCTGAAGTAAGGCTCCGGGCAGGCCGGCCTTCCTCATGCAAATGGAAGAACTGTAAATTGGCAGTGTGGAAACGTCAGCGTCGCCCCAAACTTTGTAAAGAACACACGAGATTCTATCAGCCTGATTACTTTATTCTTTCTCCAGTTAAGTTAACTTCTGCAGTTTATATCACATGCAAAGTTCTGCTGGAAACACGGAGGTACGGTTAGAGGAAGGCGGGAAAACAAAATATGACATTTCCTCTTCCCTTGTTTCCTCCATTTGTCTTCTCTTTTTTACTTTCTGCCCTCTGTTTACTGCGCTGCTGCTTCATTTCCTCTGT